>CM059285.1:24147828-24195328 GCA_030347295.1 Setipinna tenuifilis
TGATGGCTTTAGTGTAGAGTACAGACAGATTCACCGATTGCTTTACACACAGTACACACACACAAACACACACACACACACACACACACTCACTCACCGATGGCTTTGGTGTAGTGCCTGGCTCCCAAGAGCAGCTCGGGCGCCCGGTACCAGAAGGTGACCACCACAGGGTCCAGGTCCGCTAAAGGCTTCAGTGGTGAGTTAAAGAGCCGGGCAAAGCCCATATCCGCTGCACCGACACACACACACATCCACACACACACACACACACACGCACACGCACGCACACACCCACGCGCACACACCACAAATTAACAGCATTAACACATTAACAGATTAACAACAAGGTACACAAGAGAACAAACAACACAAACACACAGATTACCAGCAGGGTTAATGTAAGCAAAGAAACACACAACAATTACAGATTGGCAATGGATCAAAGTACGCAAGAACACAAACAACAAGGTCACTGTGACATTAGGTCAATGTAATTAAGTAAACAAACAACGAGACGACTCAGCACATTGACATATTAACAATAGTGTCGCCATGAAAATGACAATGATGGGGGGAAAAACAAACAAAATCATTTTTGTCCTTTTGGGAATTCATCCTGTGCCGCAGCAGCCTTGAGGTTAGATGAGTGCAAATTTCGTACACAACACCGTAGAGAAATAGACTACTAGACTCAGTAATCCTAAACAGTGATGCCAGGGTGGCTGTTAATGAAAGGGTTGATGTTTTAGGTGTGTGTGTGAGTGAGTGTGTGTGTGAGTGTGTGTGTGTCTGTGTGTGTGTGTGTGTGTGTGTGTGTGTGTGTGTGTGTGTGGACTGGTCGGGACAGAATCGGGTCATACCAATTTTCACGCGTCCCCGCTCTGGGCCCTCCCCCATCACCAGAATGTTGGCTGGTTTCTGTAAACAACAACAACAACAACACAATCAACAAGTTACTAACATAAACATCAACAAACAGTCACAAACAACTACAGCAAAGACAACAAAACTTTCAGCCAGATAACTACTGTTTTTATTGCTTCAGTAACCACCAACAAAAAATGCTGTGTCATACCGGCTCTCCAGTAGAAAGGCAATAAAGCCTTAACAAATAACACTCAGTGCACTCAGATCAACACGTCGGATTCAGCAGAAATGTTAAGTTTAAGTTTTAACTTTATTGTTTACTATATTGGTCCCTTGATGGAAATTGATTCTCTGCATTTATCCCAATTCCTGGATTAGTGAATCACACTGAAGCTCACACACACACAATAATCCAGAGCAGTGGGCTGTCTGTCTGGCTGCCTGCCTGCCTGCAGTGGCACCCGGGGAGCAGTGTGGGGTTAGGTGCCTTGCTCAGGGTGGGGTTAGGGGCCTTGCTCAGGGTGGGGTTAGGGGCCTTGCTCAGTGGGCAGTCATGGGTAAGGGGTTAGGGCGTCGGACCTGTAGCCCAAAGGTTGCCGGTTCGACTCCCCAGGTTGGTGGGGAGAGTAATTAACCAGTGTTCTCCCCCATCCTCCTCCATGACTGAGGTACCCTGAGCATGGTACCGTCCCGCCGCACTGCTTCCCCAGGGGCGCCGTTGGGGGCTGCCCCCTTGCACGGGTGAAATGCAATGCAATTTCATAGTGTGCAGTGTGTGCTGTGTCACAATGACAACTGGGAGTTGGGTGTTTCCCAGGTGGGCTTTCAGTGGCACTTTAGCCATGATCCACTGGTCAGGGACCAAACTGGCAACCCTTTAGGTTCAAGCCTGTGGTCTGCAGCCCTAACCAGTAGCCCACGGCTGCCCACGTAATAAGTAAGGGATAATGTATTGTCCACAGGCGACTATAGGAAAATATTTCCCGACAGGGACGAACAGGTACAATACATTATCCCGCTTATTCTACGGCTTATTAGGCCTACTGCTTATTTTGAGAAAAGACAGACAATTGTTTTTGTCTTTTTCCTCCTCCTGCAAATCTTGATGTCTTCTTGTTTTAGTCTCCGTGCAGTCTGTCTCTGTAAATTGCGCTTCCCACCAGCGCTCAGAAGCGCCATAGTCGCCGTATATATTAAAATTAATTGGAAACTTCTCAATTTTTTTCCACCAGATGTAGCCAAAAACTCCGTAGACGTAGGCCTTACTTCTCTAACAGCCTGGATAAAATAGCCGTTACAACTGCCAGGTTACCGTAGCGAATATTTACTTTTTAAAGTGGTCGAACTACTTGCGGAGTGATAAGGTACCGTGAATCTGAAGTGACAAAACTCGTTGCCATTGGCAGCGGGCGTTAATGGCGCAGCGGGCGGTTATCGAAAAATAGCCGCCCGTAGAACGCTGGGAAAGTCCATTCAAAGTGAATGAGAGCTGTCACAACATTCTAGAGGGCCGTAGAATAAACACTAACAAGATATCCATATCAACTTCTTCTTCGTGTGCAGAATCTAGTATTAGTGTTAGTCCCAGCACTGCAAACAGGCTATGACCCTGGAGCATATTATACATTTGCAGCGAAAGAACTAAGAAAATCATTGCGCAATTCTGCCCCAAGCTCAATCCACTGTAAACATATAAAAGTGCTAGATTTCAGCTGAAACTCTATCTGGGCCGGTGAGGGTGGGGGTTGGGGGGGGGGAGGGCCAAGCATTCCTCTTCCCCTTTGGCTCTGCTTGCTGCCCCCCCCCCAATCCCCCAGTTACCCAGTTAGTAGGCAGCATTCATTACCATGACATACAAACACTGCACTCACTGTCAAATGGACACGTATGTACTTAGTGCCCACCCCCCAAAACAGACACACACACAAACACACATACACACACACACACACACACACTGACCAGGTCTCTGTGCAGGACCCAGTTGGTGTGTAGGTAGTGGATGCCGTCCAGGATCTGGTAGAGCAGGGACTTGACCATGCCTCGGGGCAACTGCAGTGGCTTCTTGTTGGCCTTGGAGGCTCTGTGGAACTTAATGATGTGCTGGAAGAGAGAGGCCATTAGTCTGTGTGAGAAGGAATTTACAGAGAGTGTGGCTGAGTGTGTGTGTGTGTGTGTGAGAGAGAGAGGGGGGGGGGAGAGAGAGAGAGAGAGAGAGAGAGAATGTGTGTGTGAGAGAGAGAGAGAGAATGTGTATGTGTGAATGTGTGTGTGCGTACATGCGTGTGTGTTGAAGAGTTTAGGTGCTTGTGCCACTGAGAGTGTGAATGACGTCGGAAGAACCATACAAATGAATTATGTTTATTAACCAACACTGAGAGCAGCCCTACAACTCGCAAATGTGCCAGTGCAGCATAATGAAAAATCCTTAGTGATCCCATAATTCATGTGGGTGCACGTGTGTGTGTGTGTGTGTGTGTGTGTGTGTGTGTGCATGCGTGCGTGCATGCGTGCGTGTTTATCTATCTATAGGAGGGTGTGTGAGTGTTACCCAGAAGTTTATCTATGTTTGGGTGTGTACATATGTGTTTGTTTATTTGTCCATCTATGTGTGTATGCGTATGAGCGTGTGTGTGTGTGTGTGTGTGTGTGTGTGTGTGTGTGTGTTACCCAGAGGTCATGCTCGGCATAGTCGAACAGCAGCCACACTTTGCGATCTGCGTGTGACAGAAACACTTTCTGCAGCGAGATCACGTTGGGGTGCTTTAGCTCTCTCAACAGCTGTAGGAGACAGGATGACATCTCAGAACACACTCACCCATGATCATGAAGACACACACACACACACACAAACACACACACACACAAACCACAAACGCCTTGCCTAGGCAATCACACCAGCACACAGACTTGACACAGGAACCAATAGATACAAGTAAAATGTACAAGATTACTTACTTCTTGTGAAAGATAAATTAAGTGATAATGTGAGGGCCTAAATTTACCTGGCAATACCAACACAAGACAATCACTTGTATACTTGTAGCCTACTTTTGCATAAAGTCTTTGATAAAATGTAAATTTTATACAGATGTATGTATAAAGGATTTTTGTTGCATTCTCAAACACATTATCTACACCTTCCACATGTTCAGAGTGTGCATGAGCCAACCCATATAAGCACTTACTGCAATCTCTCGGCAAGCAGACATAGAGATCCCAGTGCCTTCAATCTGCTTAAGGGCATAGTCTTTATCGTCCTTCCTGTAGAGAGGGAGAGGGCCAATCAGACGAGTCGACCCACTGTTACATGGCACAGGGCACAAGGCATGATGGGACGGGGGACACCTTGCCTCTGGAGGGAGGGGCCCGAGGAAGTGTGGCTTTACACGGACGCTATACTGCCTAGATATAGCTTCCCTCTGGGTTACTTTTACTGCAGTACTCCTCAATAGACAAATAACGAGGGAAGGGTGGTTGTTAGGAGGCACTATTTGGCATTGGATGAGCTATACCCATACAGAGGAGTCAATGCCAGACTGAGAGAGAGAGAGGGAGAGACAATCAAACACCCAATATATCACACCCTGGCCCTGCACACACACATGTACACACAACACACTCAGGCAGAGACACATACGAGCACAAGCACAAACGCTCACACATACACAAATCCCCCATAAAACATTTGGTGCGTCTCCCTCCAGCCTTGTCCAACTCCTGCAGAACAAATGATCTTTTAAATGCTCATAAACAGCCAGCTCCTATGGTGAGACACAAACATCTTTAAACACTTAAGGCTCTTTAACCAGGGCTATGGCCGCCAGGCTGTCTGAACGCTAATGCCAGGGCTTTTGGATCTGCCTCGCATGTCTCACCCAAAGAAAAAAACACAACCACAACTACGGCCGTGGCCCTGTGCTGGCGGGGTTAAGGCCCTGACCAGAGGAATCGGGACACATCTCACGCTTAGGAGATAACACTGATGGCAATGGGAATCAATCAGATGGCCAAGGAGATGTAAATAAAAGTTACAAATGTAGACAGAAGTAAACAGATTGTTCCTCAAAGCTGTCTACAACACAGCTGAGACACAAAGCATTTATAGCTGAAGCCAAGCACACAAAATTTATCTGAGATATAAACAAAGACATCAGTGACAAAGTAAACCCCACATGAAACCACATGATTCTCTCTCTGAGCTCCACACATAGGCCTACTCAGACAGACAGACAGACAATGTTCCCATAAAATATTTAAAAAGTAGTTCATCAAGATTACATTCCTCGTGACCCTACTGGCCCCAGCATACATCAACAAATATCCCATTTTATTTAGATTTTAACGCGGGCCAGCATAGGCTCCAACCTAATGGAAAATCTATCCTTCCACGCCAAGTCATGTTGACACTAAATTGACATTTTCTAAATGGCAAATGTACTTAATCAGAATTTCCCAAACTCTGAAAAACATAAAGTAAAAATTATATTGGTTTGTAGACTATGAAAATGTGCGATTTCCTACATTAAAAAACAATAATATAGCCTTTATTTAAATAAAATGCAGTTTGCACAGTTTACACGCCAAGGTTGACAAATTGTAGTAGATCCCATTGTTATTTATTCACTGCGGTGTGTCCGATGTGGCATCATAACACTGGTGCTTTGCATTGGTGACTGATTAGGTCAGCTTTCTTCCGTTACTTGGATCATCTTATGACAGTCTGCAAAGTCGCAGGCTTAATCGGTCAAATCTACACCTGTCAGTGATAGGACAGGAACACTGCCTTCCAACAGCGCCATCGCCACACATCTCAACCCTGACGATTTTGCAATCTTCATGATTGAAGACTCAGTGCGAGGATGTGTCGTGTATCCTCCTCACGTGAACAGTTACATTACAGCCGTACACCCGCAGCACAAAGACTGTATAATCTAGCTACGGAAGCATATAAATCGATTGGGTGCACGGCTAACTAAACACACTGCATGGACCCTGTGAGTTGACTGCGAAAGTGTTATGTTCATGTTTGCCAAACTACCAACGCCTTTGTCATGCAGGTCAACAGCGAATCCCATCATCCAGGTGCTGACGTATTGATTCGACTGACAATGCTAAAACCCACTTCAAATGAAATCTAGCCTGTCATAGAAAGACTTGTGCAAGACACAAACGAAATGCGCTTAACAATACATGCATGAGTGCGAAAAGGACAGGATTTTTTTATTTTAATGGAAAGAACACCCTGAATTAGGGGCCTTGGCTAGCTAGCTTGCTAGGTTAACTAACGTTACCGTTTGAGCATTAGCTAAGGTTAACTCACCCATCTTTTCTTTTCGCTTTGTACACATGACCGTATGTCCCTCGACCAACTTTGCATCCTTCGTATTCAAACAGGTCCTCGACGCGTTCTCGTTCCCCTGTCAGCTTCAGTTTGAAATCATAGTCCATTTTCACTGTTGTTGTGGTCTGATCTGGATCCCTCTTCCTTTAAAGCGTCGCTTGGGAGGCAACTTACTTCAACAGCCACGGTTAGAGAATTAGTTGCCTTCCCTAGCGCTGCTTTGTCAAAGCTCAGCCTTGAGTCTTCATTTACCGTGTGTTTTGATGAAAATCGAAACAGATGCACGCTTTTTAATCTATTGCGAAAACCTGTGATAGCTGAACAACAACCCCTTTCTCTGATATTTTCCTTTGCTAACTGCGCCTCTCCACCGGTATCTCACTCGGGAGAGTTGAGTATCCACGGACGGCAGTGTCGCAAACAGTCGTTAAAGCCGCTAGAGTGGTTCATAGACATATGGCATAGTGGGATACGAAAAGTAAAGGTAGCATTGGTGGCACACCACGTGGATTTTAACTCTTTGTAAAGCAGAATAGCTAGCTAGCATGCCCTTTATTGCAAATTTACCATATTAAAATATCGAATTTGTTCATCTAAACAGTTATACATCATTTGTAATGTTACCATGATCTAAAAAGAATACGTGGTAATGTGGTATTATGTGGAGTAAATTAATAAGTGGTATCTGACATTTTACTACTGATTTAAATTGTAAACGATTGCGCAGCTGTTCCATGAAACAATTTTGTCAGGTTGCATTTCTTTGTCATGTCACACCTTCTGTCAAAAGGGCTGATGTCAACTGCCAATTTTAATTATCTTTTTTGTTATAGTAATTCCACCTGTCAGGAAAACACAGTAAAATCCATTTCACACGTTAAACACTGATGTATGAAATTAGGCACTGCTTTCAAATTAATATTTTGACATTTTCTTGGAGAAAAACAGATAGGAACCGGAATCTGTGTAAAATGTTGTTGGTCAGACACTGTAGTGTGTAACGCCATTGGTCCCATCTTGGCTACATTGTAATCAGAGCGGAGAGGGAAGAGGACCCGTCCATATTACAGCTGCTGTTTCAGGTACCAAAATATACATTACTGGTATTGTCACCTGCACGTAATCTCACTATAATCGATGCTGATATTACTTATATCGTCTAATGTATTTTATATTGAGGACCAGTCTCCATATATTGTTTAACAATTGTCAAAACCTTTCATTAGCAGGTAGCTAACTAGCCTTCGACACCAACAAATGCGTTGCGTATGTAAAATGACAGCTCGTTCGTCCAGATGGCTATGCCTAACCGGTGTTTGGATTAAGGTGCGGTTTCATGAAGGCTGAAACCCTTTAATCAGTGAGATAGTGATACTTTAGGGGCGCTCGCTTATTGTCTGTAAGATAGGTAGCTAGCTAACTAGCATGGAGACCGACTTTTCTTTGTCATGTCCCTCCTCCGAGATAAAATGTATGGACAACCGATGTGTCAGTGATCTTTCCGGGGTTGGTGATTGGAAGATGGGTTGACACCGTCAGGTTTGTTGCTCCGCTGTTCTGCGTTCCTCATCATGGCCTACTGTATGGAATGTCATGAACAGACAATAATATTGCCAAGAAAGACATTCTATTTCCACCTATGATCACTGTTATGCTGTGTCCAGACTGTTAAGCTGTCTTTGCTCACGTTGAAGCTGTGGTGACCATGTTGTGCTAACGGCTAAATGGCTTTAAGCTAGCGTTACTGGCATTCATTTTGTGTGAAGGGATTCTCTAATGGAGGATGGTATTTAAAAAAGGTTAAGGGTTGTTTTAACATAACAGGCTTTTCTGTCAACTCCCTGGTCGTAATTGCTATTCTAGTGACTACTGATGCAGCTGTCATTCTGGTGTTTTTGATGAGATTAGATGATACGACGGCTAAATGTTTTGAGGGCCTCGTTTTATGAGGTTGCTTATTCGACAGTCTGGCATTTAATGATAAATTGTGCTCTTGTGCACGACGAAGGTGTTTGTTTTCATTATTGCCATATGGCTTAGGCTTTCAAATTGTAAAGTGCACCATGTAAAAAGAGGTGGTTATTTTCTTACATTGCATACTACATCCAATCTGATGTAGAATGCAAAACAGGTAATCAGCCAACAGAAATATTCTATTTCACTGCACTGGTTGTATCCATGCCCTTCTTTGAAAACCAGACAGTCTCATAAGCTGTGGTTCGTGCAGGTGCACTTGACGCAAGTCATATTGGGCCACTGTCCTTTATCAGTAACCTTGTCTCCTCACCCCTCCCTCCAAACAGCGGTTTCCATGGTGATGGACCCTCCGGGCGGGCGAGATGAGCGGCGCTCGTCTCAGGCCGAGCGTCTGCGGCGGGAGGAGGCCTACTACCACTTCATCAACGAGCTGAGCGAAGAGGAGTACCGACTCATGAGGGACAGCAACCTGCTGGGCACCCCTGGTAAGCGGCCAAACCAACACTCTTCTGCTCGAAACGTTGCCTTGTTTTTGCTGCTGTTGTTGTTTTTGTTTTTGTCTATCAAACTTGGGGGCATATTCAGTGTGCAGGCCTCTTCCGTCATCTAGCGTGTTCCCTTTGGTCTGGTCCCTGTAAGATTATTTCTGGATGTGCACACCTTCCCACTGTGACACGCTGGTTAAGTGGCTAAGGACGGAGACCCCTCACCCAAAACTGAGTCCACACACAGTATCTAATAAACTCTAGACAGTACATTTCTGTGTAGATGTTTCTTCAACAGTTTGCATTGATGTTGTTCTGAACATTGATTTACATCTTTCCTGTCCACAGACTCTGGTTTCTGTTTCACAAAGACACTAGTCATGCAGGGACCAACAGAGCCTCAGCATAATGTGTTGAGCATGCAGTCTAAAGAAAGCCTGTTGAAATAGTGAACTAGATTCTTCTAGAAGATTATTCTAGAAGGCTGCTCTTGCACTGTTTGTGGGGTAAGATTATCCATCCCTCTCTGTGTTGGGATTCCTTGACAGAGTTGAAATGGTATTCATACTAATGTATATAACCGGTAATGTTAATTTATATCCAGAATTAGTTCACATTTTGTTCCTGTGTGTGTGTGGTTAATGTCTGACGCCATTGCAAAAGCCAACACTGCTCTGCAGGGACGTTGGTAGATCGCTGCAGCCATTTTGTCTACTGGGCCAGATGTGAATGGCATTCTTCTCACACACAAGATGATTTACGCGACACAAGATCATTTTATTGCCACACAACAAAGTTGGTGGTGATTTTTTTGTGTCGCAGGGCAGTCCCTAAGGCTAGCAGGGAGGAAGGAATGGCGGGGGAGGGAGTTTGGAGGTGATGGGAGGAAGAAAGAAGGAAGGAAAGAAAGAAAGAAAGAAAAATAAATAAATAATATGTTAGTCCATATTGAATCAGTTCAGCAGTCTGACTGCAGAGGGGAAGAAGCTGTTGTTAAGTTGCGTCGTTTCACATCTCAGAGATCTGTAGCATCTTCTTGAGGGCAGCAGTTGGAATAATCCATGGACTGGAGGAGAGGGGGCACCAGTGATTTTCCTTGCACAGTTTTGGCAGTGCTCAGAATAAAGAGTGGAGACTGATGTAACACAGTAAAAGCATCGGTTTTGATCCGGTGGACGGAGTAGCCTGTATACAAAGCTGTGTACTTTGGTGCATCTCCCCTGGCCACTGCGCGTATCTTCTGCAATATGGCCGTTTATTGCAGTTTACATATGTGCAACACTCTTTTAGAGTTCATGGTGAAGTCTTTGAGAAAAGGCCATCAAAAGGCACATCTACTCTGCTAAAGACCCTCCGTAACCCTGGAGACATGTTTGGATCCGGTCTGCAGTAATTCTCTTCACTGCGCCCCTTTGCAGTACTGCTTGTTGCAGCCTGCACTTGCTATTAGTTAGCTGAACTGTTAGTTTGCATGTTGTGGTACATGTGCCATATACTGCCATATTGCTAGCAGAGTGTTGAGGCCTAATGACTGAATTCCTGCATTGCCGGCTGTCATTTTAAGATGTTGGCTAGGAGAGGAAGAAGTCAGCTTCATCTGGCTTCATGTGATGAATGAAGGCGCATTAGGGCTACATGGATGGAAGTTAATGTAATGCAGATGAGTCATTTGCACAAATCTGGACAAGACACGTGTGAAATAGTCAGACAAGCCTCTAGCTGCTCTGAAAATGTTTTTGTGCAGCTGCAGTGTATTGTATGATTTTTATGTGGTAATGTTGTCTCTTGTGTGTCCAAGTCTGAATACACAGCCTCTGACTTCCAATATCCAAAACTCTAATTCACCTTTGCTGTGTCATGTTTATAGAATAGCAAACTAAAAGAAACAAAGATGGTGTCACTAGCGAGCTGCCGACATACAGACTGTGTTGTGCATGTGAGGAAAGGGGAATATGACTTGCACAGCTGCGGTGGCACTGATTCTATCCTCCCTGCCAGAGGGGGGCAGCATTGCTTTAATAAGTCATAGTCTCACCGTGCACTTGTCCCATTGATGTACCAAACCAGCTAATTATAAGACACAGCCAGCACACAACCCTGGGCCCTGCACATCAGCAATCTCTGTGGCCTTTTCCTTTCTGCAGTTCTCAGGCATCTGGCTTGCTATGGCCCCAACCTCCACTGAGTCCCTGGGTAGTCAGACTATCACCCCCCCCCCACCAACCAACACCACCTTACCACACACACACACACACACACACACACACACACACAAGCAGTGCAATCACCTGAAATAATGCACATGCTGGAAAGTCACTTTCTGAAGCTGGACTGTCCACCTTCGCTTCCAGGTCATCCAGACCGCATCCCCACTGGAGGCATTCTCTAATGCCCATGACTATTCAGCTAAAGCATATGAGGGGTTTTAGGAGCCCTTCTCCAGTCCTTTTTTTCTCCAGAGATGACAACGATCACACTCTTTCTGTAATGACACTTCTGTCATAGCAGTGTGACCGCTGGGCAGTCATGGGCTAGCGGCTAAGGAGCTGGACCTGCAGCCAAAAGGTCACAGGTTTAATTCCGACAGGTGGGTGGAGGGAGTGAATGACCAACGCTTTCCTCCATCCTCCCCTGTGACTGAGGTACCCTGAGCATGGTAGCGTCCCCACACACTGCTCCCCGGGGCGCTTGTTGGGCTGCCCCCCTGCTCACATGTGTGATGGGTTAAAAGCAGAGGCTGAATTTTGTTGTGTGCACTGTGTGCTGTGGTATGCTGTGTAATCACAATGACAAATGGGAATCACTTTCATTTTCACCACTTGTTTGGCAGCATTTGATGAGAAGTCTGTAGTAAGGCATTATCATCCAGGTTAGCAGGTTAACTGCCAACCCAAAAGGTTTGTGTGATCTTGCCATGACCAGAGGCGGACATCCTGGGTTCAGGAAGTAAAAGTCTTGTCACATATTTGTTTGTCAATTCACTGATCCAGCTGATCCCTAGGTAGATGAGATAGTTAGTGAAATCACCTGTGTTGAGAGCACAGACAGAAGGAATACACATGGCAGGACTTTTACTTTCTCAATCTGGTTTGTCCGCCTCTGGCTATGACCAACATCAGCCAAACGAGTGCTGGAAACAAAGCTTGCTAGCATGCTCAAAATGGCGCCATCAGGGTTTACCACAGAACTGTGTGATTATTTATTCAAGATGGCTAAGGGGAAAAGCATGTGTGGCCATATCCTGCAACAGTCAGTTTGAGGAAGACACCAGAACTGGTTGCCTTAAATAACATGATTAAGATGTGTTTGTATGATGCGAGCAAGGACCAATTCAGACCCATCTATTCTGATTATATTGCTGCAGAAGTGCACAGTAAGGCACAAGACCCTTGCTGTTGTGCCACATTCAAAATTACAGAAGTCAGAGTTCAGACAGTTATTCAAACTCATATAAATGGAAACACATGCCACAAAATCAAATCACAATACTGACGAATTGCAAATGACATTGCATTATGACCCAAACATCAGGAGCTCAGAGAGCTAGTGTGTTTTTTTTTTATCCCCCAAAGCCACACCACAAGCTAAACCTTACAATACAATGTTCAAGTGATGCAAAGCACACATTCTGGTTTGACTTGTAAACCTGTGGTCTTGAGCTTTGGTCAAGTACATGTTTGGAGGCGTAAGCTGAAGATTGAAAGAGCCACAGCGGTCAGTGGAGGTTATAATGTGTATCTGTCACATCCCATGCTGTGTCTTGTAAAGCCACACAGCAGAATGAGTGGCTGCAAACGGGTCAGTGACCTTTACACAGCCAGGAAGCGCCATGGCACTCTGTACCTCTTAAAGGCACAGTGCTCTGTTTTGATTGGCTCTTTTTTTACGAATGCCCTGCAGGTGAGGTGACAGCGGAGGAGCTGAGGCAGAGATTGGACGGCGCGAAGGAGAGGGTGTCCTCCCAGCCCCGCCCAGAACCACGCCCCCAGGGCACAGAAGGAGGAGAAGAACAAGGAAGCAGCGGTAAGGGGCGGAGCAATGGAGGGCAATTCATTGTGGGTGGGGGCAATTGGTGGGAAGGGAGGGCAGTTGGTGAGAGAACAGGGGAAGGGAGGGGAAAATGGAATAATAAAAGAGATTTGAAGACACATTTCTCCAGCCTAACCCATCCCATGCAGTGAGCACATTGCTTCAGCATGATGGAATAAAGGGCTGTAATTTAATTGACCCACTCGAGTGTCAATAACCTTTCGCCAGAATCAAGCACCCGTCTTCTAATGGCGAGGCATAGAAGCAGTAATGCGTGTTGATTGGGTAGGAGTGGGGTTCCCTGGCCCTGGCCATGTTATGTGATTAGGTGTCTGGAGGTTAATTAAGGGCCAACGGTGCAAAGCCTCTCTTGGGCATAATCCTCTCGCCCTGATGCAGGACATCATAGGTTAGGTCAGCATATTAAGAAAGTAGCGGTAGTGATCCTATTATCAGCATAGTGCATATTACCAGCCATTTCTGTTGCTGTTCCACTTAAAATAAGGCCTTACCCAGTGAAAATAGATAAATTCAGCTCCTGTGAAACTTTGGTTAGAGTAAATGAACTTATGGTGTTTATTTTAAACTGATTTTGCATGCAAATGTCTCTCACCAACCGACCAACAATAGACCTGCTGACGCTACAGCTCTGTAGAAGGTCCAGCTCTCCCGAGCTGCAAGTGGTTTCTGGAACAGTTGGTCTGCGCTCTCTGCTGTAGCCTGAGCAGTTGGCCTCAGATGTCGCTGCATGTTAAGCAGCAGTTGTTTGTGCTGGTGTTGTTCTTGAGCTGCATATTAAACACTTGTTGTTGTTGTTGTTATGTTGTTGTTGTGTGTGTGGTTCTGTCTGACCGTTCACCAGGAGCTCCGGAGTCTGGTTCGGAGACGTCCAACGGGGACTCGCTGCTGGAGTGGCTGAACACATTCCGGCGCACGGGCAACGCCACACGCAGCGGGCAGAGCGGGAACCAGACCTGGCGTGCCGTGAGCCGCACCAACCCCAACAGCGGCGAGTTCCGCTTCAGCCTGGAGATCAACATCAACCACGAGCAGCCGGACGCGGGAGAGCACGCTGATGAGCTGCCTGTGCCCCCACCCCCTCCACCGCCGCCCCCACCCCCGCCTCCGCCACCCCCGCTCGCCCCCGCCTCCATACGCACCACCAGCAGCAGCACCTACGCCAGCCCCCGCCCCTCGCCCTACACCACCCAACGCCCCTCCTCCGCGCCCTTCTCCCACGCCGCGCCCCCCTCCAGGCCCACGCTCGGACGCAGGTCCCAGGCCCGACGCACACGCAACAGCAACAGCGCCGCAACAACACCCCCCCTGCCCCCTCCCCCAACCTTACCCGTCCCCCTCACGCCACTGAGGCGCAACGTGGCCCCCCCACCCACAAGCCCTCTGGCTCCCCCACCCCCACCCACACCCGCACCCACACCCGCAGCCTCAGTGGCCCCCACCTCCTCACAACCGAGTCCTGACAGCGGCGCTGGGGGGCCCGGCCAGCCTCAGGCCCCCCCCTCGAGCCTCACGGCTGGGGAGGATCAGCAGCCGCCGCCCCAGCAGCAGCAGCAGCAGGAGGCCATGGAGGCTGTTCCAGACCCCTCCTGTGCACCGGCTCAGGAGCCCCCCCAGGGGGCGCCAGTGGGGCGAGAGGCGCGCAGCAGCAGGACTCGATCGCGTGGGCGCGTGCGGAGGTCCCTGGCGGGGGCTGGGGGAGGTGGAGGTGGAGGGAGTGGCAACAGTGGAGGTGGGGGTGGGGGCGCCCTTTCTTCCCGCTCCTCACGCAGAAGTCGCTCCCCCTTGCACAGAAGTCCGGCCCCCCCTCCCGCCCCCATCATCGCGGCCCCCCCCAGTGGCATCACCGCCTCCACTGACCCCACAGACCTCGGGAGCACGACCGCCACCGTCGCCATGGAGACGGGGTCAGAAGCGGCGTCCACCAACGAGTCTCCAGCGCCCCCCCTGGCGGAGGGCTCTTCCGCGGCCGAGACCAACGAGGAGGAGGGGGGGGACTCGCACGGCAGGGCAGGGGCGGGAGGGGCGGCAGGCGCTGGAGGAGGACCAGGAGCAGGCGGGGGGAGCGGTGGAGGGGTACGGCGCCACCCCACCATCATGCTGGACCTGCAGGTGCGCCGGATCCGGCCGGGGGAGAACCGTGACCGGGACAGCATCGCCAGCCGCACGCGCTCGAGGGCCCGCGCCGCCGAGAACACGGTGACCTTCGAGAGCGACAGCGGAGGCTTTCGACGCACCATCTCCCGCTCGGAGCGCGCCGGCATCCGCACCTACGTCAGCACCATCCGCATCCCCCTGCGCCGCATCAGCGAGACCGGTCTGGGCGAGCCCAGCTCCACCGCCCTGCGCTCCATCCTGCGCCAGATCATGACCGGCTTCGGGGAGCTCAGCTCCCTCATGGAGACCGAGGCCAACTCCGAGAGCCGGGCTGGTGGGGTGGCGGGGGGGGCCGCGGGGGCGCAGGACGGGGGCATCGCCGGGGGCAACGAGGGCTCGGGCGCCGGCAGCCAGGGGGTCAACGGGGGTCTGGGGTCCGCAGCGTCTGAGCTGGACAGGGACGGGCAGGGTGGCGGTGAAGGGGAGGTAGTGTCTGGAGCAGGGGGAGGGGCAGGGGGGCTGGGTAGGGTGGCGGGGGGCACCGGGGTGGGGGCTGTGGGCGTGGGCGCAGGTGTAGGAGGGGTGGGGGGCGAGAGCCGGCCCGCCAGCAGGGACACCAACAACCTGGTGGAGAACGGCACGCTACCCATCCTGAGGCTGGCACACTTCTTCCTGCTGAACGACGAGGAGGACGAGGAGCACCCACGGGGCCTCACCAAAGAGCAGATCGACAACCTGGGCACGCGCACCTACGGCCAGGCCAGTCTGGAGGCAGAGGCCGGCCGCGCCTGCAGCGTCTGCATCAACGAGTACGCCCAGGGCAACAAGCTGCGCCGCCTACCCTGCACCCACGAGTTCCACATCCACTGCATCGACCGCTGGCTGTCCGAGAACAACACCTGCCCCATCTGCAGGCAGCCCGTGCTGGCCAGCCACCACGACTGACCTGACGGCACCTCCCAGCCCCCCAGCCCCCCACCCCTGGTCCCCACTCTCTGGCAGTCCCCGTCCCCCCTTCCAACCTCCCTCACCCCAGCTTGCCCACAGTGACATTTCACACCTCCGGCCACTAGGTGGAGCTGTGTTTCTGTAAATAGGCGCTTCAATGTTTTCATTCATGGAGATCCATTCTATTCGAGCTGAAGTTAGACAGGAAAAAAAAAAAAAAGATACCAAAAGTGGAATCTATAATGCAGAGAAATTAACAAAGCTTTATTTTTTTAGACCTCTTGTGTTTTGGCAAATTTACCCCGCCACCGCCTCCCCCAACTCTTCTGTCCCCTGTGTGGGCCCCCTGTGTCATTACAGAGGCCCCTCTACTTCACACAGCATGTGTTATAGCAGCAGAGCTACGTTTAGGACCGTCATTCCTGTCATCCTAACCCCCCCCCCCCCCCACGTCTTCAATACGCTGTCACACAGACAGACTCGCCTCAAGGAGCATTTAGACCGACAGACAGACAGATGGACAGAAAAAAAAACTCTTGGATTAGACCCAGATGTGTAAATATATGGACAACTTATTGCTGGGCTGGAATGATTTTGTGAGGCAGAGAAGAGATCATAGGTCCTGGAGAATGGGGATAAAACCATGCCCGTTTGCATTCTTAAAAGAAATCCCATAAGATTCAAGTGCTTACAAAGGAATCCTCCATTTTGTATTTAAAAAAAAAAAAAAAGCTCTTATTTAGAGACCTCCACTTTAATGATCTGACTTTGGAAAGGTCTTCTTTTAATGCGTCTTCAATCAAACAGGATTTACATATGGTTTATCTGGATGCCATTGATGCATGATTTTTTTATTTGTGTCTCATTACATTTTTTTTTTTCCATTTCATCTGCCATGTGGTCTTCAGCCTTCTAATCAGTTGGAGGTTTTGTTTGACAGCTTTCTGGCTCTTCAGATTTCTTTGATATGGAAAAAAAGCTTGCAAGGTTATCTTTGCCACCGTTCGAAGCCGTGTCTTCTCCTACACTACAGCCCGTGGGCAACACACAGATGCCACGTGAGGGTGGTCCACTGGGCATATAGGCATTCACTTCCTGTTGTGTTCAATCACATGTTATTGTTTTATCATTGAAAAATAATTTTACTGTTTACAGTAGGGCTGGGTTAAAAAAAATGATATATTGATACGTATTGATACAGATTTAAAAAATGTATATCTATATTAAAATTGGCGTATTGATACTTTAATAATAGGTCTCTTCTGTTATATGCTGGTGTCATTATTTATATATAAACATTAGCTGGCTAAACATTGGTAAGCAGAGGGTTATTCTCCACTGTCATTTCCTAAACAAGCAAAACTGGCCTTTATACTAAGAAATAAAAATAAATTAATGCATTATCATTATTATTTTTTAAATATCAACATTGTATCGAAACGGATCGGATCAAGAATCGTATTGTATTCTGACCTTGTGTATCGGAATCACATCGATTCAGAAAATCTGTATCGATGCCCAGCCCTAGTTTACAGTACCCGTCATATTTGTCAGTTCTTGTTTCAGTAAATAGGAAACTTCACTCAACATTAAGTAATGAGTTGTCTGATTATGTTTTTAAAACACAAAACAAAACTTTGCACTTCACCCCAGCAAACAGACTGTGTTTTAATAAAAATAGATTTGCATGCTTGTTTTCTGCCCACCCATCTATTTTGCTACAACAGTAAAAACATTGTGTGTGGTCAAAGACGTACCCCAACGCAATCCACATGCCTTTCTAAGGGGAAGAGTCTCTAACCCATATCCCATCATGCACTTGTGCCAGGAATTAACCAAGTGGAGGAATAGTATTTATTCTGAGTAGATGGGGCAGGGGGGGGGGGGCAAACCCTTGAGAGCATTGGGAGCGTCAAAGAGTCAAATAGGACTGAATATTTTTTTTTAAAGTATTATATTTAAACCACACACTCATATTCTCCTCATGCTGAAAAGCATATTTTTGCACCCGCATAACTGTCACCTTCTCTCCACTGCCTAGTGTCTGTCCCTTGCTTCACTCTAGGTGCTTACCTTTCTCTGGATGTTTTGTTTCAGGCCGTCAAACTGAAAGCCACCTTAATTCCTGCTGCACCTCCTTTTTGCAGTGTTGCACTACCACCGCCAGGGGCAGTATAAACAGCAGCCAAATGTGAAAAAAAACAAACAAACAATGAAGATCAACATGTTTTTTCGTTATGTTTTGTCATTGGGTTAGGATCTCGCGTCTCTCAGTGTGTGTTGGTCCAACAACAGAAAAAGAAGAAGGCTGTTCTGTGAGATACTGCTTGTTCTGATGCCCTTTCCTCTTTAAAATGTGTGTGTGTGTGTGCATGTGTGTGGGAGTAAGTGTGTGTGTGTGTGTGTGTGCGTGCGCGCATGTGTGTGGGAGTGAGTGAGTAAGTGTGTGTGGTGTGTGTGGGTTGAGTCTGAGGTGAGAAAAGTTGGATTTGTTTTGTGTTGAGAGTGCAGAAGAAGACCGAGTGTGAAGTTTGAGTGTGTCTTGTGGTGTCTATCTGAATGTTTAGAAGAGGCAGAGCAAGCGGTCTTTGGCCATAAAGTTCAGAACTGACTATTAAGTTCTTATTTAAGATTAAACAAAAACAACATGGAGATATGACTATGTATTATGTTATAATGTGATGATTAAAAAAATGTTAAGAAGAATATGTATTCTGTTACTATGTAATAAAGTAAAAACATGGGTTTCTTCTCTGCTCCTTCACATGGGAATTAAAATAAGCTTTGTTATGCCTGGAAAGTGTTCTGTGTCTTTCTTTCAAGTGTACAAGATGCCTAAAGCATTTGTAGGTATCATTACTGTCCGTGTAAATGTAATCCTGTTGATAGTTGATTTTCATGCTTACAATAAGCGGCTATGGGTGCGAAGGCGCTCAAATGCACTGACTGATGAGGATGACGGAATAGCCGAATATCCGCCCATGGAAGGGATTCACGCGAGTAATGCGATGGATCACCCCAGTCGCCAGAGGCGCGCACACGTATATCATTGCGCGCCACCGAGGGTGACCCAACGTCTCTGACTATGCTCCGTCTCCCGGAGACCGCAGCCCCTCGTTCGGCCCGCATTCCCCTGCTGTGTCGCTGAGATACGAGTATGCCATCGTGTCGGTATTCCTGGTCGAGCACTACACAGATGCGCGCAGGATGTATTTTAACAGGTCGAAGAAGATCCACAGCGAGGGAGGTAAGCCATGACATCAGCGCCACTAGCAGTGTGCCGAGGGATGGTGAAGCCTGTCAGTGCTGTCTAATTTGACAGCATACGTATTAGCAACGGTCGCATGACCTGTGTTTTAGTAGCGTGTTTGTAAGACCAGGTGGCACATTCGTCCTTGATGAAAACAGGCAAATTCGAGCTGTACTTGGTATGCGGCACGAAAGCGTCCCGGGTTGCTGTTTCCCGTCATTACTAGCATCCGTGACAAGCCTTCGAGCAGACGATGAGATTAAGTTCGATATCTTGTCAATTCAGCATTTCATCACTGCACGTCTGTTGTCCAGACTATGATCGCGGCTGGTTGGGTTTGCTGTGGTGTTTCAGGTGATTGAACGATGGCGCATTCAGCACCAGAACCACTGCCTCACACACGCCTATTGCAATAGCATCCTCCACTGTTCATTTGTATAAATAGACCCCAGCGCTGTTTGGGTGCAGATTTAGGAAAACATCATGCCTAAACACAGGCCACAGATGAGGTAGCAATGGCTTGGGGCAGATTGGCATAAATTACAGATAGGGAGACAGTCGGATATCCAACACCGATGATGACATGACTTAAAGATCACGTGACTCTCTAAAGTGCTCTCATTTTCCTAAGCCCATCCTGAGAATGCTTCCTTCACCTGTTGAGGTCAATGTTGCCTTCCCCTCTTACGTCCAGACTGGGGCTGCATGGGGTTTTTCACAAGACGTGCCTCGACTGTGAATTTGAGCTATGAAATACAGTGCAGTCTTTTTATAGCCGGTGAGCTTTCCCGCGTCCCTGCCTGCTATAGGAAAGAGAGTAGTGGGGTAGAGAGAGAGCAACACAACCAGAAAAACTAAGAAATGCGTCACCATTGCGCTTTCCCGAGCCTGTGCGCCTGCCTCACCCAGGTAGTCAGGCGTGCACTGAGAAGCGCCACGGTTGGTTACACAATTTTCTACCGTGGGCTTCATACTGTCATATGGCGAGGTTGGCTTGGCATTGTCGTGGGGGTGGGGGCGAAGAAGAGGCTCACTAGAACCGGATGGCAGCGTTCTAAAGGGGCGAGGAGTGGGGGGTGGAAGTGGGGTCGCGTTTGGAAGATAGCCGAGGCGTTTCGGCAGAAGATACAGGGGAAGGTGTTTACTTCATGGGCTTGCGGTGGACTGATAACAAGCATGTGCGAGGCGCACGTGCTCGAGCCAACGTGTGTCTGACGCGCATGCTTCACAAACTGCATGGTGGGTTGGTTCAGACTAGGCAATTGTGTATAGCGAGAGCGTTTTGTCGCCTGATGCCCCCCAGCATGTTCCAGAAATAGCGCCAGGCCATATTGCCGGGAAGCAGTGAGTGCACATGCAAAAGCCTCCAATAGCAAAGTAGGACAGTGAGAGAGCGTATAGTGGGGTCAAAGCTGCCCTCGCCAACTGCCCACAGGGAACAAACAAGGCAAGTTCACCTGAAATGTGAGTTAGCCTACGCATTAATTGCATGGACTGTCAAGCGCACCAGTAAACACAGCGGAAAAAAAAGAGCTTCAAACCTGGACTTTTTCAGTGATATTAACCACACTAACAAATTATGGCTGTGCTGAGTCTTGACAGAGGTGGCGATTTGGCCAGAACCGAGTTCAAAGATCAGTGTTGGCAGAAGCGCTTGCCCTCGCAGCACTCTGGCAGAGAACTCTTAATTAATCCACTCTTGCCTCCGCCCCCACCCTGCTAAGCACCCTCTCGGACACGCCCTCACATATGACTGACAGCTGTCTGTCTCTCGTGTCCGCTCCAGACCTCTCCACATATGGTCCAGACATTAAAGACAGTGTTGAGAATAAGGATGTTGGGCGACATGTTTTTTTGTGGCAAACACAATCTTTTAGACAAGTCAGATGACACTACTATGAAAGCGTGTGTGAGTGAGTTTGTGAGTGAGGGTGGGGGGTGAAGGACTTGGTTTCTGAAACGTTAATTTAATATTTTAACATTTTTATTTCTAGAGCAGTAGCCATAACATTAGTTACCGATAGCGGATCGAGATCACCCATGACAACCATGTAAAATGCATTGACCTTAAATAGCCACATGGGGGCAGACTTGTCCAAGCTAAAACCCGAAAGCAGAGCCACTGTTGCCAAAATGCACGCATAACTGAGGCAGAGCGCCTCGACTCGTAGGATTCGGTGCTGTCTACATCTCGGTTTGTATTGTGATGTGATTTGTGCGCCCCAACGTCCTTGTATCAGTACAGGACCATCCTGGCTTGACAGATGCTTTCAGTGTGATACAATCTGATTGATAGCTGGCGTTGTTTGTCCGATCCATCTGAAGATGCCAATCAAATGAACCACAGCTGATAAGAGTAGCCTCCACACACACACACACACACACACACACACACACACACACACACACACAGTCCATTTCAATTTTACCATGGCCACATATACTTACAAAATATGCATCCATACGCACAAAAACACCTAGCTTTTTAGGAGGTTAAGCTTTTTTACTTCCCCATCTCTCTCTGTATCTATCTATCTCTCTCTCTCTGACACACTCACACACACACACACACACACACACACACACACACACACACACACACACACACACACATGCATGCTCATCAGTGCATACTATACTCTCCTCTAACTCTTTCAAAGCTGTGTTTTTGCCACCTCCCCTCTCCCCCTCCACCCCCCCCCCCAGTCTCCTACCCTACTGACTGTGCTGTCTTTGTGTGTGTGTCTGTGTGTCTACTTGTCCGTGTGTATCCCTGTGTGTTGTTATTTGTGCGTATGTGTGTGTGTGTCTATCTTGTTTTCTCTCGCCCTTGGCTGGCATCTGGTCTGGTCTGGTCCTCTCTGCCCGCCTGCCCCACCATTCCCCCCCCCCAGAGCAGTTAGTGTTGACCTCCCTTAGCCAGGACTCCCCCCCGCCCTCGACCCAGCACCAGCACCAGCACCAGTACCAGTACCAGTACCAGACCCAAACCCAGCACCAGCCCACGGAGGCCTCGGGCTCCACCATGCGCTCCCGTCTGGCCGACACGTTTGACAAAAGTGAGTGTTTCTCCTGCCCAGACGACTGACTGCTGCTACCCACTAATGCTGCCCCCCCCCCCAAACCCCAACCCCCAACACCCACCCCGGATGCTGCCCTTTAAGCCCCCTTTCTACTGTTTGCCCCCCCCCTTCCCTTCCCTCCCCACCCCCCTCTTTTGCCCCTACTGTTTGGCTGTCATTACCCTACTGTTTGATCCTTGCTTCCTCCTGCTGGCCATTCTGCTTGTGGAGACCCATGCCACGTCCAAAACTCTTCACTCTTGCTTTGCCATGTAGTGCACTTTCTAGGGTGTGACTGACATTGTTTTATTCCCTATATAGTGCACTGTACAGGCTGTGGGTTACATGGTTTTGTGCCCTAGTGTAGTGTAATGTAATGAACGAGTGAACACTTGGCATCGGCACAAGCTGCATGAAGCTCATCTGCCCCCCCCCCCACCCCACCCCCCCTGCTGCACAGGTGTCTGCATTAATGCATGCATATGCATATCCAAACACACACTCAAACTGTCACCCTTCTTTCTCCAAAACACACTCCAAACATACACACAAACATACACAGGCACACTCACAAACACACATACAAATACAAGGGCAGACATTTACTTTACACACTAGTTTACAAATTCATTTGCACAGACAGACACAAAACCACACTGGACACTCAAGACTATTATACTGTTATCTCCATATTTCTCTTTTATTTACACATTATACACACATTCACACACACTTGCTTGGGGCTCTGACTGACTTTTACTTCTTTCTTGTTCTCTTTGTCACCTGTCCCTTGTTATGTCTGTCTTGGTGACGCTGGCACACTTGCATATTGCAGCTGCATGTGTGTAGGCATGCACCCAATGCATGTTTGCACCAGAGGGCACAGGCACAGGATAGTGCTGGGGACTTTGACAGCTTGTGTGTTAACATGTGATGCTCACAGCTTGTGTGTGTGTGTGTGTGTGTGTGTGTGTGTGTGTGTGTGTGATGGAGGATGCTGGTAGACGCACGATGGATAGCTGCTTTAGCATGCACGTGTGTGTTTCTTGCTGGCTGAGAAGAAGGCTGCTTTTCTTTGCTTGTGCATAGGACTGTGTGTGTGTGTGTGTGTGTGTGTGTGTGTGTGTGTGTGTGTGTGTGTGTGTGTGTGCAGTGCCTCACCTGCTGGATTAGTTGTGAGAGGGATTAGAACTAGGTGAAGTTGCCGAGACGACAGAGCCGAGATTAGCGCCCTGGTCAGTGTGTGTGTTTGTGTGTGTGTGTGTGGACCCTAAGAAGCTTTCGCTCCTCACTGACCACTGACCATCCATCGCCACGACGACGACGAGCGGAACACAGCGCCCCCTCACACACGGCCCCTGGAGGGTGGTCGGGCCCTGCGGGTCACCTTGGCAAGGGCGGCAGTATGGCCTGGAGGGGTAGGATGCGGAGGGCGAGGGCCAGGAGGCGGTCCGTAGGTAATGTTTTTCTGACTGGCTGCTGCTGGTCTCATGGCCCTGCCTCTGCCCCTGCCCCTGCCCCTGCCCCTGCCCCTGCCCCTGCCCCTGCCCCTGCCCCTAGTCCTGTCTCTGCTGTAGTGGGAGTGGCACAGAAATCGCCAGTGGCAACCAGGGAGGTTTTTCCCGCTTTTTTTTATCCCCTCCATTGCTTGCATTTGTATTTGTGCATTTGTGCTGCATTTATTTATCGCTGAAGACCATCGTGGGAATTGACGAGAACTTTTCCTAGTGCTGCTATGTATCCACAGGGTGCTCCAGTGTCTCTTTTCTGTTCTCTCGCCTTCTCTGCAGCGATGGCCCTGGAGCTTAATCATAATAGGAGTATATATTTCATCACTTCCTGTGCCGCTCTCTGGTTTGCCTTTCACTTTCTATGGCTGTCAGTGCTGGTGCTTCTAGAGTTACTCTTATTATTGCCGGGCTGCCTAATCCGGTGACGAGTGCACAATGCCACCATGCGCCCCCCCCCAACCCCCCCCTCAACATGTGGCCACTAATTAGTGTGCTGAAAAGGGGGGGTGGGAGTGGGGGCTGAGTGACGGCCACTGATATTTTGTGCGACTGCCGTAGAGCAGCGTTCCGGTCAGTCGGTCGGGTGGTTGGTCGGTCGGTGCTGTGCCTGTCCCCGTCCCCAGCCCCGTACCCGGCCCCGTCCCCGGCTGCGCGGTGTAATGAGCACCGTGACATGGGCGGCATGGGCGGATGAATTATGCAGGCTGAGGAAGGGCTCTGCATTATTCAGCGGAGGCTCAGCTGCGGAGCGGCAGTGAAAGTCTGGCAGCGGACGGATGCCGCGCTGTGACCCAGCTAAGTCGAACGACCGGCAGGCCAGGCCGACCCTTCCCAGAATGCCTCAGTGCCTCACTGTATGGCAGTGTGTCGTGGCAGCACTGAAGGCCCTTCGCTGCACAGCTGCTGATCTTATATACACTGTAAACCCGGATAAGTCAATACAACTCAAAACTTTTGATGTAACTGATTACGTCAATAGTTTTGAGTACATTAACCATATATTTCAATTAAAGTTAACTTTAAAAATGTAAATACATGAATTTGTACTTAAACTTTTAAAGTTAACTTTAATTAAAATATATGGTTAATGTACTCAAAACTATTGACGTAATCAGTTACATCAAAAGTTTTGAGTTGTATTGACTTATCCAGGTTTACAGTGCACGGCTGTTGATCTTATATAGATTCATGAGAGACCTGTTGAACAGGTGCTTGTTGTGGTTACGTGGTATATGGGCAAGGCAAGCAGGAGTTTGTTTGCTGGTTTTATATAGGTTATGATTTTAAGAATTTTTAGTAATTTTTCTCAAAATTGTTTGTACATCCCAACTTCCCAGCTTCAAAAACCTTAGATTATTTAGCAAGAACATTTAAAAATCTGTGTCATCTGTGGCTGCCACAGAACTGTAGAAACCTGATGAACTGATGTCACCATATTTATTTTATCCGACGAACTGAAACTATTGGATGACCTACCTGCCCATCTATACATACCTGCCTTCTTTCAAGGTTCGAAGTTCAAGGTTCAAGGTTCAAGGTTCTTTTATTGTCAACTTCCCTATATGTGCAGGGCATACAGAACAGGACATTATCTACTCTCTGACAGAACAGGTATTACATAAACCTTCACACTACAGCTTAGACTAAATTAAATATAGGCAGTACAGCAAATACAGCAGACAGTACAATAAATAGACAGACAGTGAAACATCAGACAATAAAGTAGGTAGTGCAGAAGAGAAAATAGTGTCACAGTTCAGTTGTAAACAGAAAATATTGTTGTGTTTCCTGGAGCAGGCTTTGGTGTTCACATTGTAAATACTCAGCTTTTGAGAAAGGGAGAAAGACATGGGATTTTGTAAGTATAATATCATAAGTATAAGTGTACTGATAATAAACTTGTAATTACTTTATAACACCTTGTTCCTGCTAGCTTGTCCATCATTCCCCAACCCTGCCCTTCAGGAAGTTAGCGTGTAAACTGCGGCTTGGTACATTTGTTCCCATGTTAAAGCATTTCTATATTCTATATTCTATAGCGTATTCACAATAACAGCTACTTGACACTGGCGGATTGTTTTTGTCATAGTTTTGTATCGAACAGCGTCCCTCATAGTGCAGCAGACCTGTGGGGACAGAATCACAAGTCATGCAGGGTGAAGCTGGTAAATTAGTCATGAAAACGGGAAGCCAGCGTCTGCGCGTGTTTGCTGTGGGCTGCTTGTCTGTACCGCCTGATAAAATGACATCTGAGCGCTGCTAAACCAGATACAGTACTTTTGCTTGGCCAAGCACCTTAGAGTTATTTATAGATGAAACAATGCATATTAGATTAGCAGCTATGACCTGCAGACACAAATATAAATATCTTACTTAATAGAGTACGTAATAGTGAAGGGAAGCATATTAAGATGGTTGTTGAAAAAACTTTCATTAGCTGATGAATGATTTACCATCTGAGAGTATGTGATGAATGGAAAGCTTATAAATTTAAACCATGAGTCGATATTACATGATATTGTGGTTGCATTTAATAGCAAAGGGAAGCATATTAAGATGGTTGTTGGAAAAACTTTTAATAGCTGATGAACGATTTACCATCTGAGTCATGCACACTCTGAGCAGCTCATTAGCAGACTGTTTTAGGGTCTGTTTCTGTTCCTGGACTTAAGGGCGTCCTGTCGTCAGCTCTGTGTTGTGTTCTCTTTCTTCTGATCGTCTGTGTCTAAAGCTGCAGTCAAAAGATGAGTTGCATCAGGATGAGTGATGATGGATCTATTAAAAGAAGAAAACAGGATAAAATAACTTGTACAAATAGGACAAAACTGTGACTGGAAGTTGAAAGTGAACTTGTAAGCCTAGGACAAATTCAGCTCAGTCTGGGACGGGTGAAGATGAGATGGCAGTTGTGACAAAGGATGGATAATGGCAGCTGGAGAGACAAGAGCCCAATGCTGCCCCTCACTGGATGGAGATGTTCTTGATCAAGAACCCAATGCTGGCCCTCACTAGATGGAGATGTTCTTGATCAAGAACCCAATGCTGCTCTTCACTAGATGGAGATGTTCTTGTACCATGCCCAACCTGCAGCTTTCCAGAGCTGTTCTCAAAAACGGTCAATACCCTGCAGCTTTCCAGAGCCGTTCTCAAAAACGGTGTCTCTGAGCAGTGGCAATTGTTTTATTATTTTATAACTTATAAAATTTACAATTTACTTTAATAATTTAATTTAATTTAATTTAATTTAATTTTTCATACACCGTTTCAGGGGATCAGATGTGTGTTAAACTAAGCCATGTACCAAACAAGGCAAGGCTACGCCTAGACGTCCTCCTGGAAATTTCTGCTAGCGCATAGAGTGACCACATCTCTCTTTGTGGCCCCTTCCAGGAATATGGTGAACTAGGTTGTACTAAGAACTGTTTTGTGCGGGGGGAGGCTGGAAGGAGACTGGTGTCACTCTGACCTGTCGGAGCGTAAATCTATTCAGCGTGGCGTCTGCAGGTTCACGCAGGCCTTGTCTTTGGGGGACAAGTGTCATGAGACCTATTAGTGAGGCTGGCCTGTCAGATATGGGGAGAAATAAGCTTCTCCTCAGCAGACAAGGCCACTGAGTATAGGTGTGGTGTGTGTATACGTATACATCTAAGAATTATACACTGTCTTCCATGACAGCTGGACATGGCTCATTATATAAGAACAACAGCTGTAACCTGCTGTCAACAGAATAAAATATCTAACTTCACAGAGTAAATAACGAATCAAACCATACCATACGACAGTCATATTACATAGTAATGGAGCCATAGCAGGACTGCAAAGCGTTGTGTTCATCAGCTGTTGAATGATTTACCATCAGAGACATCGTATACGCTCTGAAGAGCCTATTAGCATGACTGCTTTTGGGCCTGTGTGTGTCTTCTGCGCCTCTTCCGTGATGGTGGTAGGCAGTTCAGCATGCTTGCATACGTAACGGGTGCCAGCGAGCACAGCTCAGTGTAGAACTTTAGTAAACCTTCCTCCCTGTGTGTGTGTGTGTGTGTGTGTGTGTGTGTGTGTGTGTGTGTGTGTGTGTGTGTGTATGTGTGTGTGTGTGTGTATGTGTGTGTGTGTGTGTCTGTGCACTGTAAACCCGGATAAGTTAATACAACTCAAAACTTTTGATGTAACTGATTACGTCAATAGTTTTGAGTACATTAACTATATATTTTCATTTAATTAATTTAAAAGTTTAAGTTTAAGTACCCAGTACTTAAACTTTTAAATTAACTTTAATTAAAATATATAGTTAATGTACTCAAAACTATTGACGTAATCAGTTACATCAAAAGTTTTGAGTTGTATTGACAGTCCGGGTTTACAGTGTGTGTATCTGTCGTGTATGTGTGTGTGTGTGTGTGTGTGTGTATGTGTGTGTGTGTGTGTATGTGTGTGTGTGTAAAGCGGATGCCAGCTAGCACTGCCCGGCGTAGAACGTTAGTACACCTCCCTCCCGACGACGTTAGTACACCTCCCACCTCAAAAAGATACGCTACTGACTGAGCTAATAGCCTAATAGCTTTCACCTCATTTGGTAGCGTGTCTGTCTCCATTACCGGAGTTGCTGTGAGGTCCTGGGTTTGAGAATAGGTCTGGACTGTGCAGGTAAACATCGGTTACAGATATATCACATTCATGAACTTGTGATCACTTTGTATTTGCTACATTCAAAGTCCAGTGCACAGACCTCCTGCAAGTGTGTGCGAGGCTATTTACAAGCATTGGCATATACACACACAGGCAGGCGTGCTAGGTTAGTGATGAAATAGGCTTGAGGGAGTCTGGCATATGATCAGAGCTCAGTGTTGTGTTGTGTTGTGCTGTGCTGTACAGGCTCAGGCACTGGACAAGGGATCCCGAGGTCAAGCTATTAGCCAAACCAGCTAACGGAGTAAGACCGCTAAGTCACTGAGTAGGGCCGCCTCTGTTCCAACTGTAGTAGTCAGGTGAAAGGTCCCGCAAGAGACAAATCTACAGCAAACAGTAACACCTAACATGCAGTCTAAATTAAATTGATATGACATTTAAGACTTACCGACTGTTGTTATGTCAAAGGGACAAAGGGTGTGTGTGTGTGTGGATGTGTGAGAGTGTGCGTGTATGTGTCTATGTGTGCGTGTGTGTGTGGGAAGGCCCATGGGTGTGTGTATGTATGTGGGTGTCTGTGTGAGTGTGTATGTGTGTGTGTGTAAGTGTAAATGTATGTGTGTGTGTGTGTGTGTTTGTGTGTGTGTGTGTGTGTGTGCGTGCTGTGTTTCCTCTTGGCCAGTCCTTTCCCGATAAGTTGCTGATGCTCTGTCTCTGTGTCATGAATCAGTTGGCTCTCATTGGCCCGTATCGATGAGTGACCGAGGCACTGACGCTGCCGCCCATTACAGCTGCCATCAGCTCTGGCTGGGGGCTGGGGGGGCTGGGGTGGAGGGAGGAGAGATGGGGTGGAGGGGTGGGGGTGGAGGGAGCAGGGGTGGGGTGGAGGGAGGAGCGGTGGGGTGGAGGGAGGAGAGATGGGGTGGAGGGGTGGGGGTGGAGGGAGCAGGGGTGGGGTGGAGGGAGGAGCGGTGGGGTGGAGGGAGGAGAGATGGGGTGGAGGGGTGGGGGATAGGGCAGAGATGTAGGGGCTGGTATTGATCCTCATGCTTCTTGTAAACACTCCATGGTGTGCTGAGCTGAGCTGGGTGTGAACATAAATGTGCCCTGAGAAGGATCATCCGTTCATCGGGGAGGGGGCAACAGTGGGGTATGGTACGGTGCTTTGAGAGGCAGGAAGAGGAAATCATGTTCTCCCCTCCCCTCTAAAACCTGTCTGATTTAGCACCGTAGTCCACCATGCATTCCCCTCTGGAACACCCACCCCCCTCAACCCCCCCGACCGACCCCCCGTCGGCTGCCTGGGCTACCTGACGTCATCACTGTGTGTGCTTTTGGGGGTGCAGGGAAGCAGGGAAGTCACCTTGCACCACTACCACTACACCACACCTCAGAGCACCCACAAATCTGCCGTGCTGGTTACAGGCTATTTTCCAGGTGAATTGTGAAGCAAGGAGGAGGGGATAGGGTTGTGTGTGTGTGTGTGTATGAGTGTGTGTATGAGTGTGTGTGAGTGAGTGTGTGGTACCGCTGCTGCAGGGTAATGGCTTGGAGTCTGTTTTGGGGGGGGGGGGTGTTGAGGAGGTGGGGGAACAGGGGAGCGATCACTGGTTATCAACAGGGCGGCATGCCTTGGGTGATCTCTGACCTCTCCCTGCCTTCCCACCCCTCCCCTGCCCCCCCTCCCTGACTGCCTCTTCTTGACTGCTGGGTTCTCCATGTCACTCTTGTGTACTCCCTGCCCTCGATGCCTCAGTTCACATGAATACTGTGTGTCCTCGACCACCACAGTGGCCTCAGGCCAGTGTGTGTGTGTAAGTGTGTGTGTTCTGTGATGTGGCACTGAGGGCATTGAGTAACAACTTGCAGGTTCCCCATTTTTGCATGTGCCTTCTGAAAAGCAACTGTATCGTGTATGCTTTGTGCATTGTGTAGCAAACTGTAAATGTGGGTGTCTTTGCACTTATATGTACTACCTATATGAGTGAGGGTAAATTTGTGTGTGTGTGTGTGTGTCTGTGTGTCTGTATGTCAGAATGTATATTGTCTGTCTGCTTGTGTGTGGGCGTGAGAAAGGCAAAAGGACCTTAACCAGTGTGATCACAGCTGTGTTGGTGCTCTTGACTGACTACACGTTTCTGCATGTAGACTGTGCTTGTGAAATACTGGGTTGATATTGTGCTTTCGCATACTGTTTGTTTTGATCTTATCAACCACAAGCTATCAGGCGCCCCACACAACGGAATTTAATCCTCCTCGTTTCGCACATGGCAGAAAGTAGGGTTAAATCAATGGGAGGCGATAGGTTATGGGCCTCAAGCTACGAGGCAGCAGCGAGCAGTGATACTGTTGGTTCTCCACAGCTGTTCAGATTCAGAATAGAGTTCAGTTCGTACAAATAGTAACTTGACACTGCCACATTTAGCCGTTGTTATCATCACTTGAATTATTTATATCTCCCTAATATATGATACTTTTAGTTTCGGGAGAACCAGTGTGTGTTGACAACCCAGACGCGCTTTCAAATCACGTCCCTAATGTGCGATAACATCCCACAAAATTAATGGAAGCTCTGTTGTGCGATATCCTTAGACAACCGCAAGGAACCGCCAGGACCCGTCAAAGTACTGAAAGTGATCTCCTGACGGGTGATGCCTTGTTCCATGGGTAATTTAAACTAGTAAACCGACCTGCGGCGTCGAGGCGCTGCCACAGTTTTGTAGTGCTCCTGGCCCTTTAAATAAGCCGCGCGCCCATCCTTCAGGGAGCACTGGAAGGACTACTGGGGAGACAAGGGCCGTTGTCTGGCGGAGCATCGTTAATTACCGAGCCGGTGAAAAAGGGGACCATAAAAAGACATCCTCGCTTTGCCAGGGGCGGCCCGATGACACTGAAACGGAACGCTTTCCAGTCACAGCTCGTGGTCGGGTACACTGGCCATAGAGACGTTGAATGAAGAGAGAAGAGTGACGGCGGACCCTCGTCAGTCGTCGCTTGTGTTTGTTGTGCCAGACCAGCTGGGTAAACTCTCGTTTCGCCCGTTCGTTCATTATTCAGAGCCGTGGATGATGGAAAAAATAAGGGGGAGTGTGCCTAAACGCGCAAATGATTTGAAAAAGAAGACTGTTAGGACGGGCTGAGGGCATCAGCGAATCACAGACTTGCGATTCTTGTCGCGTGCACGAGAAGCTCTCAGTAGCCTATATGCAACACAGGTCAATGTTGCTTTCCCCCCTTTACATTAAACTGTAAATGCCGGTTCGTGTATAAGGTTTCTCGCTAAACCTTGTGCTGTTTGTTTGAACGCGGTGCATCCATCAGCACATTCTATAGAGAGGGTCTCGTGGCCGCCGCGTGTGTTGTGTACTGGTGACGGAGCATCGCGCGTAATGAAAGAAGAGCAGGGTAGGGGATGCGAATGGGTGTTGGGATGGGGTGGGGTGGGGAGGGGGTTTAGATAGAGGGGTGCTCAGGATGGGGAAACGTCATTAACATCGAGCGGCAGCTTACATCAGCACATAGAAGCGTTGGTGTTGCCACCCCCACTAAACTGTAAACCCACATCTTTATGTCTCTTCTTGTGTTCCACGCACACTCACGCTAGCCTCGCCTCTCTCCCATCAATCGAACGGTGCAGGACCTGCTTGCTCGTCGGCCGGTTACCGCAAGGCAGACGATGAGATGTCCGGCACAACTTCACAGGCGGACCCCATAGACGCCACAGCCAGGACGGTCTACCTCAACCGGCCCCAGATCACCAAGTTCTGTGACAACCATGTCAGGTAAGGAGTATTCACTTTCATCATAAAAATAAAATAAAACAAAACAAAGACATAATATAACAGTACACAATAATGATGTAAAAGCCAATGCTACTAATAAAATATACTTGTTTTGATGGAAAGACAGTTTTTGCAAAGATGGATAAGCTCACCAAGACAAACATGCTAAAGATTTTATAGTTATGGCATTTGAGTTAATTTTAAGGGAACTGTCACTCCCTCTGGCTGTCTCTCACAGTGAAGTACTGTAGTATTTTAACACGCACGGAGGCTTCCCCAAAGTGTAAGTTTGTTGCGTGTTTGTCTGGTGCTCTCTGCTGCACCCTTGTAATGATGCGTCCGCTATTTTCCCAGTGATGTGATATCACAGCGGGGCTCAGATAGAGAACTGCACTTGCCCTTTTCTCTTAACCGCCTGTTTGCCTCCCTGTATGTTTTGGTTTGCTTTTGTTTTCTTGTTTGCCAACAAAAGGCCATTCTTTTGCCTGCTCCTGTGGGCTTTGTTTCAATCCGGTGGGGTTCTTTCCCAATTTCACACTGGGAATATTCAGGAAAGACCCTGTGTACAGAATACTGCGTGAACTGGGTCGTTACGCTTTAACATTGTTGACAACGGACGTCTGTAGTTATCACTCAGTCGGAGGAAAGTGCGTACTTAGGCACTGATGCTCAATGGCAATAGATGTAACATGCTTACGTACACCAGCACTGTAAGCTGGCATAAGCATCATCATAATTCCAGGAGGGTAATGAGTATTCACTAAATGATGAGTGAAAGGAGTTCTCTACATGACCAAAATGTGAAGAAACAATATCCGATTATATGTGACTCACACTTGCATATCAAATGGCATGATGTGTGTGTGTGTTTTTATATCAGACTAGCTTTTACCAATGTTGTTTTTACCATCCGACTTGAATGTAAATGAGATTTTGGGACTTTCTGTAGAAGTAAGACATCTCTGAGAGGTCCAAGGGAGTAACCTGAACAGTTAACATTCTGTGACAGTGGGACAGAATTTAGTTAAAGGTAGCGAACAGCGTACAATTAATCAGTCTACTAGTGGCGGAGGGAAAGGTCGTTCCTCCATAATTCAGGAGTGGATGGATACCCAAGAGAAGGAGATTACTGGCCAGATCGCTCTCTCTGCTCTGAGCTGCTTTCTGCAGCGGAGCACTTTACATGTGCACTTACAGCCCATACTCCACTGTATGTGCACATGTATGCAGTGTGTGTGTGTGTGTCTGTGTGTGTGTGAATGTGGCATGTTTGAGAGTGCGTGCACCATCATCTGTGATGTGTGTGTGTGTTTGTCTGTTTACGTGTGCATGTGTGCGTGGGTGCGACATCATCTGTTGTATGAGTGTGTGTCTGTTTGAGTGTGCACCGTCATCTACGGTGTGTGTTTGTGTGTCTGTGTGTGTGTATGTGTGTGTTTGGCCAGCACCCACTCCGCTTCTCGCTTTCAGGGTCGGTGCATTGGTGAGCATGAACCCCTACGTCCTAAAACCTGAACTCCATTTGTTCAATACGAACCCCCATCTCTAATATCCTAACAGCATTCATTCAGTACGGACCATTACCTGTAATAGCCCAAGCAGCACTAATTCAGTTCAGACTTCTAACTGTAATATCCAAACAGCACTCATTTAGTACGGACCCTAACTGTAATAGCCCCAACATCATTCATGTACTATGGACCCCATCTCTTAAAACTTGGGTGGGTGACCGGCATCTCTTAAAACTTGAAACTCCATTTACTCAGTATGGACCCCTAATTCTAACATTCTGAGCAGCATTCATTCACTATGGTCTTACAGCCTGACTGCGGTAACCACCATCTCTTAAAACCTCAGCACCATTTATTTAGTACGGACTCCTAGTTCTAACATTCATACTATGCTCCCAGAGCCTGACACGGTGGCCAGCATCTCTTAAAAACCTGAGCACCAGTGCGTTCAGTACGGACCTCCATAGCGGGGGCTGCATTCATTCATATTATAGACCCCCCCCATCTCTAATATCCTAACGGGGCGACTTAGGCTCTGACCCCAGACCAGTGCGGGGTTAGTTTGCTCGCTCTCGGACAGGCCTGATTGGTTATGAGGGCCGGCCGTGCTGATCGTATGTCAGCGGCTAATGGGGGTATGAGAGTGCTCTCCGCTCTCTGCCTGAGTGGCTCTCCGTAGGCTCGGAGCAATAACGGTGTGTGTGTGTGTGTGTGTGTGTGTGTGTGTGTGTATTTGGGCGGGGGGGGGTACTTCCACCCATCGCCAATCCGTCAGTGTGTTAGTGAGATTCAATAGGCCTCGGAATGGGAGTGGGAATGAGAATGGGCTCTGGGCTCTGTGCTCTGTGCTCTGGGCTCTGCGCTGGCTGGCTGGTGGACTGGTGATGTAATTAAGGTGGGTCTGCTTGGTGCCCTTGTGCCGACTGATTGAGCCATCTGCAGGGTGGGGGGGGGGCGGCGGGGGGGTCGTGGAGACGAGCATTTCGGAAGAAGCCTGCCCGCACCCTCCCCACCCACCCCCACAACCTCTCTTTACCTCCCCTGCCCCCCCCCCCCCAGCCCCCCTCCAGCCCTCCTCCTCTCCTCGCTCCACCTGCATCTCCATGTCTCTTTGTCTTGGCCAAGCCTCCGGTCCCACAGGAGTTGGAATCGAGCGAGAATTGATTTCTCTCGAGATTAAAGCTGTGCTTGTTTCTGTACACGCACGCAACACACACACACACACACACACACACACATTTGTGTGTGCGCGCACCCACACATACACACACATGCACCTCTATGTCTCTCTTTCTCTCTGTCTGGTTTTTATCCTCTCATCACTCTCTTCCTGGTGTGGAGTAGCATCTTGAGGGGTTAGATATGCGGATGCTCGTCTAACACGTATCTCGCTTTGCCAGGAGATTCAGATAGCAGAGATATCACACACACCACATCATGCCTATCACACACACCACATCATGGCTATCACCCACACCACCGCACGGCTCTCTGCTCCTCTCTTCTCTGGGTCCAGTTGTCACCGTCATGTCCTCCTGTCTGTATTGTGTTCCCAGTGCAACCAGCACTCAGCACAGCACACTGACATGGTCATCAGCAGAGTGAGGAGGATGATGATGATGATGATGATGATGAGGAGGATGAGGATGAGGATTATGATGATGATGATGATGATGAGGAGGATGAGGATGAGGATTATGATGATGATGATGAGGATGATGAGGATGAGGATGATGATGATGATGATGATGATGAGGATGAGGATGATGATGATGAGGATGAGGATGAGGATGATGATGAGGATGATGATGAGGAGGATGATGAGGATGATGATGATGATGATGGTAGCAATGGTGCATCATGTCCTGCAGGTTGACTCTGTAACTTATGCATTGTGTGCACACACACGGACACACACACACAAGCACACACACGGACATGGACACATGCACATACACACGCACACACACACAGACACAAGCACACACATGGACACAGACACACGCACATGCACACACACACACACACGGACAAACACACAGACACACAAGCACACACACGGACATGGACACACGCACATACACACACACACACACAGACACAAGCACACACATGGACACAGACACGCAGACACACACACGGACATGGACACACGCACAGACACAAGCACACACATGGACACAGACACGCAGACACACACACACGGACATGGACACACGCACATACACACACACACACACACACACACACACACACACAGACACAAGCACACACATGGACACAGACACGCAAACACACACGCAGACATGAACTCGAACACACACACGGACACACACACACACACAGACACGCGGTCACATTCTAGAAGCAGTCAGTGAGGTCCATATCTGGTTCATAGTGCCGGACGTGTTCCAGACTGACACACACACACACACACACACACACACACACACACACACACACACACACACACACGGACACACACACGGACACAGACATGCGCTCACATTCTAGAAGCAATCAGTGAGGTCCATATCTGGTTCATAGTGCCGGACGTGTTCCAGACTGCACTGGCTATCAGTGAGGCCATCTGGCATGGACCTGACCTGCTTGCCAATCCAGTTGTCCCTTAGCAGAACAGAAGAAGGTGGACAATGGCGTGTCACCCAATCTGCCCCAGCAGAGCAGAGCAGTGTCTATCTTTTTACACGATCGCCATGACCACACGCCTGACCCCTAAGACCTCCACAGACTAACCAGTGCATCATGCTCCCAGTGTGTGTGTGTGTGTGTGTGTGTGTGTGTGTGTGTGTGTGTGTGAATGCGTGTGTGTGTGTGTGAATGCATGTGTTTGTGTGTGTGTTTGTGTGTGTGTGTGTGTGTGTGTGTGTGTGTGAGAGTGTGTGTGTGTGTGTGTGTGAGTATGTGATTTCTCTTATCTCTGGCCTTGTGATTAGTGTAATGGCGGTGTACTGGGCTGGATCGGGTTCAAGCTGTGTGTCAGGTTGACCAAGGGGGATGTATGTCACAGGAAGGTTAGATTGGTTGCAGGTCAGGTTCTGAACTGTGTGTGTGTGTGTGTGTGTGTGTGTGTCTGTCCGTCTGTCTGTCTGTCTGGTTAAAGTTTGTTTAAGATAAAGTTTGTGAGGCTATGAACTTGCTTCTGTGAACAGTCTTAAGGATGGCAAGAAGGTATATGTTAAGCCACACACACACACACATACACACACACACTCACTTATCCACAAAATCTACAAAAAAGTACACACATACATTCTATTGTGCATGTGCATGCACAGACAGACACAAACACACCGCTACAGAAAATACAAACACGCAGGCACACACACACGCGCACCCACACACACACACACACACACACACTTGTTTGCAAAGCCCTCTTGGGAAGGTGTGGTGCGCGCTGGGCACTGGGCCCTCAGGAGTAGGCTAAATTCGTACAGCCATTTTATTTTTAACCACCCCCCCTCTAAAAACACTTAGTGCACCCATTTGAGCTATTTCAGGCCCCCCTCTCAAGGCCTGATCAATAGGCCCCGTCCCCCCCCCTCCCTGATTGACAGAGCTGGCTCGCCGGCCATCCCAGCAGGCCTTTTTGGGGCCCCGTGGTCTAACTTTAGGCCCTCGGATGGACAGGGCATCGATCCCCGTTTCACGCGGGTGTCTAGAGCAGGGACAGATGAAGGGCCAAGGTGGGTGCTTTTAGGATGGGTCAATGCACTTGTTACCCAATTGAGGTGTATTTTTAGTACAAAGGTGAGTGCATTGCTCCTTTTTCTTTTGCTCAGTTCAGCTTGTTTATTTGTGTTTGTGTTTGTGTTTGTTTGTGTTTATTTTTGCTCTTCTCTCTCTTTTCCTGCTGCCTCCATCAGCACGACCAAATATGGGATCCTCACCTTCCTACCGCGCTTCCTCTACGAGCAGATTCGGCGAGCGGCCAACGCCTTCTTCCTCTTCATCGCCCTGATGCAGGTACTGCGGCTCCCACCTACGCACGCACACACACACACACACACAAGGATGGACACACACACACACACACACACACACACACACACACACACACACACACACACACACACAAACACACACACACAGAGCCACGGAGGCCCTGAAATGTAGCTGACTTGGACGTGATGCAGATATCATGGAGCAGGGATGGATCTGTTTCAAACTTAATTGCAACCGGAGTAGCTGTTGCCATTTTGTTTGTCGTTGTTGTTGTGGTTGTGGCCGTGGTTGCTGTCCCCATTCTTTTCAGCTGTGCCACCGAGCTCCAGTCTCCCGTTGTCTGGGCCCAGCCCAGCCCTGTTGTCTGGGCCAAAGCCGACTCTCTCTCTCCCAGACGCTCCTCAGTGTTACATTGTGTCCTCCTCTCCTCTCCTCGCCTCGCCTCAGTCCTCCGTCCTCAGTCCTCGCTGGGCCTTTGGCAGCACTGATTTATGCTCCCTGGTCCCTATCCAACTTCGTCTCCCTCCCTCCCTCCCTCTCTGCTGCCAGTGTACCATGTAAACACACCTAAACACCCAGCAAATGTAAACATATGAGGCTCTTCTCATGGCTGCCAAGGGAAGAGAGTTATTTATTTTATTTTTCACAAGGGCCAAGAAATGGCAGAGCCCCCCATATGGTGTGATGATGTCTCCATATATGCAGATGGCAGGATTTTATTGTGGGCTTTGAATGTGTGGAAAGCAGGTCAAGTTTTAGCGTTAGTCGTGTGGTGTATCTCAGTTTAATACGAACCTAAATTAGAAAGTGTGGGCGTTGAAGTGTCTGAGTACTATTCTGAGTCAGTCTCTTCATCCACCTCTGTTATATCAGCCCGTGTTTCTATATCCTCCCAGCTCATTCATCTGAACAGGTGGTGCTGAGTTAACAGGAGGAATGTAGACACTAGCCCCGTTTATATGGACACCTTTTTTGAATCCGATTGAATTTAATCAGATTATTAGAATTCTACCGAACTGTTTATATGAGCCTCAAATAAAGAGATTCGCGTTTGAAGAAAGGTGTAAACCACCTATTTTAATCGGTTTGAAAATGTAAACGGTTTAATTTGAATCCGATTATTTGACTGTATATATGGGACGTTTTTAATCGGTTTCTGTAAATAAAGAGATTAAAAGTGAAATGTTGTGTCCATGTAAACGGGGCTAATGAAAAGTGTGCTGCGCTTTGTGTCCCTCCCAGAGCTGTGTGGGGAATAGCTGCTTCAACCTGCAATTTGAAGCCATGTCTAAAATATCCTCCTGTCCATGAAGGCATTCCCTCACTACATACCACATTTCCCACATAGCAAACTAATCAGGGGATAAGGTCATTTCCCAACCCTACCCCGTATCTCTCTCCCACTCACTTCCTGTCCTGCTCTCCACTGTCCTATCGCAATAAAGGCAAAAAGCCCAAAAGATATACTTTCAAATATCCCCTTGTCCATGAAGGCATTCCCTCACTACACAGCACGTTTCCCACATAGCAAACTAATCAGGGGATAAGGGCAGACACTAGCCTGGTACACCAGCCCCTTGTACTTCACTTTGTTTGGTACAGAGGGTCTGGCACTGGTCTCGTTGAAATGGCTGGTTGTAGGCAGAATCCTTCCTAGCCAAATCAGGGCACAGAGCGAGTGGTCGTGAGCGTTTGTGAGCATTAGTTGTTACTTCCACTTTCCAGAAACTCAAAACTTCCTTCATGTTAATGTTTGGGTAAAGGCCGATACAATCTTTTAAAATTTCAGCAGAGTCCACACCTCCAGGAAGAAATATGTTTCTCAATACAGCACAGCCAGACCCTCTGTACAAAATTAAGTGAAGTACGAGGGGCAGACACAGCTATTGATATTGTTCACATACTTCTTGAACTCTCTGACTCAGCCAAAAGCTCTTCTGTTAACGGACAGCAATGCATCATGCTGTATATTGATGTGTCTAGTCAGTGTACCTGCTGCGTGTTGCGGCCTCTCACAACCCTTTTATGATGCACCATCAAGCAAATGAAATGTACCTTTGAGGGTTTGGACAGAGCTACGATATGGCGGCATGCCTGTATGGTCCACTATATGGTATAAGGAGTGCACATGTGGGATGCAGCACATGTCAGTCTGCTCCAGTGACCTATGACCTCTGACCTTGATTGTTGTCATAGCTGCAGGCAACATGGGGGGTGGGGGAGGGGGGTGGGCGCCTACCCTGGTGCCTAAAGATGCTCTGCCCATGACCCTGGACACTCACACACACGCACACACATGCACACACAAACAACGGACATGCACACAAACACTACACACCAACACAGACACAGACAGACAGACACACACACACACACACACACACAGACAGACACACACACACACACACACTCACAGACACACACACACAGCTCCTCAGCCAGACTGAACATGAAACTCAAAAAGTGAGTCTGGCTTGGGGCCTCTTTGATACGGGGCCAGCGCAGCATCACTGTCATTATGCAATGTTTACTCAGCTGCTGGGGATGCTTGAAAGACAAGCTTTCACTCTTAATGTGGCCACGCTTTTTTTTGTCAGCAAAGCACATATACTGTTTCTATAGCCACACATAAAATATGACACAATGACTCCTCTGCATCACCTTTCCAAATACTCTTAATGATGGTAATAATAATTGTCACGGTTGTTATTAACTCATCTGGGGTGGTGTAATGGCAGTTTAAGTTCATATTGGCTAACTGTGGTGGTGTAATAACAGTTTAAGTTCATATTGGCTAATTTTTAAAAACATCTCTAATTATATAATTGTCGCGGTTATTATTAACTCATTTGTGGTGGGGTGATAACAGTTTAAGTTCATATTGGCTAATTTGTGGTGGTGTAATGACAGTTTAAGTTCATATTGGCTAATTTTTAAAACATATCTAATTATATAATTGTCGCGGTTATTATTAACTCATTTGTGGTGGGGTGATAACAGTTTAAGTTCATATTGGCTAATCTGTGGTGGTGTAGTGACAGTTTAAGTTCATATTGGCTAATTTTTAAAAACATGTCTAATTATATAATTGTTGCGGTTATTATTAACTCATTTGGGGTGGGGTGATAACAGTTTAAGTTCATATTGACTAATCTTTGTTGGTGTAATGACAGTTTAAGTTCATATTGGCTAATCTGTGGTGGTGTAATGACAGTTTAAGTTTCTATTGGCTAATCTGTGGTGTTGTAATGAGAGTTTAAGTTCCTATTGGCTAATTTCTTAAAAACATCTCTCTGTCTCCATGGCAGCAAATTCCCGATGTGTCCCCCACGGGGCGCTACACCACCCTGGTGCCCCTCATCTTCATCCTCACGGTGGCGGGCATCAAGGAGATCATCGAGGACTACGTGAGTCATCCTCACTCCTCTCCTCTCTTCTCTTCTCTTCTCTTCTCTCCTCTTCTCTTCTCTCCTCTTCTCTTCTCTTCTCTTCTCTTCTCCTCTCCTCTCCTCACCTGCCTTCTCTCCTCTCCTCTCCTCTCCAGTCCTCTCCTCTCCTCTTTTCTCCTCTCCTCTCTTTTCTCCTTTACTCTCCTCTCCTCACCTGCCTCCTCTCCTCTCCTCTCCTCTCCTCTCTTCTCTTCTCTTCTCCTCTCCTCACTCCGCTCCTCTCTTTTCTCTTCTCTTCTCTTTCACTTCTCCTCTATCCTCCTCACCTCTCCTCTCCTGTCCTCTCTTCACCTCTCCTCTCCTCTCCTCACTTGTCTCCTCTCCTCTTCTGTCCTCTCCTGTCCTGTCCTCTCCTCACCTGTCCTCTCCTATCCTCTCCTCTCCTGCCTCCTTGCACGCTAACAAACCTCCTCACAGGCTAACTCTAACTCCTGGCCCCCTAACAACTCTGCCCTACAAAATCAAAAGGCTGTAACTACCTATTTTGCCAAAACTGAGTTTAGACTGGAAAATGACTTTATAACACCTCTGTTGTCACCTAGGGCAGAATTCCCTACACAAACACATGCTAAGCTATTGTGCTACCCTCACTATTACTAAATGCCTCTCTGAATCTCCGTAAACACTATGGCAGGTGGCTCATATTTGTTTGTGTGTTTTCTTCCCTCTGCAGAAAAGACACAAAGCGGACAATACAGTGAACAAGAAAAAGACAACAGGTATCATTAGTGTGTGTGTGTGTGTGTGTGTGTGTGTGTGTGTGTGTGTCTGTGTGTCTGTGTGTCTGTGTGTGTCTGTGTGCGCACGTGTGTGTGTAAAACTGTATTATGTGTTCCGTGTCTGTCTCAGTGTGTGTAAGTTTGTGACATTGTATGGGGTGTGTGCATATGTCTGTATGTGAATATGGCGACGTGTGTGTGTGTGTGTGTGAATATGGCGACGTGTGTGTAAGATGACGTGACCTGACTGATGGCGTTGTGTTGCAGTGCTGCGGAGTGGCTCCTGGCAGACAGTCATTTGGAAGCAGGTAAGCCCATGTGCAGACCCCCCACCCCAAACCCCAACCCCCAACCAACGCCCCTACCCCCAACCCCCTCAAGCCTGCTGTGTGTTCCTGTACTCGTGCAGAGGGGATCAAAGGGTCTGACTTGCTGCAAATATGTGTATATGAGACAATGAACTGACTTTTTTGCTGGAACTTGAAGCCTTGTTTGAAATACGTACTATGGTTCAGTGTACCATTTGGTCTTATCGGTTTGAGAGAAGATGTTAGAAGGACATTCTCGACTAACCTTTGTGTAGCTTGTATAGCTACAACCACTCTTGATGCTTTCTCCTGTTTTTTTTCCTTCTTGTCCTTCTCAGCAGAAAAAACATAATTATGTCTTTCAGTTTAATGCCCTCATTGCCTTTTGTCTATGTGTGTGTGTTTACTGGGTACTATCTGTCTCCCGCTCACCTGTCTCTCCTTCATCTTACTCTATAATCTTACGTTACCTGTCTCACTGTCTCCACTGTCTCACCACTGTCCTCCGCTAACTTGGTGTTCTCATGCATTCTCTCCTTCCATGCTGCCGCAATGCCGCACCCTGCCCACTAGGTGGCAGTTGGGGACATAGTGAAGGTGACCAATGGGCAGCATCTTCCGGCTGACATGGTCATAGTGTCCTCCAGGTTAGCGCCACACTGTCGGTCTGTCTGTGTGTGTGTGTGTGTGTGTGTGTGTGTGTCTGAGTCTTCATGTCTTTGCATGGCAGAGTATGTCCATGTGTTGTAGTTGAAGTTAGTTTGTTGTGTAGCTGTTACTGTGTCGAGCAGTGTTTGCTGTGAGAGTGTGTGCCATATGGTCATATAAATGCTTCCTGTGTCGTAACGGAGCGCTGGACTTAGCTGCCCTCTCGTCCTCTTGTCCCCAGCGAGCCCCAGGCCATGTGCTACATAGAGACCTCCAACCTGGACGGAGAGACCAACCTGAAGATCCGACAGGTGGGCCTCCTGTAAACATGCATTTGTGTCAGTGTGTCAACTGGGTTTGTTTGTGTTTGTGTGTGTGTGTGTGTGTGTGTAATATCTCCTAGTGTGTGTGTGTAACATGTCCAGATGTTTTTTTTTTGATGCAGGGTCTGTTCCAAACGGCATGTATGTAGAATGTGTGTGTGTGTGTGTGTGTGTGTGCGCGTGTGTGTGTGTGTATGTAACATCTCCGTGTGTGTGTGTAACATCTGTGTGTGTGTCTGTGTGCAGGGTCTGTCTCAGACGGCGTGTCTGCAGGGGCTGGAGGAGCTGGTGTCTCTGGCGGGGCGTCTGGAGTGTGAGGGCCCCAACAGGCATCTCTACGACTTCACCGGCACTCTGCGCCTCGACAACCTCCAGTGCGTCATACACACACACCCACACACACTTACAGATGCTTGTGTGCGCACACACACACACACACACACACTTGCACACACACACACACACAGACACTTGCACACACCTACACATACACACACCTACACACACACACAGACACTTGCACACATCTACACATACACACACCTACACACACACTCTTACAGACACTTGCACACACACACACACACACACACACAATAAACAGACAGTGCAAATAGCCTGGAGGAGCAGACATCTGTTCTGTCTCATCCTGAGAGGCCTTGTTCATTCACATGCTGATCTCCAGCCCAACACTGCAGGTAGTAGTTTGTGTTTGTGAAGTATGGTGACTCTACTTAACTAGCCATGTTAAAGTAGACAGTGAGTAAGTGAGTGAGTAAGTCAAACGTATTAATAAAACATACTTCAACACAGCTTTCACTGACATACGTGCTTGACATGACACAGACAAAAACGAATTTATTAAATTGAAATCCACAAGCATGTGTATATTAATCATTCGGTAACAGACATCTAACAGTACCAAACAGCTAAAACTGTAAACTGTGAGGGACCAGAGCAGCTAAGGTCAGTGTGCTATAAAGGCCAGAGTGTTTATAGGCATTACTCTAGCCTGGATGATTTAAAAGCAGAAACACATACAGCACATTCATATGGGGTGGCACATACAGGACAAATGGGGGAAATAACCTGCATAAATGTATTCAAGTCAGGGGCGAATCTAGACCATTTTTAGGGGTGCCAAGGCACCCCCGTGAAACTGCTCGGCACCCCCTGGCTCAGTGCAAAATGAATAATATATTATATATAATAATAGTGTTGTGTGATAAGCACTGGGGGCCGGGCACCCCTAAAGACCAGATGCTAAAATCGCCCCTGATTCAAGTTACAGGGCAGTTAGGCTTGTAATATAAATTGTTATATTATGTGTGCATATCGATATTGCAGATGTCTGAATGTAAATGTCATCTGTGTTTGTGTTTTTTTGCATATGTTTAGCCCAGCCCCCCTGGGTCCGGACCAGGTGCTGTTGCGTGGGGCCCAGCTCAGAAACACGCAATGGGTTGTGGGTATTGTAGTCTACACGGGACACGACTCCAAACTCATGCAGGTGAGTCGCTCACCACATGTCCAGTACAGCCCAAAGGTTGGTACATGGATGATTTAATGATGATTGATTGATTGATTGATTTTATTTTGGATTAGCAGACAAGAGATCCAAAGGATAGCATGTTAAAGTAAAAACACTTATTTCCAACATGGTCCTTGATGTTGGGACATACAAAAACAAACAGTGATAGATTTGTAATAAACTGTCATTTATGTCACTGTTACTGTCTGGCACTGTTTGTTATATGGTACAAAGCACGAGCTTCGTCATTTATAATCACGTTATTGTTGGAACAGTGCTTTATAATGATGAAATAAGTGTCTGTTAATGCTAAACAAATGCCGAATTATGTACCTCATCCTACAGCGTCAGGGGAAGTTTTAAATGATATGATTAAGTCCAGGTGCAGCCCTGTAGTTTGTCTAATTTCCGGACATCCCGGGTTCAGAAAGTGAAAGTCGTGCCACATATTTATTCCAGCCAATTCACTGAACCAGCTGATCCTAATTAACAAACCTCAGCCAGGTAGATGAGATAACGAGTGAAATCACCTGTGCTGAGAGCACTGGCAAAAGGAATACATGAGAGGACTTTTACTTTCTCAGTCCACTTTGTCCTCCTCTGCGAGTCAGGTAGTTGTTTCTGTCGTGTACAGTAATCTGGAGCAGGGAGGGTGGTGTACTCACTCACTCACTCAAACATTTCATTTCCTGTAACGAGAGTGAGGGCAAGTATCGCTCGGGGTCGAAACCTACTGACCCCGCAGGGGCAGAGTTACTCAGCCTAAGGCAACCCTGAGCTCACTTTCCCCAGTTCCACTCGCTTCCTTGAGAACACACACCACATTTAGAGCAACACTAAAGCACTTTTTCCCTCTCCGCTCGCCTTACGCGTTGGAAGCGGAATTGTGTTTCTTACGTCTCATTCGAACTACAGATCATCGACCCGCTTTTTTGCAAACTTTGCAAAGGTGCGGTTATAGCCCATGGAGGCCCGCAAAGCCAATTCAGAAGTTGATGAACCACTGAAACGATTTTGGAAACATTATTTTAAGGTTGTAAAAACTACTTAGTGTTGCTTTAAAAGTTCACAGCATAATTTACACTCTTTAGGGTTGAGCTGTTGTTGTTGCAGGACAAATCCTCAGAATGGGTTGAGCTCATCATAAATAAATTGATGTATCCAGTTTAGAAATGCCAGTAAAAATACATTATCTGCTGCTATACATTTGTCTCTGTTTGTCCCTTCACAACTTGCTGTCTCATGCTGGCATAATACTTACTGTACACTTAATTTATGTATGCCTTGCAAAGCCAAATTTGTAACAGTAGCTCTCTTTCACTTTGATCTCGAGTCCAAACTGTGTCGAGTCACCACATGTGTAAAGTTGGTCCTTGAGTTTGAAACACTTAAAGTCCTTGAACTTGCCGTGACCTCTTCTCCTGACCTGGTGACCTCGTGACCTGGTGTTGTTGTGCTTCCTGTGTTTCTGCACTAACAGCCGTCTCTTCCTCTTCCTCCTCCTCTTCTTCTCTTTGTCACGACTCAGAACTCGACCAAGGCTCCCCTGAAGCGCTCCAACGTGGAGCGTGTGACGAACATGCAGATCCTGGTGCTGTTCTGCATCCTGCTGGTGATGGCCATCATCAGCTCGGTGGGCGCGGCCATCTGGAACAAGCAGCACACGGAGGAGGCCTGCTGGTACCTGTCCCGCGCAGGTACGCTCACACTCACGCTCATGATCGAGCTCGCGGTGCCGCCCAGCGTGGTGCCGGTGCGCTAAAGCGAGCCGTTTACTACACACACACACACACACACACACACACACAGGCGTTTACTGCGTGTGTACACACACACACATACACACAGACACACACACACACAGGCGTTTACTGCGCGTCTGATCCAAAACAGTTTTTCTTAATTCAATTGCGCGTACTGCTCCTAGTGGCGTTCCAGCTGTCTGTTGCGTGAATGCACCCACAGGGGGCGCCGGCGAGTCTTCACACCCATTTACATGTACCTACCTCTAGACATGGACCACCTGAGTTACTCAGACTAAGATATGCTCTATACCAGGGGTTTCCAGATTGTTCTCAGTAAAGGTCCAAAAAAGATTTGGGTGGAGTGTTTTAGACCAAATATTAACATTCATGCTGCAATACAATGAGTTAAATATGCCTTACAATTTGAGCATGGGGGGGGCAAAAATAATCGGTTGCGGGACAGCTTCGGTGTGCGGGCCCCAAAATGTCCAGCCTTGCTCTACGAAGCTGATGACATTTACAATAACGTTAAGACATAAAGACAAGTAGTAGTTAATTACTTATTAAAATGAGCCAAAGTTTGTTAGAAAGATTCTCTTGGCACTAAAACGAAAGCTAAAGACATGAGTAGTTGATTTATTGTTTTAAATGATCCAAAGCTTGTTAGATACATTCTCTCTGGCGCTCAGTCATTTATCTAGGCCCCCTGGCTGTCCTGGATAGTGCCTGTTTATAATTATACAGCATGACATAGCATCTGCTAATACTAGCCCACGTAAACACTGCTACTGTTTGTAATTAGTCAGTGCATAACACAGCATCTGCCTGTGGTAGCTGACCTGAACATTGGACAGTCTAAACACACAGTCTAACACTCTTAATATGCAGTAGTTGGTAGAGAGGAAAAAATGTCACCATGAACCAATAACATGCACAATAAACATGCACATATTTATGTCATCTCTGTGTTAGTTAATCTTAAACCCTCTTTAATCGTGTGTGTGTGTGTGTGTGTGTGGTGTGTGTGTGTGTGTGTGTGTGTGTGTGTGTGTGTGTGTGTAGGTGACATCTCATATAACTTCTGGTATAACCTCCTGACCTTCATCATCCTCTACAACAACCTGATTCCCATCAGCCTCCTGGTGACCCTGGAGGTGGTCAAGTTCACACAGGCACTCTTCATTAATTGGGTCAGTGTGTGTGTGTGTGTGTGTGTGTGTGTGTGTGTGTGTTTGTGTGTGTGTGTGTGTCTGTGTGTGTGTGTCTGTATGTCCGTGTGTGTGTTTGTCTGTGTCTGTCTG
>CM059285.1:24200328-24202828 GCA_030347295.1 Setipinna tenuifilis
CTCGCTCTCTCTCACGCTCTTTCTCTGTCTTTTTTTGTCTGTCTCTTTCCTTTTTCTGTCTAGCTCTCTCCCTCACGCTCCCTCTTTCGGTCTCTCTCTGTCTTTTTTTGTTTCTCTGTCTCTCCTTTTTCTGTCTATCTTCTCTCTCTCGTGCGCGCTCTCTCTCTCTCTGCCTCTCTCTGTCTCTCTTTGTATCTCTCTCCCTCTCTCCTCTTTCTGTTTCTCTCTCTCTCTTTCTGTCTTGATTTCTATCTCTCTTTCTGTCTCTCTCTTTTTGTGTCTCTCTGTCCCTCTCCTCTCTCTAATTCTCTCTCTCTCTCTTTCTCTCTTGATCTCTATCTCTCTGTCTTTCTGTCTCTTTCTTTTTATGTCTCTCTGTCCCTCTCCTCTCTAATTCTCTCTCTTTCCTCTTCCTCCTTTCTGTATCTCACCTCCACTAACCCGCCCCCCCCCACCCCTCCCTCTTTTTCTCCCCCTGGCTGCTCTCTTGTCTCTCCTGTGTCAGGCCTGCGGACGCTGTGCTTTGCCTTTGTGGATCTGGAGGAGGGCACCTACCAGGACTGGCTGAAGGCCTACAACCAGGCCAGCACCGTCATCAAGGACCGCGCCCAGAAGCTGGAGGAGTGCTACGAGCTCCTGGAGAAGGTGTGCAGAGGAGAGAGAAAGAGAGAGAGAGGAGAGAGAGAGGGAGAGAGAGAGAGAGAAAGAGAAGGGGAGGAGGGAGAGGGAGAGAGAGAGAAGGGGAAGAGAGAAAGAGAAAGAGAAGGGGAGAGAGAGAGTGAGAAAAAAAGAGAAAGAGAAGGGGAAGAGAAAGAGAGAGAGAGAAGGGGGAGAGACAGAAAAGCGACTATCATCATCCTGGCTGTGTCCTGTGTTTAAAGCAACACTAAGTAGTTAAAATAATGTTTCCAAAATCTTTTCAGTTGGTCATAAACTCGAAACAGGATGAATGGCACTTCTGAATTTGCTTTGTGCCCCTTGATAGGTTATAACCGCACTATTCAAGTTTGCAAAAGTGAGTCACCGATCTGTAGTTCGAATGAGACATAAGAAAGACAATTCCGCTTTCCACCTGTAGGGTGACAAAAGAGGGAAAAGTGCTTTAGTATTGCTTTAACATTCAGAAATTCTATTAATTCATTCTATTAGTCTTTAGTGTAAAGTAAATATGAGAACATGCCATAGACAAGGCCACTAATACTAAAATTCACTAACTAATACACATGCATTTTGACCAATCTAAGCTCTTGTTCTCTCACAGTTGTATGCACACATACCAATAACAAGACACACACACACACACACACACACACACACACACACACACACACACACACACACACACACACACAGTATATAAACCAAAGCCCAGGCATGACAGTGGCGCCCAGGGAGCAGTGTGTTGGGACAGTACCTCAAGGCCCCTCAGTCATGGGGGAGGATGGAGGACAGCGAATGAGAAATTAGAAATCACATATCAGTCTGGGTTTGCAGTTGTAACAGTACTGCTGTTTGCATTTGAGTTTGCTGCTGCACTGCGTTTTGCACACTTGTTAGTGTAATACAGTGTTGGTCAAACTGTGGTATGAGTACCTTTGGTGGTATCTATCAATTCAAGGACGCATGAAGAACAAATGGGCATTCAGCGCTCACACAGCTAAAATGTGAAGCTCAGGTACAGACTATATGTGGAAAATATATGCATATATGAATCCCCAGTAGGCACAAACCACTTGCCAGGACATTATTTTGTGCCATACAGTATGTGTTTGTATTCTGACTGGGTAGGGCATAGCTTGTCTCGGGGGGGGGGGGGGGGGGGGGGGTGCAGCAGGTAAAAGTTTGGGAAGCACTGCTGTAACAGATGGTGGCTATAGCGTCTTTAGTTTGTCTAGTATACTTAATATGAGGGAATACATAAAAGAGCCAGCTAGGCACATTCCTTTCTGCACTGGAACCATTGCAGCATCGGCTACCGATTAGCATGTTGCAACATCCTAATGACAAAACCCTCTGGATTTGTCTGGGCTTGGGACCAGACATAGACAGTAAAAGAAAACCAGCCCAAAAAGAATCTGGCCCTTAATCCACTGGGGTTTGTTATTTCCTTACTATGGTATGGGAATGATGATAATTTGGCATGAATATATGTGTTGGACTGCAGTGTGTCGTAGCAGGAAGGAGTGGCTAGGGAATGTTACTATCTAATACCCCTATCTCTTTAGCACTAGGGTGACCAGATTTGAGTTTGAGAAGAAGAGCATGTGTGGGTGGTGGGTGGTGGGATAGAATCTAGCAGTAGTACTTTAGCTAATAACTTAGCATTGGCTAGAGAATGCTAGCCGTATGTCAGTCTTATCAGCTACCTCACTGGCTCTTAGTCATTAGCGCTAATCTGGCTTCCCAGGGGATTAGCCTCGGGAGCTAGCGCTGACGTCAGGCTCCAAACACATACGATATCTCGCCATCGGGTAGGGGAGGAAAGGAGTGCGGGAGGACA
>CM059285.1:24237828-24240328 GCA_030347295.1 Setipinna tenuifilis
TGTGTGTCTGAGTATGCAGCCTCGTCTCGTTTAGGAAGGATTTATCTCTGGGTGTGTTCTCAGCTGTTGGGGCGGATGGCCCGTAATGGTTTTCCGTGTCGGGTCGGGGGTTCTGTTCCGGAGAGTTCCGCCAGGTCCCTCAGCCGCAGGGGACACCCAAGCGCCCCCACCCCACCCCGCCGACCCCCCCACCCGTCACATGCGGGAAAGGGCGGCCATTTTATTTAACGTCCTCGACCCCTTGGCGGAGCGGATGACTTGGATGAGGGGATGGGAGAGGGGGAGAGAAGAGGGGAACACAGTGGAGAACAGGAGGGAGCGGAAGAGTGTGGGTGTCAGAGAGAGGAAGAGAAGGATAGAGCTAGAGAGAGAGAGAGAGAGAGAGAGAGAGAAGGGGGGGTAAGGGTTGTGGTCAGAGGAAGTCCAGGAGAGGGATGAGGCAGGGTGGGGGTGCGTATTGGAAGAGGGGTGTGAGCAGAAGAAAAGGGGTTTAGACGCTTCAAGAGGCACCATCTGACAAAGCTCAGCTCTGGAGAGCTTGAGTCACATTTGCGTAAGTCCAGCAAGCTTGAGGTGGTCAGTGACACAGACAGAAAGACAGGCAGATGGACTGATAGATAAACAGACTGGAATGCAGACAGACAGACAGGCAGATAGATAAATAAACAGACAGACAGACCGAGAGACAGATAGACAGAGATAAACAGACTGGTAAGACAGACAGAAAGAAAGACAGACAGATAGGCAGATGGATAAACAAACAGACAGGCAGGCAGACAGACAAACAGACAGGCAGGCAGACAGACAAACAGACAGGCAGGCAGATAGACAGACAGAAAGAGAGACAGGCAGGCAGATATACAGACAGACATGCAGGCATACTCCTGAAGCTAACATGAGGGATTGCTTATAGTTTAAAGTATCCCAGCTTATGATTAGCTTCCCTTGATTAGCCTGATATCAGTAAATCACATGAATAGAAGATTTAGCAGCGCTAATGATGCTGCTCTGTGTTTGTTCACGCTGAAGGTCACAGCAAGGTCATGCAAACCGGAGCCATAAATAACCTTAATTGAGACATCTCGGCTCAGACTTAATTCATTACTTAACACCAGCCGACCGTGACTCACAACATGAAGTCTGACGCATGAAACAATAGCTCTGTGGTTTGTGGTTTCTTGTTGTTAATTACTCCATGAGCTGATTGATTAATGGAGCTTGAATGTGGAAGAATGAACAGGAAATGGGGGTGGGATGCGGTCCAGAAGGCCCGTGTTCTGGGTTCTGGGTTCTGTGGTGCGGTCGGTGCACTGGGCCCAGTGTCGGGCCTATCTCACAGGGTGGGTTTGATGCGGCATGTGTGGTGGATCTCGTCACACGTTTCCACTCTGGTTGCTGTACAGACGCCTCTGGTCCAGACTAGGCCACAGATAAGTGCATACCGACAGCCAGAGCCAACACTCCCATACACCAGAGAGAGAGAGAGGGAGAGAGGGAGGGAGGGAGGGAGGGAGGGAGAGAGAGAGAGAGTCAGAGCCAACACTCCCATACACCAGAGAGAGAGAGGGGGAGAGAGGGAGGGAGAGAGAGAGGGAGGAAGGGAGAGAGAGAGAGAGAGAAAGAGTCAGAGCCAACACTCCCATACACCAGAGAGAGGGAGGGAGGGAGGGAGAGAGAGAGGGAGAGAGAGAGAGAGAGAGATAGAGAGAGAGTCAAAGCCAACACTCCCATACACCAGAGAGAGGGAGGGAGGGAGGGAGGGAGAGAGAGAGGGAGAGAGAGAGAGAGAGAGATAGAAAGAGAGTCAAAGCCAACACTCCCATACACCAGAGAGAGGGAGGGAGGGAGGGAGAGAGAGAGGGAGAGAGAGAGGGAGAGTCAGACAGAACGAGGGGGCAGAGGGAGAGAGAGGGAGAAAGGGAGGGAGAGAGAGAGGGAGAGTCAGACAGAACGAGGGGGCAGAGGGAGAGAGGGAGGGGGTGAGATGGAGAGAGGGGGTAGAGTATAAGGGAACAAAGTGGGGGGGATTTTTTTTATTACCATTTTTGTTGTTTACATGACAGTGTCATTGCTTTGGCAACATTGTACCCAAACAATCATGTTAATAAACCTTTGAATTAGAGTTTGATGTTTGGAGAGAGAAGGATTAAGAGAGAAAGGGAGAGGGGTAGAGAGACAGAGAGGGGGGGCATGGAAAGAGCATGAGAGGGTAAGGCTTGAGAGACAAACACAACAGTGGAGCACAGACTTCAGGACAGTCCCTAGACAGAGATTCTTTTTAGTCGTCTTAATGAAAGTTTAGGAGCTGCTGTAAATATCTTATATTTCCATGTGACACTGGCGACACTGTTATGTAGTCATGGCATAAAGTATTATTTGAGAGAGGAGAAGGGGTGGATACATGGAGAGACAGAGAAAGAAAGCGTGGGAGGACAGGAGAGAGAGAAGGAGAGAGAGAAAGAGATTAAAAGAGAGAGAGAGAGAGAGAGTGACCAGGGCA
>CM059285.1:24245328-24252796 GCA_030347295.1 Setipinna tenuifilis
AATGGTCGGGAATGGTGCGGGGGCGTTCTTTTGATTGGAATTTGCCTGATCACAGAGCGCTCCGAGCTCGGCGAAAGAAAAGCGATCCAGGATCCAGGCTTTGTGGTAGATGGAGCCGATACGGTTCTCTCGGGTTCCTCCTTTACAAGTCCCGGTTGTCCTGGAGTCCTGACCCAGTTAGAGACCCTCCCTCCTTGTGGTGGTGCTCAGACCAGCATCCAGAGCAAAGGCCCCATCTCTGGGCTAGAACGAGTGTAGGAGTAGGAGGAGGAGGAGGAGGAGGAGGAGGAAAAAGGAGGACAGAGTGAGGAGAAGGAAGAGTGAGCAGGAGGAGGAGGAGGAGGAGGAAGACGAGTATGAGGAGGAGGAAGAGATGATAAAAAAAAGATAGAGATGTCCCCTCCTCACCCCCTTCTCTTGGCCAGAAAGAGTGAAGGACGAGGAGGAGGAGGAAGAAGAAGAGAGTGAGGAAGAGATAGACACGTCCCCTCCTCACCCCAAGGTCATGTGCTGGAGCCAGTCCCTTGCTGCCAGGAGGACGGCCAGCAGGGATGACCCCCACCACAGGGGTGACCCCCACCACAGGCCCCGTGACGGATGGGGACTCTCCGCCATAACGGCCCCCTTATTTAATCATTCCTTCATTCATCATCTCTCCGATCGCTCATCTGTTTAGCAGACATTGTTTTCTTTGGCGGAGGGAAGCCTCTCTCTTTCTGTTCCTATCAGTCTCTCTTTCTCTCTCTCTCTCTCTCTCTATCTCTCGATCTCTTTCTCTCTCTCGATCTCTTTCTCTCGCTTTTTTCCATCTTGTTTCTTTTTTATTGCTCTCAACAGCACTCTCACACAGTCTCGGATCACTCTCTTTCAATCTCTCTCTCTCTAGATGTCTTTCTTCTTCTCTCATTTCATTCTCCCTCTTTCTTTCTCTCTCTCTCTTTCTTTCTTTCTTTCTTCATTCCGTCCTTCCTTCTATGTCTCTGTCTCTCCGGCACAGTCTTGTTGGCCAACCTTTTTACGGCTTGGGCCAAACATATCGGCCCATCCGCCCAACGATAACATGTGAGCCGCTCTCCCCATTGTGCAACTGGAGCCGAGGGCCGGGCTCTGAGTCTGGCCCTCAATCTGGCCCTGAGTCTGGCCCTGGGGCCGTGAGGAGACAGGCTGATAGCCGTAAAGCGGCTGGAAATCAGATCATGCGCGGCGTTACGGCCACAATGAGAAAAGAAAAACCTGCTTTTTCCCCTCTCTGTCTCTCTCTCTGTCCTCCCTGCGACTGGAGAGAAGACGCCCGAGTGAAATGAGGCTGTCACTGGAGGACAGCGTGCCTCTCTCCCTCCTTCCCTCCCTCTCTCCCTCCCTCGGCTCGTTAGGGGGGGAGCCGGCAGGAAGACGATATGAAGTTAATCCGGGGGAAGAGGCGGCAGAGATTCCCTGCTCCGTGGGAACCGTGGCCGAGGCTTAACGGTGCAGAAGAGGGATCCTGATCCCCCCACACATATTTGAGATGGCGACTGTAGACATGTGGTCCTTCCTTGATAAGTCATGATACGCATGTTACTGACGTCAGTGTGGTGGAAAGAACTCCTGGCCAATTACTACAGAACTACTGGCCAATGCCAGTGTAGCGAAGGGGAGGATAACCCTGGCCTCCGTGGTACCAAAAGTGCACTTTGACCGCAATGCCAAAGAGCCAGTCTACCTTGTTCCCGTTTCCTGAGTGGAAGCGGGGAGCACCCTGGAGCTATGTCCCAGGTCAGCCTCTGCTTGTTGGTATGGCAGTCAGAGCCCACCCACAACCCTAGTGATGGTCACCCCATCACAGCCACACTTTAACTCGTCACTCACACTGCATATGTAAAGAGGGTTCCAAACATAAGGAGCACTATGACCGCATATATTTTATTATGAAGGCATATATACAGTATTAAGCCCCACCAGTAGTAGTAGTAGTATTGGTTCTTGTGCCATGTGAAGGTACGATTAGTGCAAGGCCCTTGGAATTATCCAAACTTTCCCATGTCTACAGATGATGTCAGGCATCAGATTTGTATTAGGAGAACTTAAATCATGAGCAGAAAACCTTTCATTATTGTCCAATCACAACCTTTATAGTACTCAATTAGAACCTTTAGAGTACCCAGTTAGAACCTTTTGAATGCCTAATTAGAACCTTCAGAGTGCGCAATGAGAACCTTTAGAGTACCCAATTAGAATAATCAGAGTGTCCAGTTGTAACCTTCAGAGTTCCCAATTAGACCATTCCGAGTGCCCAATTAGAACCTTCAGAGTTCCCAATTAGGCCATTCTGAGTGGCCAGTTAAAACCCTTAGTGGCCCGGCATAAGTACAGGCCCTGTCAAACTGAGTGGATGGCTCCTCATGGCTTCTCTAAAAGCCTGCTGAGTGTTTGTGCTCTAAATAACCCCCCTGTTTGTACACCCCCTGCCCCTGTAAGTGGGGGCTTGGATTGAGCCATAAACACTCCCAGCCAATCACCACTGCGCCTCTGGAAGGCTCAAGGAAAGGCATGTCATTTGATTGGCTGCTGATCAGCCTTTCTGCTCATCTGCCTTTCTGGGAACTGAAACCAAATTGCGTTCTCTGCTTTTAAGTGAATTTTCTTCTTTCTTTTTTTTTTTCTTAAAACATGTTGTGCTGGGACCATGGTAACACAAAAAGGGCAAGTGTGTCATGAGTGTGTGTGTTCATCGTCTGAGTCTTGGCAGCCTTGGGCAGCAGCATGCCTGGCTAATGGGAAGATGACGGGGGCATTAAGGAGGCGCGTGCTGGGGGTGGGGTGAGGGGTGGGACAGGGGACGGAGATGTATTCCCGGTCGGAGGAGACGGTGTCAATGAGCCCTGGAATGTGATGGGTATTTATAGAGGAGGAATGTGGCACCGGCTAATGGCAAACCAGCAGCACTTGTCTCCTAAGAGGAGGTGTGTGTGTGTGTGTGTGTGTTTGTGTCTGCCCGAGTGTGTGTGTATCTGCATGTGTGTGTGTGGTGTGTGTTTGTCTGTGAGTAAGTGAGTAAGTGAGTGAGCGCGTAAGTGGATGAGTGAGTGAGTGAGTGAGTGTGTGTCAGTGACTGTGTGTGTAAGTGTGTGTGTATGTTAGTGTGTTTTTGTGTGAGTAGTTGAGTGATTGAGTGAGTGAGTAAGTGTGTGAGTGACTGTGAAAGTGTGTGACTGTGTTTGTGTGTTTGTGGCAGAGCCTCTGTAGATGGTTGAAACTGAACTATGCTTATTGAGAGGAAGACATGGCTCTATTCTCATAGCCAACATAATGTCCCTGTGTGGCCGCATAGGGGTGTGTGCATGAGTGTGATCTTCAGTGTGCACACACACCTTTCAGACTTTGTGCTTCCTGTTCTGTTAGAACCTCAGACTCCCCATTTCCAGAGGAATGTCCTGTGTTGTGGCCTTGTGGTGATCTAACCTGTCAGTAACTGAGTTGTGTCTTGTGATTGGATAAGTAGCTTGTCAGTCATTAGAGATCTGTGCTCTGATTGGTAATTTGAGCTGTCTGTCTCTCTCCCTGACCAGTCTGAATGAGCGTGCCCACCTGCTGACGCGTGTCTTCAGGAAAGCGCCCTCCAGCGTGGGGCGCTCCAATTCAGTACAGCAGACCGTGTCACGTAAGTCCTCACAAACACACACACACACGCGCACACACACACGCGCACACACACACACACACACACTCTCACACAGACATGCACACATACACACACACACACACACACACACACACGCACATGCACACGCACACTCACACACACTCACACAGACATGCACACACGCATGCATTCACCACATACTCATACACACACATACACACACACACACACACACTCTGATTGTGAAGAGCATTCTCGTATTTGTATGATGACACTAAGACCTGTACTGTGTGACAGCACTACGACATGCATGGCAACACTAAGGCCTTGTTAATCCAGATATTTTTCTAAACAGATATTTTTTTTATCCATTTGGGCCTCTCGTTTACACGTAAACAGAGTTTTAGCCAACACAAATAGAATTTTTTTTAAAAACAGCCTCCAAACTGGAAAGGCTGTATTTTCTGGATTCCACTGGATACGTGTAAACACAATTAAAAAAATAAACAGATGAAACATATCCATTTATAAAAATATGTGTAAATGGGGCCTAAGACATGAATATTAGCATATTTCTTGTATTATCACACCAATACTGTATCCAATACTATATCCTTCCAAATGTTTTATAAATCCCTCTCTTTCTACCCCCGCTTAACCCTCTGCCTACCTCTCTTTCTACCTTTCACCTTCCATATATATATATATCCCTCTGTCACTCTCTACATTTCACTCTATATATATGCCTTTCTCTATTTGTCTCTCTTTATCTTTCACTCTCTCTGAATATATACCTTTCTCTACATACCGTCTGTCTCTCTGTCTCTCTCTCAGATGGCTATGCGTTCTCCCAGGAAGAGCATGGGGTGGTGTCCCAGTCCCAGGTGGTTCGCTCGTACGACACCACTCGCCAGCGGCCCAGCATGTAACCCCTGGCAACCAGGCGTACGCAAGGAGGGCAGCAGCCAATGAAGAGAGAGCGAGAGAGACGTACGCAGCAGCCAATGAAGAGAGAGACTTTCTGTGACACCCCCTGCTGGGGGTGGTTCTGCTGTGGCCTTACCGGAACTCTGTTTAAAAACAAACAAACAAACAAAGAAAAACAAAAACAAAAACAAAGTGAAGAAAAAAGTCTAAAAAGAAAAAAAAGAGAAAAAAGCAGGTGTAGGAGATGCCTGTAGGAGCAGTCAGCTGGAGCTGTTGTAGACGGAGAGAGGCGGGTTTCGCATCATAGACTGGCCAATCAGCAATCAACGCCACATACAGACTGAAATGGACCAGCCAATCAAATCTCAACGGGACGCCAAAAAGAAAAAAGAAGAAAACAAAAACAGAACTGTCAGACAACGAAAGGCTTAAACAAACAAACAAATGTATGTGTCTGCTCTGTAACAGAATCACACAGAGGAAGTGCAATATCTTGTTCCTGTGTATTTGTCCATTAGTCTGCATGTGTGTGTTTTTCTGTAAGTGCAGTGTGTGTGTGTGTGTGTGTGTGTGCATGTGTGTGTGTGTGTGTGTGTGTGCACATGTTTGCCTGTGTGTGTACATGTAACTCCCGTGTGTGTATTGTGTGTGTGCACACACATGCACTGGAGGGTGTGTGTGCGTATTTATTTGACTGTGTGGGAGCGTGAGGTCTGTGTGTGTGTGTGTGTGTGTGTGTGTGTGTGTGTGGAGGGCGGAAGAATGAGGGAGTGAGGGTGGTGTGGTGGTGGTGGTGGGGGGGTGGCTTGTGTTTGTTTATATCTCCAGGCTTCCCTCTCTCATCTAGCGCTGCTGATATAGGGGTTTAGCACGTCTGTCATCGCCTGGGTGACCGAGGGGGTGTTGGTGGGGAAAAGGCTCCAGAATAAACACAAAACATGGGGGCTGCAGAGCAATTCCTTTCACACAGATCGGAACGGGTGCAGGAGGGAGGGGGGTGAGGGTGGGGATGGTGTGGGGATAGGATTATAGGAATGTGTGTGCGTGCGTGTGTGTGTGTGTGTGTGTGTGCGTGTGCGTGTGCGTGTGTGTGTGTGTGTGTGTGTGTGTGTGTGTGTGTGTGTGTGTGTGTGTGTGTGTGTGTTTCGGTATAGCCTGTATGTGCATGTGTGTATGTGTGTGTCTGTGCATGTGGCATATGCAGACAGCACTGAGTAACATCCAGACTTGTCCTTTTAACACCCCCCCCCTCTCTCTACACACACACACACACACACACACACACACACACACTCTCTCTCTATCTGTCTCTCTTTTTTTCTCTCTCTCTAATCACCATGCAGATGCACACACACAAATACACACACACTATACCCCACAGGCATACACATACACACACACACACACACACACACACACACACTCTCCTGCCCCTGCTGCCTGGTCTGGCTGCCAAGATACACAGAGATGCCAGCAAGGCTGAGCCCCCCCACCCCCTCTGCCACCCCCCCACCCCTGCCCACCCCAGCCCCCCCAACGGTGGCAACGAAGCCAGAGGAGATGACCCCAAACAGAGGAACCCCTCCCTCACCTGCTCAAATCTCTCTCTCTCTCTCTCTCTCTCTCTCTCTCTCCCTCTCTCTCTCTCTCTCTCTCTCTCTCTCTCTCTCTCTCTCTGTCTCTTACCATATCCCCTTATTCCCTTATTCTTTCATTCTCTCTCTTTCTCTCTCTACCCATATCCCGATGCCTCTCATTCTTTCATTCTCTCTCTCTCTCTGTTTCCGTCCATCTCACTCTGTCTAGCCCTGTCTCTCTCACTCTGTCTAACCCTGTCTCTCTCACTCACTCTCTGTCTTCCTGACTTCCTGACTTGACCTCTCTCCTCTCTTTCTCTCAGATGTACAGTACCTGCTCCCTCCTTCTCCTCATGTGCTGGTTATTCATTCCGTTCCCCTGCAGCTTTATCTCTGGAAACTACTCTGCCCGCCCCCCACCCATTACTCAATCTCTCTCTCTTTTTATTTTTTCTGTTTATGCATTTTGGGTTTCTCTGTTGTTCTCCTCTCTTTCTCTGTTGCACGTCTCTTCTATTTTTTCTCCTCTCTTTCTCCTCCCTTTCTCCTCAGACTTCATTCCATTTCTTCTTTTGTCATATCCTCTCTCCCCAAAACACCAGAGAGCAGACCCTCCTCCTATCCTCTCCCCAGAAGAGACCCTTCTCCCTATCCTCCCCCCCCCCCCCCCCCCCCCCACCCAGACAACCCAGAGGAGACCCTCCTATCCTCCTATCCTCTCCCTCCAAACAACCCCAGAGGAGACCCTCCTATCCCCCCCCCCACCTCCTGTGCTCTGGCCAGTTGCCCCGGATGCTGACTTAGCCAAGGCCACAGCTTGTAGCGCTTCCATCTCATTCTTTTGTCAGATTTAATGGACTGTTTTGTTTTTTGTCTTTCTTTTTTTCTTTTGTCAAATAAAATGGACCTGTGTTTCAATGTCTTTCTCTTATTTAATGGCTGTCTTAACCCCCCTGCCCCCCCCCCCGCACCCCAGCCCCCTCCCCCCTAGCCTCCTCTTCTCCCACCCCCCGCCCCCAAAGGTTCTTCCTCTCCCCTGACCCACCCGAATCAGCTGAATCAGCTGCATCCAAGCGGTCAAGTGTTAAGCCAGTCGGGAGGGAGCAGGATGGAGCATCCATATGGGCGGCCCCTTTGAAGGCGTGTGTGTGAGACATACTGTAGTAGGGCTTAGTGTACATCCAGCCTGAGCGAAGGGGGAAAGTAGTGACATGGGGGTGCGCGGCGTTTTGCAGGACTACGCACAGTACTTCTCTAGTTTCTATTCTCTATCCATCACACAGAATTCTTTCCTTCTCCAGTTCTTGCGTGACCGGTGTGTTTCGCCCCCGTAAAAAACTTA
>CM059285.1:24257896-24275735 GCA_030347295.1 Setipinna tenuifilis
ATTTTGTGGACATCTACTGTAAGGGGGAGAGTTTGTGGATATGGAAGTGCCAGAGCTGGGGGAGAGTTTGTGGATATACAGTTGAAGGGTGAGAGGTGGGGAGAGTTTGTGGATATCTACTGTAAGGGGGAGGAGGGGGGAGAGTTTGTGGATATCTACTGTAAGGGGGAGGAGGAGGGGAGAGTTTGTGGATATCTACTGTAAGGGGGAGGGGTGGAGGAGAGTGAGTATGGTGAATATATAAGGGGAGGGGTGGGGGAGAGTGAATATGGTGAATATACTGTAAGGGGGAGGGAGGGGTGGAGGAGAGTGAGTATGGTGGATATATAAGGGGGAGGTGGAGGAGAGAGAGTATGGTGAATATGGCCGGAGCAGAAGTGGAGGCTGTGCTCATGCGGAGCGTCAACACTGAGTCGATTAAATTTGATAGCAGCAGAGCAGAGGACGCCCCCCGTGACCGCCAAGCACACCCAATGTACACAAGCCCCCACCCCCACCCCCACAGCCACCCCCACCCCACACCACCCTACCTCACACCACACCCCACAGCCACAGCCACCCGCACCCCCACCCCACACCACCCTACCTCACACCACACCCACCCAACATCACCCCACACCTACCGCCCACCCATGTCCCCACCCCACCCCCAACCAACATCACCCCACACCTACCGCCCACCCATCTCCCCACCCCACCCCCACCCAACATCACCCCACACCTACCGCCCCACCCATCTCCCCTCCCCACCCCCCCGGCACACTGCTGCGCTCATGAAAAGCCAGCGGACGGAAATAGCCGCGGGTAACTTAGACGCTGTTGTCCATGCCCGTCCTGCTCCCCTGGTCCCACTCGGTGCTGAGATGTGGGGTGCTCTCTCTTCACCTCCCTCTCTCTCTTCACCCTGCTCTTTCTCTCTCTCTCACTCTCTTGCTCTCACTTGCTCTCTCTCTCCCTCGCTGTCTCTCACCCCGTCGCTCTCTCACTCTTTCTCTCTCCCTCTCCCTCGTTTTCTCTCTCTCTCTCACTCTCCCCTGCTCTCTCTCCCTCATTCTCTCTCTCTCTCTCGCTCTCTCTCTCTCTCCCTTGCTCTCTTGGTCTCTCTCTCGCTCTCTCTTTCCCCTTGCTCTCTCTCTCTCTTTCCCCCCTCTCTCTCCCTCTCTCTCTTTCTCACTCTGTCTCTCTGCCCCTCTCTCTCTCTCTCTCTCTCTCTATCTCTCTCTATCTCTCTCTCCAGCTCTCTCTCTTACTCACTCTCTTAGTCTTTCTCTCCCTTGCTGTCTTACTCTCTAGCTCTCTCTGTCTCTCTCTCTCTCTCGCTCTCTCTCTCTCTCTCTCTCGCTCTCACTCGCTCTCTCGGTCTCTCTCTCTCTCTCTCTCTCTCTGTCTCATCCGCCTGCAGACCCTCTCAGCACATTCTCTCCCAGCCCACCTGAGAGATGAGACCACCCTCCTCATTCTTTCAATCCCTCACTCACTCACTCACACATGCACAAACACAAACACACACACACACACACACACACACACACACACACACGCACACACACATATGCACACATGAAAACATGCACACACAAACGCACACACACATGCACACGTACACCCACCCACACACACACACACACGCACGCATGCAGGCACGCACGCGCACACACACACACACACACACACACACACACACACACACACACACACACAGCACATTCCCTGGCTGCCCACCTGAGGGATGAGCTACTGACACCTGAAGACACCACAGTCCAGCTGGCCCACCCTCCTCTCTTTCTCACTTTCATCCTCTCTCTCTATTTCTCTCTATCTATTTCTCTCTCTCTCTCTCGCTCTATTTCTCTCTCTATTTGTCTCTCTTACTCTATTTCTCTCTTTTTTACTTCTATTTCTCTCTCTCTATTTGTCTTTCTATCTGTGCTTCTCTTTTTTCTTTCTCTCTATTTCTCTCTCTCTTACACACACACACAAACACTAACACACACACACATTTTCACATTCACTCACACATACACAGACACGTGTACACTCTATCTCTCTCTTTCTCTGTTACACACACACACACCAACATGCTTTCTCTCTCTCTCTCTCTCTCTCTCTCTCTCTCTCCCTCTCTCTCTCTCTGCCTCTCTTTCTGTCTCTCTGACACACACACACACGCACACACCACACACACACACACACACACACACACACACACACACACACACACACACATACTGTGACCTCTCTTTGAACTGTACTGGTAGGTGTTTTGGACATTGCAGAGCTTGGCTGTCACCTGCTGCTCTGTATCACAGTCCTGTCTGTCAAGCATTACAATTCAAAGGCACTCCACTGCCATGGCCAAGACCTTCACACACACACATCTACTTTGGGCCAAAGACGCCCCCTTATGGCTATAAGGGAGACAGCATGCCAAACGTGCTGCCAAACAACCTGCCTCCTGCTGTAGGATCTGATGGTGTTTTGATATAATGTATTTCCCACATGAGCCAGTCAGGTAAAATGTATTTCACCTCTCTTAGGTATTCCTCAGGCACTACTTGTTTTGCAATGTGCAGAGGCCTTTATAAACTTAATTTGGACAGACTCTAATTTTACAGGCTGTTAATAAACACAACAACAAACTTCAGGGAACCATCGGATTGGTTCTAATTGTGTTAACTGGTTGGCTGGATATTTGTGGTTACCGACTTGCAGAAGTAATAGCTTTTAGTTTACCCTTTTAAAAATGCAATGATATGATTTTTAGTGCATTAACAAATTCTACCAAAAGGGGGCGCCATGCATTTATGAATCCGAAAAAGCAGTGACATTGTGTGAGGCCGTGTTACAGCGTTACAGCAAACTGTGTTTCTTTCCACAGTAAGCATGACCAATGTTTTATATAGGTAAGTGTAGTCTAAACATTAGTTGTTATTGAATGTTGCATATAGGTATATTTCACAAATAACTTGTATTACATGTTTACAATCATGTCCATCATTTGTCTCAATGTGCCAACATTTCCAGAAGTCTCCTTATTCCACACTGCACTGATTTACATAACTGAGCATATTAGTAAACTAATTCAGCACAACCACCAAAACAAGTCATGGGCAATGGGCAATGCAGTTTTTTTAATGGAAGAGGGTTTTGGGTGAGGAGCCCAGGAGGTCTGCCCACCCTTGGCCGATACTGTGGGAAATATGCCCTGGTGTGCCTGGTGCATGCTGGGAACTTACTGGGGACTGGATCGCCCCGCACAGCGCAGAGAGGAATGGGGAGCATGTGTGGAAAAACAGTGATTTGTGAAGCTGACTGGCTGCTAAAGCAGATGCAAAGTCCAGCAAGCAGATTAAAACTAGCATTGGGAACTTTACAGATACTGCACTAAAAGGGCCTTGGTGCTACCCTGGTCAAAACAAATAATAATTGTACAAAATATACCTTCACGTTTTCTTTCTTTTTGGATTTTGATGGCATTTGGAATTTAGATGTCAAAATTGAACTGAATTGAATGTGATGTTGAATTTAGCAACAACACAAATCCACTGATTTCTGCATCATATGTCTCCTACATCATCATCTAAAAGGTTAAAAACGTTTTGGAAGTTTTCTTCTATATCTGGGTCTCTGTAATGATGATACTGCGCTGAAGGGTCTTGGTGCTGCCCTGGTCTTGACCCCATAGGTGATGACCCAGTCACTAGTAGTCAAAAGCGGTGTCTTGCTCATCGACACACACTACTGTGTGTGTAGTGCCAAAGGGTGCTGGCCTTTTGGCTCGACTACTGAAAAAAGCAAAACCATATTTTTTAGCTTACAGATGTTAGCCATTACGGTGCTATGTAATCGCACAAGTACTCATTGCATCACACACCTAACAGCAGTATACATATCATGCTGGAAACGTATGCCATTGTGAAACAGCCCACTTTTAAATTTAGCTGTGAACAAGATCAAAAGGCAGACATAGTACACCCCACAACAATTTCACAGTACATTTCGCCTCTTTCCACAGTAAATCACTATGTTGGAAAAAACTGATGTCATGATGAACACATCACTCTCAGTTTGGTTGTGGAGAAGGTAAAGGTCCAGATACAGTCCACACACAGGACAACTGCACAGTACATTTCACATTTACAGCAGTGCATGTTATATTGGACACTGATGTCGTTGAGAAATAACTCACTCTAACTTTGGCTGTGCTCTTTGTCTTACTTCATCATAGTCATCTCATGTGTGAGTATGATGAATGATGATAATACATTTCAGCTGTAGCTACTTGCTTTCAGTGACTTTCCAGCTTTTAGTACTTGTGTGTGACAATATATTCTAAACCTGTTTTTGATAATGTATTGTATAATTGTTTGTAGTAATGTGTTGAATGCGTGTTTGCGATAATGTGCTCAGTACTTGTTTGTGGTCATGTGTTCTTGTTTGTTTGTGGTAATATGTTCAACACTTGTTTGTGATAATGTGCCCTATTGTTTGTGAGAATGGATTCTATCCTTGATTGTAGTAATGTGTTTCATTCTTGTTTGTAGTAATGTGCTCTATTGTTTGTGAGAATGTGTTCTATACTTGTTTGTGGTATGTGTTTAATGCTTGTTAATGATGATGTGATTTATGTTAATGCATGCGTGTTTATCATAATGCATTCTATCTCTGTTTTATCCTGCTCTTCATCCCTCCTGTCTTTGCCCTCCTGTGCCATCTCTACAGACACGTCCACATTATAGCACCCATAGCAGCATACTGGCACACTAGCGCCCCCTGTGCCCTGATTCAGTAATGCATTGTGCAGCCTACACTACTGTACTACAGTATATTGGGCTTGTTTTACCATTAAGAAAAGGTGTCATCATTGAGCTCAGACTGCAAGTGTGTCATTGCCAATACATTTAAACATAAACTTCAGTTGAGTGCTTTCATTATGCACAATTAGAAGTAACGAAGCCTTGTTAATAATACATTGTGTGGTCTGTATTTCTGGTGCATATAAAGTATATACATTTGACATGTACTGCAACACTTCCTGGCCTTGAAACTTGACTTTATTAAAAATAAAATGAAATTAAAAAAAAAAACCTTACAATGTGCTATCCACACTTGAGTTGCCTACAACATATAATATTTTCAGTCTGGTTTTAAGTCCATCTGTCCGTCAACATTCAGCATGTTTCTGACTGCAGAAGTTTGAATTGTGTCAGAGTTTGAGTTTGACAGTTTAACTGTTTTGAAAATAATTTTGGCAAAATTGTTGCTGTTTAGAGTCCTACGGGTAGTCACCACTAAAAAGTTTGGCAAGCACCTATTGCTTACATTTGGAAAATGTATCATTGTGTAGGCAATTATAAAAGGCCTATGATATTCAATTTTCAAACACTTCTGATTTTGTTTTATGATTTTTTTTTGCTAATCAATGTGTGTGTTGTTAGGATTACCATCCATATTATCCAATGTGTTTTTATTCTCTTATAGGAATGATTAACACGCAACCTGACCACAAAAAATGGTTCATCATTCTTGATATCTTCACTGAGACCAACCATCACATTCCCTCTTTATTTATTTTTTTTATTTTTTTTTGGTGCGTTGAACTGCCCGTAGGCACCGTTCCTGGCCCACCACACGGGGCTACCCTAAAACACACGGAGGGGCGCCGTGGGACGGCTCCACAGCACCACTTGTCAAGGCTAGCCACCAGGCAGAAGGCTGGCGAAGAAAAAAAAAACGTCTGTGAATCTGGTTAGGTCTACGCAGGCGCATAGCGTGACCCGTACCTCTCATTGTAAGGGAGAACCATGTCCACATTGCACTCAGTCATCACTGCCAAGTCCGATGCAAGTGGCGCAACGCCAATGAAGTTCCAATGCATTGACACTACTGAAAGTTTCACTGCTGCTACGCTGGGATGCTTTGCCAGACTTTACGCTTGGGGCTAACCGTTACTAACCTACTACAGGGGCCGCATCGCCTGACATGGATTAAGAACAACTTTCTCTGTTGTTCGACGGGACAGAAATAATTCCGTGAGAAAATATCTATAGAGCGTATGGATTACATGTAAAAACAGTGCTGCTCCCGCCGCATCTCTGGGGAGGTCATATGAGAAGTGTATTTGCAGAAGACATGGACAGCCTCGCTTGCACAGCAGCGAAGCTCCGTTCGGGTTGGATTGATGTGAAGTCTACTGGAGGTCTGCCTAATTGAAGTGTAGTGGTTGGGAGAAGGATTTGATTTGATGTAAGCGCCATCTCTGCGTGGTTCTGTGTACCTATGTTCGCTACGCTTTTCACTCCATCTCACATAAAGAAACTTGGAGTGATCAAAGGGGAACACTGGATACTTGTTGGAAGTTTTTGGCCACACACTTGAGGATCTATTGAATTACCTCTGGAATTCCGCTGTCAAATGAGAGTTTCAAAGTCGGTTATTCGGTTTTATTTTACCCTTTTTCCTCCTCTCATCTCATTAATTCACCGCATCATTCGATTTACCAAGTTGCACCTAAGTGGTGAAAGTCTTTTCGTTACTTAGCGTCAAGCTGCGACACTGGCGCAGTGATGAGGAGTGGAAGCTACCCGATGTCTCTGGCTATGGTGGTTACCCTTTTGGCGTTTATCAACGTAAAGGCGAGTGGCGAGTATTGTCACGGCTGGCAGACCGTGGAGGGCACTTGGAGAGATGGCTTTCAGTGTCCGGAGCGCTTTGACCAGGAGGATGCCATCATATGCTGTGGCAAATGCGAGCTCAGATACTGCTGCGCCAGCAATGAAGCCCGGCTCGACCAGGGGACGTGCGATAATGACAAGCAAGCCCAAGACCCAAGCCCAGGGAATAAGGAGGACAAAGACACCGGGGCAGGTAAAGAGAGAGAGTGAGAGAGAGAGAGTGAGTGAGTGAGTTTGGTAATATATGTATACTTTCAAGGCTACTAGTCTATGCATGAGATATCTCTTTCAACTGTGCGGATGTTGCCATTCAAACCAACGACCCTCGACACACTGTGCTGTTTTTGGCCGTGCCAGATCATCTTGTCATGATTGCTTAATTAAATTTCATACTGGCCTAATTTTCTAATGGGTTAACTCAATAACCCTTTGGATAGGGAAGCTGTACTCACATAACAAGGTTGTCTATATTCTAACCTTGTTTTTTTGTAAGGAAGGGGTGGTATTGCTGTGCCCCCTGGCAGACCGAGTATAAATTACATTACAGGCCAAAGATGTACGACTGAGGCAAGTTAAAAACAGCAGGAATTCGTTCAGTAGCCTACAGAAACCGTTTAAGATGTCAGCAGTCTGTAGGCAACGGCAGCTGGAGTAAAAAAGGTAGACACTTTGGTAGGCTAACTGGACAGCCGCTCACAAATGGCAAATTGTGCTGGGCGGTTTATAAATAGCTGTGTTTGTTCTAGCAGTAACACACACGCGCGCCACAAGGACTGCTGCTCACCGGAGCTCGAATCGCACGGTTCCCCACGAGGATCAAGTTTGGACTTGACCGGATCCCGGTTTCGACAGCAAAGAGACAGCCGGATTCAACAAATCGCGTTATGTATCATTGAAGAGACCTGAGCGTGAATACCCAGTCTTTTCATTCACGTTCTCAAGCGTGACCCTCAGTCCCTGGTGTATTGTAGGCACGTAGTACCCCCCTTCATTTACAAGCTGACAAAAACGGCCAGCTCTCTCAGTAGCCCTATCCATTAACAAAATGTGCTTCAACTGAACTGAACTGTGGAATCGCTAGAATGAAACTGCATGCGTACAATACAGGGGTACTGTGGGGCGAAAAGTACAGAACAATCACGATAAGAATGTGATCATACGAGTCAATGAGAAAAAAAATAGTTATGTATCAGAATGTCCCTTCGGATGCGTTCTTCAAAACCTGCCGTTCAGTGGAACGCGCTATGGAAAGTCCTGTCAAGGACTCGGTGAAAGGCTGCAGGCCAGCTGTGCAGGCATTGTCTGACAGGGCGCCTGGCTTTTGTATGGCGTCCTGTCTATTCAGAAGAATGCAACAGGTGTTGACTAATGTTAGAATGTGGGCAAGAGCACCTTATATGGGCATTAAGGAATAGCAAGCAGGAGCACACTGCTAATTATGTCACCAATTAGCCATATTACAACTGATTTTGTATTTCTAAACCATGGGGACACTTAGGTCATGTGACTCAATACAACAGCATAGCTTTTTCTCTATTCATGTGACAGAGATTGTGAAAGTTTTGGAGATGGTGCATGTGTGACAGAGAGGAAGAGACAGAGAGCATGTATGTGAAATCTCTCTCTCTCTCTCTCTGTGTGACTGCACTTTCATGTGTGTATGAGTAGCCTATCAGTAGTAGGTGTGTGCCTGTCTGTGTGTATGTGTGCAGAAGTCAGTCATAACCTGCATGAGTGAGTAAGTAAACCCTAGACACTAAACTGACTATCTAGCCCAACCCCTAACCCTAGCTCCCTGCTGATGGACCCTGGGCCCCACATATCCTCACACACACACACACACACACACACACACACACACACACACACACACATGATGTTATATTTGACATCAGTGCATATGGTGGCTTACTCAGCCTCTGACCAGCGGGCTACCCACCATCCTGGCCACTCATGCTGGCCGCTAACACTCTTTGTTAGCTGCCTGTCAGCATAACTCTACCCAGTCCTTGCATCTGCGAGTGTGCGTCATCATTCTCTCTCTCTCTCTCTCTCTCTCTCTTCTCTCTTTCTCTCCCTCTCTCTCCGGATTACAGTTACAGTCAGTAATATGTAGGATTGTGTGAACTGGAAAATGTGTAAGGTCCCCCAGGGTGCTGTAAACGGCCCGCGCAGGGCCCAGTCCAACAGGTTCCTCATTGTTCCTGCGCGGATAATGAGAAGAGAACGCGTGAATGGAGAACAGATAGGGACATGATGCCAAAGGAACCGCTGACGGCACACACACTACACTACACTACACTACACTACACCGCCTGAAAGCTCCCCCACTGCCAAAACTACCCCCTCACACACACACACACACACACACACACACACACACACACCACCCCATCCCCTGCCGTCTCACACTCAGGGTCAGAAGCCAAACTTACTAAAATATGGTTCCCCCCTCTCAGCATGAGCCGTTTCTATGTGCGGGTGTTAAGATGTAATAACACATATATGGCTCTTTCCACCTCTCAGCTTATGTTATAATTCAGGAGCTAACTGCCTGTACAGTGGCTGCCTCATTCCCCCTCTCAGCTTATGTTAGAGTTCAGTAGCTAACTGGCTGTACAGTGGCCGGGGAGAGTCCCAGGGAGTCGGCGATGTGACATGTGGTAAGGCAATTACAGGCTGAATGATATGCCTGTCATAGGGCATCAGGGCCATAAGTGAATCTAAGAGACATTGTCTGATGTGCCCTGAGTGTGTTGCCTGGCCCAGTCAGCAGGCCTGTGGTAAGATCGTCCTGCATGTTGAGGAATATGTGAGAGTAATGTCATTAAAGTTAGGTTGTGGTAAGATCGTCCTGCGTGCTGAGGGATATGTGATAATGTAACTCATTAAAGTTAGGTTGTGGTAAGATCATCCTGCATGTTGAGGGATATGTGAGAGTAATGTCATTAAAGTTAGGTTGTGGTAAGATTGTCCTGCGTGTCGAGGGATATGTGAAACTAATGTCATTAAAGTTAGGTTGTGGTAAGATCATCCTGCATGTTGAGGGAGATGTGGGACTAATGCCATTAAAGTTAGGTTGTGGTAAGATTGTCCTGCGTGTCGAGGGATATGTGAAACTAATGTCATTAAAGTTAGGTTGTGGTAAGATGGTCCTGCATGTTGAGGGATATGTGAGACTAATGTAACTCATTAAAGTTAGGTTGGAGTGCATGAGTGATGAGTGATTTAGGACTTATGTACGGAAGCCTTTCTGTGGAAAACATTGTACTCTCTTTCTCTCTCTGTCTGTCTATCTCTCTTTGTCTCTCTCCCTCTTCCTTTCCTACACTGTAAAACCGGATTGTCAATACAACTCAAAACTTTTGATGTAACTGATTACGTCAATAGTTTCAGTACATTAACTAAAAAGTGAACTTTAAAAGTTTAAGTACAAAATTCATGTACTTAAACTTTTAAATTAACTTTAATTAAAATATATAGTTAATGTACTCAAAACTATTGACGTAATCAGTTACATCAAAAGTTTTGAGTTGTATTAACTTATCCGGGTTTACAGTGTATGTTACTACAGGGCCCCTCCTTTATCTCGATTTCCCTCCTGTTCTTTTCTCTCCTGGCCTCTCACTTTCACTCTAACTCCATCCTTCACATTTTTTTCTTTTGTGCTTGTTTTATTTTTCTTCTTTTTCCTTTTCCTCCTCTCCTTATTCTATCTCTTTCCATCTCCCTCCATATTTTCAGTTCATCCCTTCTTCCATCTCCCTCCATCCATCTCTTCTAATCAGTTCTTTCCATCACGCACAGTACAGATGTCATCAAAGGATGACGAACAAGGTGCACAAATTGTTGTTGTCCATGTGGACCTGTGTGTGTTTGTGTGTGTGTGTGTGTGTCTCCAGCACACGTACACACACACTCTGAAGGACCACCTCAGGGACTGGAGAACAAACAATCTATTTATTGCATTTATTCATTAAGTCCGTGCTTATTTGTACAGTGACCTGCAGCACTTAGTGCAATTTTGATTTGCGTGTTTGATTGGCGAGAACAGACATACTGTAGGGAGCCACTAATAAAACAGGAGTTTAATGCGCTGCATGCTTCGGTGAATCATAGCATAGCAGATTAGATCAACAGCCGTAGCAGTGTAATGTGGGTGGCGCTGGCTATTTAGATAGTGGTGAAGGGGGATGCCGTGAGGGGGAGAAAAATATACACCAATAAAAACAACCACCCTTGCTGTAGATCTACACAACATTATAGCCATGATTTTAAACACTGTGACTGAACATCAAATTGAACTACAAAATACATGCAGTGATTGAAGTTATGTGCTATGTTATAACACATATCTGTGCGGATAACAGAATGGTGATATTTGTGAGGTACATATTTGCACACATACAGTTCATGTCCGTGTGGTTTGAACACAGGTGTTTTGGTGTGTAATGAAGCATCATAATGGCATGGGGGAATGTGGGGGTTTGGGTTGAGGCTGGATGGCTAAAGGACTGGGAAAGAGAGCATGGTTAAAAGGCTGTGTGTGTGTGGGGGGGGGGGGGTCAGCATGGCTGGCAGAATGGGGGGGGCAGCATAGCTAAAGGACTGGGGACACTGTTGGGCCAGTGGGGTGGTTGGGGCAGCATGGCTGGAACACTGGGGGTTTGGGTTGGGGCAGAAGAAATGGGGGGGTGGGGGCAGCATGGCTGAAGGACTGGCTAGTTGGGGGGGGCAGCATGGCTGAAGAACTGGGAGAGAGGACAGCATAGCTAAAGGATTGGGGGCACTGTTGAGCCAATGGGGTGTTTGGAGCAGCACGGCTGGGGGGACTGGGGGGAGGCAGCATGGCTAAAGGACTGGCTAGTTCGGGGGGGGCAGCATGGCTGAAGGACTGGCTAGTTGGGGGGGGGGGCAGCATGGCTGGAGGACTGGGGGCACTGTTGGGGCAGTGGGGTAGTTGGAGCAGCATGGCTGGAGGACTGGGGTGGGGTGGGGGCAGCATGGCTAAAGGACTGGGGGGCAGGCGGGGGGTGCGGGGGGGGGCAGCATGGCTGAAGGACTTGGGGGGGGGGGGCAGCATGGCTGGAGGACTGGGGGGGGCAGCATGGCTGGAGGACTGGGGGCACTGGGGTCACAGCTGGTTGCGCTGGATTATAAGAGATCAAAACAGCACTAATAGCCGCTAATGAGGGCCAGGCCCCCCAGGGACACTCCCCTGCACGCTCCCTCTCTCTTACACACACACACACACACACACACACACACACACACACACACACATCTTCTCCACTCTTACACACCTCTTCTCTCTCAGACACACACAAACACATAGACACACACACACACACACATCTTCTCCACTCTTACACACCTCTTCTCTCTCAGACACACACAAACACATAGACACACACACACACACACGTCTTCTCCACTCTTACACACCTCTTCTCTCTCAGACACACACAAACACAGACACACACACACACACATCTCCTCCACTCTGACACACCTTTTCTATTTCAGACACACATGAACACACACACACACACACACATCAACACACAAATGTGCCTGTGGTCATTACTAGTTTTCATACCTCTCTCAATACTCACACATAAATCTCTGTCTCATACACACACATACTTTTACAGGCCACAGGCGCATACAGACCTATAGTCATATGACACACACACACACACACACACACACACAGCCTTTTTTCCCTGCCTTTATCATCTCCCTGCCTTCACTTTCACTCTCATGGAGTAGCCAGCTAGTGAGTAAGCGAGCGAGGGAGTGATCGAGATGCCTGTATGCCGAGCCAGGGCTTGTAAGGGCAGGACGTTATCTGGTTTCCCGAGAAGACCCTACTTAGCAGATGTAGATAGCGTCACCTCACTTCAAAGGAGACATGAAACAAGCATGCGGCCATTTTGAGCTCTCTCTTTTTTTCTTTTTTCTGCCCACTCTGATTTGAGTTTGGGCCTCTGGAATGTTGCGCCGAGCGGAACTTGGGAATGCGGCATTGAGAGAGTGTTCCGAAGGCTGCGCTGGTATGTGTTGTTTTTTGAGGACGCCATGGTGCTTGTTGCAGCAGAAACAAACAAATGACACAAATAGGTGCAGTGGTGGAGCCAGGAGTCTGAGATGGGGAGACTGATATCTTAGCTAGTGTTTCAGTTAGCTGACGAAGCCCAGAGATACTGAGATACTACCCTGAGACCCAGAGGTTTACACCGGTTTAAATGACAAATTGTTATCATCTGATAGTGTCTCACACTGTTCTTGCAATACTGTCTGTATTGTTTAGTGGTTCTCTTGAAATGCACTTTCAAATTGTCCATAAAACCACCCAATTGCTTGCTGAACGTGCTTATGTCACATTAGATGTCAGCTAGAATCCGCCACATTTTGTTGGCAAACCGCAACATTTTGTTCATGAAAATGACTCTTGGTCATGCTCCACTGTTGCAGTCTATGGCGTACAGAGGTTGCAGCCCTGCAACATAATTCAGCCGCTAATAGGCATGTCACAAGGCTCGTTCCCAAGTGAGCATGTTATTTGAGTTTGTGGTTCCTGGGAATCCAGCCGTTTACCCCGCCACCGCTATACCATGACCCAGCGCGGCCAGTCACAAGGGCTTTAAGTTCATTTGGTGTGTAAACTTGAGTGCTTGTGGGAAAAGGCTAATTTAATCACTGCACTAATGCATTCAGTCTATGTGTCTGTACCGCACTGCGCCACTCACTCACTCACTCACTCACTCTCACTCTGTCTCACGCTGTGTGTGTCTGTCTTTTTAACTGGACCCTGTCTCACCCTCTTCTCTCTGACTAGGCCCTGTCTCACCCTCCTCTCTGTCTCTCTGACCTGACCCTGTCTCACTCTCTGATCTGACCAGGGGGTGTCAATAAGCCAGCCAGATGAAGCCAATGAATATAGACAGTCATTGGTTGAGGCCTGATATTTTGGGTATACCAAGATGGCTGCCAATCATATGCTAAAACATGCATAAATAAGCCCCGCCCCCCGGCTTTACTTTCTATAGCTAGCATAGATTGCTGGCAACACCTTCAGTTATACGACCTCCATGGACTTGACCTTGTCTCACTGTCTTTACTGTCTCACTGACCTGGCCCTGTCTCTCCCTCTTTTCTGTCTCTCTGACCTGGCCCTGTCTCACCCAGTAGTGTGAATTACTCCTCCATAATTGGGGGGTACCACCTTTTACATTTTACATGAATTACATTAATATGTTGGTAGCCCCCAACCCTACTATTTTTGTGTCTTAGGGGGGTACTGGGCCATGATTTTGGGGGTACTGTACCCCCTGAAATTTCAACTATGGAACGGCCTGTACCCCTTGTAATTCAAAAAGGTCTCACCCTCTTCTCTGTCTCTGTGCCCTGACCTTGTCTCCCCCTCTTCTCTGTCTATCTGATCTGACCTTGTCTCCCCCTCTCCTCTGTCCGCAGTGCCCATCTACGTGCCGTTCCTGATTGTGGGCTCCGTGTTTGTGGCCTTCGTGCTGCTGGGCTCCGTGGTGGCGGTGTGTTGCTGTCACTGCCTGCGTCCCAAGCAGGAGCTGTCGTCAGGGGGTGGGGGTGGCGGCGGCGGGGGTGGGGGGGGTCAGGGGGGCGGCGGGGGCCGTCTCCTGGAGACCATCCCCATGATGGCCAGCGTAGGCACCTCCCGAGGCTCCTCCTCCCGCCAGTCCAGCACCGCCACGTCCTCCAGCTCCTCGGCCCCCCCCAGCGCCCCGCGCCCACCCCCCACCGCCATGTCCCCCCCCCCGGGCACGGCCGCCCTGCTCCGCACCCAGGCCTCCTGCTGCATCCCCCCCGACGCCAGCGTCTACGTCAACATGCCCACCAACTTCTCCGTCCTGAACTGCCAGCAGGCCACGCAGATCATGCCCCACCAGGGGCAGTTCCTGCACCCCCAGTACATTGGCTACGCCCACCCCATGCCACACCCACACCCACACCCACACCCCCACCCCGTGGCACACCCGGTGGCGGCCGCCGCCTTCCTGGACCCCATACACGGGGGCTACAGACCCCTGCAGTCGCCCCACCCCCCTCCCACCAGCGTGGCCAGCGTGACGGGCGAGCAGAAGCACCCCCCCGTGACTGTGTGAGGAGGAGCCCCACATGGCCTTGTTTTCAGGGCCACCTCGGACCCTAGTGCCTCAAAGGAGCTACTCTTATGGGGGACCTTTCTCCTCATGGGAACCTCCTGTTCTTGTGGGGACTAAACTCATGGACTGTCCTTGTGAGGACCTTGACTGTGTGTGTGTGTGTGTGTCTGTGTGTGTGTGTGGTTTGTCACGAAGCCCCTGTCGAAGAACCAGAGTCACATGGGTTACACACAGCCACTGATCACCTCTGTGGTCCTGCAGGATTTTTATCTTGTCATGTGTTGGAACAGGGGTGTAAATGTGTGTTTGCATACGTCTACGAGTGTGAGAGAGTGTGTGTGTGTGTGTGTGTGTGTGTGTGTGTATGTGTGTGTGTGAGGGCACAAAGAGTGTAGTCTCAGGGTTTTGAGTGAGTCCGAGGACTTTTACTCCAGACTCCGTATATGGGTCAGACTGCGTCGGTTTGACTCAGTCGCTGACACACAACCGAAACAACATTTGCAATCACACACAAGAGGAAACGGCCGGAATGTTCCGGAGAGCAGGAGCATTAGCAATACAGGAAGCGATCGATGTGAAATGTAATCATAACGGACATAAAATGGACACGCTGTGGGGGCAGTGATCGATGGCTCTGTGGTGATTAATGATGGTGTATACATTTTCAGTGTGGGAGCATGTGTGCTATATTTTTTGTTTAAAATAATACAAGCGTGCTCACTCAAGTGCCTAATGTATGTGTGAGCGAGTGAGTGGGATTGTGGATGTTGTTCAAGTTTGTAGAGTCTAATGTCCAAGCCTTTGTAGAAAGAACATGTGTAGTATTTTGTATGCAGCTATAAATGTACATTTGCGAGCGTGCGTGTGTGTGTGTGTGTGTGTGTGTGTGTGTGTGAAAGAGGGCTGCAGTGTGTAATGGCTAAGCCAGGTGCTGTGATGTGAAAAGCAGTCCCCCTGTCCCGGCAGGACAGTAAAACTCTAATGAAGTGAGCACGGGACACAGAGTGTGACGCTCCTCCCCACCCCCTTACCACAGTGACTGGAAACACACACACACACACACACACCGAGACTCACTCTCTCTCTGTCTTCTCAGATACATACATACAGTACACGGCACACACACCAGGGATCCTGTAAAGTGCCAACACACTTAGAAACAGAAATATACAAACAGGAGTGTGTCCAGAGATGGCGGTCTGTGTGTGTGTGTGTGTGTGTGTGTGTGTGTGTTCAGAGGTGAGCGCGTGTTCCCTGTGCGGCTGTGGGGAGCAGCCTTCTGAGGGCCGTGGAGTTAATTATGCAGTAAAAACTGTCTGCCAACTGTTACCCCTGACTAGCTTGCTCTCCTGTGAAGGTGTGTGTGTGTGTGAGCTGCTGTGTATATATTTGCGTGTGTATGTGTGTGTGTGTGTGTATGTGTGGGGGGGGGGGGATCCGTGCGAGAGAAAGCGAGAGGGACTGATTAGTTGGGGTGTGAGACAGACCAAGTTTGGTGTGTGTGAGCTACAGTTGTGTATAAATGCGCAAGAGAGCGTGACTGAGCTGTGTGTGTGTGTGTGTTAGTGAGTGGGTATGCGTGTGTACGTGAGTGTGTCTGTGTTAGCATTAGGTACATTGGAGCGGTACCAGAAAGTTCCAGGGCATTTCGTTTGGAGTCCTGTTTTTTTTCCTCCACCCTTGCATAGGGGAATAGAGCAGAGAAGAGGGAAAAACCCCAACTGCCGAGCACACCGAACAAACCGTCAAGGCAGAGAGAGAGAGAGAGGGAGGGAGGGAGAGAAAGAGGGGAAGAAAGAAAGGAAAAGAAAGGCAGAGGTGGCAGGGGAGAATGAAAGTGGGGAAAGCAGGGAAAAGAGAAAGACAGGAAGAGAGCCAGAAAGAAAGAAAGAAAGATGTTGGTTGGGGCGAGGGGGGGAAAGGGAGAGTGATATGGACAACTTTTTTTCTTGCTCTCTTTGGGTCTACACTGCTGAATCTCAGCGCACTGCCTGCATTAAAATTCACCCGCTTCGCTCCGACGTAGGCTATAAATGCTGTGGGGTTGTCTCCTGTGTGTCTGCGTTCAGGGTGTCAAGGTAACAGTAGCACTCCGCGGCTGCCCTGGGCGCCCACAGGGACGACGGTGGTACGGCGTTTCCCATCATGCATTGCAGATGTCTCTCTTCTCAGGCCCTCTCCTGTTCACTGCTAAAGCAATTTCTAAACCAGCTCCACTGAATTCACCCAAACGCCTTTTCTCAGCTCACTTTCACACACTCACACACACACACACAGTGCTGTCCTTGAACGTAGCTGCATAAACACAATAATGCTCACAATAATAATAATATTATTATTATTACTATAATAATAATATAATGTGCAACAGAGCTGGCTATTGTGAGGAGAGTGTGAATGAATGTGTCCCTGTGTTTTGTCTAAGAATTGCCATGTCGTTCTTTTTTTAAATATAAAATGAAAGAAACAAAAATAAAAATGAGTATTTTAGAGTGTGGAAAGTGTCTTGTGTGCTGCTTCTGGTTGCTCCAGCAGGTGAGACTATCAGTAACCCCCCTCCAGCACCCCCCCCCCACCCCCCTCTCTCTGGCAGCCACATGCCACGGCTAAACCCTTAATAGCCCTTGCTAAGTTACGTTTCCATGTAGCGCTAACAAACGTGTTTGGGACCAGTGCCCACATCTCTAGGTATATGACACCCTATGGCCTAGAGCTGGCCTGAGATCAGGCTAGAGGCGTGCCTACATCTCTAAGTATATGACACCCTATGGCCTAGAGCTGGCCTCGGATCAGGGCTACGGGCGTGTGAGGACCTGCCGGGAGGAGGAGGAGTGGGCTGGAGAAGCGTTTCACACGTTAGCCAGCCGGAGGCTATCGGGTGCCAAGAGCGTGAAGGTAACGGAGCAGCAGCGCTAAAACACAAATAGCACTTAAGGGTGTGAAAAAGTAAGGGAAAATAAAAACCAAGCCAGCGTGAAGCAAACCGCAAACACTGTTTGGACTTACAGCTAGTCTAGGCCC
>CM059285.1:24285835-24320835 GCA_030347295.1 Setipinna tenuifilis
TGACTGGTACCCACACTGTCAGTGCTAAAATGCTGTCCTAATGGCATGCTATGTGACTTTATTAGAGGAGTGGATAGTGTGTGTGTGTGTGTATATGTATGTATGTATGTATGTATGTATGTGTGTGTGTGTGTGTCTGTTGTGTGTGTGTGTGTATGTGGGGGGGGGGGGGGGGGTATTACATAATGGAGGAGTGTATAGGGGCAGCTATTACTATATTAGTGTAAAATAGTCTAATGGGGTTGTTCCCCTTTTGCAAAATGCCTTGCTGGACTTGCTGCCTTGCTGAATAATCCTTTCAATCGTCTCCCTGACAGCGCTTTGCATGTAACCTCACAGCCACTGACTGTCTGTGAGTGTATGTGTGTGTGTGTGTGTGTGTGTGTGTGTGTGTGTGTGTGTGTGTGTGTGTATGTGTGTGTGTGTGTGTGTATGTGTGTGTGTGTGTGTGTGTGTGTGTGTGTGTGTATGTGTGTGTGTGTGTGTGACATAGAGAGATTGCATAGAGAGAGGCTGAGAGTGATATACCGTGTGCATAAGTGGGAGAGAAGAGAGGGGGCAAAGACTGAGAAACAGCGAGATTACATGACTAAGAGTGAGAGAATAAGAGCGATATATAGTGCACGTGTGTGTGTTCATGTGTGTGTGTGTGTGTGTGTGTGTGTGTGTGTGTGTGTGTGTGTGTGCGTGTGTCTGTGAAAGAGAGAGAGAGAGAGAGTGAGGGAAAGAGAGCGACAGAAAGAGAGAGAGGGAGAGGGAACGAGAGAGAGAGAGGGAGCGACAGAGAGAGTAAGAGAGAAAGAGAAAGGGAGAGAGAGAGAGAGAGAAGGACAGAGAGAGAGGTACAGAGAGAGAGAAAGGGAGAGAGAGAGAGAGAGAAGGAGAGAGAGAGAGAGAGGTACAGAGAGAGAGAAGGAGAGAAAGAGGGTGTTGCCAGTGTTGGTGTCCAGGCACGTGCCATGGAGAGAGCAGCTGCTATGACATGTTTATTCAGCATAACTCCATCTTAACAAGGCAAACACTCCCCATGTGCCCCCCCCCCAGATCCCCCAGTCCCCAGCCCCCCCCCAGCCCAGCCCAGCAGGCTTAAATAACCCTGCCACCGCCACCGCCACTGTGGCCATTCCTCTGCTGCGTGTGGGACAACATTAAAATGTCAAAGGAACCCCATTACAGAGAGAATGCCATGGTGTGTGTGTGTGTGCGTCTGTGTGTTAGTGTGTATGTGGTGGTGTGTGTGCGTCTGTGTTTGTGTTGGTGTGTGCGTGGGTGTTTGTGTGTGTGTGTGTGTGTGTGTGTGTGTGTGTGTGTGTGTGTTTGTGTGTGTGTGTGTGTGTGTGTGTGTGTGTGTGTGTGTGTGTGTGTTTGTGTGTGTGTGTGTGTGTTGGCGTGCGTGTGTGTGTGTGTGTGTGGTGGTGTGTGTGTGTGTGTGTTTGCGTGCGTGTGTCTGTTGGTGTGTGTGATTGACACTTGGCAAGCGCAGGCAGATATCGCTATGGTGCACACAAGATCTATGACGTCTGCATCACCCTCAGAGCATCTCAGAAATGGACAATTAATAGAAGCAAAGCTTTTAACACAGCACAGCACATCCCCTCACACCCTACCATATCCCCCCAGCCAAGCAGCCCACAGCACTACAGGCCATTAGGGAAAGCACCCAAGCACCATACAGGCCTGAAGGACAGCCAGCACACTCAGTACAGTACAGTGCTATAGATACTGTATATGTTTTAATGTCTTTGTGTAGCCTATGTGTGTCTGATGTGTGTATATTCTGTGTGAATGCTCTGTACTGTATATGTATGCCTTTTATAACTGGACCATGAGTCTGTATGATAAAGTTATGCATGTATAACATGGTACAGTACATGACAGTATTAAGCCATTTAAGTGTCTTGAAATCCAGTTTGTAAATGCACTGGGTGAGTACACTGTAGAATAGATTAACTTAGAACAGTATAGTACAGCTTAGGAGAGTATGCACAGCACAGCTTAGTATAGTATAGTATAGTATAGTATAGTATAGTATAGCACACTAAAGGATAGTACTGTACAGTATATAGTGTAACTCGCAAAGGGTTTATGGGTTGTGATGTAATACATGCTAGTATACTAAAGACAAAGTGTGTATAATCCTTGTTGATTGAGTATATACAAAGAGACTGAAATCATTTTATTTTGGAAAGTAAATGGCATCTGTCCTTGCCTACTCGTGCACCTATGCAGCACTACACTTGTCCGCCAGTCTCTGGGACTTTGGCCTCCCTCCCTCACTCTCTCCCTCTCTCCCTCCCTCCCTCCCTCCTTCACTCCCTCCCTCTCTCTCTCTCTCCCTCCCTCTCTCTCTCCCTCCCTCCTTCACTCCCTCCCTCTCTCCCTCCTTCCCTCCCTGCCTTTCATTGTGCTCCGGGTCAGTACGGGGGTCGGGTATCAAGCTGCTCCGAGACTCTGGGGCCAGCCACGGATCACTGCGTTTCCTAATCTCTGCCTCTCAGTCCTCTCTTTCCCTTTCTCCCTCCCTCTCTCTCTCCCTTCCGTCCTCCCTCTCTCTCCCTTTCTCTCCCTACCTCCCTCCCTCCCTCCCTCCCTCCCTCCCTTCTCCTCTGGCGGGTTCATCAATATATAATCACTCGGCTCCTAGTGAGCATGCCGACTGGACACTGGCTGCTGGACACGGCTCAGCCAGTGTGTGTATGTGTGTGTGTGTGTGTGTTTATGTGTGTGTATGTGTGTGTGAGTGACTCCACAGCCAACCCTTCTCAGTCCACTTTTCAGACACCAGGGTGTCTGGGCCAACTCACCGCCGCCAGTTTGAGGAGGAATATGTGTGTGTATGTGTGTGTGTGTGTGTGTGTGTGTGGTCTCTGTGAATTAATCTGGCAATGTGATCTTGGTGTTGCTAGACCAACAGTAACCTAGCTGAGGAATGAGTTATCAAATAGTGTGCACAGGGTGTGATGTTTATAATTCCTCGCGCTGCTGCAGAACATGCTGGGTGCCCATCAAAACTCCCCTTCAGGCCACAAATCATCCACAGCTCACTCTCTGAAATACCTTGCCCAATGACAGACAGATTTGGAGTTGACTGGCACACAAAACAACCAATCAAACAGCTGTGTTTTTGGCATGGGATGTCCCAACATTAAATAGCTATGCCTGTATCTGTATCTATAAAAAGAAAGAAAGATGTCTGCTGGTGCAGCCGGTCTGCTCTGCGGCTCTGGCATCAGGCGCTGCGCTGGGGACGGGACAGGTAATGACTCAATCCTCTGCTCTTGTGTCGTCTGAAAGTGCTGAGGCATCCGGGTGTATTTACAGTGCAGACAGCCAGTGACGGTGTGTGTGTGTGTGCGTGTGTGTGTGTTTGTGTGTGTGTGTGTGTGTGTGTGTGTGTGTGTGTGTGTGTGCAGCTGGTGAGGATGAACCAGCGCTACCGGACTGGCCAAGACTGAAATATAAATATGCGACACAGTGTGTGTCCAGGCCAGAGCCAGACTCAGACTCAGATCCGAGCCCTCAAGTATTCGCATTTACATTTAATCACTGAGCAGAGAGTTTAATCTAATATGACTTACAACAAAGAGCAGATATATACATACATACTTATATATATATATATATATATATATATACTTATATATATATATATACTTATATATATATATAAAGACTCTTAAGATTCAAGCCCTTTATTGTCATTGTACAATTGCCTGTTCAACGAAACTAAAACAGCAAGGTGCAATGTATTCTCATCAGCACAAGTGCATCATGGGAATTGAACCATCCTGACGTTCCTTGCATCCTTAGCATCTTGCTACAAGGTGTTAGCATCTTGATCTCAGCTGTTTGACTCTGTTAGTGCCAGTTACTTACTTACTAATAACACCTGGGGGTTATGTGCTGGGATACCTCCATCTATTGCAAGCTCTCCTTCTGGCAAAATGCACAGGTGTGCTGGTGCCAGATAACTGTGCACACACATACCTACACATCTAGTACGTAAACAGAAATGAGCTACAGAGATATGAAACCATTGGAACCACAAGCAATACCCTCAGCTCAGCTCCTACTGTCAGGAACCCACAACCCAAAGATATGAGTCAGTACTGAGTCAACAGCTGGGGGAGGGGGGCATATCTGAGGTGTTCAGTCCTTCACTATAATGGTGCACTAGGTAGTGATTCATCCAATAGAAATGCCACAGAATAAGCCTCACTAGTCTCACTGGCACACTATAGAGTGTACTGTATGTGTAGGGCTGGGCGATAGGGCAAAAAACCAGATCACGATATATTTTCTCATACTGTCTGATATCGGTTTTTCATCATCATGAATTTTCACCTGATACTGGCAATTTGACAGCATGTTGATTAAAACCTGTCTATATGGGCACAGCACACTTTGCTCCCTGTCACTTAGGCCATAACAAAACCATTGTCACACAACTGACACTGTTTTGTTTGTCAAAAATGACATCAGCTTCAGGGAATAACTTCAAGTTATGACAGATTAAATACGGCCTAGGCTGACCATCGTGATTGACCTCAATTTTATCATGATCACGATCACGATCATGATCAATTGATCGCCCAGCCCTACTCTATAGTCAATACGCAGACCTGTGATATCAGAGTTACATCAGCGCCTCCCAAGCTCATATTGGCGGTTTAAACCATAATGACTCATGAGACACCAGAGAGAGGAATGGCACAAACAGCACAACGAACGAACGGACTGGCAGGGCAGCCATTTTTGTAGTTTTCTTTACCTTGACGCTGCTATTTCCACTTTCGACCGTGCGATGGCGGCAGAGCGGCGTGCCCCGTCCACGGCCCGGTCCACTTTCTCTTTGGTTTTGGGGTTCTTAAGCGGGATGAGCTGCTTGCGTATCCCGCGCACGAGCACGTTATTTTTGTATTTCCCTTCCTCCTTGGTGCCGTCGGGGAAGATGGTGGCGCCGTAGCCGTGGCGACGGTTGTTGAGCCACTCGCCCTCGTACTTCATGCCGTTGGAGCGCTCGGACACGCCGAAGCCGCAGCGCTTGTCGTTCTTCCACTCGCCCATGTAGGACTCGGTGGTGGTGGCGTCCACGTTGTCCTCGGCCACGCCGTATTCCGCCTCGCTGGCCGTGCCCTCTCCCTCGCCGTAGCTGATGGTGGAGTTGCCGTCGCTGGAGCTGATGCGGCTCATGGTGGTGGCGTCGCTGCGCGCCGAGCTGCGCTTGCTGGAGATGGACGTCCGCGAGTCGGACTTGCGCAGCTGTCGCAGGCTGCCGAAGAGCGAGCCGCGCCGGAACAGGCCCTTCTTCTTGCCCGCTCCCGCCGCCGCCGCCTCGCTGTCGCTGTGGAAGTTCAGCACGAAGCCGCCGCGCGTCCCCACGGGGGTCTCGGCGCCGGTCGGGTCCGGGTGCAGCGCGCCGTTGCTCTGGACGCTACGCAGCGAGGCCAGCGAGGTGCGGAGCGGAGAGTGGATGACCGTGGCCATCCCGTAAGGCACACTCTGCCGCACCCCGTAGCCGTGCCGCATGCCGCCCATCCACTGGCCCTGGTACGTACCTGCAACAGGCGCAGAGCACACAACACAACACAACACACACGTGTCAGAATAATGATAATGATGATAATAATAATAAACATAAACTGGCCCTTGTACGTACCTGCACAGGGACACAGTACAGCACAACACAAAACACACAAGTCTCAGAATAATAATAATAATAATAATAATAATAATAATAATGAACATAAACTGGCCCTGGTACGTACCTGCACAGGGCCACAGTACAGCACAACACAAAACACACAAGTCTCAGAATAATAATAATAACGATCATTAAGTGGACCTGGTACGTACCTTCACAGGGGCACAACACAACACAACACAACACAACACAACACAACACAACACACACGTCTCAGAATAACAATAATGATGATAATAAACTGCATTTCTATTGCACAATTCATACAAGATGCAGCTCCCAGTGCAGCTTTAACATTTTTGGCAAGAAAACACAGGACCGAATCACCCTGGCAACAGCGGTGGAGAAGAAATACATCTTTTTCATCTCTGCATCCATGCCACTTGAGTCTGATACTCCCCTGAACAGCCTGCTGTGGGGTTGCCTAGTACAGCGAGGGAGTAATCCCAGCACCAATGGGACCTGAATGTGTCTAAGCAGGCCTAACAATATGGCCCACAGGGTCAGGGGTCAAAGGGGTCAGGTGAGGTCTGTCAGTGGACACCATAGCAACCATAGCAAAGTGCTGAATCAGGCCCTGCTGAGCTGATGAAAACCCTCTCAAATTGATCCCGAATCACCATTTAAAAATCAATATGGTCATGTAGTTCAGCACACGTGCCATACATACTATGCACAAGGAGCTGACTACAGGTTTATCCAAACACAACTGTAAGTAACCGTCTTTAAGCTTCGCCAATTGCAATCGTTTACGCCAAGCAGTAAGCACATGCAGGGGTTTCAATATTAACTCTTGAATAATCACAATTGAAATCAAATTTAGTGATTTCAATCATGAATATTAGAATAGTCGATTTCATGTTTCAGCACTGAAAGACAGTGTGTGTTACACAGCCGAAGGAGCACTCCTAGTCCCCCCCCACGTGTGTCACATCGAAATGAGGATACCGTAAATCTGGATGCTAGATCCTGCCCTCCCGTGAGCACCCCCACCCCCCCACTGAGCAGGAAGCAGGTGACCACCTAAACCCCAGCAGCCTAAGCCAGGCGTCCTGGCAGTCTGGCCCACACAGATGGGGGAGGCTGATTTGGTTTGGGCGGAAGAGATGCACTGCTGATCTAGGAACCCAATGTTACCTAAGAGGCCAGGGGCTCATGCCTAGTAGAGCTGCATTTTGGGGCCTTTTTTTGGGGGGGGGGGGGGGAGGTTACATAATACCTGAATTGCTGAGACTCTTTAATACTACTACTGGCAATAGAAAATACATTGTCTATGTAGCAGTAAGAGCAAACCCATCCACATGCCCTGACTGACATCGCAGAGCTGATGGCAACACTTCCTCCTTCTAATAAACTACAGATTCATACTGATCTTAGTGCCACTGTGTGAGTTAAACAGTAATACATTTCAGCATTTTTGGGGGGATATAAAAAATAAACTGGGTTTAAAACGGCACATGCCCACTTCGTGACTGGAGGTCAGATTAACTTTAATTATATCACTGTGCTCGACTGGGCAGGCCAGATGGGTATCTAGCTATCGAATGACTTTGGAAGTGTTACGCGCAACTAGGCTGAAGTAATTAAGAGAACTTCATTAGCGATTCATGATAGGGGACTTAAGAGGGAAAAGCTAGAGAGCTCAAAGATCATCAGCGTCCCCTCCAAATCCGCTTGTACTTTTAGGTCAAGCCTAGAGTGTCGACACAAATCCTTGATTATATATTTATATATGTATATCATTCTTTAAAAAATGAGGGCGACCATATGTAGTCTGGGTTACCAGCAGTAGTGAACGCATCACTTTCTGCGCACTTATTATCAAGTATGCGAGATAAAACACCCGAGTCACAAGAAAAAGCTTTACTATTTTTGGAATGAGAGTATATCATCTGTAGGCTATGAACGCGCATTGCTTTGAAATCTAAAACGGTCGAGCATCGATGGCTAATTCAACTACATTCTTGGTGACAGCTGTACCATGGGTTGTAAACCACATGATCTAAAATCAATTTTCATCATGCGAGTGGCGTCCACTGATTATCACGGAGGCCTGCATTTTATGTAATATGATAACAGATACATGACAACTGATACACTTACATCATAGCACAAAGGCTATTAATATGACTTGGAATGGGTGAAATGGAAAATAAGTTGAATAGAAATGAACTACAGCATAGCTTTTCTCCTGTTAAGTCATTGAGCAGTGTTTGTTTTCCTTTTAAACTGGGTGACAAATCAGTTCCAAACTTCCAGGACATACAGTCACATACACGACATGTAAAAATAGCCAAACATTTGACTGTAATTTCAATGCAAAAGTCCCATGCAATCAGTCAGCATATCTGTTGACAGCGCTTACCACCATCCCCGTAGGTCTCGATGCCATACCCGTCTTGCAGACCATTACTCCAAGTTCCATCGTATCTGGCAGGTGTACTGTGGCTTTGGCGAACTCCGTAGCGACCCTTAAACCCATGGCTCCACTCTCCGCGGTAGAGCCACTTCCCCTTGGTTTCAACCCCAAGCCCATGCCGCTTTCCTTGTGACCAGTAGCCCTGGTAGGTATTCCCACTCGGCCAGGTGTAAACCCCGACTACCTCGAACCCGTGTGACCAGGACCCGGCGTATTCGCCCTGGCCCTTGGGTCCTGTGCAGATACCGTGTCCATGGGCTTTCCCATCTTCCCAGCCCCCGCAGTAAGTGCCTCCATCGTCGAAGTCGAACCGTCCGCCGCCCGTCATTCAGAATAGGAAACAAATGAAGCGATCGCAGCGTAGAGCCGATTTGAATATAATTCTCCCACGGGCTCCAGCACCAGAGACGAGATCAAGCTGGATGAGCCAACGGATGACTCTGCAAGAGTTGCATACAGACAAAAAAAATAAAGTAAGATGCTTAGAGCCAGCGTCAAAATGCCATGTAAGATGTGTGTGGTGGCAGGCATGCGTGACTGTTTGTGCGCGTATGAATGGGAAGCCCAGATAGGCTAGTGCACAATTACCAGAGCCGCGCGCGGAGGGCTGCTGTGGCTGTTTTTCTGACTCCCCCCTCTCGCTCACTGTACAGAGAGGGAGAGAGAAAAGGCGAGAGTCGTCAAGCAGGAAAGACACAGCAAATTGCTACGTCATTTCTGTGGCACCTCCCACGCTTGACTGATTAGAGCGTGGATGGTCAGAGCCTTTGAATTATGATGTTCTCCCGTTGCACGTTCTATCATACCTCGAATATTCAGGGCCCCGGTCACTGTCGGTGTGCTAGCTCCTCCGCAGGGAAATTTGAAAAAAGGCGCCCCTCAGATGCGACAGGTGTACATTGAATTGAAGTGGAGAGTGGATTACGACGTACACAAAAAAGAAAAGAAAGAAAGTCAAAACAAACACTGACACCACAGCGAGCAGGTTAAAATAATAGCTTTGTTGCCTATGTGGACTAAACAAGTCTAATCTAAAATCAAATTCTTGTACCCAACTGTTGTGAACTACAATAGCCAGGAGAGTTATTGTGAAGCTCCACAAATTAATTATGACCATTTATAGTAATTATCTTTTACATTCATTAACCTTTCATGAAGTGTATGGTATGGATGGGAGTCAGCATTTTCTGTAACAAAGGAGTGCAAAATGAGTTTATGACCTAAATGTCCAAACTCGGTAATAAAGAGTTAACAACACATAGGTTACTGTCATTTTTCTAATGAGTCAGTCCCTTATAATTGAATTGTTAATTTGATACCTCGTTTGCTGTGCTTGTTTGGGTCTCTAATAGTCCCCTCTCTTCTAAAACAGTGACACCATGTGGCCAAGAGAAATTAAAGGGAAAGAAATATGAGCATTCGAGTAGTTGTATTGCACAGAGCTTCAAATATAATACTGCATCTTTAAATGTTAAAAATAAAAGCATTGTCACACTGGTGAAAATATACACCTTTACCTACCTAATACGTGTAAGATCAATAGAAGACATCCTTTGTCCCATCCTTTATCATCTAATAACACAATGGTCATAATTGGGAGTCGTAGTAAAGATGTCCAGATTTGAACAAGAAATACCAATCTGAATGGCTCCAAGACGCATGGGGGCCTCCTCACATTTTCAAGTCGTGATGTGAGTGCACACACACACACACACACACACACAAAGATGGCGGCTGACAACAACACGGAGGCGCAGGATGAGAAAGAAATAACTGTCAAGGAGAGACATGTTAATGAAACAAGTGAGGAGTTGCAGCCCCTCGTCCCAAGCACAAAATCTAAGGATTCCAAGCTGACGCTCTATCACTGGACGCAATCCTTCAATTCGCAAAAGGTTGGTGTGATAACCTTTCAGCACCACGCCTGTGGACAGGGCTCCTGTGATTTCGGTCACTTGCATGAACTATTGCTAATGTTAAGCGGATGTAGGCCTGTGCATTTCTCTGAATTAACGATGCAAATGAAAATAATGCCTATCACATCGGGTGAGCATCGTTGGGTGGCACATTGAGCCACGTTGGTGTACTTGCACTGTTAGTCATTGGCAAACAGAACACGTAAGCTTCAGTGACCTTAAACAGCCCAACCCAGGCACTTTCTGTCAATAACAAAACTGTACTCTAAAAGATGTAGTATCTAAATAGATAAGTGATGGACGAGTTTTTGGAACGCCTGTACTGTGCATAGTAGAAATGACTATTTCACGGATGTTACACAGGTGAGACTGGCAATTGCAGAAAAGGGTTTGAAATGCGAAGAATACGACGTTAGCCTGCCACTCAGTGAACACAACGAGCCGTGGTTTATGAAGCTCAACCCTGCCGGAGAGGTGCCAGTACTGGTGCACAACGACAATGTTATCAGCGACCCTACCCAGATACTGGACTACCTGGAGCAAAACTTCATAGATGGTAACAGTACTTTGGGAATACAATAGCTTACATAACATCACCTGACCCCGACAGTTAGCATGTTCTACATTCACATCATGCTGAAATATATCTGATGTATATTTTATGATGTGGCTTTGCTGTAGTCATTTCATTACGTTTGATGCGTTTAATGGTTTGGGATATTTTGCGTAATATTATTTTGGTGATCAATATTTTGTTGTCTTTTCATTCTGTTCTATTTTTGCACCATGTTTACAGCAACTGCATTCATTTAATTTCGCTGTGTTTAATTATTTCATTTAATTTTGCTGTGTTTATTTCACCGTATACACGAAGCCATTTTAAGTTCAGCATGCCTGATGCAGCCCAAATCAGTGAAGATCTGAGCTGGTAAGTTTGCATAGCAGCAATACATGGAAACAGCTCAATGTGTTGGGCACCTTGTTTTGTCCCATTTCATTTACATCATTACATTACATTTACACTGTTTACACCAGTTCATTTGTAATCACATATGCGAGGACTCAGTTTAAAGTATCCTCTTCTCAGACAAGGTGTTGAATGAAGGCCCTTTGTTACCTCCCTATAGGCATAGTTCGAATTACAGGGGGTACTGGGGGGTACAGTACCCCCTAATCAAGATCCAGTACCACCCAAAGAGACGAAAATAGCAGGGTTGAGGGGTACCGACATATTAATGTAAAATGTCAAAGGTAGTATCCCCTGTAAAAAGGCAGCACCCCCAAATTCTGGAGGAGTAATTCACACTCTGTCTGTAGGGAGTACTCCGAAGTTGATCCTGAATCACATACAGTATGCAAGGATTCAGTTTAAAGTATCCTCTCCTCAGAGAAGTTGTTGAATGAATTCCACTCCTCCCCTCGTTGCTTCCCTGCAGAGGGTACCCCAAAGCTGATCCCGGCCGAGGACAGCATGTACTACACGCGTGTGCAGCACTACAGGGAGCTGCTGGACTCGCTGCAGATGGACGCCTACACCCACGGTTGCATCCTGCACCCCGAGATCACCGTGGACTCCCACATCCCTGCCTACGCCACCACCAGGATCCGCGGTAGGGCTCAGACACTGCTTACACTGGCCTTTGTGAGGAAGGAGAGCCCTTCTTTACTCACAGTGGCCAATATGTCACCCTATTGTCAAATGAGCTAACTTGTAAGCAATTAGACTTCTTTTATTAGCTTGAAGACGTTTCACCTTTCATTCAGGACTGAAGAAGCCTTTTGGATGAAAGGTGAAACGTCTTTGAGCTACTAAAAGAAGTCCAGTTGCTTACAGCTTGGCTCATTTGACTAACATGACCTGGATAAATGAGAATTGTCACAGACATGTCACTCTGTTGTATTACCATAACTACTGTAGCAGGGGGAGTTTAACTCTGGCTGGCTTTATTCCGAAGGTGGGGAGGCAGAGCTGAGCTCCGGGGGGTGGGGGGAGAGCATTTAAACTATGCTCTCAGGTTGGGTGATGCTGGATGTGTGTAAGATTACACTGTAAACCCGGATAAGTTAATACAACTAAAAACTTTTGATGTAACTGATTACGTCAATAGTTTTGAGTACATTAACAAAATATTTTAATTAAATTAATTTAAAAGTTTAAGTACATGAATTTTGTACTTAAACTTTTAAATTAACTTTAATTAAAATATATAGTTAATGTACTCAAAACTATTGACGTAATCAGTTACATCAAAAGTTTTGAGTTGTATTGACAATTCGGGTTTACAGTGTAGTCAAAATGAAGCAAGCCTAGTGTTTCTTGTTTCTAACGCTACAGACAATGCAGAAAAGTGAAGTGATGGAGCTGTCCACAGTGGCCAGAGGGTTGTGATGGAGTTGTGATAGGGCTGAACCTCTTTGCTGTTTTAATGTAGGGCTTATGGTCCAAGCAGTGTTTTCTATCTTAAAATTTGTTGCAAATTGCACTTATTAGTTCAAGATTGCTTAATATAAGCACAGTTTTGTTACCTGGCCTATGCTTTTTGTCAAACTGTACACACAACTAGTCACAAAAGTAGCAGAATATGTCAGATCTTTTACAAAAAAGAAACATAAAAGTGAAGGCTCTGCAGTAATTTAAAATTACAATATATTATCCAATCAGTACCCTTATGAATGAATAAATAAGTAATAATAATATTAATAATAATAATAATAATAATAATAATAATAATATATATATATATATATATATATATATATATATATATATATATATATATATATATATATACATATATTTCTCTCTAAACTGTTAAGTCATTGTTCGGCATCCAGTAAATAGAATAAAAAATCTAAATAACATACTAACATAATAGTAACAATATTGAAAATGTAAAATGTACTTTGTAAACAGGAAAAAATAAATGTTCCAGTTGAAGTCTCTGCAGATAGCTGATTAAGCACTTTATCCAGCTCACGTACAGTCTGTGCGCGCTGCCAAGGCAGAGAGGGCAGACTCTTCTTGGCTCATGACCCATGAACTGTGTTTAGCGTTTCGCAAACACTGTCTGCTGACTTCTTGCTAAAAAAAGAAGTGAGGAGAATGCACTTGTACTTGTGCAGATCTGGACTGAGGTTTTGCTCTTTGAGTGTCAGGGTTTCGCTAACTCTGTAATCCTAGAAGCCTGTAAGAGTGTATGTTGAGTGCATGCATGAGAAGTGTGTGTGTGTGTGTATGTGTGTGTGTGTGTGTGTGTGTATAAGCATGTCTGTCTTTATTTATATATAGTACATGGTTTAATGTGTCGCTGCAGGGCTGTGTACTGTAAGTGTCATCTTTAGGTTAGCCTGCTAACGTCAGTACAGCTATACTGTAACTGTATGGCACACTGTACATTAATTATTAACTCACATGTTGTACAGAGATCGAGGTAACTGTATCCCTGGACAGACATGACAGAGACAGACGATATAACAGAAGAGAGATAACGGGTTTCATTTCAGTGCTAATCCACATGTTTTAAGCAGACATAAGCTCATTTAAAACGCCCCCTCGTCTAGTATAGGCTGTTGGATCATCACTCATTATTCTGTGCTTTGGGGCCAGTACTGTATGTTCTTAGCACACATAAAAAACCACCCCTTGCCAAGGGGATTAGAAGGGTCAGGTATTATTCCTTGCTTTGGGGTGAAACGGATGACTGAAGTTTGTTAAACGAAGCAGGTCCAATGCCAGAATCTTTCAAAGGAAATTCAGAACGGCACAGTACCACAACTCTTTTGTCCCTACAGCAATCAGACTGCACAATAACAGACAAACTAGAGCTGTTGAAATTTAATTCTGCACATTTATGAAACATCTCTTAGGTTTCTTTTAGGTGTCTTTTATGTTTTTATCTTAGGTCTTTTGGGTATCGTCTATCTCTTTTTATCTTAGCTGTTTATTCTCTACTTATTCTATTGCCTTCTGTGAAGATATATCTATGTATGTATTTCTGTTATATCTGTATTGTGGTGTGTCTGCTGTCTATCCTGTCATCTGTTTGCAATGTTGAGCCACCTGTATTTCCCCTGGCGGGATAATACAGTTGACCTTGACATTGACCTTGACCCCGACCTTGACCTTGACCTGTAATCTTCCTGCTTGAGTGGCATTGAGGGTCTCACCGCTGTGACTGTGGTGTGTCTGCACAGCTCAGATAGGGAACACGGAGTCGGAGCTGAAGAAACTGGCGGCCGAGAATCCTGAGCTCAAAGACGCTTACATCGCCAAACAGAGGCGCATTAAGGTGAGAGGCCTTCATAATTAATATCTGTCTGAGTGTGTGTCTTCTTGCATCCTAGGGGGCGCCGTTTGATTGTTTATTAATGCATTAGCTCTGCGACACCCAAAATGGTCAGTGTAACTGGTGTATTCAGGTGATTTCATCAGGTAGCCATCCCCCAACTGCATTCTACGCACTTTACTCTCCCCTCCCCATGCACAGTTTTAGACTAACAATCACCAATTTCACTGCATGTCCTACTCTACCCAGTATGTCTATGCATGTGACAATAAATCATCCTGCATCCCTGTATCCTTGTATCCTTTCTAAGTGTGTGTCTTGGATCATAGAATTTGTTGTCTTATTCTTTATTACGTAATGCATTAGGTCAGCAACGCTTCAAAGGCTCAGTGTAACTGGTGCATTCAGCACTGCTGTAGGCATGACTGATGGACAGTTGATGGTTATCATTCACAGTGCTGAATGTTAGGTACACTCTTTATGTACACTGAACAGCCTAAACATTTAACTCTCAGTCTTGGTTCGAATTACAGGGGGTACTGGTGGCTATGGTACTGTATCCCCTGATCAAGACCCAATACCCCTCAAAAAGACAAAACTAGCAGGGTTGGGGGTATTGGCACATAACTGTAATTAATGTAAAACTTAAAAGGTAGTAACCCCCCATACAAGGTAGTACCCCCCAATTACTGTATGGAGGAGTATTTCACACTCTGCTCTCTGACGTGATTCTCGTTATCTCTTATGTGTTGAACTGCAGTCTAAGTTATTCGACCATGACAACATGAAGTACCTGAAGAAGCTGCTGGATGAGCTGGAGAATGTGATGGACCAGGTGGAGACGGAACTCCAGAGGAGGGTGGAGGAGACACCAGGTGGGATTTGGACCGCTGGCAACGAACTCATACGACCATGTAACAATGAGACATATCGCATGTGTGCTAAAATGAACTAATATAACATTGTATTAATACAAAACATTTCATGATCATTAATGAACTCATACAACATTGTAATAACCTAACACATTTAATGTGCTGAACAACACACACCAGCACAGAGTTGCTGTTTTATTCCCATATTGCGTATCTCTGTCTCTCTATACTTGCCTTTTTCTCCTGTCCTGTGGGGGGCTTCCATAGCATATCTTACCTGTTCACTCTTTCTTTTCCTTTGAATTTTCCTTGAGTTTTAAGACTTGTTCATCATGGTTTCCTCTCTCATCTCTCATCTCTCTCTAACTGTCAACAGGCATTTTTACACAAGTTAGTCAAGTCAAATACATGATAAACATAAAAACCGCATCTTGCCCAGCGGTCACCACAATTGCTTTTTTTTCTTCTTGACGCATGAAATGACCTATTATCCATCTATTTGTTTTTTTTTGTATATATTTTTTCATTTTCTTTTTTTCTTTGTTTCTTTGTTTTTCATTTTGCTGTTTTTCAGCACTTTGGTCAACTGCTGTTGTTTGCAAAGTGCTGTAAAAACAAAAATGACATGGACATCGACATGAAATGATACATTTTTTTTGAAAAGTCCAAGCCTTACCCTGTGTGTGTGTAGTTTGTTGTGTGTGTTCTCCAGAGAAAGGTCCAAGCCTTACCCCCTGTGTGTGTGTGTGTGTGTGTTTGGTTTGTTGTGTGTGTGTGTGGTTTGTTGTGTGTGTGTGTGTTCTGCAGAGGAGGGCAGTCAGGTGTGGCTGTGCGGGGACTTCTTCAGCATGGCCGACGTCTCTCTCGCCGTCACCCTGCACCGCCTCAAGTTCCTGGGCCTCTCGCGCCGTTTCTGGGGCAACGGCAGCCGCGGCAACGTGGAGACGTACTACGAGCGTGTGCTGGAGCGGCCCGCCTTCCGGAGGGTTCTGGGCCATGTCAACAACATCCTGATCTCCGCCGTGCTGCCCACCGCCTTCCGCGTCGCCAGGAAACGGGCGCCCTCCTTCGTCGGCACGGCGCTGCTGGTGGGCATCCTGGGCGGGACCAGCTACCTGGCCTTCCTCTACTTTAAGAGAAGACTGACCACTCTGAGCTGAACATGTGTCGCTTCTTTATCCCTCCGTCCCTCCGTCCCTCCCTCCCTCGCTCCTGGCTCCCTCTAGGACACCTGCCTTCCTGCCTGCCTTGTGTGTTTCGTTTCTCCGCCAACTCCAACTCCAACTTCAACTCCAAATGTGTAGTCGCATTGCTATAGTCGCACAAGAAGCACTTTTCAGTACCCTTGCGTTTAATGGAAACAATCAGAGAGAGTTCTGGTTTCATTCCAGAGAGATGCTATTGTTGTTGTTGTTGTGTGTGTGTGTGTGTGTGTGTGTGTGTGAGTGTGTGTGTGTGCCTGTGTGTGAGTGTGTGTGTGTGTGTGTGTGTGTGTGTGTGTGTGCATGTGTGTGAGAGTGTGTGTGTGCGTGTATGTGAGTGTGAGTGTGTGTGTGTGTTTGTGTGCGTGTGTGTGAGTGCGTGTGTGTGTGTGTGAGTGTGTGTGTGTGTGCGTGTGTGTGTGTGTGTGTCGGTAAGCTTTATGTTTTAGGATGCTTCAATAATGCTGTGCAATGCTTTAATACTGCTGTGCAAGACAATGTTCAGGTCTTCTGCATGCTAAGAGACAAATAACATATGACTCCATCACTCCATTGCTGCACTGTAAAACCGGATAAGTTAATACAACTCAAAACTTTTGATGTAACTGATTACGTCAATAGTTTTGAGTACATTAACTATATATTTTAATTAAAGTTAACTTTAGAAGTTTAAGTACATGAACTGTATTCTTCAAGTAAAGTTACTTGTACTTAAACTTTTAAGGTTAACTTTAAATAAAATATAGAGTTAATGTACTCAAAACTATTGACGTAATCAGTTACATCAAAAGTTTTGAGTTGTATTAACTTATCTGGTTTTACAGTGTGTGAATGAGACAGAAGCTGGCGGGAGAGCAGGAGAGAGTGCTGTCCTCTGTCCCTACAGTAGGTCAAAGGTCACAGCCTGACTGTGTGACAGCCTGACTTTTGGAAGTGCAGGTATTCCCACTTGTTACTGATAAGGACCTACCAGATCATATACTACAGTACATTGTCTATCTTGACATATTATAGAGATACTTATGATTCATAGTTTAATTTACTTACTTAATGTGTGTGTGTCACCAGGTGCTGTCTGTTGTTCTTGGCACTGGTGTCAGTGCTGAAGTCTGTTGTGTCTATCATCTGAATGTACACAGTCTGCACACCAGTGAATCACTACTGTTGTCTAAACAAAGATTACTGAAAATTACTTACAATAGATTAAAGTGAATAAAATTTATTTGCCAAACATTCAACGTCCATTCATTTTGATTACGACTTAAGGTATCATAATCTTAGCAATAACATCATAAACTAACAAAATCAAGTGTGACGGTATACCACGGCTGTCGTGTACTACTTGGGTAATATTTTTATTTACAAATGTACCCTAAATTAACTCATACATCTTGCCTGGTGTGCATTAGAAATATGATTTTCTGATATACAGACATATCTGGATATACAGAATTAAAAAATGATAATGTTTTAAGTCTTAATTAGAGGATTTTACAAGGATGTTATAATGGCAAAAAGGGTGTCATATAGTCTTGCCTGGGTGAATGAAGTTGCCCTGGGGTATCTAACCTAGCCCATGCTGCTTTAACCCCTGGGTATATACATATTTATATACAGTAAATACACACACACACACACACATATATATATATATAGATATATAAACACATGATATACCCATATATAGAGCACAGGGTTGATCTATGCAACCACTGCTAGTAGACATAGTCATAGACATAGTCATTCTGCAGTCATGACACGTTTTATGTTGTATGATGTATTATTATTGTTATTATTATTATTATTATTATCATCATCATCATTATTATTATTATTATTAATATTAATAATAATAATAATAATATTATTATTATTATATCAGTAATAATAATTACTGATTACTAATATTATTATTATATCAGTAATAATAATGGTGCAGTATGCAGGTAGTATTACATTTTTTATATTTACATATTATATTAAGTATTAGATTTTCGAAGAGGAGATATGATGATATAAGCGCTCTGAATGTTTTTCTGTGCAAAGTTTGGCTGTGATCAGTCAGGGCCTGAATAATTGCACTGCCTGTCACACCTGGGCCAACAGCTCTGAGCAAGACCTAACCAAGGTCCAGCAGGAGCCTTCCTTTTTTCATACAAATGAGAGAAGCGCCAACACAATCTCAATAGCCAGCAAGATGGACTCCGTCGAGCCCAAGGAAAACAAGCTGAGAAAGAAAACATTCTCACAGTAATGACAGCCACTGTCTACACTAACCACAAATGCCATTAAGATCCTCTAACTACAGTGCTGCGTTTTAGTGCTGCAGTTCCCCACCACGCTGCAAGAAACATTGACTTTGGCATTACAAGTACATATAGATTTTCAGTGCAAATAGATGGAGGAAAGGCTTTGTCTCCACACGTCCTCTAGATGGCAGTATTGAGCTACTTAAAAATATCACGATTACACTGCAAGAAGTCTAGCATTCCAAAGCCCTTTAACAACAGACTCATTCCCCACTCCGACTCCGACTGTCTGAGAGTTGCAATGGCGGAGAGCGCTGCGGCTGTGGGCACTTCAGGTGAAGATTGTTAGTGGATGGGGAAATGGTGTGTGGTGTAGGGTATATGGTTTTGAAAAGGCGGGGCCCGCCGTTGTGTCGGGGCAATTATGGTAATTGTGTTTCTTGGGGGATTGAAACACAGTAAAAGAAACGCAGTGGCCAACATCGGGTCAGGCAGCTGACAAAATAAACTGCACGTTGGAACTGCGCACAGTCCTATATTGATTAGACTTGACAGCTCGCTATTCAGTTGTTTAAAATTCAGCAGGTGTTTCTCCGTGATTGGATGACGGTCTGCTCATCACGTGGAATGCAAAAGCATGTTGATTTTCCATTGCACTCCTCGAATCCAAATAGTTTTATCAGCATCTGGTATGGATCGAGGTGTAATTATATATTGTGTAGTGCTAGAATTGGTCTGTGGAATATCAAAATATTTTGAAGTCTCGCTATGCAAGAGTTTCCACTTCGCCCCGCTTTCACACCCGCCCCAAGCCCAGGCGCATTTGGGTGCTCACACAAACACCGACCCTGCCACAAAACAAGTAATTCAATCAATCTGACAGTGGAAATGTATCACAACAATGGCTGACAAAAACAAAACGCAAAGAGTCGTGCCTAGTAGGTTAAGGATAAGGTCAGTCTGAAATACTTTTGAATGAATAGCCTGTCCCACAGGTAAACAAACAAGCATTAATCTGCTTTTTATTTGAGAACATATTCAACATCTGGAGCCTATTCAGATTCTCCACAACACCATACAGAACATGTGAAACACACCAAACACCATACTGAGATATAAAAGCATTGCAAATTATGTGTGAGAATCAGTCAGAGGATGTATTTTCTCATAATAGGACCAATGAAAAGTGTTCTCAAGAGGCTTATTTTTCTACACGTGGACACTGGACCTTACACCGCCTCCAGCCTCAGGTCTAAATGAATAACTCTGATTGTGTGCACAAGACACTGCTGGCTCCTGCCGCACCTTTCCACTGGTGATCCTTCCAGCGTGAGTGCGGACGGACAGGACTGCTGTCCTGTGGCAGTGGGCTTTAGAGCGCTCATCCTGTTTACCTCTGGGCCCGGGCCAGGGGCCCCTCCGTGGCCCCGCACAGGCGTGGAGGAGGAGGAGAGAGCAGAGAGGAGAGAGGATGGACGAATGGGTGGGTGGGTGGACGGACGGACGGGCGGGCGTTTTAGCAGATGCTTTTGTCCAAGCAGCGTACAGCTATATTAAAAACAGCATGTTACAACTAAAAAAGAAAAAAAAGAAGAAAAGAAAACAGCTGCCTAACTTCTGAAATACAACAAAAACAATTTGACATTGTACCAGGGAAATACATGACACGGTATCAGGGATCACATCGGTTAATAAAGTGAAAACCCAGTTCATCTATACTACACTACACCTTAAAAATAAATGCAGACGTAATAAATCAACCATAAATCAACCAAATCAACCCAAAAGAGTGCCGCTGGAAAGCCCTGGCACGTGAGACAGAGGCGGGCGGTAGCAGGTTAAGACAAAGGCAGGCGGTGGGCTCTGGCGAGGCAGTAAGGTAAATACTGGCCCACGCAGGACAGGCAGCCGAGACCAGAGTGGCCGCGCTCCCAGCCCCGGAGTGGGAGGGGCGCACGGAAACTTTCAGCAATGATGGTTTGAAAAAAAATTAAAATTAAACACGTGCACCTCCATGCCTCAGGAGAGCGGGAAGAGTGGGCAGAGGTTTCCACGGCAACCCGTGATTTACAAATTTAAGTGTTTAACAAGATTCCTGCAAGCATGTGATATTAGTCCTGAGATGAGAGTTGGCTATTAAAACAGGCAAATGAGCATCAACTGTGAATGATTTCTTATCCAGGGCCTGTTTCTTACTCATAAATGCCAAACACAAGAAGTCCTTTGTGAATAGATTGGAGAATTGAATAACACTCTTGCATTCACACGGCCCACATAATGAGAAAATCTTGCCCAATTGCTTTTATCGACCCATCAGAGAAGAGCATACCATCACAATTGGTAACAAATTGATTTTCCCTGCACACTGCTGCCTTGTGTTGCGGTCTGCAAGGTATCCTTCCATAATCTCCATGACTACAGTGGCACTGGTGTCAAAGACGCACGCTTGCATAACTTCCTGCTGAACATCAGGCACAGACAGTCATGAGTGATGTCAGGCATTTCACATTGATTTAACATTTTTGAATGGTTAGTCTGGCCCCGCGGCAACGGGTGCATGTTGGCTCAATGGAAAGAGAGAGAGAGAAGGGGGAGAGAAAGAGAGGGGGGGAGAGACAGAGAGAGTGAGAGAGAAAACGTGAAGACAGAGAATATGGTTTTTAGATTGTCACATTTGGCGGGCGCGCTGGAAGACTCCCTCTTGGACGAGGAGGAACTGCTTTTAAAAAGCTCTGGTCTGGTCTGGCCCAGGCTGCTCTCTGCTCGCGCGCTTCTCAGAATATGAGGGGGGAGTCTTTTCCAGCAAGTCGCCGGCAGTGCAGTGCCTCTTTCAAAGGCCACTTTATGGTATTTGCTGATTTGACTGGCAGGCCCAGCAGCTGTTGACTCTAGTGTTAACATTGGGCTTCCCCCCTGCGAGTTTGCACATCACAGCTTTATGGTGAAATCTGTTGCCATCGTCCAGCCCAGCCCAGTCCAGTCCAGCCCCCCCCCCCCCCCCCCCCCACACACACACACAACCTGTGCTCCGCTGTTTAAACAAGTGTTGCATAGCCAACAGCCGGCCCGCTTAGAGGCACTGTCAAAGACGTCTGCAGCGAACACTTCAAACTGTAAAATCTCTGCTGGGTTTGACGGTGTTGGGCCAGGCCAAACACACTGGGTCGTTTTGTTTCCTTCATGGACATCTTGTAATGTAGGTGCAGCGGCAGTTTCCACAGGGACAGAAAAAAAACAGCCATACAAAGGACAGAAGCAGTGGTGCCGTAAGGCAGCGGAAAGGTCTGAGGTGTCCAGGGCCGAGCATTGGGCCTCATGGAACATCATGACACACACAGTCCTTATTAAGCGGCCCGCTGTCTTATTCTTTAATGGAACACAAAAACAGAATAGAATAAAATAGAATAAAATAGAATAGAATAGAACAGAATGACTTTTATTGTCACCATACATCTGTACAATGAGATTGAAAGCCGCTCCTTCTCCTGTGCAAAATGTGTGTAAAATATTTAGGAGGACTGTTGTACTAGTAGATTTACCACTTTGAGTTAACATACCCAGGTAAGTGACTAACCCCCCTTAGCTTTCAGGAACACTCCCCGTAGTTAGTTAGTTAGTTTGTTTAATGTCCCCTTGGCGAAGTTTGTTTTCACAGCCCCTTCACATTTTACACCTCATTTAAAAACATTGAACATAAAACACATTTATATACAAGCGTCTGTAGACTCCCATAGACATACTTATTCCCACATATTCATTTCAACATTCACATTTACACATATTCACATGGGCATATGGGGGAGGGGCATGAACACAAATAGATACGTTACAGATATGGTCTTGTTTTGTTTAAGTTGGAGATGGCTGAGGGGATGAGACTTCTGCTGTAGTGGCCTTTGCTGCATCTTAGGCCATAGAATCCTCTTGCCGATGGCAGGAGTTGGAAATGATGGTTGCACAAGAGGCACAAGGGAAGGTTTTCTCCCCGTCTCCCAGTCCTGGCATGGCTGGATGCTGAGGGAATCATCTCTCTCCCTCTCTCTCTCTCTCTCTCTCTCTCTCTCCCTATTTCTCTATCTCCTCCCCCTTCCCTCTTTCTCCCTATTTCTCTCTCTGTGTCTGTGTGTCTCTCTCTCTCTCTCTCTCTCTCTCCCTCTCTCTCTCTCCTCGCCCTGCCTGCCATGTTGGCGATCTCTCTGGTGGCCAGCATGTCTGCTCTCACCTGCCTGTGAACACTCCTATATTTACCTGGCAAATATGCTGTTACTATCTCTGTGCATCCGTGCGCTTTGATCTATAGAGGGCTCCGCTCGTCCCTCGGCAGGGCAGACGTAATGTTGATGACACGCACACTAGGGGTAAAAATACTTTTGACAAGAATGTGTTTTACCTCGGTGTGAGAATCTCCCTATTTTGGTTTGGTTGTTGTCGTTATTTTTCCACTCTCTTGGCTGTACCTATTTTTCTTTTCTTTCACCTTTCAGTGTTTTTTTATGGCTCCAAAACTAGAAGCCAAGCAGCATATTGAGTGAGTGTGTTAAAGATCAGCTTGCTTTTAGACAGTTATCCCTGAAACCATATAGACATTCATGTCATGTTATTAAGCATAAGACGCTCATGTCTGTGAACACATACAGTAACCCACTGCAGGATCTTGTGTTGTGCATCTTAAGACTGGACCTGTGGGTCCCTTCAGGCAAACCAGCGGAGATGTGAGCCCTGTTACAGTCACTGGCTGTGGGGTGAAAGGGGAGGGTGGGGTGGGGGGGGGCTAGGAGGGGGGGCTACTGGGAAGTTTTTATGGCTCCTTCGCCATGCACGGAGGCTCCTAATGTAAAGAGAAAACAGTCACGGCTTTTCAGGAACATCCTGTCTCATGACCTTGAGCTTTGCCGAGTGACCTGTCTGAGACGCCGTCCGAACGAACGGGTAGCACAGCAGATGGAGCGCTAACGGAACGGCGAGGCTACAGATCACAAATCACCAGACTGAGATGGCCAACGGGCCCCCCCTATGGCTGCCAGAACACCTGAAGCCCATTAATGGCCGGTGGTGGAGGGGGGGTGGGGGTGGTGGGGGGGTTGCATCAAAACTAAATCACCAGAGCCAGCCCAGGGGACACCGCACAAGAATTATATGCACCTTGTGAGCGTTTTATGCACCTTGTGAGCCCTGTCAGGAGACGAATATCCTGTCAGGGCGGAGACAGATAGCACTGCTGTGACAGAGAGCGTGTATTTCACTCCAGTCACACTGGCTCAAGCTATCCGCATTAGCTCGGTGGAAATGTGGAGCCTTTTAGGCATTCGTGTTTAATACTGTAATTAATACCTTTGTAAAGCCTTAGAAGACACAACAGCTTACTGAGGAAAACATAATGTATATCAGCGCTTCATTCTCAGGTACTTTGATGTGGTAACTAGTGCAATGTATTGTTAGCTAACAGTCTCCTTGAGCTTGTATTGACAAGGTGTAGTATGACTTCATGAAAAACAAAATACATGTAATTACAACAGGTAAATACAAGTACTTCTGGGAAAAGATTTGCCCAAGGAGCAGTTGCCTGGTGGCACCTGAGACAAGATGGCAAAGGGCAAGGTTCACTTTAAATATGACTTATTCTCCAGCAAAAAGCACATGTGGAATTTGCCACTCCTCTAAAACAAAATGTTTTTTTTTCCTCTTTCTCTCTCTCTTTTGGCCTCACAGGCTAGTGAAAGGTATACAGGCCAAGAGGGAGCGGCACATTATCAACATCATAAAAAAGAGGGAAAAAACTTGGCTCTGGGAGTTAAAGCAGGTCCTCATTCATCATGTGCAGTCATTTTCTTCTTCCTCACTAAATGGCCCCAAATCCTGGCAGCCCAGGATTCATTTCTAATTTCTGCAAGTGTATGTTTTTCTGGTGGCCTACTTTGGGCTTTTCAGAATGCCCGGTTTTTAAGCTTGTTTACAGTCTGTCCTTTGTTCTGTTGCCAGGGTAGCGGCCTCTGCAAACGTAAAGAGAACACAACCCCATGCATCTTCTTCGAAAGCACGCAAATTGAGAAAGCATCAGTATACATCTGGAAACGACATTTGCTGAATATTTCAATATACTATACTCATGTTTTCAACATCTTGGAATAGAGAATCTTCATATACTTCAAGACTGAATATTATGTGGATAAATTACAACTGTATACATATTTATCACATTATGGTTATAAAATGATACTAATTTTGTTATGAACATAATCTTGAATTGATCAAATGGTCACAACAAGCTTGATTCTTTGGCCATACACAGCATCTGGTTAACTCTGAGTGTACAATGACCTGAATGTCAATTTTTTTTTCCTCCTGACTTGATGTTTGGTCTTGTACACTGCTAACAAGTTACCATTGTGGGTTTCTGACATCCCTGGCCAGCCAACCCCCCCTCCACCCCCACACCCCCTCACACCCCCACCAGTGACCCTCACAAGCCACTCTGCTTTTCTCTCTTGATTTTTATCTGAAGCCTGATTTTCCCATTTGCAGTCGTCCAAGACAAACAGACAACACGAACATGACTGATTTATTTATTGAGTGCAGATTGTGTCCCACCAGAGGGGGCAGCTCTAGCTCTAGCAGAGCCGAATGGAGGTCGAGGAGACAGCAGCCAATCTAAACAGCAGCCATACTTGTTTGGCAAGCGTGCGACCGCGGAGTTTGGACGTGAATGGTGTCTGGCAAGAACCCCGGGAGGGATTTCAAGGACTGCTGTCATTGCAATCTTTATCAGCAAGTAACGATATTAATGTAGCCCAATTTTAAAATAAACTCATTTAATTTGTCATTTCAATGAGATGGGTCCATGAAATGGTGAAGCCACAGTCTTTTGTTAGTGGCTGCAGGTGCATACAAAGTGAGGTGTAAACACTCCATGTCCCTCAGGGGATGTCACTAAGACAGGATCTTTAAGGACAGCTAGCCTGAAACAGCTATAGTGACTTGCAAAGGGTGCATCATAACAACAGAATGAAGGGAAAGTTGGGAAGAGGAAAGTTCTAAAGAATGTTGGGGTCTATAGAATAGAATGTGGAATTTTAGAATCTTGCATTGTAGTAGAACACATTCTTTTTTATAAAATGTTCAAAAACGTACACTCTTAAAGGTTAATGGAAGGTTAGGCAATGCATTTTAGAAGCGTTTTTTTTTTTCTTATAATTTTCAACATTGTCTATATATATCATGACAGCTATGGACACATTAGCCTGTGTAATCAAATAAATCAATAAATAGTATGTCATCTGTGGTTGTGAAAACCATGTCCAATCACTTCATTCAGCCCCGGTCAGACCACTGGATAACCTAGCTGCCTGCCTACATTCCTTCTTGCTTTAGATCACGTCTGTGTGTGCCCAGCACAGAGTGAAGGAAGACGTGTGTGTGTGTGTGTGTGTGTGTGTGCGTGTATGTGTGTGTGTGTGTGTGTGTGTGTGTGTGTGTGTGTGTGTGTATGTGTGCATGTCTCTCTCTCTCTCTCTCTCCCTCTCTCTCTCTCTCTCTCTGTATGTATGCTTTATTGTATACTTAAAAAAATCCCTTTCCAGTAGCTAAATTCTACCCATGGAATCTGACCAAATGAATAGTAGTGCTTATGGATAGATAAGGATAGATAGATATGGATAGAGAAACAACATATATACCAACAAACAAAATATACCAAAACAACACAAGCACATGTGCATGTTGGGCTGAAAGACTGACAGCTAGAGTGCTGTATATCTCCGCCATTTTATCCCGTTTCTGTTGTGGTGTGCTGGGCTGTCCCCACTTCGCTTTTGGACCTCGCTCCGCTCCGACGGCTCTTTAAACTTTAACTCGTCTTCAAAGCAGGCATGCAGGCCAGGGCCAGCGCAGGGTCAAAGACTGGCCCGAATACACACACACATGCAGGCAGGCACGCACACACACACAGACACACACATAGACAGACAGACACACACACACACACATACACATTCCACTGTTTGTAGGACTAATGATGTACACTGACACAAACACACACACACACTCACACACACACACACACACACTCACTCACACACACACACACACACACACACACACACACACATTCCACTGCTCTGTCTTAAACTGTGGTTTGACCTCAGGATGAGGTTTTCAAAATGATTACTCCCACAAGGCTTAGCTGTGGAGATGCACTTGACTGAATTAAATCATATCTGCTCAACTGCTGTGGATTTGGGATTCACCTCAAGTGCACTGCTATTGTTGATGTTAGCATAGACTTGCTAATACGCTGACATACACACATACGCTGACAGACACACTCGTGCATGCACTCACAGAAACGTGCAGACAGACAGACAAACAGACACACACACATAAACACAGACAGACTCCCTCTCTCTTTCACACTCACATGCACACACACACACGCACACCCACACACACACACCCCTTCCATATTCACACACACACACACACACACACACACACACACACACACACACACATTCATGGAGAGAAAAATAGCTGGAAGTGTTTTTCTCCCCAGTCTGTTGTTAGAAGGCAAAAACTGCACACACCTGTTTGTGGGACTAATGATGGACACACACACACACACACACACACACACACACACACACACACACACACGCACACACACACACACCTGTTTGTGGGACTAATGATAAACAGCAAGGGCTGGTCTGTTCTGCACCACTGCACTTCTTAGCAGCCTTCTATAGACACACATTCTCCATCACTGTTATTTTGTGTGTGTGTGTGTGTGAGAGTGAGTTTGTGTCTGTCTGTCTGTCTGTGTGTGTGTGTGTGTCTGTGTTTGTGTCAGTGTATGCAACTGTGTGCATGTTCATGAAAGGGTGTGTGCCCACACGTCTGTGTGTGTGTGTGAGTCTGTGTGTGTGTGCCTAAGTGTAATTCCTCTAAATGTGTGATTTAGCACATTACAGTAGACCCTCCTTAGGGATCCTTTTTGGCCCATAAATATGCAATCTGTCACAGATAAGCATCTAATAGCATAAGTAATGGCGCCAGGTCACCCAAGACCCTCCGGTCATTTATTTAGCGTGTAGTACAGCACAGCACAGTACAGGGCCACGCTGTGGCCTCAATCAGAGTTTAAGGCAAAGGGCAAATCCACACAATAAGGGCAGAGAGGGAATGTACTGTAACCTAATTCTGCTTCGTTACAGCAATTGAATTATTTGTTTTATTTAACCTAAGACTTGCTAGGAGTTTACAGTGGGGGACATTTTTTCTTCTGCTTCGTAAAATGAATTGTGCACAGGGATCAGGGAGCATGTAAGAGAATCTGTGCTATTTAGCTCTGGAGTAGCCTTGGAGCAGTTTACTTTGGGGGGGGGGGCGCATATTTTATGCGGACATATTTGGAGGTCTGAACAAGAAGGCCTCGCGAGGCTGTGGACACAAATGTGTTGGCAATCCTTTTGTTTCAAAGGAGATACAAGGAACCAGGAACGTGACAGTGTGGAGGTCACAGGGTGCACGGTGCTGCACTTCGGCTATCTGTCCTTTGTGTGGTCAAAATGGTGGTGGCCCAAAATGAACACGGCGCTGGCCAAATGCGATACGATGGTGTTGCAGCATTTAGCATTGCTAAACATCTCTGCTACTCCTTCCTAGGCAATGGAGCGACCTTGTGCAACCCCACATAAACCTCTGTGGAAACTGACCAGGAACGTGACAGTGTGGATTAAGTCTTGTTAAAAAATGAACGAGATAAATGTGTTGATACTCTATACGTGGTGCGGAAGTCCGAGTGAAGAGTTGAAGAGTTGGCCGGCTCGTTACTCTATCTCTGCTGGCCAAACACAATAAAGCACAGAAGCACAAACGTGCTGTCGAATGACCATCATGTAAAAGCTCAACAAAGGCCCGAATAAGTCCAACAGGGGGGGGGGGGGGGTGCGACACTATGTAGGCCCGAATAAGTCCAACACGGGGGGGGGGCAGGGACGACACTATGTAGGCCTGAATGAGTCCAACAAAAACCCCACTATGTAGGTCAATAGGCCAGAGGATTCATAAATGTTCCCCGATATGCAGAGTTTGGTTTATTGGGAGTTATTTCACAGCAACGCGAGCAGCAGTGGCGGCAGTGAATTTAACAAAGCGATTTAAACACGCCGACTGCTTGGCTGGCTCCCTACACTAGCAGGCTAAACGCACCCAGTACACCTCTGTAACAGCCAACACTAGGGGGGAAGAGGTGCGCAGGGGGGGCGGCCACCCACGGGGAAAGGTGCGATCGGGAGCGCAATCGTGTTATTTTTCTGACGCTGACTGACCGCTGGAGATCGGTCCACAAGAGCAGCTTTGTTTCGCAGACGCAGAGCTGCACAATAAAAGCGGGCTCGGAGGGCCTGACCGCTCCAAGCGCACTGAGCGCGCTCCAACAGCGAGTCATTGTTGCGGCGCGGGAGCGAAGGCGATGGCAGGCAGTTTTATTGACACGCCTGCGTCCAAAGAGGAATATCATTATGTTTTTTCCTTTCTTTCCCAGCGACGTGCTGAGGCAGCTACCCTCAGCCAGACCAGAACAATCGCTTTTCCACTTCTGAGGCCATCTGATCTCCACAAGCTGAGTGGAGAGTTATCGGGACCATCGATGTGTATGTGTGTGTGTGTGCGTATGTAGGCTTGTGTTTGTGAGTGCATTGTGCGTGTGTGTGTGTGTGTGTGCACGTATGTGCATGTGTGTGTGCGCACATATGTGTGTGTGTGTGTGCAGGTGTATGTTTGTGAGTGTGTCGCGGGTTTGTGTGTGTGTGTGTGCACAGTCTGCACATGTATGTGTGTGTGTGTGTGTGTGTGTGTGTGTGTGTGTGTGTGTGTGTGTGTGTAGGTGCATGTCTGTCAGTGTGTCGCGGGTTTCTGTGTGTGTGTGTGCGCACGTGTGTGTGTGTGTGTGTGTGTGCATGTGTGTGTATGTGTGTGTGTACAGGTGCGTGTTTGTGAGTGTGTTGCAAGCTTGTGTGTGTGTCTGGGAGCAGATGCCGACCACACCCAGTGGCACCAAGAGAAGAGGTCACAGGGTGCGCGGTGCTGCACTTCACACTTCGGCCATCTATCCTTTGTGTGGTCAAAATGGTGGTGGCCCAAAACGAACACGGTGCTGGCCAAATGCGATACGATGGTGTTGCGCCGACCTCGCTGACACATACCTGCTGTCAAGCCTCTCCACCGCTGCCCAATAGGATCTGTCATCGAATCCGGGCCTTAAGAGATGTTTTGCCCGAATTCGATCTGTCCTGTGGAGAAGGGAAAAGCAGTCCAGCCAACATCATCATCATCATCATCATCATTATCATAATCATCATCGTCATCCCCACCGTGCACCATGAAGGGCACCCTTGGGTTGGCCCTTTGCTTAATTTGCAAGTTACGCTGCTCAAATAAGTTTAGTGGCATTAAGTGTGTGTGTGACTGACGGCCCTGTTGACATCATGCAGTCTAAAGGGGACGGCCATAGCATGCTGGTAACGTCAGCCTGCTGACTAATTGTGAGCGGGATGGAGGCTGAGGGCAGATGGCTGTTCTGGCTAAAACCGGCAGAAAGGGTATTTTTGACGCAGGCCCAAAGTACATGGTGGTTTTCACCACTGACAGCCGATGCTGATTTTATTGTTTCCCCGCGCTGACAGACCCCAGCCAGACTGTGCCAGAACTGCCTTGCTTTTGCATAAGGCTGCCTATTCAATGTGTGGTTGTGCCCTAGCCTGAGAGGTGCTTTTTCTGTGTGTGTGTGTGTATTTGTGTGTGTGTGTGTGTGTGTGTGTGTGTGTGTGTGTGTGTGTGTGTAATATCTCTGTGTATGTATGGGTATTTCTATATGTTTCTGTGTGTGTGTTTGTTCGTGTGTGTGTGTGTGTGTGTGTGAGTGTGTGTTAGACATGATTGTGTCCTTCAGTGTTGTTTGCTGTTATATGTACTTGTATCTGGCTAGTGCTCTGTGTGTTTATGTGCGCTAGCATTGGGCTTAATGGCCTAGCACAGAGGCACACTCGCACTAGCATGCTCCCGCCAGCGCCCAGCTCCGTGTGCTTGCTGTTCCCGCTTCTCCATGACTTGGGTTTTATGACCCAGCAGAGGGCCAGCTCACCAGCTTTGCCAAGGCTTTGCCACCAGCCATGACCAGTGCCCAGGTTAAGCAGGACCCTGTCAGCTTTTCCATTCTGCTGCCATTTCATTTGTGTGAAGTGTTTATTTTTGTGTATGTAAACACTGTAATAAGTTATAAACACCAAAGATATAATAATAAACACCATGGCAAAGGGAAAAAAATGTTCCACTCAACACCATTTGTCTCACTTGTCCGGAAATGAATCATTGCAATTCCATCCATTTTTTTTTCTCATTTTCTTCGAGTAGTAGCTAATGTGCATTCATTGTTCATTCCTTGCTTGGTGTGGAGGAACACTTTTTTCCATTAAAGAAACTATGCAAAAGTGTTAGAATTCTATAAATCAGGCCTATTTCAACCTAATCAATCAGTAGCTTAGACTTTAATCCTGTAGCAGGACAAGGAAGAGAATATGGAAGCCGACCAATGAGAGTGGATATGCCTGAAGTCACTGTTCCCCTCATAGTGCCCTGCACAGAGTACTGGTTCCATTGTCTCATTCATAGTGTACCATACAATGAAGGAGTAAACATTTCACATTTCCCCCGTGTGTTTCAGGCAGAGACTAGAGGGAGATGTACAATATGAGAAATGCTGGTATGGTTTGAGTCAATATAGCATACTAATCTGTTTTAGAGCTGGAAAATGTATATTATGAAGATTGAAGGCCAGCATTAAAGATCTGCTTTAGAGGATTCAGTGTGGCCTAGTGTAAAGTACTGCAGGCCAGGAATCTTAAAATATGGCAGAAGATGCACTAGTGATACAGTGACATGTAGGAGTCCAATGGGGGAGGGGGGAGAACTGCCTGTTAATATTTGATCAATCCATCAGAAAAATGATTCTATGGATCACAAAATGCAGAAACTGTGAAAATGTAATTCAGAAGTTAGATTTTTCATTGGATTTTATAAGTATTATATAATATAATAATATTATTAGTATGCTTATTTTTAAATGCTTCTAGCTCGAGACTATTCTCATTTATTCACAGGATTCATTAAAAAAAAACTGGGCTTTCAATGCAACTACCGATAGGGGAGGAGTAACTTGAAAAAATGTGATGTTGTGACTATGCCCATTCTTCCCGTGGTCTCCCCATATATGTTAATGTATATGTTAATACATATCAAAACTCCTTTACAACAGCTGTTATAAAGATGCTCAACAATAGATAGCAGGCAGTGTGCAATTCTGGCTGAGTTGTCTGTGATTTGTGTGTTACTGCGGTGTCGTGGTGCTGCATGTGTTACTGTTGGTTTTTATTTATGCATGAGCTGTGTAAGTCTGTGATGCAGTAACTGTGAAGTCCAAGATGAATGTGCCCTTTGGGGACAATAAAATATCCTCTACTTACTTACTTACTGTTCCCTCTCCTCCAGCTGTTTCTCTCTGCAGGAGACTCCGCAGTGACACTCGGCTGCCTTTGTGTGTGTGTGTGTGTGTTTGTTTGTTGTGGGTGTTTGTTTGTTTGTTTTCCTGCTGCGTTGCTGGGTGACGAGTGTGCAGGAGGGCAATAGTAGCCAGGGCCTAATCTCACCAGTGCACATAACCCACACACACACACACACACACACACACACACACACACACACACACATACACACACACTTATCCTCAAGATGTCTCTCGTGCTAAGCTATGATGGCTTTTTCACTCACACACATAACCAGCAAATACACACAAACACACCCAATAACAGACCCACACACACACTCATCCTCAGCATGTCACTAGTGCTAAGCTATGGTGGCTTTCTTACTTGCACACACACACACACACACACACACACACACACGCACACACACACACACATCCTCAGGATGTCACTCGTGCTAAACTATGATGGCTTTTTTACTTACACACATAACCAACACACACATGCACACACACACAGACACACACACACACACACACACACACACACACACACACACACACACACACTCATCTTCAGGATGTCACCCATGCCAAGCTATAATGACTTGCTGCTGCTCGTTCTTCATCTGGCACTGCGGTTCAGTGAGGCCACTGGGATTGAGTGTGGCATCGCCACGGCAACGCCACCAACATCCCATCCTCTCTGTGACTTCTGATCCACAGACATGGCATGATGCTTATTTTGTAATGTGTGAAGTATTCTGTTATGCGGTTTATATGGGTCCAATAAGTGTTCTATTTTACCTCTAAATTCATAGTGTTAACACAAACGAGATCATTTTTAGCCACTGACGTAAAGCCCAGCACTGCTAAGACAGTTAAGAGCAACATCAATTAAACTCAATCTGCTTTTCTTTGCTGTACAGACACCCAGCTATGCCGTACGAAAATACATCGCACCTCACTTTGGACCTCAGGAGAATGTGTCATACTATATCCATCACGGCTGCAGTTTCATCGTAAGTGGCTTGAGGAAAAACACGTTCTGTTCCTTTTAATATGAACTTCATTCCTGAGTCTTTATATATTTCTGCACATCAAGTGTCCAGAGACTGGGTTTACTTCCTGTACTGCTTAAGCATTAGTAGTGTCAGCTGCTGAAGGCCTGATGATCGAGTGGTTAGCTACACGTCAGAGGTACAATAGTTCTCCCAAGGTGCGGTGGGTATGAGATGTTCCTAACGAGCATTTTGTGTTTCACGTTGTGTCACGAAACATCTTCACATCCTGACAACTATCAACAGATGAAATTGTCCAACACCAATACACATCAGTGGCGTTCACAAAGGCTTTCAAAACACTGAAGAGTGATTTTCAAGAGAACGATTGAAGCCAGTGGACTGCCTACCTGCATGCCAACAAACCTTCCTGCTTCATAAGCCCTGGTGCATGGGCAGCTGTGGCCTAATGGTTATGGAGTTAGCTTTGGGTCGAAGGGTTGCAGGTTCAAATCCCGCACTAGTAGGCAGAACGTGCTTTCCTGCACCATCATCAGTGGCTAAAGTGCCCTTGACCAAGGCATCTTACCCCACATTGTTCTAGAGACTGTACCTAAAATAACTATAAGTTGCTCTGGATACGTGCATCAGCTTAATGTAAAAAGTTGGGTTCCTGCTTGTCCATCATCTGGACTGTCTGATTTACATCTTTAAAACTGGAAGAAGTATTTACCGAACAAAAAGACTGAAGCCTGACTAAGTTTCTGCTGCTCATGACTAATTGAGTGATTGACAGGTCAAATAATGAGCTAGCAGCGGTCATGGCTGACACACTTATATAACTATTAAACTACATAAACCGAAAAAAAACACACTTACTTACACTGACTTAAATGGAACAGGGGCAAGGGGAGAGAGAAACTGTGAACATAAAAAAGAGAAACATTAATCAATCATGACTACTGACACCTTGAGGAGTGCTGAATCTCTTAAAAGTGTCATTTTATTACTCCATTAAGACAGCTAATAATAGCCTCTATCGGTATCGCCTCGCTTCGACACCGCCGTCTAAGAGGATGAAGTTTCCTAATGGTCTTCCTCCTCGCTGTTAAAGTAGTTGGTGGTTGGAGGGGCCGTCGTATAAAGCCCTACAGAGGACAGCGTTTCTCCAGGCACATATGAAAGGGCGTCTCAGCTCGCCCGCTCCCATTGGCAGCCTCACTTGTGGAATATTGAAATTCTTCACAAGTCACTGAGGACTCGCTTTAAATGGATTGCAGACTCGCTCGAATATATTTCGGCCTTCTGAGACAAAGAAACAGACGTGTGTGTGTGTGTGTGTGTGAGTGTGTGTGTGTGTGCGTGCATGCGTGCGCGTGTGTGTGTGTGTGTGTGTGTGTGTATGTGGGTGTGTGCCCGCGTGCATACGCTTTGTCAGCCTTTTTTTGCTAACTGTCGTTTCCTTTCCCTTAATTGTGAATGGTAACTTCAGTCTCACCTATAAGAGGCCACAGTGATGACAGCTAGGCAGTCCAGGGGGAAATGGCCCATAGATTAGTCACGGTCTACAGAGGAGAGAAGCCAACTTTGGGGCTTTTCCGTTCAAAAAAAAAAAGAAACACAAAAAAAAAAACAAAGAAGAAGAAGAAAACCCAAAAATTTCATGAATGTTTACGACAAAAGCCCACCATTCTGTGGCATGAAAAAGGGGAAATCATATCAATATTTTAGCTGAAATTTAAACAGTGTGTGGCCCTGAGTGTGGTGGAGCGCAGTGCAGGAAGAGAACAAGCTGAAGCTCAGCCACTCCT
>CM059285.1:24325835-24338335 GCA_030347295.1 Setipinna tenuifilis
CAATGATGAATAAATATCATGCACGTAAAACTCAGGAAGAGCTTTTCAGAAGCACATCACTTGTGCATTAACGACGTACGTAGGCACGCATAGCTCTGGTCCTTAGCTCTAGCTTTCCGGCAGCGGATTTCTGCTGCATCACCACTTCCTCCTGACAGCCGTCCAAGTCGAGATGTGTCAACACGTTTACAGGCTCGTAAAAGCAGCCAGGCGCGGCCAAGAAGTTGCTCTGATGACGTCCTGAGCAGCAGCACTGATCAAGACGAAGGCGAAGTGGATTTTCGGCTGAATGATGAGGTCTGGATGTGCTCAACTCCCACCCCCCCCACCCCCCAACTTCGGCTCACAAAAGCTCGTAAATTTCGTAAACCACCCAACAAAACAGAAGGGGAAAAAAAAGGAGGCATCATTTCGCAATGCTTCTGTCAGCATGACCGGAGTGTACTGTGTGACTTTTACCTTTTCCATTACAGCTTTGGAATCCCACCATTTCTTTTTTACGTCAGAGACAGATTGCTTGATGGGCATTTTGCCAGAAAGCGCTGAAATATGCTGTAAATTAAAAGGTATTCATTGTGTGTGTGTGGCGGGGGGGGGGGGGGGGGTTGTAAATGTATGTGTGTATATATTGCCATAACATATTCTGTGACATAGATTAGTCCTTGTGGATCACATTATTTAAGCACCTTTCAGCTGCACAGGCCAAGTCTCCACCGTGCACACACTAAATAATGTATGTGCTGAAAACAATCACATCGAAACTCCATCTTGGCTCTTCTGGCCAAGTCCAGCTGGAGATGTCAACATGCCCTGTTCACGCAAAGCAAACTTTGACACAGCACTCCCTCAGTAGCCCCCTGAATCAACTCTCCCCGCTGGAGTTCAAAGACTATCTGTTTATGTTCCTTCCCACACCCAATACAGAGCTTATATGTGTTGGATTACGCTCCATAGGCTCTTTGTTCTCACCTGCGTCAGAGCGAGTGAATAATTGCCCCTGCGGATATTATGACTTTGTGCCAAGTCTGGACATTGGGATTGGATTATTGTTTCCGCTAATTACATTATTTTATTTATTTACACTTCTTTAAACAAGAACAAGAACCAAACACTAGCAATTACGTACCAGTGATACTCACTCACAACCGATTCATTTGACCATGTCTTAACAATATTAACAAAAGCCATTTCATTGCCATAAGGCTTTAACATAAACAAGCAACAGCAAGGCGGCACACTGCTAGCCAGCTATAACATTGCTGTGTCTACAGCTTAGTTCAGATGTTCAGATGGTCTTTGGTATACTGTGTCTGTCTGTCTGTCTGTCTGTCTGTCTGTCTGTCTATCTATCTATCTATCTATCTATCTATCTATCTATCTATCTACCTATCTATCTATTTATCTATCTATCTATCTATCTATCTATCTATCTATCTATCTATCTATCTATCTATCTATCTATCTATCTATCTATCTATCTCCCTCTTTCTCTCTCTCCCTCTCTGCTCTTATATACATGCTAGGCCTAGTAGAAGTTGCAGATGCGTCTGCCTGTTAGGTACGAATACAAAGGCAGTGTCTGTTTTACCCATCATCCTCTACCTGTGCCACTAAGCCAGCCCCCCCCCCCCCCCCCCCTTCCCCAAACCTCTCCCCCCCCCCTCAGGGCACCACTTACCCTCGTAGGCTGCTCACGGGGGCAGAGAGCTTTCCCATCACTGCTTGTTTCCTGCCCCTGTTTTGGTTTCCACAGGCAATACACTACGCCGGGCCCACGGCCTCCCTCCACAACCAGCCTATAGAGTGCTGAGCTTTTTATTTAGCGTGAAGCGCTTGTAAAGTGCCAATAACTCCACAGTCTGCCGAGCTGGAGGGAAATGTTTTTATTCCTCCATCGCCGGCCCAGCCCGGTGCAGGGCAGGGGCGCTTCCAATGGCGGCATTGAGGCACGTTTTGTGAGCACTGAAAGATGGCAGGGAGCGGCAAAGGGAGCGAAAACAAGTGGAGAATCAATGGTATGCTGTCCGAGGGGGGGGGGGCATAGGGGGGTCATGGGGGAGGGGGGTTAATAGTATGTTCATTGAGCCCTCTTTACGTCACTACCACCCACGGCTTTTCCTCCCCATATGGACAAGCCATAGGAATGTGCAGCTTTGAGCGACGCTTGATGACAAGGGTCATTTCAGTGGCGGCCTCTTCGGGGAAAACACATGGCCGCCCCCGTGCCCCCCCGCGCCCCTGCCACGAGCAGCCTTGCAAAAACAACAGTGACACCGGTCGTCCATTGGAGGCCAATAGTAAAAGACTTGTACATTTGTCCATCAAAATGCATCTATGTGGAGTGGTTAAGGCCTAAAATAATAATGCCTAATATTGTTCAATACTGTTTAATTACAAATATCTTACTCTGTAGGCCTGTTGGATGTGATCAGTATCAATTAAATAGCAATTCAGATCTTCTTTAGACTACTTCACATACTCTAAAAATTGAGAACTAGAATTTTCAACTCACCGTTTCAACATTAGACCATGTAATTAGCCAGATAATAGCAAATGCAATATATCCAATTGTTAGCTTCATGCAGGGTTGTTATCACAATTATGTGGTAGTAATAGCCTTAAAATGGCATTGGGACCTATCTGTATAATCAACAAACAGTATAAAGCTACAAAAATATAAAATAATAGCTTTCATAATGTTAACATTGTAAAATCTGTCATTTCATAATTGCTAAATAGTCAAAGCAAAGCAATCTCATCATTCATACTATTGAAAATGTGTCAAGGCAAATACTGACACAGCCTCTAACCATGTTTTATTGCATGGGTATCTTACACCAAAAGTTCAGGATGAGTTAACAACTATCTATGAGCTATTTTACTTCATTAATGACAATTTCAAATAATTATTTTACTCAGCCAGAGAGGGAAAGCAAAATAACCATAGAGACAGAATCTCTAATGGTATTGCCACACACACATGCGTGAGTGCCATCACCACATTCACATCAGTCCTATTGCCACACACACTTTAGGGCCATCGCCACACACACATCAGTCCTATTGCCACACACACTTTAGGGCCATAACCACACACACACATCAGTCCTATTGCCACACACACTTTAGGGCCGTAACCACACACACACACACACACACACATGTTAGTCTTATTGCCACACACATACATACGCGAGTGCCATCATCACACACACACACACACACACACACACATCAGTCTTATTGCCACACACACTTTAGGACCATAACCACACACACACATCAGTCCTACTGCCACACACACTTTAGGGCCATCACCACACACACACACATCATCGCTTTCACTGGTCACATGAGGGCCATCACCACACACACACATCAGTCCTGTCGCCACACACACTTTAGGGCCATCACCACACACACACATCAGTCCTATTGCCACACACACTTTAGGGCCGTAACCACACACACACACATCATCCCTTTCACTGGTCGCATGAGGGCCATCGCCACACACACATCAGTCCCATTGCCACACACTTTAGGGCCATCACCACACACACACATCAGTCCCGTCGCCACACACACTTTAGGGCCATCACCACACACACACACACACATCAGTCCTATTGCCACACAAACTTTACGGCCATCACCACACACACACATCAGTCCTATTGCCACACACACTTAAGTGTCATGGCCACACTTTTCCCCCTGTGCCTGGCTTCTGTTAGTTTTGGGGCAGGTACGTGGAAGAAAAAGCCCCTGAAAGCACATCCCATAAACTACAAAAATGAGGCAGAAAATCTGGAAATTTCTACACAACAGATTAAGAAACACAAACAGTGTTAAGTATTAAGCCACCCTGCTCTTAATAACCTACTTTAAATCGTGGAGAGGACTTTGACTGTGGAAAGAAAAAAAAAAGAAAAAAAAAAGAGTGGGCAAAGAACCCGTTCCTTATTAAATAATCTGTTTTACGCATGGTGGCGCTTGCCATGTGGAGAGCCAGGAGCTGTGTCCTCCAGCTGGCCAAGGCATCAGGGGAGCCCAGGCAGGGCTGCTGATGGGGGCATGCCAGTCCAAACACGGGGCACATCTCAGCCCATACATCTCCACCTAAACGCCCCTCAAGGGCCAGGAGGTCTCAGTGAAGTGGAATTAACTAGCGTACGTACGTACTGTACCACTGTCTCTTTCTGAGGGTCACGTTTCACATCATTACTGCAAGGCTTTATATTACTATTAATCATTCACTCAGACTAATGCAATAGTGTTTTACTCTCTAGCTAATTTACAGATTGTAGTATAGTATGGGAGTTTTGTATTGCTCGTTGCACAGTTACAGGTACAGTGTTATATCCAGTTGGCAAGTGTAGAGTTTCATTGTCATTTTAGAAACTCAGTTGTGCATAATTCACAGTCACTTACAGAGAGAGTACAGAAGCATTTCCCCTGGTGCCTGGGTGTTAATTTTTGGGTGTGTTTACATTAAGCAGAATCAATTACCCTCATACCCCGTGTGTATCTTACACATAAATTAAAATGATTTACGCTTGAATTTGAAAACTGTCCATATATCATAACTTTCCGAAACACGGTCCAGAAAAGGGTGCCATATTCAACAGCATACATCTCACCATAAGTTACAACTGGAACATCTGACACGTCAAACCCAGTGCACAACTCACCTCCGTGTGATGAATGCACCCTAATGGAATAGGCTGGAACTGGTGAGCGCGCCTGATTTACGACACTCGGGGCGTAGCATGCATGCCGTCAGAGTGCTTCTCCAGTTGGTGTAAGATCATTCAGACTTATCAGTTTGGGCTCGTAAAACCTGTGACACTCTGGCACTCCGGGCTCCGCACAGCCCGCGTCTGCCTTCCAAGGTGTCTGTGAAATGTGCAAAAGTAATATGCGGCACCGCGCGGGTCCAAGGCATGGCTTAGGCGGCGTAAATAATCACGGCTCACGTTTTGGACCGGTGCCGTAACGTAACATGCATTGCTAACTTCCCCTCCACGTGCATGCACACTGGATGATTTGATCTGTTCATTTCCAATAATATATATATATATATTATTAAAAAATATATATACATTATATATAAATATAACTATATAATTATTTTTTACATGTCTGAAACACTCTCATTAATAAATGGATGGTTCTCAATGCTCTGTGTAGTCCATGTCTATATATGTCTTCATTGTACTACAATTCACATCAACTAAAACATTCTGAATAAATACATAACTAATAAAAAGCTTAATAATGACACATAATCAGTGTATCGCAATAAAAATAAAGCCGCGGCAACAGGCTACATGAGAAACTTCATGACCCTCTCTAAAGAATACAAGGTCAGCGCACCTGTCCATTGTGCTCTGTGTCCTCACCTGTGTTTTTCTACTCTGCTGTTTTATGAGGGAGCCCATTTTGAGAGTTACTTGGCACGCAGTTAATGGGTTGCACAGACCCCTCCGTCCACTGGGCCACCGGCCCCACCAACGGCGAGGACCCTTTCTACACACACACACACACACACACACACACACACACACACACACACACACACACACACACACATACACACACACACACACACACACACACACACACACATCTTTCTGTGTGTGAAAAAAAAAGAAGAAAAGAAATCTCCTCAGGGTTTGCCAGCTCACTAAACCTGGCCGCCGCTCTGCGCTGCGCTGCTCCAAGGTTAATGTTGCAGGTCAGACCGAAGGGCCACATACATCAGTGATGGACCAGACTCTGGGAAACAGCTCTGCTTGATGACAAGGGGGTCAGGAGGTCGCCCCCAAAAACGTCATGTTTCAGACTCTGACTCAACTTCCAGTGCTTGTAAATATTAACGCAGAAAAAGTGTGTGTGTGTTTGTGTGTGTGTGTGTGTGTGTGTGTGTGTGTGTGTGTGGGATGGGGGGAGGTGGCAACTATGCTTCCTTTTTCCAGAAAGAGGGCTCAGCTAATTTGTGTATGTGTGTCAACATGTGTGAACCGAGCTGTCCATTGAGCTGATTAATGAGACAAGAGCTTGGACCATATTTGGACCTACAAAGGAGGGGTTGGGGGGGGGTTTGTTTTGAGGGGGGGGCAGAGATTTACTGGCAGTGATGCAGAGGCATCTAACTGGGTGCTTCTCATCCTGTGGGCTTCAGCTTTGCCCTGCAGATTCTCTCCCAGTGACTTCTGTTACTGTCATTACAGACGGCTGCACTCTCTTGCAGCACAGCACAGCACAGCACAGCACAGCACAGCACAGCACCGCACAGCACAGCACAGCACAGCACAGCCCAGCCCAGCACAGCACAGCATAGCACATCACAGCACAGCACAGCACAGCACAGCACAGCATGGCGTTTGAAAAACTCCACCACATTTGTCTTGGATTACGCTGCAAATTAAGATGTTAAGACCATTAGGTCAAGCGAATAGAGTTGGTTAACAAACGTCTAGGTTTTCAAAAGATGATACCTATTTGCTGAATGATCTCATGGAAAAATCCTTGCAGATGTGCAGAGTGCAGACGCACTGTGAAAGCGTTCACACGTCTCCCTTTCATCCAGCTGTCACAGTTAAGGAGAGCAGAGGTGTGTGTGTGTGTGTGTGTGTGTGTGTGTGGGAAGGGGTGAGTCATTGTGAGCATCCTAAAGAGAGAAGAGGTGTGTGTGTGTGTGGGTCTGTGTGTATGTGTGTGTGTGTGTGTGTGTGTGTGTGTGTGTGTGTGTGTGTGTGTGTGTGTGTGAGTGTGTCTATCTGTCTGTCTGTGCATGCATGTAGAGGGGGGGGAGTTGTTAGCATCCTAAAGAGAGAAGAGGTGTGTGTGTTTGGGTGTGTGTGTGTATGTCTGTGCCTTTGTGTGTATGTACGTGTGTGAGGTCTGTGTGTGTGTATGTGTGTGTGTGGGAGGGGCCTCTACCCGCTATGTGTCTTCTCACAAGTCTGCCTCCACCCCCACCTCTATGGCTGCCTCCTCCACCCCACCTCCATTTGCTTACACCTTCACCTCCTCCACCCTACTCCACCACCACTTCCATGGCTGTCCCTGATACAACCTCCTACATGTGCCTCCTCTACCACCTCCTCCATGTGCCTCCTCCACCTCCATGTAACTACACCCTCCCCCACCATGTGCCTACTCCACCCCCACCTCCATGGCTGCCTGATATGACCTCCTTCATGTGCCTCCTCCACCACCTCCATGTCTACTGCTGATAAGAGCAGTGGTCTCCCACCCCCACCCACCTCCTCCTCCACCACCTTCTTGTGCCTCCTCCACCCCCACCACCATGGCTGCCGCTGATGCAATCGCTGGTCGTCCGCATCTGGAATCACTCAGCTGCTGGGTGCCTCAGGGGCCGGCTACCTGAGGTTAAAGGTCACCCAAAGGTTTGCCATGACAACAGCCTAGAGACATGATGGGTGGTTTGAGTGGGGGTGGTGGTGGGGCCAGTGTGTGTGTCTGTGTGTGTCTGTGTGTGTGTGTGTGTAAGTGTGTGTGTGTGTGTGTGTAAGTGTGTGTGTTTGTGTGCATATGTTTGTGTCTGCATGTCAGCGTGTGTGTGTTTGTGTGGTAGTACTAGGTGCTCCTCTCCTGTTTCAGCTCCCTCGTGCCTTTTGGGGCAAAAACAACAAAAGACAAGATAAAAGAAAGGAGTAGGAGGAGGAGAAGGAGGAGGAGAACGAAGAGGGGGAGAGAAGAGGAGGAGAGCAGGAGGACAAAGAGGGGGTGGAGAGGAGGAGGTGGTGGAGGAGGAGAAGGAGTAGAGAGGAGGATGAAAGAGGAAAGAGTAGGAGAATGAGGAGGATGTCAACAAAGAGGGAGAGAGGAGGAGGACAAAGAGGGGTGGAGAGGAGGAGATGGTCAAGGAGGAGAAGGAGGAGAGAGGAGGATGAGGTTGAAGAGGACAAAGAGAGAAGAAGAGGAGGATAAAAAGGGAGGAAGAGGAGGAGAGAAGGAGGACAAAGAGGGGGTGGGGTGGAGGGGGAGGTGGAGGAGAACAAAAAAGGGGGGTGGGGAGGAGAGAAGATGGGAAGACAGAGGGAAGGAGAGGAGGAGAGGAGGTGGAGGTGTAGGTGGAGGAGGATGAAGAGGCTGTGGAGAGGAGTGAGAGAGTGTGCAGAGGAGGGGAAGGAGGAGAGAGGATGGAGAGAAAGGAAGGGGAGAAAGAGGGAGGGAGAGGAGGTGGAGGTGGAGGAGAATGAAAAGGTTGTGGAGAGGAGTGAGACGACGTGGAATGTAAATCAGAGAAGCCGACGGTGCGGTGTAGCTCACTCAGTCCCTGCCATCACCACAGCTGGGATGCTGACGCAACCGCCTTCTTCTCCCCCTCCCTCTCTCCTCTTCACTCCTCCTCCCTCTCTCCTCCTCTCTCTTTTCCCCCATCCCTCCATCTCTCCTACTCTCTCTTCCTCCATCTCTTCCTCTCTCCCTCTCCCTGTCCTCCACCGCCTCCCTCTCCCCTCCTCCCTCTCACCCTTCTCCCCCCATCTCTCCTCCCCCCTCTCCCTCCATCCCTCCATCTCTCCCTGTCCTTTTCCCCCTACCTCTCTCCTCCTCTGCCTCCCCCCCCCCCCCCCCCCCCCTTCCCCCCTCTGTTGAAGGAAAAGTGGCAGCTCAGTTGCAAATAGTGACACCAGATGTGTGATGGACAAGGGCAGGAGAAATGGGAACATACCAGAGACATGAGGGGCCGTATTTCAGCTCCGTCCTCTCGGCTTAGTGGAGCCTTAGTGGACCAGAGCGCCCAGTGGTGGTGCTGGGCTGGTCCGTCCTCTCTGCATCCAGCAGAAGGGGCTTTGGCAAGGTGTGCTCCCGTAAGAGCTGCGGTTCTGCCTGAGGTTTCTTCCTATAGTTAAATAAATAATCCTTTGGCAAATCCACTTCTGTAGGTCATAAAGTGTATTATTGCACATGATCATATGTACATCACTCTAAGTCATCCAGCATGAGGACCTTGGAAAGGTGCATTGGTTGTAAATGCATTAATGTATACGTCAGAATGAAACGTAAAAGTTATATGCAGTAGAGTGCCTATACCGTATGCCCTGCGTCATTGTCTAGACAACTACTAGGTCTGGTAAGACTGACTTGAATTGCATTTGAAATCAGAGAATTTTTGAAGCTAGCTTTTTTTTTGTTTTTTTGTGTTTGAATTTTTTGTGCCTGTAAATGGTAGCACTTAGTTAAGATATTATTTTGTTAACTCAGAGCAGCCTCCTTTGACTCAATGCAAATGAGAGGCAGTTTGGCATTGTTCACAAATGATTGCCTGTGCTGTTTTGAATACACCTACATTTTGTAATGTTTCACGTAGCCAAGTTGTAATGGTTGAGTCTAGCATTCTGATTGAGAATAGATATATATTTTTGGAGAAAATGACATTAATGAATATAATGACTCTACAGGTCAATGACAAAGTATAATAAACCTGCTCTCTCAGAGTTGACCACAATTGCTGCACAATAGCAGAGCTGTACTGCAGGAGACCTTGTCCAGGTCCACTCTCCACTCTCCACACAAACACCTGTCCACTGTGACCTAGAAGTGTTTACAATCCCCCAGTGCTTCTCCAGTCTCAGCTGACAGCTAGACAGAGCTGGAAACCTCTTGTGACGGGCACAGGCCCAAAACGTCATGATTAAAAAATGTTGTGGCAGCACACTGGTGTCGCTGACTTTGTTTCTGTTCTTTGACTTTGCTTTCTGGCCCAGCAGCACGCAGACGACTTGGAGGTGGATGTGCGTGCTTTAGGCCTACACAGCTAGAGAGATCTGGTCATGACCAGGTCAAAAACAGGAGATCCCTACCACTGTCCAGTGCAGCACATGGGTCCTTTGGCAAGTATATCACACACTCTCAATTGTCCAAGACAAATTTCTCTTTTAAAGAGACAATAAACAGCTCATATTATCTTATCTCATGTCTCACAAAAGTCAGTCTCACAAAAGTTCTGTGTTATTGTCTCCAGCAGCTCCCCACAAATGGCTATTTACTGACACACAAATGAACTACAAATGAAAATGAAATTGAACACAGCATCGACCAACACAGATGCAACCCCCATGCATTTTGGCAGCCCTAATTAGTTGTAAAGTAATAAGTAAATAATAAGTAAGTAATAAGTAATAAGTAAGGAGCAATACTCAAGCTGCACTATTATTAGTTTACTACGGGTAACCAAGGTGATGTATCTTGGCAACCTTTTGAGCAATGTTGCCGAGCGCTATTACGTATTAACTGACGATTGTTGATGATAATTGACCATTTTTGGCCACTTTCCCAATGATATCTGGCAACACATTTTTATCAGGATAACATAATTCTTTAACAGTTATCTTGTCTTGATCATCCATTTAGAACATTGGAACATTATAACGTTGTTGCCCAGCAACATTGCTCAAAAAGCTGGCCGATGTGTCATCACCTTATGTGCTGCTAAGTGCTAAACCTCTTTAACTAGCAGGAGCAAAGAGCAAAGGGAGAGTGGAGGAGTGTGCTGAGATGCTGGGGCTCTTAAGATGGAAAGTGCTCTTTAAGGAGATGAGTTTTCAAGAGCTATTCTACACTGGTTGGTCTGTCCGTCCGTGCCAGATGCAGCTGAGGGGTTGTCCCAGGGTCAGCTACTGTCTGGACCAGTGAGGTGCCCCCAGACTCAGCTCCTCTTTGTCTTCGGGGGCATTCGGGGTCTCTGGCTCCGGCAGGAAACTTCATCCCCCGCCATCACGTCGACTTTGGAGCTGTCCTCCTGACAGAAGCCTGCTGGGGCCTTCAGCCCACCCCCCTCTTTTCCTCCCTCCTTCCCTCCCTCCATCCATCCCGCCTCCCTCTCTCCCTCCATCCAGCCCACCTCTCCCTCCCTCTCTCCATCCATCTCTCCCTCCATCCAGCCTACCTCCCTCTCTTCTTCCCTCCCTCCCTCCCTCCCTCCATGCACCCCTCCTTCCCTCCCCCCAGCCCACCTCCCTCCCTCCATCCACCCCTCCTTCCCTCCTCCCAGCCCACCTCCCTCCCTCCATCCACCCCTCCTTCCCTCCTCCCAGCCCACCTCTCTCCCTCCAACCACCCCTCCTTCCCTCCCCCCAGCCCAGCCCCACCCGCGCGCCTGTTATTGGGATTGGGAGCCCCTGCCCACAGGCTCCCAGGCAAAGCAAACAGGCAGTAGGAGGGGAGCCTGTGCTAATTGCAACCATGTGCTCTTCCAGAAGATGGCTGCTGCTCCGCTGTTGTCTGAGCTCTAGCAGCGAGTCGGCACAATGCAGAAATACACACACACATACACACACACACACACACACACACACACGCACGCACGCATACACACACCAACACACACGCACATGCACCGATGTGCATATACACACACACACGCACATACATACACACACACACTCACACACACGCATATACACATGTGTACACACAAACGTACATAAACACACACACAACACACAACACAAACACACATACCCACAGACACGGATGCACGCATACACACGATCACACATACGCGCACACACACACACACACGCACACAAAAAGTACCATGAACTTTGGATGTTATCCTGAAGAAATGAATTCATAGACATATGACCATGTGAACCTTTGAGGTGGACTGATATTTCTAAAACTATAAACGTTTAAATGAGTTGGCATCCTGCTGAAAGGAGTACAAATCATATGGCCATCTAAGCCTGAAGAGTTATATAGTGTCCTACAGACATGGATTCACATGCATAAGGAAAAGATCTAGACATATTTTATAAAACTGAAAATGAACCTTTAAGAAATATATATATATATATATATATATATGTACCTGTCAAAACACATCACATTTCTTTTTTATAATGCAATGTGTAGTGTGAAATTATAATGTGACAATTTATAACCTTATCCCCAGACCTAAACCTAGGTTTACCTTATGACAATATATGACAAAAATGACCAAGTGTCCAGTCTCGTGATAAATCATTGCATGACATGTATAAATCCTACCAGACAAGCAATGCTTATAGGAAATCTTTCCCACATGGTAAGGCAGATGGCCATGCGAACCTCTGGAGAAGATTGGTTCCACAGAATGGTATTGGTTCTTGATTCTTCAGAGGTGAATCAACTAACATATGGCACTATGTGTTTTGGAAATGAGAGAAATGAATATGCATGCATATTGTTACTTAAACTTCTGGAATGAGTTGGCATTGCGCAGAAATGATTGCATACACATGGAAATATGGAAATATGATGGTCTTCAAACAAATAAATACTCCACAGTAAAGGGCACACATGCATATGGTTGCTTTAGCTTTTGGAGCAAGCTTGTATGTTTTTTTTTTTGTCATTTTTTTTTGTCAAGAAATGATTTCACAGACGTGGAGATATGAGCCCTTGGAGCGGGGCTGGTGTTCTATAAAGATTTATTCGCATGCGTATGCCCTCATTAAGCTTTTGGAGGGAGCCGCCACGAC
>CM059285.1:24340835-24352899 GCA_030347295.1 Setipinna tenuifilis
GTTACATATAGTTGATGATATTCCAGAATTTTATCGGTAAATGTAAAACATTTTGAATATTGTTTTCCTGGCAAACATGGACAAGTTGCCAAGATGGACAAGTTCACAAACATTTTTTAGTAAAGCATATACACACCAACAATTTTCCCAATGCTAGAATTTATGTGTAGACATCCTAAAAATACAATGACCAAGTGCTGTGCTATGTCGAACCTTCTAAGCATTGATTTGCTTAGTGAGATTTGGCTGGGGCCAAGGCCTGGGGCATGCTCGTTGAAAGCTATTTGGCCATGAACATGAAAGCGGATAAAACAACCAAAAAAAAAAAAATCCAGCTATCAATGTAATTTTTCTTTTTAACAAAAGTTAAACTTGTGCCCATTCACAAACATACCCTAGAATGCATTTAGCTGGAGTTACACTTGAAGTTCTAGAAGGTTCTAGAAAGTTCTTGTTTTTTGTACCTTCAGAGAAAACACGGAACTCCTAGTCAATCCCAGCCTGGCAGATAGGCTCCCATAGGCGCCGCTGTTTTGCCTGAGGTTCCTTCCTTTACTTAAATAATCCAATGCAAACAGGGAGTTTTTCCTCACCCCTGTCGCCCCTCTGGACACAAGCAGGAACCGTCAACAGCGCCCGAATGAACTTTTTCGGCACTGCCAAGCTGCAACAAATGCTGTCTTGTGTTTTTCCTGCCAAACTGTTGAAGCACTTTGAGCTACATCTACTTGTATGAATTGTGCTATACAAATAAAGTTTATTATTATTATTGTTATTATTATTGTTATTATTATTATTATTATTATTATTATTATTATTATTATTATTATTAGAGTCTGTCAGGAGGGTCACCGCCTGTTGGTCTATAAATGAATCTTAAACATGTACTAATGCCGGCTGCAGAATATGAGGGATTTCTAGGTCAGCCATCACAGACGAGGACGAGAGATCATAGCATCAGCAACAGTAACCCCTGTTTGGAGATGTCTGAAGGATCAAAACAGGAAACAGTTGATTGGAGGCACAATTTCCTGTGCTGGGTCTAAATGTAAGGGACCGCCACAACATGACGAGACAAATGAGAACATCTAGGAGCAGGACATTCAGTGCTGTGGCGGAAAAGAGAAAAGAGAAAAGGTGGGTCAATTATGTGTACAGTGGTTGAAAAAGGTGGGTAAATTGTGCATTTACTGTAGTCAAGTTGACTAAATGCTGTTTGTTTATTTTAATGGTGTGTAAACTGCATTTACATGCATACAACTTTCCACCCACCTCTGAATACATTTTTAGTGGCACCAGCCTTAAAAACAGATATTTTGGAAATATTTCACTAAGTGAAAATATATGAAATGAATTAAGAGATGATTATTGGCACATTTTCCCCTTTGCAGAGTTTGTGAAGGAGGGCAGGATGCCAGGACGCTGCAAATGGCGACACGGAGCCACACAGCTCCACCGTCTGAGCAAACGGAGAACACGGAGACACAGCGCAGAACCCTGCTGATGACAGCTGTCTGTAGCTGTCACACCGAGACGCCCAGACATAGAAAACACACACACACACACACACACACACACACAAACACACACAAACAAACACACACACACACACACACACACACACACACACACACACACACACACACACACACCTGCAGAACAGTCCAGAAAGCAAACAAGCACAAAGGTGCCTCTGAGTGTGTTGGGCCTGCGCGGCTCAGAGGTGTGTTTGTACAGTGACAGACGAGGCCAGCTATAAATCCTCATGGGGATCAGGGCCAGCCACACGGCCACCTGTCACACTGTCACTGCAACTCTCCTGAGGAGTGTGTGTGTGTGTGTGTGTGTGTGTTTGTATGTATGAGGGGCCGTTTAAGACTTTATTTATTCTCACTCACTCTCACATGCATACATTCTCCTCTCACATGCATATATTCTCCTCTCACATACATATATTCTCCTCTTACATACATACATTCTGCTCTTACATACATACATTCTCCCTCTCACATACATACATTCTCCTCTCACATACATATATTCTCCTCTCACATACATACATTCTCCTCTCACATACATATATATTCTCCTCTTACATACATACATTCTCCTCTCACATACATATATATTCTCCTCTCACATACATACATTCTCCTCTCACATACATACATTCTCTTCTCACATACATATATTCTCCTCTCACATACATACATTCTCCTCTCACATACATATATTCTCCTCTCACATACATACATTCTCCTCTCACATGCATACATTCTCCTCTCACATACATATATTCTCCTCTCACATACATATATTCTCCTCTCACATACATACATTCTCCTCTCACATGCATACATTCTCTTCTCACATACATATATTCTTCTCTCACATATATATATTCTCCTCTCACATACATACATTCTCCTCTCACATACATATATTCTCCTCTTACATACATACATTCTCCTCTCACATGCATATATTCTCCTCTCACATATATTCTCCTCTCACGGTATATCTTTCTGCTATTTTCCTAATTTTCTGTCAGCATGATGCTTTTGAGAGCCTTCAGAGTTACTTTTGTGGTTTTAGTTTTTTTCTGAAGTTTTTAATGAAGTGATGAACTCATCAGGAAATACTTTGCAAGCTTTGTGCAGGATATCATGATATCTTGTTCTTTCCCTCTTAGCATGATGCCTATGATTGCAAACCTGATCAGATCCATTTTGTTATAGCCTTTCCAACAAACTTCATGTTCATATTTTATTTAGATGTTAAACTATTAAAGTGTTGACGGACTGGCTCCTCTACCACCTGAGCCACCACCACCCCCTAAGATTTAACGATTTAAAGATTTTACAAGATTTTACAAGATTTTATTAATTTGGCCACAACAAGAAGAAAGCGGTGAGTATTAAAATCAAGTCGTTTTATTACACATGTTATGTGGTGTTGTGAGTGAAATGCGTGTTATGTGCTTGAACATAAGTTGCATTTCCTGGATCTGGGGTTAGGGTTAGCTAACTTAGCTTACAGCAAGAAGGCTGGTGCTACACGCAGTGCTAGCTCATTACAAGTTGGTGTTGTCGTGGGGCTTTGCTGTAGATCAGTTGAATATTTCACAAGTTAATTCCATTAAAACGTTTGTGGTGCAAGTTTAAGCTACACTCATGTTTGGCGTTTTTCTAGAGATGTACAGGGGTCACCTAGAGCTCAATGTGCGTTGGTGGGGTGTCATACCTTTTTCTAGTAGGCTATTCCGCCTCTATAACTTTGACGATGTTTTCGCTTTGTCTGAATGTATAGTGCCTGTCGGATAGCAAAGTGAGGTTCATGAGGGAAGTTTAACTAATGACGTAGTTAATGTGTCACACTTAGGTTCAGCTAAAATCGCCAACGATTACAAATTTGCATTTTGATTTTGTTTAAAATGGCAAGCATGCCAACACGTAATTGATGGTATGGATGGACCAAATGTGGGGCCTGGCTGAAGGACTACGTGGGTTTTGTGGTTTTGTGCTATATTAGGAACAGCCACAGCGTGATTCATAGACACTAGCCTATACAATTCCACGGCACAAAAGTACCCAGAACTGAAACTGCTTCGGAGTAGCTGTTTTCCGATTCTCTGACAACAAATAAGTACAGTGTGTTCAGCCTATTTTCATGCAGGGAAATGTTTTAGGCTACAGTTCATGTTGTCAGCAATATTACGTTTACTGCATATGGATCGCAGTTTTGATGAGGATGTTTGACATTTGCAGCATTTCACTTTTAGCCTACAGCAGTTGTTGCATGTTCTCCTTTGTTAGCCATAAGCTACCTCCAAATGTGAGCTGTTTAAGTACTTTATACTGTGTTGCCCTAATTTTAATAAGTGGTTAGAAAATGCAAGTGTATTAATTTGTGAAAATATGTTTTTTTTTTTTTTTTTTTTAAATTACAGATGCTGTAAGGAAGAATGGACGATGTTGCCTGCAAAAGACAGACATCCAGCACAAAGCCACACGTTGATTTACCCTGGCATCAAACCGTGGCACAGCTAGGTGATGCCAGACAGCCACCGATGAAAGCATAGTTGTTAATTTTTTTTTGTTTTGCTTTGTTTTGTAACGGTTTCAATAAAGTTTTTGTTTACACATATTGCTACTTTGCATTCGTATGTGTATACATGTAGAATATGCCTAGGTTTGTTGAGAAAAATGTAGATCAAGGGAGTTTGCAATAATTCGGTGAGTCAAATATCAAGTAGTAGCCGTATGCCAAACCTTACATTTCTACCTATGTTTTATTCCTGAAGTGAGTATGTGGTCTAAAAATTGGTCTGGTTATCTAAATATTTAATTGAGCATTATAGGCTATAATATCGGGGATTTTCTTGTAGTTGCTAATCGCCAGACCATCAAGAAACTTTGAAACGTGCAGGTAATGTGGGTGCATGCTTGATTCCCTTGTTTCCGGCCTAATGGTCGAATAATTAGAATAAAGAATTATTTAAAATATGTCGACCTCATATTAATGCCAAGGATAAGGCAAAATTAAAGCTGGTATTGGTCTGGCATACGGATCCGTAACGCGGATCCATGCCGCATCTGTATTACGGAGCTGGACCAGCGCTGTTCCACGTCCACGTTCCACGCTGCAGATCCGTGAAACGGATCCTGACCACTTTTGGGCAGCTGTGCGTTTGGACTCCGTACCAGGTCCGTTGCCAGTTCTGGCCCGGATCGCATGGTAGGTGTTGGCCAGATCTGGCCCAGTGTGCTTTTGCTATCTGGGCAGTCATTACAGTTGGTGGCACCAACATGTGTGGGTTATCCGCCTCTGTTCTCTGTCTTCTATCATAACTACCCACGTTCAGAAATCCACTTAAGGCCTCCATGTCCCTGATAATGTCCAAGTCTTTAGCAGATCTTACAACAAACAAAAATCTAGATAAAGTCCGGCAGTGATAATGAAGTTCTCCACGCATCCTCCTTTCACAGTTTACTCCCCTCTGTATTCCCTCAAGACATCTCAAAATGTCAGTGAAAAATTGCCTAATGTCATCTTCATTGGAACTCCTAATACAGAAAAAACTAAAACCACAAAAGTTACTCTGAAGGCTCTCAATAGCATCATGCTGACAGAAAATAAGGAAAATAGCAGAAAGATACCCCTGCACATGTCTTGCAAAGTATTCCCTGATGTCATAGCAAAAGATAAACTTCAAGGCACTCTCACTTTGCAAAATTAAAAAGCCTTTATTACAGTGGCTACGTCACATCAACTCTTCTTTAAAAACCCCGTATTTCCTGATGTCACTTCCTTCAATATATACACTACTTCCTGCCTAACTGCTATGGTATGTGAGAGGAGAATACATGTATGTGAGAGGAGAATGTATGTATGTGAGAGGAGAATATATGTATGTAAGAGGGAGAATGTATGTATGTGAGAGGAGAATATATGTATGTGAGAGGGAGAATGTATGTATGTGAGAGGAGAATGTATGTATGTGAGAGGAGAATGCATGTATGTGAGAGGAGAATATATGTATGTGAGAGGAGAATATACGTATGTGAGAGGAGAATGTATGTATGTAAGAGGATAATATACATGTATGTGAGAGGAGAATGTATGTATGTGAGAGGAGAATGTATGTATGTAAGAGGGAGAATGTATGTATGTGAGAGGAGAATGTATGTATGTGAGAGGAGAATATATGTATGTGAGAGGAGAATGTATGTATGTGAGAGGGAGAATGTATGTATGTGAGAGGAGAATGCATGTATGTGAGAGGAGAATATATGTATGTGAGAGGAGAATGTATGTATGTGAGAGGGAGAATATATGTATGTGAGAGGAGAATGTATGTATGTGAGAGGAGAATATATGTATGTGAGAGGAGAATATACGTATGTGAGAGGAGAATGTATGTATGTAAGAGGATAATATACATGTATGTGAGAGGGAGAATGTATGTATGTGAGCGGAGAATATACGTATGTGAGAGGAGTATGTATGTATGTAAGAGGATAATATACATGTATGTGAGAGGGAGAATGTATGTATGTGAGAGGTAGAATGTATTTATGTGTAAGTAACAATGTATGCATGTGAGAGTGAGAATGTATGTATGTGAGAGCGAGTATATATGTATGTAAAAGGGTCACTATGAATAATGTCTTGAATGGCCCCTCATATGTATGTGTGAGTGTGTCCGTGTGTGTTTGTCTGTGTGTGTGTGTGTGTTTGTCTGTGTGTGTGTGTGTGTGTGTGTGTGTGTGTGTGTGTGTGTGTGAGAGAGAGAGTGCATGCGTGCGTGTGTGTATGTGTGTGTGTGTGTGTGCGCATGGGTGTGTTTCTATGTCTGTGTAAGTGTAAGTGCATCCATCTAAGTCCCTTCCATTAAAAACACCTTCAAATAAACCCAATACTAATGAGGGCAAAAAAAACCAAGACGTGAAATCACTTATAATGCTCATTACTCATCACTTACTGGCGTCCCTGTTACAAATTGTTTTTACTGGCTGCTAACTGTTGTTTTGGGGTAAAATCGGGAGCCAGAGGGTGGATGGTGCGTCACGAGTTAGCAAGGTGCTGTTTCTCATGAACTGTTCTGTTCTGAGGAGGCGAAGAATAGAAAAGCCCCACTACACTGCAGTGACAGGCTGCTAAAGTAATACGCCTTGTCACGGGGAAATAAAGAGCTTATGAGAAACAGAAGGATCTTTTCCCATAAAAGTGTTGAAAACAATGATGAAAACATGCTAGTTCATTCTGACTCATCCTACGCCTCTCCCATAAAAAAGGTAAGACTTGATGTCAGACTTGCAAAAGTTCAAAATAATGTCCACCATGTTATTGTCTGTCCCAATCAACAGAGGGTCACTAAGGGGAGAACATAAGGGTCTCGTTAGCCACAGCAAAGGTCCCCTTCGTGACGGCAAATTGACAGCCGTACAGCAGACGCCAACTATGGTCTCACAAATGACCTGGCTCCGCCATTTTAGCATTGAAGCGCTGTCTCTCTGCATCTGTGTTGTGGGCTAGGGTAGGTTAAAGTAAGGTCACATAGAGAGCGAGCAAGCGATTACGTGTTTTTCTGGAAATAATGTACACATCAAGACTGTCTGTGTGTGTGTGTCTGTGTGTGTGTGTGTGTGTGTGTGTGTGTGTGTGTGTGTCTGTGTGTATGTGTGTGTGTGTGTGTGTGTGCCCCCCTGCCTCTTCTGCTTCATCGTGCCTTTCTTTAGTATCTGTGTGTCATTTGTACTGTCGTGAAAGGTCTTTAGAGTCTGTCCAAAAGGTTAGCATTCACCCTAGGATGTTGCATCAGACAAGGCTGTCCAAATGTAAAAGGATTCTTTAAAGATCCCCACTTGGTTTTCAGTAAGTTTCAAAGATAAGTATAGAGTGTAGGCTTCCTTTTAAAGTGTGTGTGTAGTGTTGTGATGTCCTACTGTGGGGGTTTTTATGTGTTCGGGTCTGTGTCTGCCCTTCTCGTTTGTTCTGGGCAAGTTAGCAATACCCTCAGTAGCTGTAATGGCTGTCCTCCATCCAGAGGCGGACATCCCAGGTTCAGAAAGTAAAAGTCCTGCCACGTATTTGTCCCAGCCGATTCACTGAACCAGCTGATCCGAATTAGCACAAACTCTTGAGCCAGGTAAATGAGCTAGTTAGGGAAATCACCTGTGTTACGAGCATAGGCAGAAGGAGTACATGACGGGATTTTTACTTTTTCAAGCCAGTTTGTCCACCTCTGCCTCCGTCTGAAACAATGAGAGTGGTACAGGCTCAAGCAAACATTCTTAGCTCTGCCTCAATGCTCTCCTCTGTTAGAAGTGGAATAATTCTACTCTGAGCAGCCAAGGTTTATGAACCAGATACCTGATTCAGACACAAACACTGACGGTCGGGAAACGTGACTTTTTGGACAGCGGCGATTCTATTCAGGGCCCTGGCGTCCTGCTCCCGCTTGCCTCCTGCTCTGGGGAATAAAACACATGTAAACACGCGCGCTGCTCGACCCAAATGGGGTTGCAAACCTCTATATGGTAATGTGCGAACCCTGTGGAATGTGTTTACTCCAAGTGCCAAGAAGAGTTACTATTATTCCAGTTCCTGACACTTAATGGGCACTACAGACTGGTAGTGCTGGTAGTTTTTTTTAATTAAATTTTTATATTAATGATATGATTGTTATTCTTTTAGAAATAGAAGTTCTATTTCATACTCGGTCAAGAGACCGCAGTATGGGTCATCTTTGCAGAGAGAGAGGGAGCTGAGCTGTTTGGAGACCCTCCCCGCTATGTGTGTGTGGTCAGACTGTCCACATATAGAGGTGCGAGCATGCCGGCAGTTTCTCTTTTTGCCATTTGGCACCATGCCATTCCCCCAGTGACCAGGCTGTGTGGCGTGTTGACAGGGCCACCACTAAGGGGGGGGTGGGGGTTTGGGGGTGGGGGTGTGAGGGTAGATCAGGACAGTTCAAGTGGCCCAGAGCTTTACAGGGGCCAACAGAGGACTGTGATATGCTTGAGGCTGGGGCCCAAAACTATTTTCTTTCAGGGACCCAACAATTTTTTAGCACCGCCCCTGCGTGTTGATCTTCATTCACAGAACCTAGGTTACCAATGTAACCCTCCATTTAAATGGGTAATCACATTGGATCTAAGCTAGGCTTCTTCCCACTCCTTTTCAGGTGTGTTTAGGTTAATCATTTTAAATGACATTTTGTTTCACAATTTTGTTTTGTTTTGCTTTTGTTGACTTGGTTTGTTAAATTGTACTCACAGAATCTGAAATAAATAAATAAAATAAATACATAAATAAATAAATAAATATCTTTAAAGTGGCAATGATTAAGCTTAATACCAGATTTTCAAAGCTTAGAATCTGTACTACAGGAATTTGGCAGGTACAATTGCAGTTGTTTTGAAATTGAATGGAAAAATACAATTTTAACGTTGAGCACCACGTAGGATGTCCAAATGAAATTAAGAGAACACCTCCTCAAAATCATCATCCTTTATCATGGCAGGCAGTGGGAACTAGGAAGTGCTGCAACACAGTGCAGGCCTTCACTTGGATATGAACAAGTGCCATGTTAGTGAACTAGTGAGGCAGCGTTGCCAGCTTAAGAGCTATGTGGCAGGCAGCTTTTTACCAGCCCAAGTGATGTCCAGCCCAATCCAGTAATTAGCAGTAAACCTGGCAAACTCTCAACTTTGGCAACCCTGTTTTTTCTTCATCACACAACAGAAAACCTTTTTCGACTACTGTATATAAATAACTAACATCACTGTTGGCTCTGTTCATAAAAGCAATAACTGACCTTCGAGAATCAACACCTGTATAATGTCCGTGACACTACGCAGAAGCTTTTAACTGCAGCAACGACGACTCTGAGTGCTGGGAAGTCAAACGCAGGCTGACAGCTTACTGGAATGAGCGGCCACTGCTCCTCCGTCACGCTCCAAAATAACCTTCTCACTTTCAACTCCATGTGCGACGTGCAACTAAAACTCCTCAGGCTGAGGAGAGGGAGAGGGAACGCGTCTGAAAAAACACACAACACAACACAACACTCATTCATGACAGGCCACGGGAACAGGCCCATTTAGGCGCTCTGGCAGGGGAACACTGAGGCCCAGGCGATTAGTCCTGATTTCGAATGCTGGAGTGAAAGGCCACCATTCCAGCCAGCACATCCAAACACCGAAAACACATAACCCGTTTGCCTAATAGGCCCGGAGAACAAGGGAGGGCTGTAACCAGAGCAGACTTGTCCTCTTCTCTCCATGACAGCGAGTGTCAGGGGCCATCTGAAGATGCCAGCTCAGCAACTTCTATGTATGATTTTTTACCCACACACTTTGCCCTCACACTCCCCCTCCCTCAACACACACACACGTACATGTACACACACATACACATGCATGTGTACATACACACACACACACACACACACGCGCACACACACACACACACACACACACACACACACACGGACACACACACACACACACACACACACACACACGCGTAAACACACACACAATCCCCCCTGCTGCTTTCCTAATGATAAATGCAGTGAAGTCGTAAATCTGCGCTAAGCCTCTCGGTCACAGTGCAGGGGCATTTTCACGAGTCATGCTTTCACAAGGCCGAGAGGCCAGCTGGATTTACACGAGTCATGCTTTCACAAGGCCGAGAGGCCAGCTGGATTTACACGAGTCATGCTTTCACAAGACAGATGGGCGGCTCTTTCGGAGCTGCGTCGTCATGGAGAGCCATCAAACATGTCTGCTGTGTCGATCTGTCCATCGTGTAAATGCCTTCCCAGCTGTGCAATAGGCCCAAGAATTCCATGAGCTTGCATATAAGGAGGTCTTAAAAATTCAATGCTGTCTACCATCAGAAGTCATGGATATGCGTTTAACCCAAAACCATTTACAACAGCGAAACCGCAAATCTGTATGATTTATACTTTTGCTATAAACTGTACTGGCACTTACTGAAATCCTAACCAGTCATCTGTTTAAAACAGCGGATTTAACATCTTTGTATGAGTGTAATTCTAAGAACTAATGCTAAATATTTTAACCAAATATGCAGCCAACCAAGACATGAAAAGGTCTTTGGTGCAACTAATTTCCCCTTCCTGTATTGAGCAGTGTCTACCTCCGCTTGAAAACTCTGCGGTATTACCCTGTGGTAACCTGTGGTATCCACTGTTTTCACTCTCCCTCTCTTGCCCCCTTTTCTCTCTCTCTCTCTCTCTCTCTCTCTCTCTCTCTCTCTCTCTCTCTCTCTCTCTCTCTCCCTCACACACACACACACACAAACAGCTGCACACACACATACACACACACACACACACACACACACACACACACTGCAGTACGTGCATGATTCTGTGTGGTTGGAGGCATACAGTACATACACACACATCCAGACTGCACAGCTGAGTAGAGAAGCAGAGACTGAGGCAGGAGGCAGCCAGAGCCAGCCTGCCCACCAGTCCACCGTGCCCCCACCTACCCACCCACCCTCCCGCCTCCCCGCCAGTCCGCCCGTCCGCCCGTCCGCCCGTCCGCCCACCTGTCTCCTTGGCACCGTGCGCCCACCCTTCATCTGCCGTCTAGACAGCCTGTGGGCTCTGCTCCGCTGGCTGGGCTAACTGGCTGGCAGGTTGCCGTCGGCCGGGTTTACCACTCGCCGCTGACCTTGAGCATCCAAGGGCACCGCCACTGCCTCCACATCCAGCCAGCAACCACACTTATATGGTAGGGAGGAACATAACATCAAAGCATGCAGCTCGGCGAGCAGGGGTGAGGATTCCACACGTAGATCAAGAGATGTTTTGATCTCGTGTATTGGAGCGGATTACAGCTGCTTTTATTCACAGAGGAATGTATGTTGGAGAATCACGTCGGACAGGGAAGGAGTTAGAAGCGTGTCATCATAAAAGCACTTAATTAAAGTTTTAGATAAATGTAAATAATAGATATGTTTTGTGGACTTCAAAGCCGTCGTCGTTGTAAAACAGCATCGTAAAGCCTGGAACCCACGGTTAGCGTTGGAGCCCTAACAGTTCTCATGTTTGCATGTGTCCTCGAGGTTTACATCAGAATTCACATTCTTGTGAAATGTCTGTCCGTAACCGCAACCCTCTCGCTCTCCCAGCCTGTCCCCCGAAGACCGGGGCATCAAAGATGGCCGAGAATGTCTTATAGATGAGCGAGAGTGTTCGGGAGGAAAGGAATTTCTTGGTGCCGCAAATAGATGCTGGTGTTGACCAAGAGCACTGATTCCCGAAATGGGCCTTCTTGTAAAAGAGTGATAAAGTCTGTGCGGCGCATAGCCTTGTGGGGTTGTGTGTGTGTGTGTGTGTGTATGTGTGTGTGAGTGTGTGTGTGTGCTCACGTGCACGCACACACAAAAAGAGCAAACATGGTAGCCGGAGCAAACGCCACACCACTCTGCACCACACGCACCCGTGGCTGCGATAACGCAGGGATGTAAAAGCTGTAGTTGTAGTATGGCAGTGATCAAACTCATATGTGCAATGTGC
>CM059285.1:24352999-24372999 GCA_030347295.1 Setipinna tenuifilis
ATCACTTTGTAAATCTGTTGCAGCACCTATCTTGACTGACCACAACAGAAGGTAGGGATATCTTTTTAGACAAACAACTTAAAGTATTTTATTTTACCGATAGACAGTGGAAGTGTCGCTGTTAACTTTATTATTTCACTTTTTCCGAATTTTGCAAGGCAAAACTTAAATTCTGCAAACACATTTTTACATTCTGAATTCTATGGTTTTTTCAGATCCACCCCTCCCAGCGGAATATAACGGAGCTGAAAACTTCAGGGATCTCATCATGAATGAAAACTGCTTCGCCATCGACATCCTGCTATTGTGCATATCTTGCGGAGCAAGTGCGTTGGCTGCCTATAAGCCCTCAACGTCCTCAACGTTGCCAGTCACCAATTTCACCGATATTGGCTCGGCCATGAAGTTTCGGGCTGAGACTGCGAGCCTGCCGAAGACCAGACGGAAGCGCTACATCTCCCAAAACGACATGCTTGCAATACTCGATTACCACAATAAAGTCAGAGGGAAAGTCTTCCCTCCAGCTTCGAACATGGAGTATATGGTAAGCCTTTTCTTCTGCCAGTGTTTTTATTGACATTTTAAAACCAAAAATGAGTGGGGACTTGCCTGTGTTATGTTTTGGAACCAGGACAGTTAAAAGCAGTCTATATTTATATCATTGTTTGCCAGTCCAGTAGTAAAGTTGGCTGTGGTGAAGTTGGTGAGGTAACCCGAATCACAGACATTACATAATCCAGTGTGAAAAGGGGGGGTTTTGGCTATACAGTCAGTGTGTGTGTGTGTGTGTGTGTGTGTGTGTGTGTGGACATGAGAAATGTCACCGGGCTTGGCCATTTGGCTTTGCCAGCTGCTGAGCAGGTCCAATTGGTAGACCACCAGAGTGGAGCCCTGACCACAGTGGCTATCCATCTCCAACCAGGACCAGTGCCGGACTGGCGCAAGCCTCCCTGCCTGTCCGCACGTGCGCTTCCAGTTCACACACCACGCCACGAGCCAGAGGCTGCACCACGCTAGTCTTCAGGGCGGTAATTAGTGATATAGGATGCAGGATATTACAGGGGGTACTGGGGGGTGGGGTACAGTATGCCCCCAACTCGATCAAGACTCAGTACCCCCCGAAAGAGACAAAAATAGCAGGGTTGTAGGATGCCAACATATTAACTTAACTAATGTAAAAGGTAAAAGGTAGTACCCCCTAAAATCTGGCACCCCCAATTATGGAGGGGTATTTCGCACCCTGATGCAGAACAGTCTGTGGTCTTATGAGCAGTGCCTGGGACCCAGTGCCACTGTGAGGCAGGGAGGGACCTATTCCACTGGGAAAGCACATGGTGTGGATTAAGCACCAAGATGTTGGACCGTGCCACTAACTGGAAGGCAGTCTGCAAATACACTACTCTCACACTGCAGTACACTACTCTCATACTGCAATACACTACTCTCAAACTGCAGTACACTACTCTCATATTGCAATATACATACTGCTTTTTAATAAAATTCACTTAAGTATCCTTCATGCTCCACTAGTCGTCTGTTAAGCAATTGTGTTCAAAACTCCCTCTGGTGTTTGTACACTGTGTTGGCTTTGTAAACAATAAACAAACATTATGACTCAGCATGAGCCCTAAACAACCCCAGCCAATCAATGCTGGGCTTCAGGAGCCCGGACTGGGGGGGGTGAGAGGTGGTGGCCGGGGGGTGGGGTGGTGGGTGGTGGGGGATTGAGTTGATTGACTCAAACAATCAAGAACCCCTCAGCAAAAATTGAAACCATATTGGAGACTGAGATAGGGACGTCTGTCTGTCGGTCGACGTCTGGGTGCGACGTCTCTGGACACGGGCCAAATCTGGGCCAGTCCTGGCGCGGAGTCTTTGGCTGTCTGTGCCCATGAGAGGTCACCTGTGCTGCTGCTGCCTCTGCTGCTGCCTCCGCTGCTGTGGGACTGTGGGACTGTGTAGCTGGCTCACACTAGAGTGTCTCTGGCATGGACGACATGCTGGCAAACACACACAAGCTCCTTTCACAGCCATCGAGGATTGGGAGTACAAATGCCAACTCTGCAAATGTTTGGGTGCTACTTGCCTGCCCCTGCCACTGCCACCTGATGTTGCTGGTTTGTTGCACTAAGCTGCTGCTGTGGGTCCTTTGTGTGTGTTTTTCAGCCGTCTTTGATGTTGCGCTGCTGCCTGCCGCTACTGTGCAGTACTGTGCATTCCAGGTTCAACCAGTTCACACAGCTGCGCAGAGCCAGCGCCGCTGCAACAGAAACTACTTTCAGTCAGATTAAGACACAGCCACAATGCATATTCAGTAATGCTCCGCTCTTTTTTTCCTCCTCTTTTTTTTTTCCTTCTTTCCCCGCAGGTCTGGGACGAGACACTGGCCAAAACCGCGGAGGACTGGGCTGCTACTTGTTTGTGGGAACACGGGCCCCGCAGCCTGCTCAGATTTCTGGGTCAGAACCTCTCGGTCCGGACTGGTCGGTATGTATCCGTGCGCACTCTCTTCTCCTAAAAGGCTTAATGCACTACACAGAAGCCTCTCTCCCACTTAATGAACCGCTCGGTGGCAAGAGAGGTGTCTGCAGACCGTGAAAAGTAGGCTTCCTCCAGTTTAAAAGAGCTATAAAGCTGAGAGTCCAAGAACACTGCTCTTCATTAGGCAGGTATTAGCACTGCTAGATGGCAGAACTCTCAGGAGTGAAGCTTCTAGAAGGCTGGACCATAAAGACAAAGATTCTGGAATATTCTGCCTCAGTGATAAAGACATAAAAATCTAGTGTCTAGAGTAACCCAAGGTTCTTGTTGAAGGCTGGTATTTTCCAGTCGTATTTAAATATTCTTTGATGATTCTTTGATGAGGAAGGGAACTAGGCTGTGTAAACTGTGGGCTACACTGTGTGTTACGGCAGTGGGGTTGTGGGCTAAGGAGGTGCTTGTGTGTTGTTGCAGCTATAGATCCATCCTTCAGCTAGTGAAGCCCTGGTATGATGAGGTGAAAGACTACTCGTTCCCCTACCCACGTGACTGCAACCCCAGATGCCCTCTCAAGTGCTACGGGCCCATGTGCACCCACTACACACAAGTAAGAGGGAATGTTACAGTTGTACACACACACATACACACATGCACACACACACACATATGCACACACTCACACACATATGCACACACATACATTCACACACTCACACACACACATACACACACAAATATGCACACACACTGACGTTGGCTGCTTGGCTTGTGGTGAATGCACACACACAAATAAGGGAATATTACAGCTCTTCACACACACACACACACACACACACACACTGGCTCATACTGAGACACCCAAAAACATCCATACATTCTCACGCACAAACATATTCAGACATTCAAACACATATGCACACAAACATGCACACAGACAGAGATTACCATCGAAAAGTAACCCTGCATTGCCTGTCTTACAGATGGTGTGGGCAACCTCAAACAAAGTGGGCTGTGCCATCAATACCTGTCACAACATGAATGTGTGGGGCTCGGTATGGAAGAGGGCAACCTACCTTGTGTGCAACTATTCTCCCAAGTAAGTGCCCAGCCATGCCATGTTATTCTTGCACAATACCGTAACTGTGTATCGCAGGGAGCGCCGCGTTTGATCCCGCATGTGGACAAGTGCCCGTTCACACAGGCCAGCCCCTCCGAGAGGTGAAACCTTCAGCTCACATGTCATAGTGGCTTCTCAGTGCAATGTGTCACCGGGGTGTGAGAAAGAGAAAGAGTGAGCACGGATGCACATCACATGGGATGCCTCTCAAAGGCTCCCTCTTCAAAGGCTCCCTTGACCTGACCCCCTGTCTGTCCGGCTCCAGAAATAGTGCAGTCCAGCAACATTCTATCCCACAGCGCAATACTTGGAATTTCAGAGGAGCCCCGACCCTCCTAATTCTTGAATCGCGGCCCGACTCCTGCTCCTGCTGCTGGGCTCCCGTGACTGGCTCGTGGCCCTGGTGCTTTAATCAAGTTGAGGAAGCGCAGGGAGCAGTTTTCTTTTTTAATCAAGGAAGTAGGTTATCTCATCGTTATTCACCCGTATCTTTCTGGCGCATACGAGACAGAGTAAGACTCTAGCTCTGTTAACCCTCAACATAGCACCCAGTTTACTGGTCAAGACTTTTAACCCTTAACATAGCAACGTGTATGCTCAAGACAACATGCTGTCTTTAGTCACACAAGGCCTCACAAAGCACTTCTCTGAACAGACACACAACAACACATTCAGCTGACAATCACTTGACAGCTAAAAAGAATTAATAAAAATCACTAGAATTCTACAAGCCCACTGAGACACAGTGCATCCAGAATCGCACCCTTCTTCTGTGTTATGTTATGTTACCCCCGAACAGTACACCACAGTGGAGTGATGTGGAATGATGATGATGAACACAGCCTGAGCTCTTAGGGGGCCCTATGCTTTGACCCTTCAGGGTGGGAGGAGCTCTGGAACATTCTGTAAAGGAATGCTCATCATTCTACAACAATGTAAGATTCTAGAACAGACTAGTGGGTGTCCAGTACACTAGAACACTAGAAGGGAGCAGATCAGAGACTAACTTTTGTTTTAGATGGAGGTGTTATCAGGATTGAATATGAATACCAAGTATTACTCTCCCTTACCCAGCCTATGTATTATATAATGAATTAATATGACATATTTATATTTATATTTATTATATGATGCTAATATATAATAATACAATACAATTACTCCTTTCCCTAAGACCATGTCCTGCATGGCTGTCTGTCATGATGATGTCTTTCCGTAAGCATATTTAGCATAAGAGTACCTAAGGTTTCATACTCATACTCAAAGAATTACCCCTGTTCCTCAGCCTGTTTGTCATACCAACACCTGTGATGGGTCTTTCCTCTCTGCTCATTTCCCATACAAGCAGATGTTGACACATCTTTTTCTCTCTCTCCCTCTCCCTCTCTCTCTCTCTCTCTCTCTCTCTCTTTTTCTCTCCCTCTCTCTCTTTCTCTTTCATCGCAGAGGGAACTGGATTGGGGAGGCCCCGTACAAAGTGGGCGTGCCGTGCTCCATGTGTCCCCCGAGCTACGGGGGCTCCTGCAGCAACAACATGTGTTTTCCTGCTGTGAACTCCAACTATCTGCACTGGTTTAAATAAACACCAGCGGTGATGCACACACAGACAGCCCTCTGAACCCCCCTTCCTCCAATCCCACCCCCACCCCCTCGTTCCCATCCATGTTCCTGCTCCTGTTCCCATTCCCATTCCAGAGACTTTTTTTCTCCCGAGGATTTGCACAGCATTCCTGGAGGTATCCTTGTTTGTATATATGGGCCTATTTAAAATATGACCCTACGTTGTAAGGCAACAGGCATTTGCGTTGAAAAATGTATATGCAAAAAAAACAACTTATATGAATGTTATTGTTTTATCTTCGGTTACTGTTTGTTGTATTGGTATTCGTTTTTTTTTAAACATGTATGTTGCCTTCACCACAGGGATAGGTAATTTATATTGTTACACACCGTAATTTCATCACTGTCGAAATGGTGCTGAATTTCCTTAAGGACAGTCAAACACAGTTGCTGCTATAACAGTGTAAGCGTTTCCATGGTGCTATGGAAGGTGCACTCCAGTGGTTGTGGTGTTCACTTCAGTCAGACAGCTACCAAACCTGCAGGATGGTCTTAAGATGTTTGTTCAGCCCAGGGCCAAGTGTGTCAAAGGGGGGGTCGGGGGTGTTTTGGGGGGTGGTGATCGGGGCAGGGTGCTGTGAGGTGGGAAAGGGGGGCAGGGTGAGTCAGCTGAGGGGGGCAGACAGGGACACAATGCGGCCTTGTTCTCCCCCAAAGCTCCCCATGGAGCTGTGATCAGAGGGCAAATCATTCACGGGTCCAGACCCAATTACCTTCGCCTAACCGGCAAATTGGGTTTGCTTGTGTGCTAGTGCTCCAAGGTGTAATTTTGGCCAAAGTGGGGGGAGGGAAACACACCCCACCCCTGGAGGAAGTGAACCTGCAGTCAGACAATAGAACCTGGTCAAGGCGGAACTCCATTGTGGAACACATTTGGGGCGGTTGCGGCCCAGAATGTGGCTCAAATCCGGGCCACACCTGTCCTCAGGTCAGTTCTCACCTGTATCAAGCTCATACCACAGTCATGTTCTTTGGCACTCGTGCTCTCTGCCAAGGCAAAGCTACAATTCCAGTGTGTCATAGCTAAGCTTCGTCATACATGAGGCGTCTTTGGGTGGCATCTCTTCTTATAATTAAATTGTGATGGCAGTTCATAGGTTTTAAAGCTACATGGCATCATATGATGTAGACCATTGTTGTCTTTGGATTTTGACTTATTTATGCACATATCGTTGTTTTATACAGGCATAGCATTTCACCCTTAGTGTACCTATTGTAACGTATTGCATAGTAATACTATATGTACTTCATAGAATGGTGGGGAAACTGGTATTGGCATTGGGCCTAAAGAAGAGTGAGGCGTGAAGCACTCTTCCCAGTGTAGAAATCAGCATAGAAATCAGCATAGAAATTGATCTCTGCGTAAAGTGAAGGAGAACTCAGTGCACCTTAAGTGTTCTTATATGTCCAAATAATCCAAATATTTCTATACCTACATAATGTACATAAATATTTCACATATATACTTAATATGACTGTTGGTTTTGTAATTTAAAGACATTTAATTTTATGGCATAAACTGAAGATAACTTTTTGTGTGTATGTACAGTTTGTTGTAATGGAAGTGTTTGTGATGATCACATGTAAGTCTTTTAACGAAGTATTGACTTCATTTTTTGTTTCGTTTTGTGAATTTACTGATCACCAGCATAGCAGTAGACTCCACTGAGATTTCTGATGTCTATAGAGAGCACACATTTAGCTATGAGGCTGGTGGCCTTAGTCTAGTCCCGTCCATCCTGACTACAGTTTCTATAGCAACCCTGTGAAACTGCTGACTGGCCACCCAGTTCTCTGACAGAAAACAAGGAGTATAAAGAAAAACAATCTTTGAAGAGACAAAAAAAGTTTTTTTGTTTTTGTGTTTGTTTTGTGTGTGTGTGTGTGTGTGTGTCTGTAGAGAGCAATTACATTATTTTATCAGCACTGACTGTATTTAAGTTCATGTTTTTTTGTATTTATGGTGTCCAATGGAAAGTGCTTGCTGTTGTCTTTTATACTTTAATAATAAAAGGAAAACATTACGCTTCACTCCGGACTCATCTGCTAGTGCTCTTCTGCTCTGAATTTGCCAGTGACCCTGCATTGCATTCTCTCTCTAGCTTTGTCTCTCTCTCTTTCGCTCTTCTGTCTCTTTCTTTGTATCTGTCTCTCCTCTCTCTCACACACACACATACTCTCCCTCTTTCTCTCAGTCTCTTTCTCTCTTCTGTCTCTCTCTCTGTATCCATCTCTTCTTTCTCTGTCTCTCTCACACAGACTCTCCCTCTTTCTCTCAGTCACTTTCCCCTCACTTTCTCTGCCCCCCCCCATTTCTCTCTCTCTCTCTCACTCACTTTCCCTCTCTCTTTTCTTCCCCCTCTCCTCTCGTCTCCCGGCCCTGGAGATCTGATAATAATTACGGGACCTGCTGTGAAAGCCGCTCTCATCCTCTGCCTTTGATGCCATGTTTTCCTATTCAATTAAACACTGCCATTGCAAGACCACATCCCTCATATCATAACACAGGCCACAATTGAATCTTATTAAGCGGGGGTTGACTTTGGCCCCATTGACCCATGTCTAAGCAAACATATATGTGTGTGTGTGTGTGTGTGTGTGTGTGACAGAGAGAAAGAGACCTGTGTCTACATAAACTTCTGCAAGCAATACGTCGCAGCCCTGACCGGCCCTCTCGCTCAGCTCAGCGGTGCCCTGTGAAACCGCTGAACCCTGGGAGAGTGTGTGGGACCGAACACACTCTACTCACACACACACACACACACACACACACACACACAGATATGCACAAAAAAGACATGCACATACCCACAGATGTGCACAATCACACAGAAACCTACTGCATACCTTTTTAGGAAACCTGTGAAAATGCACAAAATGAAAGAGAAAACAATTTATTCATAGAAAATACGGTACACATACAGACATACACACGCATACACACAAGCTTGCAGTAACACACAGCAATTACACCTGTGAGAGTAGTCAAGATAAAACCAGGCACTCTCTCTTTCTCTCTCTCTCTGTCACTCTCTCTCTCCCCGTGCAACACAAGCAGAGTAGAGTATTGCCCCCCCCCCCCCCCAAACCCAACCACAGACAGCAGAGCAGAGCATTGCGTCTCTCTTCCCCTGCTCCACAATACCTCTCTCTCTCTGTCTCTTTCTCCCTCTCTCTCTTTCTCCCTTACTCTCTCTCTTTCTCTGCCTCTCTCTCTCTTCCCCTGCTCCACAATACCTCTCTCTCTGTCTCTTTCTTTCTCTTTCTCTCTCTCTTTCTCTCCCTCTCTCTCTCTTCCCCTGCTCCACAATATCTCTCTCTCTCTCTGTCTCTTTCTGTCTCTCTCTCTTTCTTTCTCCCTTTCTCTCTCTCTTTCTCTCCCTCTCTCTCTCTTCCCCTGCTCCACAATACCTCTCTCTCTCTGTCTCCTTCTGTCTCTCTCTCTTTCTCTCCCTCTCTCTCTCTTCCCCTGCTCCACAATACCTCTCTCTCTCTCTGTCTCTTTCTGTCTTGGTCTCTCTCTCTTTCTCTCTCTCTCTCCCTGCTCCACAATACCTCTGTCTCTTTCTGTCTGTCTCGTTCTCTCTCTCTCTCTCTCTCTCTCTCTCTCTCCCCAGCTCTACAATACCTCAGGAGGGGAAAGTATGCAGAGTGCAGGGGAGGAAATCTGATGCCATAACTGTTTTGATGTGTTGGACAGACACTGCAGTTCCCCTGCAGGCTTCCAGCTGGGGGGGTCGGGAGTGGGGGGGGGCAGCCCTGGCTCCTCGCCAGCACCATACCACGACTAGCGGACCATCATGCTCCCTGGAAACGGCACGGAATGCAGAGCAGACGAATTAGCATACAGGGGCGAAAACGTCTGTCCTTCCTTCAGCGTGCTACGTCTGTCTGGCTTTCCCTTCTACACACACACGCACACACACACACACACACACACACACACGCACGCACGCACGCACGCACGCACGCACGCACGCACACACACACACACACACACACACTCACCTGGGTGGGAGAGCCCCAGCTGTTCGTACGCTTACTCCAAGCAAAATGCTGAAGTCATCAATCAGCCCCTGATCAGACTCTTTGCAAACAAGTGCTCAATCTGAGTCTGCGCTTAATGGCCTCGTTTCCGCCCTCTTTGTCCGTGGCCCAGTGCAAATGACACCGAGCGGCCCGCATAAAGGCCCAGCGCTGTGAGAATGAGGGTCACTCACCCCCCCAATATTCATTGCCTTTGGGCACGAGCCTATACGAAGCCCCGCAACGGCCCGTGAAATGTACATTGGCAGCGTTATTGTGTAATTATGCTATAGTGCTTAAGGACTAACGCTACATGGCTGCAACACTATCTCCAAGTATGTACAGCAATGTGCGCCCAAGCACAGCTATCCAAATGAGCTCCTAATTAATGTTTCATTAAATAAACCGTGACTGTTACAACTATTAAATTACAGCCTGACGTGTAGACGGCTGTGGATTTGTGTCTGCGAGGGGTTCCCGCTTTCCAAATATCCAACCAACGAGGGTGATTAATTACTCGAGCATGTCGGGGTATTTCAGTCGGGGCTTTTCCAACCGGGCCGTGGTTCGTCCTACTGGATGCCAGCTGACTGACTCAGACGGAGCGAGGCGGGCTGGGCTGGGCTGGGGGGGAGGATGGGGTCGGGCTGGACCAAAACGTTCGGGCCGATGATGGTTGTCGGACCTCCCAGAGCCAGAGTGCAGACATGCCAAGTCTCCTACGACCTCCGGGACTCTGCCGCATTTGAAAAAACGGCCCGCAAATAATCTCCCGCAACTATCGCAAATTACTCTAGGGCAAGTGACAGATTCAGCAAGTGACAGGCGGAGTTGGGGAGAGTGAAAGTGGCATTCCTGTGTAGTATTTTTGTTTTTTCAGACCTAATAGATGATTTCTGTCTGTCTCATTAGGCTATTCAGTTTTTCGACTGGGGGGGGTGGGGGGTTGGTGCGTTGTTGACCTCCCTGAAATGAGGTTCTGCAGGTGGGGTCGGACCTCCTACAGCCAGATCCATTAGCCGGAGCAGGTCGGGTATGTGATGTGGAGCCCCCCCCACCCCACGCCCCCACAAGCCTGGTTGGTCGGTATGTCGGTCGGTGTGCAAACTTGGCCCCAGGTGCCCGGCTCCACCTCTGCTCTCAGCGGGGCCATTTGTACAGCTGACGCATTCCCTAAGTCCCTGTCTTTCCTCCTCTTCCTCAGCAGACACCATAATGCATCACTCTCGTCCAACGTCTCTCCCTCTCCTCTTCTCTCCTCTCCTTCTCTCCTGTCTCCACCCGGACCAGCCTGGCCCAGCCCAGCCGGACTGCCTGCGAAGGTATTCAAGTTCAGCCTGACTTTTTGTCCTTAAACTTGCCCCCACAAAATGCACCGCTTCCCCCGTCTGCTGAAAAATATATAAATAAACACATAAATGAAATGAAACAGTGCCACCCCCATTCCATCCTGCCCCATCACCATCCATCCATTTACCCACCCACGCAGCCGTCCCCTCCAACCATCCACCCACCCATCCATCCATCCACCCATCCACCCACCCCTCCCCTCCATCCTCTCCATCCCCATTCATAGCAAACCCAGTCGAAACACAAGCAGAAAAACAGGGCCATAAATTGCTTCCCCAGCCGCTGTGTGTCAGGGAGCCGGTGTGTGTGTATGAGTGTGTGTGTGTGTCTATGAGTGTGCGTGTGTGTGGTGTGTGTCAGGGAGCCGGTGTGTGTCTATGAGTGTGTGTGTGTGTGACTGTGTGTGTATTTGTGTGTGTGTGTGTGTCAGGGAGCCGGTGTGTGTCTATGAGTGTGTGTGTGTATGTGTGTCAGGGAGCCGATGTGTGTCTATGAGTGTGTGTGTGTGTGACTGTGTATACGTGTGTGTGTGTGTGTTTTAGTGTGTGTGTGTGTGTCAGGGAGCCGGTGTCTTGGTACGGCTGGGTTAGTAAGCCACTCTAAATGGAGGGTGGGAGGCTGAGGTAGGGCTGCCGCATCCTGGAGCATCTGGAAGGGGTGGGGGGGGGGGCATCAGGCTGACTAAGTATGCGAGGGGAGAGAAGAAGGGAAGGGAGGAGAAGGAAAAGGAGGAGAAGAGAGAAGAGGAGAAGGAAAAAAAATGACACGAGACGGTAAACACACACTGCATTGCTTGCTGCCAAATAGACGGCCGACTCAGGTGCAGCAAATGACTTGGGAGCTGGGAGAGGATGTTTGAATGTGTGTGTCTGTGTGTGTGTGTGTGTGTGTGTATGTGTGTGTGTGTGTGTGTCAGAGGTGGGGGCGTATTATGTTTTCTCATGTGTGTACCCACATACAAAAACATACATCCACAGCCACACACACATGCATACACACACACACACACACACACACACACACACACACACACACACACACACACACACACACACACACACGTGTATATACGTGTGCGCACATCTGTAAATGTAGTTGCAAACACATATTTACCTATACATACAAACTCAGACCAAAGACATTTGCAAGATGCTCTCTCTCTCTCTCTCATATATACTGTATGTGTGTATGTGTGCGTCTGTGTATATATATATATATGTGTGTGTGTGTGTGTGTGTGTGTGTGTGTGTGTGTGTGTGTGTATGTGTGTGTGTGTGTGTGACAGAGAGAAAGACAGAGAAAGAGAGAGAGAGAGTGAGTGTGTGTGGCTGTGGATGTATGTTTTTATATGTTGGTGCATATGTATTGATGCAAATGTCTTATTGGTCTGAGTTTGTATGTATATGTGAGTATGTGTTTGCAACTACATTCACAGATGTGCATTGTGTGCCTGTCTGTGAGGGTCTATGCACTGACATATATATACAGTACATATATATGTATATATGTGTGTGTGTGTGTGTGTGTGTGTGTGTGTGTGTGTGTGTTTAGTGACTACCTGTTAAACCGTCCTGCCTTGTCCATCAGCTCCTGCATGGACTGACCTGTGAATCTTTCTTCACTGGCCAAACCCCCATAGAGGAGCCAAAGTGTTGAAATCACAACTGACCCCCCTTTTTGGGCCGACACATGACAGGGTCAGTGGTGACTACCTGCTCTGTGTGTGTGTGTGTGTGTGTGTGTGTGTGTGTGTGTGTGTGTGTGTGTGTGTGTAAGTGTGTGTGTCTATGTGTCTGTATGTGTGCAAATGTGTGGGTGTTTGTGTGTGTGTGTGTGTGTATGTGTGTGTGTAAGTGTGTGCGTGGATGCATGCGTGTGTGTGTGTGTGCGTATATGTGTGTGTGTTTGTGTGTGTATGTATGTATGTGTGTGTGTGTATGTGTGTTTAAATGTGTGTGTGTGTGTGTGTTTGTATGTGCGTGTGTGTGTGTGTTTGTGTGTGTATGTGTGTGCGTCTGTGTGTGTGTGTGTGTGTGTCTGTGTGTGTGTGTATATGTGTGTGTGTAAATGTGTCCATGCGTGTATGTGTGTGTGTATGTGTGTTTAAATTTGTGTGTGTGTGTGTGTCTGCCTGTATGCGTGTGCATGTGTGTGTATGCGTGTGTGTTTACACATCTGTTAGACAGAGGCTAGCGTTTCAGATTAGAGGTGTGTGTTGAGATGTGTGCAGATGTTGGCGTGTGGATGTGAAAGCTCTCACGGCAGTAAATCTCCTTCCTGGTGGGCAGCCCATCGTCATGGCAGCCGTGGCATCTGCTGCTGGGCCGCCCTCCTCCGGCCCGAACCCGCGCCCGCCCTCGCCCTCACCCTCACCCTCACCCTCGCCACCGCTGAAATCTAATCGTAAAGCGAAATCGGCCAAGGAGGCACAGCGATCCGCTGCTGCCGCCGCTATCAGGATGCTTGTTTTCAATCCCAGCATGCCGCCTGGTCAGGTCAGCGGCCTCATAACTCAGAGGTGTCAATCCATCCATCTTTGTTATGGGTCTGGGAATGGCTTTCATATGTTGTTGGCTGTGTCGTTTGGGCCGTGGAGATGAGATGAGCCGCCAGACCGCGGCCCAGGAAGCTAGAGTCAGCTTCACAAAGCATGCATATAAAAACGTCATCGCGAGCAACCTCACTCTTTAAGCAGCTCATTTTATTCAATGCAAAGAAGAAGAAAAAAGAATAACATAAGCTACTTCACCTCAAATACCACAGAGAAGAGTACACATATACTGTATATACAAAAATCTGGCAGACACTTTTATGGAAGTGTTACTGAGCACGTTCAATGAGATTCCCAAACCCCCATGCTGAATTGTATAGTCTATGTTGGACTCGCGATCTGACATGACTGTAATCATGTGTTGAAATGTAGACACCATCTCCGTGCTTGGGGAAGAAGGGAGGCCATTCATGCCAAATGGCCTGGGGTTGTCATTCAGGAGCACGGTGGGTGTTGAATGAGTTCTTAAAGAACACAAACGCAGGCAAAGGGGCGAAGGGGTGACCTGTGTCCTGCATTCGCCTTCAATGTCCTACTGTACTCTTTGTGTTGGACCAGCGCTGCATCCGTCTGTCCGTCCGTCCGTCCACAAGCAGGTGAGCGAGAGAGAGAGAGCGAGAGCGAGAGTGAGAGAGAGCGGGGGAGAGAGAGAGACAGAGAGAGACAGAGAGAGAGAGAAAGAGAGAGCGGGACAGAGAGAGAAAGAGAGAGAGAGAGAGAGAGATAGAGAGAGATAGAGAGCGGGAGAGAGAGAGAGAAAGGGGCCTCAGAGACTCACAGTTGAGGGCTTATGTTGGGAGCACATCACACACATCCCCCGAGCAGCGCTGTCGGCCAAGATCAATGTCCGCGCCGAAACTCTATACGGAGTAAAGTGACACAAAATCTGATGGCGGGCTTTCCCATGAATTTCAAACGTCCGTGTCCACTTTTTGGGGTAGGAAGGGGAAAAAAACTAAGTAAAGAGAGAAAGAGAGATGTAGAGAGAGACAGAGAGACAGAGAGAAAGAGACAGAGAGAGAGAATGAGAGACAGAGAGAGAGAGAGAGAAGAAAGAGAGAGTAAAAGAGAAAGCAAAAGGGCGGTCATACTTCCATGTGTGTGGATGATATTACGCATCTTTGATATTAAATCTTTATGTCCTCGTTGCTCCGAGCTCGCAGTGACACAAAAAGCCAGTTGTCTCTGGGCGTGGGACTGCAGTGGTGGGGTTCATCTCTGGGAGTGGGGCTGGAGTGGTGGGGTTCATCTCTGGGAGTGGTGGGGTTCATCTCTGGGAGTGATGGGGTTCATCTCTGGGAGTGGTGGGGTTCATCTGTGGGCATGGGGCTGGAGTGGTGGGGTTCATCTCTGGGAGTGGTGGAGAGTGGTGGGGTTCATCTGTGGCCATGGACTGGAGTGGTAGGGAGTGGTGGGGTTCATGTGTGGGCGTGGGGCTTGAGTCGTGGGGTTCATCCCTGTCCATGGGGCTGGAGTGGTGGGGTTCATCCCTGGCCGAGGTGCTGGCATGGTAAGGAGTAGTGGGGCTCTGAGCATGGGGCTAAGAGTGGTGTGTAGTGGTGGGGTTCATCTCTGGGTGTGGGGCTGGAGGGGCTGGAGTGGTGGGGTTCATCTCTGGTCGAAGTGCTGGCATGGTAAGGTGTAGTGGGGCTCTGGGCATGGGGCTAAGAGTGGTGTGGAGTGGTGGGGTTCATCTGTGGCCGTAGGGCTGGAGGGGCTGGAGTGGTGGGGTCCATCCCTGTCCATGGGGCTGGAGTGGTGGGGTTCACCTCTGGCCGAGGTGCTGGCATGGTGAGGAGTGGTGGGGTTCATCTCTGAGTGTGGGGCTGGAGGGGCTGGAGTAGTGGGGTTCATCCTTGGCCATGGGGCTGGAGTAGTGGGGAGTGGTGGGGTTCACCTCTTGGTGTGGGACTGGAGCGCTGGGGTTCATCTCTGTCCATGGGACTGGAGCGCTGGGGTTCATCTCTGTCCATGGGACTGGAGCGCTGGGGTTCATCTCTGGCCATGGAGCTTAAGTGCTGCAGTGCTGTGCACACAGAGGACACCCCCTTGCTGCTCACAATAGGGGCTGTGTGTGTGTGTGTGTGTGTGTGTGTGTGTGTGTGTGTGTGTGTGTGTGTGTGTGTGTGTGTCCCGGGGGAGAGGGGGAGGGGGGTGGGGGGGGTGCACAGACACACGCAGACGAGATGCTGCCTGCCCTTTGAGCTGGGCGTCTCAGAACTGCTCCGCTGTTTGTTGCCACGGCCACTATTACAAAGCGCCATTGTTTGTTTACCTGTCACAGATTTGTCTATTTGCTCCGGCCGTCTCGTCCCACCCATGGGAGTCTCGGCGCTGAACTCACTGGCGCAGCAGCAAGTGTCCCCACTCACCCTGATGTGCGTGCACAGACATGGTGTTTTTCATCACTTCATCAGGCCAGAGTAATCCTGTTTTGGAATCTGCGTGTATTAAATTTCCACTGTCAAGCAAGCCAATTTCCCATGCACAAGGCAAAGGTTTAACCATTACACTGTTTCAATTGTTTATTGTTAAATTATTGTTAACCATGGCAAAATGTTTACACTTACCATGCTGGTCTCCCCTGTGTTGATAGCCTCACCTGTGTTCATGTGTCACTTAAGGCCTTGAAGCATTCCGACAGCCTCCTGTTTTCTGAGTAACACTGCCATCTGGTGGTAAACTTTTAAAAATACCTGTAGCAGTCAGTTAAAACTAATTTGACCACCCTGTATTTGACAACATGGGTTGCATCCCTTCAGAGTTATATTTACAAAATTTTGATTAAGCATGTTATATGTTGCTATGGAAACATGCAGGAGATATAATTGGCTACGTTTGGAAGCAGTGTTTTCATATGTATATATTTAGGTCATACCTGCGGGCAATAGATCGAATAGGTAACAGGTGAAATATGCTACATTTAAGCCAGTAAAAGACATTTAAAACAAAAACTGCCATCATTAGGTTGCGCCCTGCTGTTGTACTAACGCAAAGCGACCGATGGAGGGTGCTACTGAAACGGATAAGAAGTGGAATTCTGCCGGGTTCAACCAGTGCATTCACCCCAAGCCAAGTAGCCAACGTCTCTCTCTCTCTCTCTCTCTCTCTCTCTCTCTCTCTCTCTCTCTCTCTCTCTCTCTCTCTCTCTCTCTCTCTCTCTCTCTCTCTCTCTCTCTAAGAGAGAAAGAGAGAGAGAGAGAGCGACACAGAGAGAGCGCGTCTGAGTGAATGGGCACAAGAGAGACAGAGGAAAAGTAAGCAATAGGAAACTTTGCACATGTGGACTAGCTGTAGATTAATGAAAATAAGTCTAAGGGAGTGTCTGAAATTGCAGCGAATGCGCTTTTCTCCACCTTGACTGTGAGACCAGTCTACAAAGCACATTTGTCAACTTGTGTCAGCCATGCTTCAGCTAATGTAAACCCACTACATCATAAATCACGTGAGGAGAGAAACCCAAGAAGTTTGTAAATATTTTCTTTTATCCACATTAAGTGTGTGCACGCGGCCTGTTTTCTTAAGGCCCACACTGTAAACAACCCCCAGCTCGTTCATTTCGCACGAGCCATTTCAGCTTTTACGAACTGTGCAAATAAAAATTCACTGAGGCTAAAAATAAACGCATGTCTTAAGTGCCTGTTTCGTTATTTGTGCAATGTGCGCAGAAAGCCAGACGAGGTGTAGATAAATCCCTTCCCTGTTGTATATGAATTATATGTTAGGCGGTCAGCTCCAGTGGAATCTAAGAGTAAAGCGCTGGCCTTGCTTTTTCAGCTGCGCTAAGCAGAGGCTCCTCCGTGGCCTCGAAGCTATGCATTGCTGCGATGGTTGTGGTTGAAGGCTTCAGCCAATGACCTAGCGAACTGACAGTAAACCCGGGTTTAATAGCGTTGGAGAATGCGGTGGGTCCGTGCACTGAATGGCATAGAAGGGTCCATTTAGGAATTAACAGAAAAGTGAAGCTGCAGTGGCGATCGCGCCTGGGGGGGAAAAAACCTGTGGGTGGAAAGTGCTAACGTGGACAGACGGGGCCTTAATGCAGCCAGGCCGGCCAGCCGATGTGTCATTCCGACGCGCCACACCAGCCCAGACCCAAAGCACCAGACCCTCACATGTTCCAGTGGTCGCCTTCGTTGTTTCGTCTGCAACACTTGGTCTGTTATTGGTGCGCAGCTCATTGGTGGTGAGCATGGCCAGCCCACGACTGTTTCCACGCTGGACACTACTGGCAGAGTAGGCTACAGATGTGGCAGTGATTAATTAATGACAGTGCCGGAGTGTTTAGTGTTTGGTGTAATAATGTTGGTCAGAGCGAACACATGTTGATAGTTTATGTGGAAACTAGAGGCGAGTGGGAAGTGTTTCTGCGAGGATAGATAATTGATGTTGCCAACCTTTATAGAAATACTAATCAATGGGGGTGGTGTGTGTGTGTGTGTGTGTGTGTGTGTTGGGGGAGGGACTAAATATCCTATCCTACTCTGTTGTGAGAATGAATCACAGTTCTGTTAAAACTAATAACACAACAACGTCAATTCCTAATAATCTGGCATCGCATATGGCATTGGTGTGTTATAACATAGTTATGTGTTATTGGAATAGGGAAAACAGGACTGTTTCTTTGTCCTGCAATTTTTTGGCTGCTAATAGGGTCTGAGGAAATGAAAGAATCGTTCACACAGTGTTTCCAAACATTACCGTTTCCAAACATTACTGTTGCAAACAATACATGCTGTGCCCTATCTTCAAATAACAAAAGATAGACTGCCTTAGAAATGATAATGTTGAGGTGGCGCTGATTTACCCACTCCTAAATCAGGGAGAGAGGGAGAGAGAAAGAGAGACGTTTGCGCAAATCCCCACCACACATACCTATTCTCCACTCAGTTTTCTCCACTCTCTCTCTCTCTCTCTCTCTCACACACACACACACACACACACACACACACACAGTTTTCACTTGTTGCGGCCTGAAGTAACGGGCTATTGTATATGCCAATGTGGTATTTTGCTCGACTGGAACGGTTCTGGTTAAACGAATGGGCTGGAGTCCTACTAGCCAGAGGTGTGGTTTTAAAACGTCACTTGGAAGTATATTCAAGTGCTGGATAAATAACAAGTGATATTCAGTAGCTTGCTGAATGTGTTTTGCTGTGTTCGTGCAGTCCAGTTCAGTCCTCCTAAGATTTTTTTCAGCCAGCCCTTTTTCAGCGCACTTTAAACTAATTTGCATTTTTTTTAATTGAGTCAGTGTTGTCCAAAGCGTCTTGCTGGAAAATCTGAGGAATTTTGATCTTTCATCGCATGCAAGTCGCTCTTCAGCATCTCTTTACTGGCAGGATATTCCCATTTCCGAAGGCATTTGGCTGGGCTGGATCCAGGGCGACGCACGGTGTTTTCAAGGTAGTTTAATTAGTGCGCTGGCTCGCGTCTCCTGCAGTGAAATACATATGAGGGAACGTGCCGATGGAAGTATCCGATTGAACTGTGATAGGACATACATGCTAGGTTATGAGTGTGCTAAATGAACAAGTCACCTTCAAAACGCGAAGTTTGATCATATTACGCGACAATCCACAGCGTTTCTGCACACGTGTGCCAAATAGGATTGGGAACAAAATCCCAGGCATTGATTAGCGTTCTGACTCGGTACAGTGGAGTGACATTCGCCGTAGAACACCAGCATGCCCTCTTTGAACGCAGTATGACTTTAAAAAACTTTTTTAAAGAGCGACTGATTGTTGCAGAAGTTATCTTGCATGGAGACGCACACACGCGAAGCCAGCTGATAAGTGGAGGTGTGCAGAAATGCAAGGAGTTGCGCCACGTCAAGCCTCCCTCAGCGAAAACGTCTTGTGCTAAAGATACTATTATGATGCATGACTTACATCTCTTTTTTATCTCACATCTTCTTGTTCAACAGAGTAGTCGTGCAAGTGTAGCGGCATCGCGCAGACAGACATGAGAAGCTCACCACGTGAATGGCTGCGGTGCGTCTGCATGGTGATCCTCTCCCAGAGCGCGGTGTCTATGGTGCTGCTCAACTCCTCCGACCTGGGCGCGCTCATGGAGAAGTACCTGGACGAGGACGGGGACTGGTGGCAGGCGAAACAGCGCGGGAAGAGAGCCATCAGCCAGAGCGACATGCAAGCCATCCTGGACCTGCACAACAAACTCCGGGGCCAGGTGTATCCCCCGGCTTCCAACATGGAGTACATGGTAAACGCGGATTGTTTTATTCACTGCTGTGTTATGCCCTAGCGCAGGTGTGTGGGAGAGGAATGCTCAGGTGTCTGTCAGGTGTGAAAGGAGTGTCTGGTTGAAGGGGCTGAACTGCCGGTGCACTGTGAGAGAGAGCTCAGAATAACACAGAGATGTGTTGCCTTACTTACTACTGTGAACACCGGAAAAAATGTATGCTGTTTTCTTTTGGAGTCACAGATCTATGTGTGGCTTTGCCTCATAGCAGCCTTGAGGATCTCCGAGTTCAGAGCTTTGTAATCATTCTGTGTTGTCTTTGCACTGCGAACCAAGCTGAACAAACATGCCAGGGCAAGAGTTTGAACAGACCTCTCCTCCTCCTCCTCCTCCTCCTCCTCCTCCTCCTCCTCCTCGCCTGTAACAACTGCTGAGATGGGCAATTATATAATTGACCTGATGGAGGATCGCATTGGAAATATCGGGGAGGAGGAGGCCACCTCATGGCAGTGCAGGTAAAAACACGTGAGGAGGAATTAGGGAATGAGAGTGTGGGAGTAGAAGGGAAAGAGAGTTTTGACAGTGACAGGAAAAAAGAGATTGAGAGAGCAAGAGAGAGAGGGGGAGAGAGGGAGAGAGAGAGAGAGAGAGGGT
>CM059285.1:24385499-24397999 GCA_030347295.1 Setipinna tenuifilis
CGCTGGAGTGTGTGTTTACCCTGACTAACGTTTCAGATATGGTACATAGTGGCAAACAGTCAGAAACCCTTACACACATAAATGTATGGACATGCACACACACACAGTAACACGCGTGTATACACACACACACACACACACACACACACAAAAACACACAAGCATACACACATACACACACACACAAACACAAACATGCATGCATACACATACACACACACACACACACACACGTGCATGCACACACACATTCGCACACACACACACATTCGCACACACACACACACACACACACACAAGCAAATCTACAATAACTGATAACTTATGTGTTGGTCTGAAGAATGCTTAAGGGAGGCTTGCTCAAGGTCTGTGTTGTTGTTGATGAGAGGAAGAAGAGGAAGAGTTGATCTGGTGCGTGACGAGTCCAGCTGAGGGCCGAGTGTCTGGTTCTGCTTGTGAGCTTAATGTGCTACAATGTTTGGCCTGACGCCCATGCTGGACTCTCCTTCTTTTTCCCAGTTCCCACTTTTATTGCACTCATCTATTGATCTATCTATTCCCTTCATAAAGTCACATATTGCAGGCAGGCAGATCTCTGCAAACTTTATGTGGTAACACTTTATTTTACGGTTCCTAGTGTATCTACTGTACATGTAACAACATACACATGTACGTACCATGTACTAACACTAACCCTTACCCTATGGTACAGTGTAAGTACATAATGTTATGTATTGTTACACACTTTGTTACACTGTACCTAATTGTTGTAACAGAGACAGTAAAATGAAGTGTAACCGGTTACGCTTTGTGTGTGCCTTGGTCATGCACGTAAATAGGTGTAAGTGTGTGTATGAAGATGCATGTGTGTTTACTTTGTTAGTGTATGTAAGGGGCTATATGAGTGAAAGGGTGTGTGAGACTGTGTATATGAGTGAAAAAATATACAGTACCTGCATGTGTGCATGTTTTTTTTTAAATATTAAAAAATTGTGTATTTAAGTATATGTGTATGTATGAATGTGTAAAAGTGTGTGTGTCTGAATGTCGAAGTGTGAGTATAAAAGTGTGTGTGTGTGTGTTTTCCTAGGGCTTGCTGAAAGCCAGTGGGTCTTAAATTGTTTCCTCTCGTGTGGGGGGACAGAGAGGGGAGGGGATGGAAAGAGAGAAGCAAGAGGAGAAAGAGAAGGAGGAGGGGGAGGGAGAGTGAGAGGGGAGGCGATGGAGGCAGAGGAGCAAGAAGAGGAAGAGAAAGAGGAGGAAGAGGAGGGAGAGAAGGAGGAGGAAGAGGAGGAGGGAGAGGGAAAGGGATAGAGGGAGAGGAGGAAGAGAAGGAGGGTGGGAGTAGGGGGAGGGGGAGGGGGCCCTCTGTGAAAGCTGAGCCTCTACTGCTGCTGCTGACATTCTCAGCCCCCACCCTCCACCCAACCTCCCCAGCCGCCCACCCCCCCTTACACTAACCCCCCCGTACACCATCTCAGTAAGCACAGCTCTGCCTTCCACAGACCTCCAGCCCCACTGAGTGTGTGTGTGTGTGTGTGTGTGTGTGTGTGTGTGTCTGCGTGCGTGTGTGTGTGTATGTGTGACTGCATATGTGTGTGTGTCTGCGTGTGTTTGTGTGTGTGTATGTGTGTCTGCGTGTGTGTGTGTGTGTGAGTGTGTGTCTGCGTATGCGTGTGTGTGTGTGTGTGTGTGTGTGTGTGTATGTGTGTGTGGGTGTCTGCGTGTGTGTGTGTGTGTGTGTGTGTGTGTGTCTGTGAATACTGTATAAAGTGCACACTGCAGGTTAGTGGACTAAAACACCTGCTCTCTGGTGTGTGTCTCCGCAGCCCAGCTCGTGACCTGCGACACCAAACTCCGTGATCAGTGCAAGGGAACGCCCTGCAACAGGTACACCAGCTTAACGTAGCAGAGAAAAGTAGACCCTTTCAAGGGTCTGTGTGTGTGTGTGTGTGTGTGTGTATGTGTGTGTGTGTGTGTGTGTGTGTGTGTGTGTGTGTGTGTCTGTGTGTCTGTGTGTCTGTGTGTGTGTGTGTATCAGGGATGGAAATTGCTACCAGCCGCTAGCCAAATGCGGGTAAAATATAAAAGTGATTGGTAGATTTCGGGAATTTATTTTGCTGTGGCTAGTGAATTTTAGCAGTTATTTAGAGGTGCGGCCAGACTATGAGAGTATCTGAAATTCCTCATCAGCTTCATTTTGTGGTTCCTCAGGTACGAGTGTCCTGCTGGGTGTCTGGATGCCAAAGGAAAAGTCGTCGGGACTGTTTACTATGAAATGGTGAGGACTGTGTGTGTATGGAGTCTCTGCATGAGTGCACATCCCATAATGGTCGTTATGAAAGTGATAGTGATTATACAGTAACTGTTTATTTTTTTAACGGCTGTGGAATTTTATTCTATAGCAATCTAGTATTTGCCGAGCTGCATAAATGCCCATCACATATAATGCTCTTTATGAAAGAAAGAAAGTAAAAGTGGTCATACAGTACCTATATATTTTTTAACGGCTGTGGAATTTGGTTCTACAGCAATCCAGCATTTGTCGAGCTGGTCTGCATTACGGCGTCATCGACAACGAGGGCGGCTGGATGGACGTGTCCAGACAAGGGAGGCAGGAGTTTTTCATCAAGTCGTCCAAGAACGGCGTCCAGTCTCTGGGGTAAGTCAGCGTGGCGTAGCGTAGCGGCGCCCCCACCAGTCTGCACGCAGCAATGCGCAGCACAGCACAGCACTTATTCTCCAGTCTGTCGGTGCGCTAGCAGGCCTAACTAGCAGGATGTGTCATTCATTCACAGGAAGTACCAGAGTGCCAACGCGTTCACCGTGTCAAAAGTGACAGGTGTGTAGCACCGCAGGGCTCCCATTAGGACCGTCTCGACTGCCTGCTTGCCAAATTGGCCAGACGAGACAACCCCCGCCCCCCCACTGAACACACTCACTCACACACACACAGACACACACACACACACACACACACACACTCACACACATACACACACACAGCATCGCTTTCTGTCTTTATCTCTTTCTCTCTCACATACACACATACACACTCTCTCTTTTCTTTGTCTTTTTTGCCCATTATGTCTCTGTTTCATACACACACACACACACACACACACACACATACACACTGCCGCTTTTTTCTGTCTTTCTTGTCCATTCTATCTCTGCCGCATACACACACACACACACACATACACTCACTGTTTTTTCTACACACACACACACACACACACACACACACACACACACACACACACACACACACACGCACATACGTACATTTACTGTTGTTTCTTCCATTGCAGTGAAAGTTGTCACATGCGAGATGACTGTGGCTCAGCTGTGCCCGTACCAGAAGCCTGCCAGGCACTGTCCCAGGTGAGCCCATTCCTATTCCCCCACACAGCCAAGCCATCATTCCCATTCACCCACACAGCCCAGACATGATCCTGCTATCCCACACAGCCTTCCTGCTTTCACGATGTTCAGCAAAAGTGTTAACACTATAGAATTTGCTGTCATTCTGCTACCCCACACACCCAGCCACCATTCCGCTACCCCACACAGCCCATCACCATTCCGCTACCCCACACAGTCCAGCCATCACTCTGCCACCCCACACAGCCCAGCCACCATTCTGCTACCACACACAGCCCAACCACCACCATTCCGCTACCCCACACAGCCCAGCCACCATCGTTCTACTACCCCACACAGTCCAGCCATCCCCCTGCTATGCCACAGTGCCTAGTCATGCCCCTGAATGATCTCCATAATTACATCCAGTCTCGTCTCCCGGAGCAACACAGAGGCTTAATTCAGTCTGCTATTAACAGCCTCAGTGTTTTAATCTCAAGCAGCATATTTTAAGATTCATACAATCACTGTATTAGACAGATCATTTCAGACTTCGAGACAGACTTTTATTGTCAATGAAGAGCTGCCCGTGTAATGAAATTAGCCAGAAAGGTCATAAAGGTGCAGGGTGAAAGAGGTCAAATGTCACAGGTCAAGCAAGGAAGGAAGCATAGTAGAAACAAAGGAAGAAGGGGGTATATACTACACTTGTTGATGTGACTGTGTGACATCGTTGTGTTGTGTTCTCACAGGATATACTGCCCACGCAACTGTATGCAGGAGAACCCTCAGGTATCACGAGTCATCGGGACCAGAATCTATTCAGACGTAAGCGCATCACCACAGATTCAGCACATTCAGCACTAATAATCTAAAATACAATATTAAAATACAGTAATTGTTATATATATATTGCTAAAATATTGTATTTTAGATTATAAATAATAGCAATTAAACAACTACTGTATTTTAATATTGTATTTTATATATATAATGTATATATTATAATCTAAAATAAAACATTTCTGATTGTGTCATATCTTGACTGCTTGCTGTCTTCTGTAGAGATGCAGCATCTGTGAAACGCATGGTAACAGGTTGTGTCCTGACTGCTCTGTTGTAGAAATCCAGCATCTGTAGGTCGGCGGTGCACGCGGGGGTGATCAGGAACGAGGCGGGGGGGTACATAGACGTGATGCCCGTGGACAAGAGGAGGCAGTACATCGCCTCCTACCAGAACGGCATCTACTCCGAAAGGTGAGCCAGAGTTCCAATGCGGAGTTCCTATAAAGGTAATAGGTAAAAGATAAATAAAGGTAGCAGTTAATTTGAAGGAGTCCACATAAAAGTGAAAGAGTGACATGTTATATACATGACATGAAACATATCATGAACACTAATAACACTTCATTCATGTTTATGGCTGATGCCATTGATTGCCATTTGTTTGTTTTTTTTGTAATGTTAAGTTGATATTTTGAGATGCAGACATTGGCGAAACAAAATGGTACTTAGTGACAACAGTCATAAGCATGAATGACGTGTTATTAATGCTCATAATATGTGTCGTGTCATGTTTATAAAGGGGTTATATCACCCTTATGTAGCTACCTTCAAATAAAGTGTAGCAAAACGGAAATTATATACCTCTCTTCAGTGCCAAACATTCACCATAGTCCATGCTGACAAGTATCCATCGAGCATGTGTGAGCTTAGTCACAAAATCACATATTTCAGGTCATTCCCCCCTATCTGTAGTTGCATTGAAACCCCAGCTTTTTCAAAAGCAATCCTGTGAATAAGCGAGCGTATTCTCGAGCTAGAAGCATTTTAAAATAGCATGTACTTATAAAATCAAATGAAAAAAAATCAATCTTATGAATGAATGACATTTCATTTAGTCAGTTTCTGTATTTTGTGACCATGCCTGCTGTCCTGTGGACTCCTCAAATGTCCAGTGCTGTCACTAGCTGTCACCGTGCCACAGCAGCTGGTCCTGTACATCATGTTTTTCTACATCGCTAAGTCCATCTAGGAAGAGAAGTTGAAAGTTAAAGTGAACTTAAAGCACTTAACGCCCAGTGTTTAGCTTCAGGGCTCTTCAGCTCAGCTCTCTTGTGATGGATATTCCCCATCAGTTAGGCAGTTATTTACATATTCTCACTCCTTCCTCTGCCAAGAGGATAATTGACAACTGTGATTTCAGCAAAACGTTCAGAAAATTGAACATGAATTCTACACACACTAAAGCATGCTGTCAGTATCAATCAATCAATCAATCAATCAATCAAACTTTATTTACAGACTCCAACGTCCAATTTGACATAAAAACATGTACGGTACAAAACAAAACATACATATAATATAACATACATAAGTATGTATTCTCACCTTGCAGAGTCAGAGTGTGTGTGCTATTTGGGTTAGTTCAGATAGTTTTATAAGGGACATATGGGCTGAACAATAGGACAGCATTAGGACAGACTAGGATTAATAGAAGGTCAATGAGCCAGATTTATCCAAAAGGGGGTAGTGCCATCTGTACTTCCTGGTATTTGGTCCCTAATGGCTCTAAAAGTGTACACACATGCACATACACACACACACACACACACACACACACACACACACACACACACACACACACACACACACACACAGTGGAAGTGAGTGTACAGAGTTCAGGCTGAGGGGAAAGGGCCCTGAATGGCCAGCGTGTGTGTGTGTGTGTGTGTGTGTGAGTGTGTGTGAGTGTGTGTGTGTGTGTGTGTGTGTCCGTCTTAGGTACTTTAGCTGCATGAGTGAGCGGGGAGAGCAGGGAAAGGAGCCGCCTGTCTCCTCCTAATCTCATCTCACTACAGCCGATTACCCCACAACACTGCACCACACTGTGCCAGCACAGCCTCACTGGCACGGCTCAATGTGTGTGTGTGTGTGTGTGTGTGTGTGTGTGTGTGTGTGTGTGTGTGTGTGTGTGTGTGTGTGTGTGTGTGCGTGTGTGTGTGTGTGTGTGTGTGTGTGTGCGTGTGTGTGTGCATGTGTGTGTGTGACAAACACGCAAAGACAGTGAGAGAGAAAGAGAGAGAGAATGAGAGAGACATAGAGAGAGACAAAGAGTAAGAAAAACAGAGAGAAATAGATAGACAGAATCTGTGTATGAGTGGGGAACTCTATGGGTGTGTAATGGTAAATGGTTTGTCACTGATCATATGTGTGTGTGTGTGTGTGTGTGTGTGTGTGTGTGTGTTTGTGTGTGTGTTTGTACATGTTGTTTGTCACTGATCATACATGCACTCATCTTCCATCTTCAAAATGTCCTTTTAAACCCTTTGGTCCCGATAAGCTGCAACAGTCACTCTGCATTGTCAGCTCCTGATAGTCATTTGCTTTAGTCAGTATATTTAAGATATGTGTAACAGGGCTCCTTCTGCACCATGGTTTTGTGCTTACACTACACAGTGATCCCACTCTATATCGCGGTTCACCTTTTATTTCAATAATATATGCATGCTATGTCACTGTGCATGCTAAAAAAAAGTTTGTCAGAACAATATTACAAATTATGATAACTATACTGTAACTGATAGATATTGATTAAATGCAGTTACAATTCAATAATACATACAGTAAATGTATTACAACAGTGTGTGGGAGGGGTGTTTTATGGTTTAAATGATAAAATTGAATGTTTTCTATATGGTCTCACTATGTTGTATACAGTATATATATTTTTACCTATCGTGGGTGGTTCTGGAATGTAACTACTGCAATAGACGAGGGATCACTGTACAATGTGCTTCCTCAGCAACTTATTCCATGGCCGACCCTCCCTCTCTCTCCCACCTCCCCCACGCCCCTCACCCCCACCATCCGTCTTTCCCTAGTTTGCGGAACCCCCCCGGAGCCAAGGCCTTCCGCGTGTTTGCCGTCATCTGAGTGCGGAAGTCTACAGCAGCAGCCAGCCTCTCATCTCCTCACTGGGGGGACCGTGTGGAGCTGGAGAGCCTGTTTAGCCTGAGGTGAAGGCACGACTGTGGGTGTAGTACTCTTGCCTTGGCCAGGTCATCGTCAGATTTCAGGATGATGACTAAGCAATCAATATTTAATGCATAAACAAAGAAACACACTTACAAACAAAGAAACATAAAGGCATTCTGGGAAAGGTCCATTTTTTTACTTGCAAAAGTTTTTTTCTCACTCTGCTGCTGTTAACAGGAAGAAATGTGGTGTGTTGTTTTTATTGGGCTGAGCAGATCTCACAGTCAACTACTCCATTCATTCATCAGATCACACATTGTGCTTGGAATATGTTGCAATCCTATATGTAGGTGCTTAACTGCAACTGTTACAAGTCTCTAATCTTTGTAATTTATGTTTTTCTCATTACGGCACATGTTGTCTCTTTTTTTATTTAGCTGTTGTCTTCATTGTTTCTTTGTCTTAGAGATATGTGGAATTATAATTTTGTTATTTTTATATTTTATAAAACAAAGTGTATGTACAGGGGTGCTGCTATGGGTACTGTATGCAGGTGCTTGGTTGTGTGTGGTGCAGTCATGAGTGTGTGTGTGTGTGTGTGTGTGTGTGTGTGTGTGTGTGTGTGTTTGTGTGTGTACCTGTGTGCGTGCGTGCGTGCGTGCCTGCGTGCGTGTGTGTGTGTTATATATGTTTGTGTGTGTTTTATAAGAAGTCCGATAGAAATTACAAATCGCATCAAGTTATTCCTACGCAATAAAGTAAAATGTAATGTGTGTTGTTAGGCTGTAAAGGTGAAGGTTGGAACAGTGTAAGCTGGTATATGCATCCAGCTCTTACAGAGGTTTAGTGTTTGGCCAAATGTCTCCATGGTGCATGTCATACGCAGCAACTTGGTCTTGAGCTCTGCACCAGATTTGTCAACACCTCTCTCAGCCCCACTGACCACCCCCCACCCCCTCCCCACCCAACCCCACACACACACACACACACACACACACCCTCCCGCAGGGGAATTCCAGTGGGGCTGGTGGGGGCTGCACACGTGCCGTCGTCTCCTGTGTCTACAGCACAGGTGGGCCATTTCAAAATGGCTGTCAGGCCAGCTGACCTGCTGCAAATGCATGGTGGGTGAATATAATATGCTGGGGGTTGCTCCGCTCCACGCTCCAAGCTCCTGCTGGTCAGGAGAAACAGTGTACAGTAACAGTGTGGCTTGAAGTCTTTCTTGTCCTTCAAAGACACAACAAAAAGTCCCATTTTCTCTTCACAGCTATAGTTCTGGTCCACAGCTAAGTGGGGGTTTTTTTTAATGTAAATTTTATATTTATAATGGTGCATATAATGTATTCATACGTGTTTATACATGTGTCATTGACATACCTTTGGTTATGGTGCTGGTTTTTGTAACGAATAAATGAGTGCAAATTTGTGTAGGTTTTGTAAAATCTGATGTGTGTGGTGTGCTCTTTTGTGTAAACAGTCTCCCCTTTTTAAAGGCTGATAGACTTAGAGGGGCACGACACAAACACTGAGGGATGACCCAGCGGCATCAGTCACAGTTTGGAGTTTATTTCAGTGACCCCACAATCAACATTTACATTTTAATTATCCTCCCCTATCAGCTCGGTAGTCCTGCAGAGACAAAGTCAAGGTTACAAAGTAAAGCAGTACAAAAATGTATGAAAAAGAGCAATGTACAACACAGCAGTGTTTGATTCCATCAATGTATGGATTTATGTGGTGTTTCACGTTGTGACAATGAATAATTTAAGCTTCTTCATATTCTTTTATGGCCCCGTAATCATTTTTCACTTAGAATCCTACTCCTCACCTTGTCCCTTAATGGTATTATGAGGGGTTAAATGCAGGATAAAGTTTTATGTTGAATGCATTCCAATTTGTTTTCATAGCAATATGAGGAGAATATGCTATTGATCGCTACTGCAATAACAGCCTTCTGTGCCAATTTGTACCTCTGAGATAGATTTGGTTGTACAATTTTAATACTCACATTTCACTCCCTGTTGCCAGGCTATTGTTGCAGAGGTGAAATGAGGTACTTTTTACAAACCAAGCCTGAACAGCACTGGACCAAAAACCAGGCTCAAGTTTGGATTCTGAGTTAGGATAATATTATGTCACAAGATGAATATGTCATTAGGTGGCTGCTTAAAAAGCTTTAAAAATGTAATATGTGGTTAGACGAACAATGGTCCCACAATCTTTGAATACCACAGAGCAAAGTCAATCTAGTGTTTATGGCCGTCCACTGGCTGTCATGGTGATATTTCCCTCAAGGGTTCTGGAATGAAGCTAGCAAAAATGCTAACACTGCTCATTCTTTACACATGCTACAACAATTATGATGTTGAAGTTGAAATATGATTACCTTTGGATTCTAGGGTTTACCCTAATTCCATTCTTCAAACAAACTCCAGTACAGTGTGGGGGACTCAAGCAGAAACTTTGGAATGCACTATCAGCAAGAAAAAGTTTCTCAATGAATTCTTGAAAAGGCCAGCAGTTCACTTCCGAACTTCTTTAACAGAGATCTATCAGCAAAAGCTTCTACTATCCCTGAACAGATATTTTCAGCTATAAAACTATACATTTCTATCACAAAAACACCTTCATATCAGGATTTTACAGGTCCTTTGGACACAACACAACTTTAAGGGGCTTGGCGGTGTAGGCTAGTGTAGGCTACAAATTGTGTTTTTTTTTCTCTGTCTGCAGAAGAAAGCTTTTGGACTTTTGTCAGAGGTGTGTGAGGTGAGTTCATAGTAAAACCCATACTTCTCCATGACAGAACCCAGACCTGGGGCCTGCACACTGTCTGCAGGGGAGGAGGCCTCTCTTTGCTGGGTGTCTCCTTCGCTTTTTGTTTTCTTAAAAGCCCTTCATACCAACCCACTCCCTGCTCCACCACCACCACCCCCGAAAACCTCTGACCACAGGCTGTACCCCCCAAACGCTGCCTCTCCGTGCCAGAGACCTGCTAAAGAGTGGTGCGAGTGATCACTTATCATCAGGCTCACGGGTGCTCTCTGCCGGATACGCTCCTCCGTGATTGGTCTACGCCATGTTGGCGCCTGACAGAGTTACGACACAGGTAGCAGCTGCCACGGACGGCGACGGTATATTGTGGCTTTTGGCCGCGTAGCTGACACTTGTAATGGGCAGAGTTGCTAACAAGGAATGACGTGGATTTACAACTTGATAAATTTGTCCCTGCTACTGATTGGGTTGTGCTGCTGCCTGGCTGCATTTAGACCATGAAGTCAACTAAACGGCCAAAGTCAAAACAGGTGGTTAGGGGGGGAAAACAAAACAGACCGCAACATGTTTTCATGTCTATTAAACCGCTCGTGAAAAGTTTAAGTGGCAGAACGAGAGAGGGGAAAAAGTGGCTTGCTATATAAGGGAATATTGCAGTATAAGGGGAAAGTAGCCTATGGAGATGTGTGTGCTAGCGCTCATGCTAACCTTCTGACTAGCGGCCGCTGGCTGGCTGGCTGCGTCCCCAAGGGCCAAACAAAGAGTGACATTGTGTGTTGGCTTTGGACTGAAGGGGGCTGAGCGCAGGGAGTCCTGGCTGGCGCCTGCTGCTTGCGCTGCCTGTGCTGCTGATTCACAGATACCTCTTTTCCACCAGCACCGCTCTGGCTCTGGTGCCGGTACCGGTGCCAGTACTGTACTGGCACACATTTCCACAGGTTGCAGAACCGAGCACTCAGTAGCGGTTTTAGGCACGGGCGAAGCGGGCAGCCTAGAGGTGGTCTCGCCCGGGGCGTAAAACACTATAGAACCGCCACTGGTGACACTGTGGGAATAGCAACATTGGGTAGCAGTGACGTTGCTTGTGCTGCAGATTCACAGATATGTCTTTTCCACCAGCACCGTTCTGGTGTCGGTGCCAGTGCTAATGTTGGGCAGATTCTGGTCAAGCACTGGCACCAGCACCGGCCCACATTTCCACAGGGTTCAGAACCGAGCACTGTGACACTGTGGTTCCGACCGTGGGACTTGCAACTTCAGGGAGCCATGCCGGTGCTGGTGTCAGTGCCGGTGCCGGTGCTGCAGATTCACAGAGGGAGAGATGAGACTCCGTTTGGGTCTCAAGTTTCTGCCTCTCAAGTGCCAGCTTGCTCATTCACTCACCCTCACTCATTTATTCACTCACTGACTCAGTGATTCACTTATTTATACAGTCGTTCACTCACTTACTGACTCACTAGCTTAGTTACTTAATGATTCCCTTACTCATTCACTTACTCTAAATGATTAATAACTCACTCACGCCAGCTTGGTCATTCACTTCATTCACCCTTACTCATTTATTCACTCACTAACTCACTGACTCATTTTGTATTTTTGTCAAAACCTGACAGTGCTCTCCTCTCATTACTTAGCTTAGGGTCTCCAGCAACAGGACTGAGCTGACGGGTTTGTTCCCCCAAATTATTATTTCTTTATTTTGCAAAATGTCAACAAACCTGCAGGCGACCACAAGCTCTGTCACCAGTACCATTTGGGTTGGACACAGAAGTCAAGACGTTTGGCTGCGGAAAGACTTTCAAATGCCTCTCACCCTCACTTATACACTCACTGACTCAATGATTCACTCGTTTGCACACTCATTCACTCATTGATTCACTTATCTTCACTCATGTATTCACTCACTGATTCACTAACTCACTGTTCAACTCGTTCACACACTCACTTACTCACTAGCTTAGTTACTCAATGATTCACTCGTTCACTCTCACTCAGACCAGAATGTTTCAGTCATGCAGTTATAGTTTCTATCAGCAGCACGCCCCCTCCCCCCTCCCACAGACCCCCAGAAATGGCTCTATTCCGGTCCCATTACTACAATTTAACACTTCCCGGCGACTGCGAGTCATCCTCTTTGCCGTGCGTCAGAGAGGGGAGGGGAACGGGACACCGGAGACTGCGTTCAAAGGCATGGGCCTCACTGTCCGTGTAGCCATTTGTTATTTTCCTGGCGGTTTAAACATTGAGACTAATGAGCGGAGAAGTAGAATTTGTTCGGTGCTCGGTGGACGTTCAGACATTAGCATTTCTCCCTTTGGCTGTGTTTCTCCTTTCATAACATCACACAGCTCATGCAGATCTGCCCCAGTGGGGTAGCT
>CM059285.1:24402999-24412999 GCA_030347295.1 Setipinna tenuifilis
AGCAGGTGTCAGTGTTGCTCAATTACCTTTTAGTCCTACTTGCAGGGACCCAAATGTGTAGTATATATTATGAATCAATGCTTATGACAGATACATGTGATCATTATACTAACATTTTAAATATATTTCTATTCTAATTGTATTGCCGGAGCTTATGATATTGCAGTTTGACACCGCAGTCTGTGGGGGTGACAGCTATGCCATTCATCTAGGCCGGAGTCCAATCAAATAGGGATTTTAAACGAGTCAAGCCAAGGGCAGACAAGCTTCCCATTGACATCCTAAAGAAGCAATACCAGTATGGTGTCATTACGCTGCTGAAATGTGGCATAGCTCCGAGCAAATCAATTTTTATATTGGGTACACTAACGCATCTCAAACCCTGATCTTTCAGTCAGCTGGAGTGTGACGCCAGTAACAAGCTCTCCTCACTCATTCCCAGACGGTAATCCCGGTGAACATTAAGCAATGGAGCTACACAGGCTGGTACTGTATGACCAAGGGGCGTCAGGATTGGACTCGTTAGCTTCAGCCAATCAGCAAGGCATTTCCAGGGGCGCACAAAGTGCACCTTTTACTTTCTAAACCCGGGATGTCCGCCTGTGTGCATTTCCTCCTCAGCATCTTTTCAAAATTGTCTAGTTTCTGGCTGAATTCGCCAGCTTTTCTCCCAGGCTGATTGATGAGTGCTTCCTTTTTCAGCTCCTGCACGAGTTTAGTCTTCAGGGCTTGATTTCCCTCACAGATGCATGGTGGAGACGAAGGAACGCGATAGATGTCCCCGACCAGATCTTTATGGGGACAAAGAGGGGACAGACCACTCTGTGTCATTTTGTCACTTTCTCCAGTTCATATAAAAACCTCAATGGCTATGAGCAGCTCATAAGATAGGGCTCTAAGATCCTACCAGGAGGCCTGGTGTCAGGAACACTGGCCTTCGAGGACACCAGACCTGCTGAACAGCTCAGCCCAGCTCAGCTCACTGTAACAGACAGAGCCAACTAAGTGGTGTTAATGAGGGTACAGCATCCATCTGTTCTGTGGAAACAAAGATGTACTGTATCTCCATCTGAAATCTAAAAGCAGAAAACAAACGTGCCCACAAACATCTCGCTGTTCCGATAAATGTGCGAGCTCTACGACTTCAGTGTCCATCTGTTATGGAGAAACAAAGAATGCACTACAGCAGGACACATCAGCATGTGTATCTCTGTCTGAAATCTGAAAGCAGGAAATGTGAACGCCCTATCGTCTTGGCCCCCGAAACATCTCTCTGTTCGATAAATGCCTCAGCTACAGGATCCTGTGAGATCATTCTCCTCCGGAGTTCAATCTCCACTTGGCACCAGGTGTGGGACTCACATTTCGGACTGTGCGGCGCAACCACAGGTTGACTCTCTTTTCCTCCGTGTTCATCTGCAGACTGGCTTTTCTGTTTTGAATTAATAATAATACACCACCTTTTTTCTTTTTTTAATATAATTTGTTCTCAGACAAACCCCATTCTCACCAACAACTTATCAAATATTTATATGTATTTATACCGGGTGTATTTTTGGCGCCTTACCCAAAAGCAGGACTCTGGTGTTTGCGCTTTGTGGTTGTCATGTATATTTCTTCCTGCCACGTGTGCTATGTTTAGACTTGGGGTGTGCAGGCTGGCAGTGCCTAGATAGGCGTCCTGGATGCGTGCGCCTGGGCTGGGTCATTCACATTCTGCAGCCTCCCCCTCCTCCCCCTCCTCCTCCCCCTCCTCCTCCTCCTCCTCCTCCTCCTCCTCCTGCTCGCTGTTTGCAGAGGGAAGAAGGTGACTGCAGCAGAACTGTTGACACCCCAGGGAAAGGGCCTTCGCATTCCGTCCTGACAACATGAGCCCAAATTTATCACACTGAACCTCCTATCGCCATCTGGATCCCGACGCTCCAGTCGGTGGCTCCGCAATTCCGGAGCTTTCTCCCGAGGCAGCTCACTCCTGCCAGCCCAGCCCAGCCCGCCCGCCCAGCCTGCCTGCCTGGCTCGACCCAGAGAGAATCTGCATGTCCATAAAGTTTTCCATTTGATTTTAGGCCCGGCTCTTTTTTCTTTTTTTTTAAGGGAGCGTGAAAATGGCGTATCATTTTTAGAGGGGCCCTCTTAACAATTCCATTTATTAGGTTCGTAAAATACTCCACCACAAAATGAGTAAAATAAAGGTCATATTATAATTTCATGACATGGTCTGAAAAAGCCAATTTCCCATAAAATGTGGCTGGAAAACAGGCTTGCAGATTTGAAAACCAGACTTCGCCTGTATGCAAAGAAAGACGGCGGCATTCTGTAACCATCACGGTGCCAAAACCCCTCTGTTAACTTCACCATGTCAGACCACACTAGGCGAGGATGCCCTTCACTGAGCATTAATCCCAGAACAGAGGACTCAGGGCTTCTTTTAAAGATACCAAGGAGTGAAGGACAAAGATGGCCGCAAACTATCCTTCATTTAACGCTTATGAGTAAATCATAACTATGACACTGGACTCCTGGGGATGCACTGTGTCACAGCCAGACTCCGCAGCTCAACTCCAGCCAGCGTCCTCTGCTAAGGGCCAAGGGGCTGGCATTAACCCCACTCCTCTTCCCCCCTCTATCTGTCTCCCTCTGTCTCTCTCTCTCTCTCTCTCTTTTCTCTCTCTCTCTATTTCTCTCTCTTTCTGTCTCTCTTCCCCCCTCTATATATACATATCTCTCTCTCTCTCCCTCTCTCTCTTTCTCTCTCTCTCTCTTCCCCCCTCTATCTCTCTCTCTCTCCCTCTCTCTCCTTCTCTCTCTTTCTCTTCCTCTCTCTCTCTCTTCCCCCCTCTATCTCTCTCTCTTTCTGTCTCTTTCTCTCTCTCTCTGTCCCCCTCTCTCTCTCTGTCTCTCTTTATCTTTCTGTCTTTCACTCCCTTTGTTTCTCTCCTCCTTTTCCTCCTTCTGTTGTCAAGGGGATGGCACTAAAGCCTGCTCCTCTTCCCCCCCCTCTCTCTTTCTCTTTCTCTTCCTCTCTTTCTTTATCTCTCTTCTTCATTCCCTACTGCTCTCTGGCTGTTCTCCTGTAGCTCTATTTTACTTTTCTTTCCTCTCACTTTCTCTCCTTCTTTTCCTCCATCTTTCTGTATCGATCTCCCTCTTTATATCTTCCTCTGCCTGTTTTTTTCTGTCTCTCATCTTTTCTTCATCGGTCTCTCCCCAACTCTCCCTCCCTTCATCTCTTGATATTCATCTCCCTTCCTCCCTTTCTGTCTTTCTTTTCTCTCCCTGCCTTCCTCTACATCTCCTTCTACGTTTCCCCCATCATTCCTTCCTCTACCTCTTTCTCTCTCTGCCTGATCCTCCTCCCTTTATCTCTCTCTCTATATATATTTATCTTCATCTTTTTCTCCTCCTCTCTTTCCTTCTGGTATTCTCTATCTCTTATATCTTTTCTCCCTCTCTCTCTGTCTTACTCTCTCTTTCTGTCTGTCTCTCTCTCCCTCCCTTTCCCTGTCTCACACTCCTTCCTTTCCCCCACCCCACTCCACTCCACTCCTCGCTGTACTCCTGAAGGCAATGACATTTAATCAAACCCAAGTCCCACCGTGCTCATTTTCACATTGGCCTCATGTGCGGCGCAATGAAAGCCACTCACCGGCCCCTGCCCACATTACCATAACTCCAGCAGCGTGGGCCCACCGTCTAATTGCTTACGAGGCAGGCAAACAGTCAAGGCCTTGGCCTTTTTTATTTTTTCCTCCTTTCCCATCTATTAATTATTTACCCGCATGTGTAATTGAGAGTACACGAGAAGAACAAAGCACAAAGGGTGCCAAGCGGCGATGCAACGCACCGATGATATCAATAATCCACCACCAGACAGGCCTGCTTTTGTCAGTGTCACACCCATGCATAAAAGAAATGGATGCTGGGGTGTGTGTGCGTGTGTGCCCTGCATGTGTGTGTGTGTGTGTGTGCGTGTGTCTGCATCTGTGTGATGTGTGACTGTGATATGTGATGTGTGTGTGATGTGTGATGTGTCTGGTGTCTGACTGTGTGTGTGTGATGTGTGTCTGAGTGTGTGTGTGTGTGTCTGCGTCTGTGTGATGTGTGATGTGTGTGTGATGTGCGATGTGTGTCTGGTGTTTGAGTGTGTGTGTAATGTGTCTCAGTGTGTGTGTGAGATTGTGTGTGTGTTTGTGTGTGTGTGTGTGTGTGTGTGTGTGTGTTTATGTGTCTGAGTATGTGTGTGTGTGTGCGTATGATGTGTGTGTGTGTATGTGTGTGTGTGTGTGTGTTGTGTGTCTGTGTGTATGTGTGTGTGGTCCACATATACTATGCTACACGAATAAATGTGGCAGTTTTCCTGAGAGTGGGGTTAAAATTGCCATATAAATCACAGCAGACGTATAGGACATGCACCCTCATGTAGAATAGGCATGACGAATGGGGTGCATGGCAGGCCAATGAGAGATGTAATGCCTACATGATTCACTTTCTTCACATATGGATTTAGATCTTCCACAACAACATTTACAATGCCTATCAGACCTTCAGTTTTATTCAATCAATGCTATTTTTATTCTGTGTGTGGTGTGTGTGTGTGTGTGTATGTGTGTGCACATGTTTTTGTATGTCTGTGTGTGTGTGCATGTGTGTGTGTTTTAGTAATGTGTCTTTACAGTGGCTAGAGAGCTTTGATCGAGACAGCTATGCATTTGTCAGTGTACATGTATTAGAATTACAAAAGGCATCCGTGGAAGATGACTAGGGACGGCACCTGACATTCGTCTGTCATGAGGGGGGCTGGCATCTGCAGTTAATATACAAGGGGGAGGGATGTCATGACCAACACTTCAGGACAGCGACAAAAGAGAGAGAAAGAAAGGAAGAAAGAAAGAACGAAAGAAAAAGGGGGGGCGATATACTAGTGACACCAAAAAAAAGAACAATATATGTATATATATATATATATATATATATACACATATATATATATATATATATATATATATATATATATATATATATATAGGTAGAGAGAGAGAAAGAGAGAGACGAGAGACAGAGAGAGAGAAACATGACAGGTATCAAAGACAGGTTGTTTATTTTCTCTGTTCTATCTTTCTCTCTACCAGACAAACTTGGGAAATATTGCAGAGACAGGGGTGTTGTGGGTTTCGAAAGACAATAAAACATTTTACAAATAAGAGCTCTCAAAGTGTCACTCATCCACAATGAAACAAATAAAATACTCATTGTGTTTCAACAGTATTCCTTGCAGCGCTGAACAAAATCATTTCCATTCTGTGTGTGTGTGTGTGTGTGTGTGTGTGTGTGTGTGTGTGTGTGTGTGTGTGTGTGATGACGAGGGTGTTTGTGGGGAAATTTGCATAAAAAAGAAATACCTAATGGAAAAAGTACTGGAACAAAACCTGACGGCCTCGATGGTTCACTGCTCCCAACCCATTGAGAAATGAGCAACCCATCCATCATTTACTCTGCTGGGATTATCTGCTGTGTCAGGTGCACGCGTGCCCAAACAGTGGCCAACGTGGGAAAACAAATGACTCAAGACTGTCTCAAGTCTCATCCTACTATTAATATAACTTACTGCATCCTACTATTAATATAACTTATTGCATAATCCTCTATTGCCCTGCAGCCATTTGATTGACATTTCGGAAGTTTTTGTGCTCATACACCTGAGCCAGCGGTTGGTTGAGTGCTGTGGATTTTGGTTGGTATGCTCTCTGACGACCACACAGAATCCCAGAAACAGGATTACTAGCTTTGGAGGGATGTGAGCCGGGGAGATTGAGGTAAAGGATTTCAAATTTAATCTTTGTATTTTTTTATAAAGCAGCTGCTAGTTTACAGTCTAAAAAGGTAACCTACCTTAAACACATCCTTGAATCATTCTCTCTCTCTCACACACACACACACACACACACACACACATCCTGACATCACAACAAAAAGGACAGTGTGTTTCCAACCAGGGCACTACTGTCCTTAACAGAATATGAAACATCATTTAGCCCCGCTATAGTGTACATGCAAGGCAAATCTGACCAGCAGCTGAATGTACTGTAGTGTAGTTCGCACTTCACTCCCCCCTCGTGGGGAGCAGGGTGGTGTGATCCAGGAAGCCGAGCTGCCACTGAATCGCATCAGCTGACGAACAGCATCTCCCCATCCGCGGATGGAACGACCCGCCCAAGCCGGGTGCCCGATCGCTGACACAGGAGGCAGGTTGTCTGTGGTCTCTGAATGCTAGACAGACTTCGGGAGGAGGCGGCGAAAGACGTGGAAAGGGACGTAAACCTGTTACAATGGCTTCTAACTTCAATGACATAGTGAAACAGGGCTACGTGAAAATACGGAGTAAGAAATTGGGGGTAAGTGCCACTTGCTTTATGTTAGGCTGGCTACTACCGTAAATTGCTCTGCCAACAGCGGCAGAGACAGCATCTGGATCCAAAAGGGTTTAATTGCTTCCTATGCTGTTATCCTGCCGTGAACTTGTAAAGATAAAAAGCGGAACTAAATTATGTAGGCTATACCTCACCTAGTATAGACTATTCCGCGTTCTCCATGAATGAACAAAGTAAAGGATGCAAAATTAGAATATGTGGTAACCACGGTCAGCTTGGTGCTTCATACAGCAGACTAGTTTGTGTGCTTAGTTTGGTATTTTCTCCCTAGTTTATAATTGTGTATTGCTTATAAATGATGAATGCTGTCGTAAAATGCTGCTGGACAAAAATATTTAAGAGGAGTTGATTTGCCAAAAAAAATTAAAGTTGATGTCAATATTTCTTTGACGAACTAAATATGTCAGCCCATGAAATGGCCTTACTACCACAACGCCCCGCTGATGTGGTCTGCCAGGCTTGACAGATATTGATGTTTTCATTTTATTTCTGAGTTGACATTGCTAATCAGGTGAAACGACAAAAAGGGCAGCTCTTCCATTCACTGTCTTCCAGTTGCTAATTTGAGAGCTACTGTACACACATCTACACACATCATACAGTACATGCTGAGGCATTAATCCATTGAGAAATTTCAGCTCCAAGTTGAGGGGGCAGGAACAGTTGCAGGAAAGGCACGTTGTGAAGAGATACTCCCGTTCGTGCCTCTTGGTAACATTGGCATGAACATGTACTGGTACTGATGGCAAGATGATAACACTAGATTCTGTCCTTTGGCTCTGCAGTCAACTTTGTCCATATAAAATTCAATTAAAATCTATATGGTGCTTACAGTGTGGCAGTTTCAGCCCATAAGAGAAATGTTCCCCAGTCATCACTGAGAAGCTTTTATTATGGGCTTCATTTGCCATTCACGAATGCTCATCTATAGGCTTTTGTACATTGCTTGTGCATGCTTTGTGTGAATGTGTTATGTGTGTTTACAAACTAGTTGTGCTTCGGGTGAATTTGCCAAAAAAATATTCCAAAAGCTTTCAATCTGGCATGCCAAATACTTCATCCCACAGTGTTTAATTATGTGTTGTTTTGATTTGCGTTATCTGACTGTTGTGCTGGCACCACTGAAAGTAATTATTTGTGTCTCCCTGAGAATAGCTTGTTTTTTAATAGAAGCCGGGGTGTTTTCATGTCAAGGGTACCTGAAGAATATCTGGCTATCATTTCTTTTCTTCAGCTAATGTCCCCCAACAGCTTAATGGTGTCATCAGTTCCAGTAGATTTACCTCCAGATTTGTGGTAATAAACGTTTGACTTTGCCCCTTGTTGATCCTTTGCCGATGGTCGTCCGCATCTGTTAAAAGTGACACAGGGCTACTTTTTCATGCCCTAACTAGGTTATGTGTGTGTGTGTGTGTGTGTGTGTGTGTGTGTGTGTGTAAAAAAAATGTCCCTCATCATGACAGTTGCATGGTGGCACACACAGGTGTTGTTGAGCTGTAAGGTGTGTGTCCTGTGTGAGTCTGTGCCCCGTCCTAGACATGTGCTTTTTCCTGCGGGGCGTGATGCTGTAAGGTGTGTGCCCTGTGTGAGTGTGTGTCCTGTGTGAGTGTGTGCCCCGTCCTAGACATGTGCTCTCTCCTGCGGGCGTGATGCCTCCCCCGTGGGTACCAGCGGGGAGTCTGTGTAGGCATGACACTGGTATTACCCCCTCCGGTGCGCTGGTGTGAGACGCTGTTTGTCAGTCTTTTCGCCTTTTGTTCAGAGATTGCCCTGAAATGAAGCGGGTTTATTAGAGCAGTGTTCTAGAGCCTCCCATTCAAGGCTGCGGCCAGAAGAAAAGAAGAAAAGAAAGAAAGAAAGAAAGAAAGAAGGAAAGAAGAAAGAAAGGAAAAAAGAGACAGTTCACTGGCTTTCATGTTTTATGCACACCCTGATTTTTTTTATGTCTCAGTTCACTGAATCGGCCAGTGGCTGCTAGCCTGTCTCTCTCTCTTTCCTCCTCTCTCTCTCTCTTTTTTTTTTACAAGTGTCGTGTTGGATTCACGGATCAATACTCTCGAGCTGTAGGATGAGCTTCTTCTCTTTCTTTCTGTCTTCTCCCCCTTCTAGCCCCGTCTCCCTCTCTCTCCCCCTCTCTTTCTCCCTTCACTTTCCCTTTCTATCTCTATCTCCTACTCACACTCTATCCCTCTCTATATCTCTTTCTCTCTCACTCTCAGTCTCTCACATACACACACAAACTCACACATACACACACACACACACACACACACACACACACACACACTCTTTCTCTCTGTGTGTTTCCCTCCCTCCTTCCACCTCTCTGGAGAGAGAGAGAGAGAGAGAGAGAGAGAAGCCAAGTGGCTCAACCCAGGCTGTCTCTAAAGAAGAGCACCATAGTCTGGCTGTTTGTCATGCGCCTTGTTCCCCTCTTGGCCCAGGTCTAAAGAGGGGGGACAAGAATGCCACCCCACCCCGCCCCACCCCACCCCACCCCACCCCAGTCCAGCCTAGCCCAGCCTGCCCTACACTCTAAAAAATAATGGGGCCAGTACCGGTTCTTCGATGCCATAGAAGAACCTTCACTCTCCATGGAACCATCCAGAGATGCTTAAAGAACCATTTAAGCACCTTTATTGTTTAGCATGTTTGTGAAAGGTTCTTCACATTGGCAATGATTCTTCAGAGCCTCAGATCATAATGGGCTATGTTATGTCCTGTCTGCATCAATGGTTCTTTAAAGATCTGTTGCCTCAACGCTTCTTTGAAGCACTGAAAAAGGTTCTTTTATGGCATTGCTCTGAAGAACCTTTATTTCTTAGAGTGTACCCTACCCCACCCCACCCCACCCCACCCCCAGCCCAGCCCTGCAACCGTGTGCCCAGGCCTCCATTACATGTTGTTTGCCTCTGGGGCCTGCCCAGGTTTTGATCTTGTGTTGGGCTGTGCTCATGCCAGATCTGCTGTGGTTACTCTGATGTAGGGAATCCTCTCTGAAAAAAAGTAGCTTTGCAGTGTAACCTCTGGCCCATTATGGCTTAGAAGGACATTTTGTTTTTGTCCTGCTAATGTGGCGTCTTTCCACAACTAGCACAACAATGTTTGCAGTCTATCCTAGGAAGACAATGAGGAGTAGATTAAAATACCAGACTACAGAGAAAACACTGTATCCATTACCAGAGTCATACATAGATCAAAATATCCTCTCCACTGTACTTGGATTACTAAAGATGCTTTTACTGTGTGTTTTTTGGGCCTTGAATGATATTTTTGTAGGACATAATATCATAGGCCAGTGTGCAGAGATCCCAGGAGGCCTTTGGCAACACATAGATTAAGGTTGAGGTTACCTTCAGTACCTTCCACGAGAGAAAACAGTCTTGGATCAGGGCAAGTACTGCATCAAACAGACATGAAAAGACATTTCAGCAAAACTCATTACATGCAAGACGCTACAATACTGTTACTCAACGTAGTATAGTAAATATACATTAAATATAAGATGTTAGAGTATAATTATTAATTAATTACAATAATATAAATTACATATAATACATAATAATAATATA
>CM059285.1:24417999-24422999 GCA_030347295.1 Setipinna tenuifilis
TCAGAGACAAATCCACCACTGCCATTGTAATGTCCGCTTTAATGTTTAGGCTTCAAGATCAGATGGATGGCTTTATACACCCAAAATACATACGTTTTAAATCCCAAATTAAGGGTTTAACTAATAATGAACTACAGATCCATGCTTAAAAACAGACAAATGTAGGTAAATAGACTCAGACCAACTTCAAATAACTAGAAAAAATGTAGGATAATGGACTCAGAGCAACTTTAGATAACTGCATCAATAGATAAGGATTTTATTTGTGTAATGTAAACCAGTAAATTTGATCTTGCATCTTAACCTTATTTTCAAAGCAAAACACTCATTGATAACCATCTAAATGATTAGGAATTGGTCATCTGAAGCCTTTATGGTGTGTTTTTTTTAGACCTCAACACAAGCCACAGCCTTCTTGCCTGCCCTCATTTACAAAGTGCAAGTGTGCCATAAGCTTGCTCAGTCCAGTCCACTCTCCAGTGTGCTGTGGCCATAGCCGCTTGAGACGGCCCCACTGAAGTAAAGTGAAGTAAAGTAAAGTAAAGCCCCTGAGGCTTCTGTGCTGTGCTGTGCTGTGGGGGAGAGAGCAGAGCAGAGCAGGGGAACGGAAAGCCGTCTCGTGGTCCGAACAAATCCATCATGGGTCCATTTAGCCCGCCTCTTTAATCTCATCATTTGGGGCGCATTAATCACAGACCTGAGCCCCTCCCCTGGGCACCCCCCCTCGCTGTCCCAGGGCAGCCCGCCGCTGCCGCTGCTGCTGAAGGTCGCCCCCCCCCCCCCCCCACCCCCCCCCCCTCAGCTGGTTGGCTCTGGGGCTCTGGGGCTCTATCAGTGTCAGTATCAGGTTCCCAATGCAACCATAGACTGCATATAAGGCTACGTTCACACTGCAGCCTGAGGTGACCTGAATCTGTTTTTTTTTTTCGCTCCTAAGTGACCTGTATCTAATCTTTTACTGACAGTTTGAACGACACAGATCCGATTTTTTCGAACGTGACTCAGGCCACTTGGATATGTGGTTCTAAAAGTGATACATATCTGATCTTTTGACATGCGACTTCAGGCCTGAATGGCCAGGTCGTGTTCATCCAACCTACACACATAACAATCCCACATACATTCTCTGTATGGACGTTGTAAATTATCTTAAACTAATGGTTTCTAAAACAATTGACCCCACTCTGAGTTATCATGGACCCAAAAACTACCAAACTATCGAAACCTTTTTTTTTCAGCCAAGCTGTAAATACATTTTGCTGTGAAATTTGACCCTCATGGTTTTACTGGTCATTGAAGAGTCGAGCTAACCAGAACGAGCGGACCAGAGCAGGCTAAACCTATCTACGTCACTAGGTCATAAGCCCCGCCCAGAGCCATGTATGGCACGCCCACATCCCAGAGGAAGAACAGTGGACAGAAGCTAGGTGAGCGAAAGACAGCGAATTTGCCCAATCAGAGGTGCCTTATTGACGCGTCATGGATATTAACCAGGGACACTGGAAAAGCCAGTCGTTCAACCACTAGACCTGTTCTAGCTTACAGAAAACAGCGTCAAGCAAGACAACTAGGACATAGTTTTTCACATAAATGACCCACAATGCATTCAACCATAGTGGCGACACAGCAATATGAATAACTAGGAAAGCACTCAGAGAGCACAGACCTCCGCCAAGGCAGCTTAAGTCTCCACCTTATTGTCATTCTCACCTTAAGACATTAAAAGACATTAATCATGTTAAAACATTTTATTACTGGCGTAATAGTTAACTAGTGGGTTTGTTCACTCATGCTCACATGAACTTGGTTGGCTCTTCGGTGCAGGTGGGTTCGTTCACTCATGGTCACACGAACTTGGTTGGCTCTTCGGTGCAGGAAAGTACTTTATCTAATTTCCACTGGCAACATGAACTACTGGGCTGCTCACCACTACCGCTCTAACTCTCCTCTGTCTTTCACTGAACCATCTAACCAAAAACTCAACAACTCCTTGACCCGCAACAGGAGCCTCATTTCCGTACCAACCTATATTCCCTCCTTTCAAAATACAAGTCTCTGTAGATTCCATGCTACACTGGTAACTTCACTGAATAAAAAAATCCTGGATCCAGATGGTTATCCGGATCACCACCAAAAACAAATCAGTTCTAAGTTTCTTCTAAGTCACTTCTGACCTATCCTGAAAATTTCATCAAAATCCATCCATAACTTTTCGAGTTATGCTGTTCACAAACAAACAGACAAACAAACAGACAAACAAACAAACCAACGCCATCGAAAACAACATCCTTGGCGGAGGTAAAAATAACGATACTGTAGAAGTTGACCTTTAAAGTCTTTTTTTTTCATCATTTCCAATATGACTGAAATTGTAGCCATGTGTAATTGTGATTGCTGAAAGTGGTTGTCAGACACCTGTTAACAGCAGCTCTTTCCACCAATCGCAACATCTTCGCCTCCACACTCTGTGCTGCACTGCCGTGCGGGTGGTGTCAGAGACAGATATGAGATACCTATATATAGGTTCGCTTGTTTGCCTGTGTGAGTGCTTGTTGTACAGTAAAGAGTGCATGTGTTTGGCTTGGTAGCTGGCCTTGGTCCTGGAATGATTGAAGTAGAGATCATACAAAATGATGTTCGCTTGCACCCCCTAGGGGTGTGGAGGACTTAGATAGTATAGCCATTAGTGAAATGGAGGAGTTAGCGGGAGGAGGAGGAGGGTGTGTGTATGTGTGTGTGTGTGAAAGAGAGTGTGAGGACTTAGATAGTATAGCCACTAGTGAAATGGAGGAGTAAGGGGAGGAGGAGGGTGTGTGTGTGTGTGTATGGTGTGTGTGTGTGTGTGTGTGTGTGTGTAAGGACTTAGTATAGCCACTAGAGAAATGGAGGAGTAAGGGGGAGGAGGAGGGTGTGTGTGTTTGTGTGTGTGTGTTTGTGTTTGTGTGTGTGTGTGTGTGTGTGTGTGTGTGTGTGTGTGTGTAAGTAAGGACTTAGTATAGCCACTAGAGAAATGGAGGAGTAAGGGGGAGGAGGAGTGTGTGTGTGTGTGTGTGTGTGTGTGTGTGTGTGTGTAAGTAAGGGGAGGGGGAGGGATAATTCGTAATGCCGGTGCACATGACAGGTGGATGAGCAGGAGGGATTAAATCTCCTAGAAGGCGGAAGACAGGTGAGCTGGTGACTGTCAATCATCCGGATGTTTAGAAAACAACATTTAGCTAAAAATCCCATCCAGGCTATTACCACTGTAGAGATAGCTGCCTGGGATAGTGGATCTCCAATGTTTATTTGACTGCATTGCTGTGTCCAAAACATTCACTCATTCATGATGCACTGCACTGCACTGTATAGTGTGACAATTACATTGTCTAGTTTCCTAACATAGTGTACTATGCATAAACGAGTGAGCATTTTGCATTTATTTCTAATTCATTAGTGCTTTTTATGTCGCTTTGCCATTCATGCCAGATCTGGGCCACAGCCATGCCAGACCTGGGCCACAGCCTCGCCAGACCTGTCATGGTGCTACTCTGTGGTGAGATGCCAGCACAAGCAAAGCTGCACTGTCAGCAGAGGTGGCAGCCTTGGCTTTAAAGGGGTCCTTCCATCGTTATTTTTATTCATATTTCTGTCGCCACTATGGTTGAATGAATTGTGCGTCATTTCTGTGAAAAATTATGTCCTAGTTCTCTTGTTTGACGCCAAGAGACGTAGATAGGTTTAGCCTGCTCTGATCCGCTCGTTTTGGTTAGCTTGACCCTTCAATGACCAGTAAAACCACGAGGATCGAATTTCACGTCTTGGAATGCTGCGTGCATATACTGCTTGTTGTGACCCACCACATTGTAAATAGAGCTACTAAAAGTGGTTTTTGACGGAAGGACCCCTTTAAAGTGTAAAAGTCCTTCCACCTACTTGTTCCCTTTCATTCCCCAAACCAGCTATTTCTGTTTGGACCAGCTATTCAGACGAGTGGTTGAGCCTATTAGGGAAACGGGTAAACCAGGTAAACAGGTGGAACCCAAACACGACAGGAGCTTTTCTTTCAGCCGCTTGGGTGTTCCAGTTCTTGACAGTTAGCCTGTATAAGTCATACCGATCATCTCTGATTCATTTGCTCCAGGTAAACGGGTAGAATCCAAACACGACGGGACCTTTTCTTTTAGCAACTTGGGTGTTCATTCTCTGACAGGTAGCCTGTGTACGTCCACACCGATCATCTCTACTTCATTAGCTCCTGCTCAGGTCAGCCCCAGCCTTAGCCTTAGCCCAGGGCCATAGCCACACATAGATCAGCTGCTCTATACGTCTGTCATGGGTCTTATTCACCCAGGTCATGGTAATGGTAAATGGCCTGCATTTATACAGCACTTTCCTATACTCGGCAGAGTGCCTGAAGCGCTTCACATTGAATGGCATGCATTTACATGCGTAACATGCACGCATAACATGCGTAACATGCATTTACATGCCTCATTTTCACCTGCTCACACACCGTTTGCGAGGGCTGCCATGCAAGGCACCAATCAGTACACCGTGAGCAGTGTGGGGTTCAGTGTCTTGCTCAGGGACACTTCGACCCAGTCAGGAGAAGGTGAAGTCCAACCAGTGACCCGTTGGTTGCTCGGACCCATTGTAGTCCTCTAGCTACTGAGCCACTGTTGCCCCAGTAGTCACTAGTCATTAATCTGTAGGCCACTGGACTTACATTTTGAGCATTTACATGCCTCACATTCACCTGTTCAAACACCCGTTGGCTGCCATGCAAGGCGCCAATCATTACACCGTGAGCAGTGTGGGGTTCAGTGTCTTGCTCAAGGACACTTCGACCTAGTCAGGAGAGATGGTGAAGTCCAACCAGCGACTCGGCAAGTCCTCTAGCTACTGAGCCACTGTTGCCCCAGTAGTCACTAGTCATTAATCTGTAGGCCACTGGACTTACATTTTGGGCTTGACCTGTTATCAAAAAGGCTTTGACAGTTCTCAAGAACTTTCAGAACCGA
>CM059285.1:24432999-24447999 GCA_030347295.1 Setipinna tenuifilis
GAGCGAAGAGTGAAGGGCTCTCCGGCTCGTCTCTAATTTCCAGCGTTTGGAAGGAACACCATGCCCCTGATTCATAATTAACCAGACTGCCACAGACAAGGGGACTTGTGTCCATTAATCAGCCTTTGAACATTTTTTATCCACGCAATCAGCGGGCTCGTGCAAAGGAGGGAAAAAAAAAAAAAGCATAAAAAAAGGTCCATCCTCTGCTCTTAGCCCCCCACTGAGAGGCACTGATACACAGCGGGGGCATAAAAGGGACGCTGATTGCATATTCATTTGCATGCACTCCTTTGAGGGACCTCGTTTGGTTTGTCTGAACCCCCCCACCCCCACCCCTTAATCAGAGTTTGGGACACGGACAAAGCAGTCGTGCCACACAGGTTCGCCCACACGGAGATAAAGCTGGGGGGGTGGGCGGGTTGTGGGTAGTGGTAGTGGTTGGGCGTATGTGTTTGCACATGTGCTCAAGAGTGGAGGGCCAATTGAGAAAAATCCGTCATTGTGTTTCTAGGAATGGCGAGGCCTACTGAGTTAGTGATAGTGGTAGTGGTTGGGCGTATGTGTTTGCACATGTGCATGCAGCGCTGTCAAGAGTGGAGGGCCAATTGACAAAAGTCCGTCATTGTGTTTCTAGGAAGTGCGAGGCCTACTGAGTTACCCTGACAGCATTAAAGTTGCAGGCCACTGCTGGCTGAGGGAAAGTGCGCTACCCCGCGCGGCTAACCACAATGGACTGCCCATGGGTGGCCAGATGTCACAGCATAATGATAATGACACCTTGCGAAAATGACTTTGTCGTGAATGATTTGCACAAATGGCAGCTTATGAAATTACACACCCATGCTCATTTTACAGAGATGAGCAGTTCTAATAGCATGTGTTGTTGTTGCTGGAGGTTTTTTATTTTTATGTTGATGGCTAGAAAGCACCCCGGGAGTATGTGCTTCAAAGGATCACAGTGGCAGATTTCTGCTCGTACGGAGAAGTGCACAACAGGCATAAAATATCTAGCATCTGACTGCAAAGCATTGTGAAGTATTTGAATGTCTGAGTACCCGTCTTACCTCTAATCCAGATCCAATATAATACTATGTAATACTTAATAAATAATAAGTGGACATATGATATATTATGCGTGTGTTTATCATAAATAAATACATGGCAACTTCCAACACATGCATTATGCCCCAGCACTGAGTTTTGTGCATAGCCTTAATGCATTGCTTCATATTTTGTCAGAAGATAATGATACCTCTGTCAGCGCCTGATTATAAATGGAATTAATTTGCAGCCCAGAGGAACAGAGGGAAAAAAGGGGACTGTTTCATTTCATTGTTAATCAACTCGGTCAGCTTTTTTTCTTTTACCAATAGTTCACCAACATCTCGCAGACAAATTGCAGGAGGAGGAATCGAAAAGAAAAGGGGGACAAGGGAGAGGGGGGCTGGGGGTGGGGGGCGGCTGGGGGGGGCTGTGCTCTTATGCATTACGCCCAAAATGCCTTGTTAAGCTCAGGTATAAAAATGAATCTCTGGCAGAGCAAACTGCTGTGCGGCGGCCAGGCGTGATGAAAGTGGACGTATATACATCAACAAAATGGCTCCCCACGAGCCCCTAGGCGTGAAGCACAGCAGGGGGAGATTAATCCCCATCTGAGGTCTCCTCTCCTCTCCTCTCCTCTCCTCTCCTCTCCTCTGCGCCGCCCGCCATGTTTGCAGAAGGGCCTGGCCAGTACGTCCCCACACGAGACCTATGGCTCAGCGGCCTATTATCATGTCCGCTGCGTGGACATCGTAAAATAAGGCTCATATTGAGATACTCAAGCATGGCAGAGGGCCAAGTGTGCCTCAGGACAGCTCCCCATCAATGTATCATAAAATGTTAAACTACCTTAGGAGAGATGTCTGCCATTTTTAATGCAGAGCGAGGCATCACCCGCATACGGTATATCACGGGCAGAAAGCACACGTGCACACACACACATGGGTGGAGCAGGGAAAAGGTTGGTCTACTTCATTTGTTAATTATGATCCTTTTGGGATATTGATGTCAGTGTGAAAAAAAAAACACATGACTTCGAAAGCAAAGACCCAAGGGGTTTAGGCAACTTTTTTGTCCTATGGGGTGGGTCAGGGACAGATAAAAGACAGTGGGGAAAGGGGGAAAAGCAAAAAAGACAGACAGAAAGTGTACGGTAGAACGTGGGTGTGTGTGTGTGTGTGTGTGTATGTGAAGTGTCTTTTTACAAACACAGTATTCCATGTTGACCTTGACATTGTCCCTAGGGGGAGAGAGAGTGATGTTTATTGTGATAGTCCCAAAGGCCTGGCTAGGAGAGAGAGAGAGAGAGAAAGAGAGAAAGAAAAAGACAGAGAGAGAGAGAAAGAGAGAAAGAAAAAGACAGAGAGAGAGAGAGAGAGAGAGAAAAAGAGAGAGAGAGAGAGAGAGAGAGAGAGAAAGAGAGACAGAGACAGAGAAAAAAAGAGACAGAGACAGAGTGATATTTAATGTGGTAGAGTCCCATAGCCCTTGCTGGGGGAATTTTGGGTCGTCTTTCTTCACTTGTTTGAATCTCCACATGCACATCACACTGCAGACTGGGAGACGCTGTGCAAACCAGGCAGCACTGAATATATACCCTCTACATCCAGGGCAAACCAGGAATGACTGAATATATACCCTCTACCTCCAGGGCTGACCAGCAGTGGCTGAATATATACCCTCTATACCTCCAGGGCTCACCAGAAATGACTGAAGGGCATGAGGTTTTAATGCATAGACATTATTAAATTGATTTTGATAGAAATAAAAAGATAAACAAAGCCTTGTGAGTATAGTTGAAGGAATACAAACATATTTGTCTCTTACTAAAGAATCTAATACAGAGATAAAATGCTGTTAAAAAAAAGACCCTTAAAGAAAGATGTTTACCCAACTCTTTTAAAATGCACAAGCAATAAACAAACAGGAAATAGACAAAGCTGCATCTTGTGTTTTCTGTACCCTTTGCAACTTAATCATTGGCTTAGTAGTTTAGACACGATTGATTTTATGAAATGCAGCATTGCTAGTTTTATACTTCCAGGAGCCTTGTATATGTTTGGTGGGAGAAGATTAAGCCTAGTGGCTCTGCACTAAATGTGAAATGTCTTTTTAAAAAAAAAAAAAAAAAAAAGGGCTAAAGAAGAAAAAGATAAATGAATTTATAAATAAACTGGAAGGGCACTGGAGGATTCAGTACCAAGGCCAACGTCCATGTACCCTATCAGACAATGGCAGCGAGAGAGACATAACAAACTATTTATATGATCAGAGCTGTTCTTCAGAGCCACTCAGACATTTACCAAGTTTTTTTTTGGCCGCCACTTGACCTTGCAACCCGATTCATGAAAGTTTCATGAAAGTTTCATGAAATAGTTACTGCATGATGCTGGTTACAGACAGGCAGACAGACAGACAGGAAGGCAGACAGGCAGGCAGACAGACAGGCAGGCAGGCAGACAGACAGACAGACAGGCAGATGACAGACAGACAGGCAGTCTGCACTGAAGGCCTAGAGCCATTCTGTTAGAGGCATATAATAACAGCAAATTATGTGATTCCAGAATCTGATCCCAGAACATCGTTTCACACGGTATATTGGCCCTAGGTCACATCATTACTACCACAATGCAACACTGTGTTTTTTTTTCCGCCATCATTTTTATTTGTTGATAGTGTCATATTTATCACTTAAATTTTATGAGTCAACACATTTTTAAGTCAACACAATTCCATGAGTCAACACAAAGCCATGAAACACGGCATGTTTGTAGCACCTCTTGGCTGAGATGGCATATAAGGTGATCTACAGTATATAAAGTAATCTAATTCTGATATTGTATTATTTTACTGAATTTCTTCTCGTTTTTCACCTGATGTGGTGGTCTTATTACACAGTGCTATGCAGAATGTTTAGTCTTGTCTAATATATGGTAATGTTTCCCATATTTATATTTATTTATTTATTTATTTATTTATTTATTTATTTATTTATTTATTGCAGATCTTCCGGCGCTGCTGGCTGGTTTTTAAGAAGGCCTCCAGTAAGGGACCCCCGCCGTCTGGAGAAGTACCCCGATGAAAAGGCAGCCTACTTCAGAGGCTTTCACAAGGTGACGTCCCCTCCATGCATGCCCCCCCCCCCCCCTCCCCCATGGTCCTGCTCCATGATCCCCCCCCTCCCCCATGGTGCCCCTCCTCATTAATAATAATAATTATTATTATTATTATAATAATAATAATAATAATAATAATAATAATAACCTTTACTTGTATAGCACAGTTCATACATACAAGATGCAGCTCAAAGTGCTTTACAGTTTGGCAAGGTCATGAACAAAACAGCATTTCTTACAGTCCAATGGCATCGGAGTAATTGAATGCAATAATGGAATGGTGTAGTGTTATAACAATGCAATGTCACAGCAACGCAATGTCCTGCTGATGCGGGCTCTTGCGTGAACACAGGTAAAGCATTTGTTGTATCTCGGTGGTGCAGGGGGCTTGTTCAGGCACTGTTGACAGTTCTTGCATTGCCTCCCCCCACCCCCCTGGTCCCCTCCGTGGTTCCACTCCCTGACGCCGCCCCCATGTTCCTCCTCCATACTTACGATGTACATGCACTGAGGGCCTACAGTAATGATAATAACAATAATAACACCAATTACACTACTTATTTTAAGTGCACTTTTCATACAGAGAATGCAGCTCAAAGGCAAGGCAAGTTTATTTGTGTAGCGCATTTCATACATAAAAGCAGTTCAGTGTACTTACAGTAACAAACATAAAAGCAAAGAAGAACATGTAAAAGCATATGGATATGTATAAAGTAAATAAAATATATTTCATGAAAACAAAGAACAGTATGTAAAAGCATAAAAGATAAAATAAGTGTAAATCATGAGCATCAAGCATCTGAGCACAGTTTGGTCTTTAAGTCTGGAGTCTTGGTCTTAACTCTCAGGTCTAACTCAAAAGTGCTTAGCAATGTGCGGAGGAAGAGCAAAGGCCAGACTGTGTTTCAGTTACACAGATCCCCATAGGAGTCTTCAGGAGGTCCACCCTGGTCTCCACAGCAGCACTGGGCCAAGGAGACACTAACTGTCTATTCGTGTTTTATGTGAAGGACCAAATGACAGAAATCACAATGACAGTAACTCCATAACTCCAACTATAGGTGACACAATCATGCCACCATAACTAAGCTAAAAAAAACACCATGGCTGTCACCTAACTGGGGTCTCGCCGTGAGGTGTCACCATGGAGATGTGTCAGATAGAAATACCTGATGCCTGTTACCTAACCTGGGAACGCCACGCTGACCCTGGTCATTATTAGATGGTCAGTGAAAATAGATGTTAGGAAGTAGATGGTAGAAATGTTCTTTTTGGGTTTGTGACATGTACACACACAGGCACACACACAGACACACACACAGACACTGCGCACACGGACACACACACACACCGTGGACACAGACACACACACAGATACACACACACAGACACAGACACACGCACAGATACATGCACACACACACTGCACACACACAGACACACTGCACACACACAGACACACAGCACACACACACACACACGCACACACACACACACACACATACACACATACACGCACACACACACACACTGCACACACACACACACACACACACACACACACACACACACACACACACACACACACACACACAATGCACACATGCACACACACCTACACACACACATTACATTAAAATAAATTACATGTAGTTTAGCTAATGCTCTTATCTCGAGCGATTTAGAGTGAAATAGGTACAGGGACAGTCCCCCTGGAGCGATGTGGGGTTAGATGCCCTGCTGAAGGGCACTGAGCCGTGGATGAGGGTGTAAGAGAGCACGGGCTATTCACTGATACGGGCTGATGCTGACACTTTGAGCGTATCTGCACTGAAACTTGAGCAAGCCAGAGAATCGTGTAACATTTTATTAACATATTAAGCAGATAACACACTAGTGCACATGTCATGTAGCCCAAGGCACAGACAGTCTGTGCACCCTGTGATGAACTTAAAGTCATTAGAAAGCAGAAATGCATTATTTTGAGCTATAATGACCGTTGGAAGACAATGCAGAAATTTGTTGCAAATTCAACTCGGAATAGCTAAGCTTGTCGATGAATATATGCCCTGCCATTTGATTATTTAGGTTTTAGTTTATTTTGATATGGTTTATCATTTATGCTGTGACTGATGAGTTTGTGGGCTGTACAGTCGAGAACAATGGATGTTATGAGGAGAGCATGCAGAGCTCTATACGAACATTCAAATTTGATGCAATTTAAATGTTATTTTTTCCTGCAAACCGTTTATCACAACGAGTGGTGAAGAGCACCATTGGAAAGCTTACACTGCGCACTTTTGTGCAATATATGATAGGACATGGTCTAACCATCTTAAAAAACAGCTATACAATGTAGTGAAATAAAAAAAAACCATACACATCACAGGGTTTTGATACGGGAGGGTTTTTTTGATATGCAAGATGTTTTTCTCCTGTGATAGAGTAAAGGCAGCGGTGGCTCACTTTCAACGTTTATTTAACACACTGCAGAAAACACTGGCTCATTTCAATATGCAAAATGCCCAACTCCAACTCATGCTCACCATCATTTTGGCCCTCGTCCTCATTGTTGGTCATATATGTGTGTGTGTGTGTGTGTGTGTGTGTGTGTGTGTGTGTGTGTGTGTGTGTGTGTGTGTGTGTGTGTGTGTGTGTGTGTGTGTATATGTGTGTGTATGTGTGTGTATGTGTGTGTGTGCGCATGTGCACGCGTGTGTGTGTGTGTGTGTGTGTGTATGTATATATATATATATATATATATATATATGGCCTAAAGCTCTGTCTTCCCTAGCAACTTACAAACAACAGTAGCGCTGGGAAAGGGAGACTCTGTTTGGAAGTGATTGCGAATGTTTCTGCACGTTTCTTCACGAGTAACTATGCTCAAAGCTGATTACCGTAATTGACCTGAATGCTATCGCCCAGCCCTACCCCCATGCTCCACGTTTTTTCCTACTCTGATTCCAAGACAAACTCCTCAACCATTAGACCACAGCTGTGCCTCTCTCTCACACACACACACACACACAGACACACACACAGACACACACACAGACACACACACACACACACACACAGACACAGACACACACACACACACACACACATACAAGCACACACGCATGCATGCACACACACACACACACACACAGACACACACACACACACACACGCATCACGTGGATGGACTTCATCCCAGGTACCCAGGAATGTTCCAGGGAGAAGTGGCTGCTTAATATTCAGTGGTGGTGGGGCTGTGTGCTTTGGGGTGTGCTGGGGCTATGTGCTATTAGCAGTGGTGGTGGGGCTGTGTGCTATGTGCAGTGGTGGTGGGAGGTGTGCTATGTGCAGTGGTGGTGGGAGGTGTGCTATGTGCAGTGGTGGTGGTGGGGCCGTGTGCTATTAGCAGAGGTGAGGTGTGTGCTATTAGTAGTGGTGGTGGAGCTGTGTGCTATGTGCCTGGTGTGTGGTGGGGAGGTGTGCCTGGCGTGTGGTGTGAGAGTAGCCCCAGCTAGAGCTTCCGTTCCCCATTAAAACTGCAGGAGAAGGTCCTTTCTTCCTTCCATGTCACACGTAAATCTGCCTCCACTTCCCCTCTCCCTCCCTCCCTCGCAACCGGCAGATAAGTGCATTATTTAAATGGGCGCGGATATTGCTGTTAAGATTCCATTAGGACACATTTTTGGTTTTATCGAGTTCCTTTCAAAGCTTTTTTTTTCTCCTCCACTTTTCTTTTCTGTCTTTGTCTATTTCTTTCTTTACTCTCTCGGAGGATATAATAATAGTCTTTACTCGTATTGCACATTTCATACAAAGGTTGTAGCTCAAAGTGCCTCAGCACTCTTTGGCTTTTTGAAACTGTTTGAAACGGAAGTCGTTAGTCTGTCTCGAGTTAGTGACTAGCACAATGAGCGGCTCGATGTAAGTAACGAGTGAGAGTCTCTGTGCCTAGGTGGGGACCATGACATCAGTGTCACTCTTTTCATGCAGTGTTGTCAAATGGCAATTTGTGTCCTTTTATGAGCTCTCTAATAGCATTGGGTGCCACACACAGGAAGGTCATAATGCGCTTTAAAAGAGCCCTTCCTACCTCTCTCTCTCTCTCTCTCTCTCTCTCTCTCTCTCTCTTTCTATCTCTCTTGCTCTTTCTGTCACTCTCTCACTTTCTCACTCTCTCTCTCATTCTCTTACTCTCTCTCTCTTTCTCTCTCTCTCTCTCTCTCTCTCTCTCTCACTCTATCTGTTCATTTAGTACTGTCAGATATTAGATTCAATACCATGCCTGAATGACTCCACAAGAGCACAGCAAACAACATGCATCGCTGCATTGAAATGACCCGCTGAAATGTGTATCAAATGGGAATGAAGAAGAATATAACTTCTCTGCTCTTTAATTCCCCTATAGAACCTGAAGGTTGGGGGTTTGCGTGCAGACTTTTAAGTGCGCTGTCTAACAAGATGCCTTGACGGCTGTCTTTGTTGTGTGAACACAAAAACTCACACTGAGTCAGAGCTCAAGAGCTCATTTAACTCCCAGAATTCCATCATTTGTAACTGCTGCCACTGCTGCTGCTGTATGGCAGAAAAGTCATTTGGCATTTATTTCCCTTTGCTTTTAATCCCTCACCAACTTTTGGTCAATGATATCATATACCTCGACCAGTCCACCGAAATTACAGAACTCCTTTGCAGCACTAAGTTGTCTGAGGTGTTCAGGAAGTTCGGGTAGGTATAGTATTGTATTCACAAAGTTGCTCTGTGGGGTAAGGACTTCAATATATCAGAATTACTTTATTTGACAATCATTTTACTAAAAATGTCACAATTTCCATGGCAAGGTGGCCTGGAGTCAAGGTATTACCTTACTACTTTACAATTTATTTGTGGGGTGACAACAGATGGTAAATAATGTTCATAATATAACTTTGGCATTTGGCTGGCCAGCGTGTCGTGATCGAAAGGTTCATACTTCAATTTGACACCTTTCATCATTACCTCATTTTTTTAAACAAATGCCTAATTTCAGGAAATGTCATCCACAGAGGGAACTGAAGTAGACCTTTTGTCAATAATCTCATGAACCTCTTAAGGTAACATTTTGAAGCAAAGGTGAGCTCAAATTTAGCCATCTTCTTTAGACACACACACAACATGTTGTTGTATTCAACAATAAAACATTTAAATATCTCAAGAGCTGCTCGTGCTAAAATACTTACTTATTCACTTACATCTATTCAGCTCAGTCAACAAAGTGGTTACCCACAGCTAATCAAAAATTCAACAGCCAAAATACGTCTGTGGGAGTGAAATCGTGTAAGCTCATTCATAATGAAATATTGAAGCTGTTTACCCAATTTCATTCAAACCAGCCAAGATGTCTGCACAGCAAGCTCCACAGCTAATGTGCTTTTCTCCTGTTATTCCCCTTAATTATTGTTTATCCCCCCACCTCATGCCGTGCTCATGGTACTCTGCCGCCATGCAGTACGCCCACATCAGTCAAAGTCAAAGTCAGCTGTATTGTCAAAAAGCCATATGTACAGGTTGCACACACACACAATTTGCAAATTGCAGTGCTCTCTACGCCCACAGTGAACATTAAACATCTTATAAAAAAGACAGTAAGACATAATGACAAAACATAACAATATAAACATAACAAAAAAGTATAATAGGCTTGTATTTAATACAAATAAGTAAAATGCGATTAAATAAATAAATTAGATTTCCCCTCAGACATGTCCTGGCTGGAATGTGTGTGTTATACCTGCATCGCAACACTCACACACACACACACACACACACACACACATGACATTGGCGGGTCAGGTGACCGGAGCGCTCAGTGGCGTCGCTGAGGCGTGAGTCGGGATCAAGAGGCGGCGTGCGGCCCATTGCCTCGCCCGGGCAGCGGGCCGGAACAGAACAGAACAGAACAGAACAGAACCGCCACCACCCACACCCACATCACAGGATGATCAATGGCAGCGATTTAGTGCCCATGCTCCAGGGCTGGAGTTAGCCTGAAAGGGTCTGGAGAGGGGAGGGAGGGAAAGAGAGAGGGAAAGAGAGATGAGAGAGAGAGAGGTGGGGGGGGGGGGGGGGGGGGGGAGGGAGGGAGGGAAAGAGAGACAGATAGAGAGAGATGAGAGACAGATAGGTATATGAAGACGGAGAGAAAGAGTGAGAGAGGGAGAGAAAGACAGATGGGGATATGGAGAGAGAGAGATAGGGAGAGAGAGAGTGAGAGATGGGAATATGGAGAGAGATAAAGAGAGAGATAGAGAGGGAGAGAGATAAAGAGAGAGATAGAGAGGGAGATAGAGAAAGATAGGGATATGGAGAGAGATAGAAAGAAACAAAAGAGAGGTAGGGAGAGAGAAAGAGAGCTGGGGATATTGAGAGAGAAAGAGAGATGTAGATGGAGAAGCATAGTATAGAGAGAGAGAGGAGAAAAGAGATGGATGGGCAAAGAGAGAGAGTGATGGCGGGGGCAGATAGAGAGTAGAGAGAGAGGGAGGGAGACAGAGAATGATGGAAAGAAAAAAAAGAGAAAAGCAGCAGGAAAGAGGGGGAGGGAGGGAGGGAGAGAGAGTGATGGTTGTGAGAGATAGAGAGGAGATGGATTTATTATGATAAATGTTGCATGTTACACTCAGGATAGGTAAGAACACAAATTACCTCACAGTGGTCCATATTGTCTTGTCTTGCACTTTAATGTTTAATGTTTAATGTCTTTGCACTTTAATGTTTAATGTTTTTCTTTAATGTTTGTCCCGTCTTGTCTACGCATGGGACAGTAAGAAACCTAATTACGATTCCTTTTATATGTAACACGTGAAGAATTGACCATAAAGCTGACGTGGATGAAGGGGGGAGATAGAGAGGAGAGGAGAGAGGATGAAAAGGGAGGAAAGAAGGGGGGAATGAGAGAGAGAGACAGGGAAGGCTTAGCAACCTCCTGCCATGCACCCCTCACACCCCCCACCCCCCGACCCCCCCTTTGCCCCGGACCCACCGCCCCCCCGTGGCGATGGCACAGTGGGTAGCCTTAAACCTGGCATCTGCCTCCGTCCCCAAACCCCAGTCCCCGCCGAGGCTGGCAACACACACATTTACAGCCCCACGGACACCCCCGCCCCCGCCACTGCGTTAGGGGAGGACAATGAGGGGAGAGAAGAGAAAGAGAAAGAGGGAGAGAGAGGAAGAACGAAGACAGAGAAAGAGACAGACGGAGAAAAAAAGACAGACAGAGAAGGAGAAAGAAAAAAGAGAGACAGAAAAAGAGAAAGAGAGAGAAAAAATACAGACAGAGAAAGAGAAAGAGAGAGAAAAAAGACAGACAGACAAGGAGAAAGAGAGAGAGAAAAAAGACAGAAATGGAGAAAACAAGTGGAAAAAAACGTAGCATGCTATCTGCAGCCAACTCACAACCTCACAGCTCTAAAAATGCCTGGGCCCCCCAGGCAAGGGGTGCGAGGGTGGGGGTGGCGGGGTGGCATGCGAGGGGGTGGTGGGTCGGGGTGAGGTGAGAGAACGGGGGGAGGGAGGGAGAAAGTGTGTGTGTGTGTGTGTGGGGGGGTGGGGGGGGTGGCTGTGGGGGTGGGTGAGGTGTGAGTAAGGGATGGGGGTGCAGGAAAAAGGGTGAAATTTTGGGCAGTGCCTGGCCTGTGCAGACATCAGGATGAGGTTTGAAATAAAAGCTGATAACTCAACCTGAGCTGATAAAGCAGTTTACAGTTTACTTGTTTTGTATCTCACTGTGTGTGTGTGTGTGTGTGTGTGTGTGTGTGTGTGTGTGTGTGTGTGTGTGTGTGTGTGTGTGTGTGTGTGTGTGTGTGTGAAACAGTGTGTGAAACAGTGTGTAAGTAGAAAAGTCAAAAAGACAGAAACTGTGTGTGTGTGTGTGTGTGTGTGTGTGTGTGTGTGTGTGTGTGTGTGTGTGTGTGTGCGTTTGCGCATGTGTGTGCGTGTGTGTGTATGTGTTTGTGTGTATAAGACAAAGAGAAAGGGAGAAAGAAGGAAACAGTATGTAAGTAGAAGTCAGAAAGACAGAAAGTGTGTGTGTGTGTGTGCATGTGTGTGTGTGTGTGCACGCATGTGAGAGCTGTGATAATGGTATGTAATGTGATGATCTCTAGTGTGGAATGATCGTCTTTCTGATTTAAGGTTTTCATTGTCTCCCTCTGTGTCTCATCTGGGGCTGAACAAGTCATCCCCTTGGAGAGGCTGACTAGCATGTGTGACGCCAGTTACTGATAGCATTATGCAATCAGCTGCAGTCCTTGCAGTCCCGGAAATGGCTTGTGAATGTTAACTGTGTCATACTAAACTAAACTAAACTAAATAAGCCAGCGTTAGGTAACTGTGTCATCCGGTAGATGTAAAATGCCTGTTTGTAACCTCACAGGGCTAGTGCTAGCAACACACTCTGATTCTGTGCCAATGGCAACCCTGTGCTAATCCCAAGGCAGCCCTTCAAAGTGGATTCACCACCACATCAAATTCACAATTAGTGCGGGACAAAAGAGCCCCTTTTTGTCAATCACCGGGCTTTGTTTTGCATCTACTGTGCGCTTGTAAAAAGATTACATCCACAAAGGCGAATTTTGTGTGTGTGTGTGTGTGTGTGTGTGAGTGTGTGTGTGCGAGTGTGTGTGTGTGTGTGTGTGAGTGTGTGTGTGTGTGTGTGTGTGTGTGTGTGTGTGTGTGTTGCATTCCACGTGGACGCCATCCAATCCAAACTCCCTGGGCAGCCCAAGTTGGCCGTTCCATGTCGCTGGCTGGATCGGGTTTTGTTGACCAAGAGATTAACTGCATTAGTCTGGCTGCCTACATACGAGCATCTCCCCCAACCCAACACTTAACCCCCCCTCCAACCCTCACACTGTCATATCCCCTCCCCAACCCTTACGCTCACACCCCAACCCAACCCTTACGCCCCCCCCCAACCTAAACCATACACTCTCATCATCCCCCCAACCTTTTTGACCCCCTTCAGCACTTATTCGCCCCCCTAACCCAACCCTTATGCCCCACCCCCCCACCCTCCCTCTCTGCTGCCTCTCTGCTGCCTCTCTGCATTTAGTCCTAGGTGCATTTAAATCTGCAAACAAAGACACACTTTTCAAACTGTTTTTTTTTTTTTTCAAACTGTTCTGCTTTGAGGGTGTGACTCATTTTGAATGCTTACACAAGAGCGTTTGAAATTACATAGTTCAAAGACAACAAAATTCGCCTCAAATGTTCTCTGCAGTTTACCGAATTTTAACAGACCTCTGAGTAACAAGGTTTTTTTTTTACCCCCCCCACACAGATAACAGAACTCCACAACATCAAGAACATCACCAGGATACCCAGAGAAACCAAGAAGCATGCCGTGGCCATCATCTTCCACGACGAGACCTCCAAGACCTTCGCCTGCGAGTCAGGTGAGCGAGAGGGGGCGTGGCTTGCCTAATGGGGCGGGACTTGGGCAAGGGGGGGGGTCTCTTGCCTAAGGGGGGCTGTCTCTTGGCTAAGGGGACGCTGTCAGACCTCCAAGATGTTTGCCTGATTACTAAGGCACATTTTCGTAAACCGTGTGCCATTTTTGACAAACAACACACAATTTCTCAAAACAACTTTCACACTGGTGGTTTCACACCAAGTGCCTGACCACCAGGTCAAAATCATGCTCAGACTCTTACATCACACACAATCACACACAAAAGCAGTCATCAACACACACTTTGACTGTCACTTACACATTCGAGCGATTACTTTGAAAACACTTCTTCCAAAAGTCAGTCTTTTTCAGGGCAATTTAAGTCATTTTGGCATGCAGACTACCCTTTGGCCTGCAGAGTACAGGGCCTAGGAGTTTTAAAAAGTATCACACTGACAATAAGAAGTGCACAATTTTTGAGTCTTTGTTTCTTTCAAGCCAGCAGACACTTCCAGGTCAGCTGATGTAAATGGACCAGTAAACAATTTTACCGCAGAAGAAAAGCATAAAGTGTAAACATATTTAAAATATGGTGGAACGGAAGCGCAAAACTCATGTACAAGATGTGAAACACCAAGGGCAAAACACATCTATGATATAGGAAAGAAAATAATAAAAAAAATAAAAGCACATTTACAAGATCTTAAATGCTTTTACAAATTTACAAGTGGTAAAAGAAAAAATCAGATGGCAAAGATGAGCCCAATATTCAGGAAGAGCCTGTATTTGTACCATGTCTGCTTTGAAGTTTCAATCATCAAGTGTAGATATGGTCTACAGTTTCAATGTTTATAGGAGAGAGGATAATACAGTCACATAATACAGTCACGTCATTGAAATGTCTCGGAAAATGAGTGCATGGCTGAGTGTGCGTTGGCTGTAGTCATTGTCCTGCTTTATCATCGTCACCCATGTATGAGAACATGATGAATAATGATAATGAGGTTCAGCTGAAGCGGTGTGTCTGCGGTACTGTGTCTTTCTGTTCGGCATCCTTTCTGTACCGGTCCTTCTCTGGTGTCTTTCTTTCATTTGCATTTATGTTTTTTTTTTCATTTGCATTTATTCACATGTATGCTAGGCTTTTTAAGGGGCTTATGTTTGCAGCCGTTTTCCACTGATGGCATTTTACAGGATGCTGGCGTCCATTACCAGAATGACAGTATCAAAGCATACAGCATTGAATCAGCATACACAATATGTTATCAGGGCAAAAACTGATATCTTTTACAGTAGATGTCACATGTAATGAGTCACTGACAGCCTGATATCTCCATCTGCAATAGCTTTTACTTCTCTATATTCTTGTTCCTGCTCTTGTCTCGCTAGAAGAGCTACTGTGGTGTACAG
>CM059285.1:24455499-24457999 GCA_030347295.1 Setipinna tenuifilis
CACCACCTCCTCCACGCTATATCAGTCCCCTTCCTGCTGCCCCTCATCATCGTGAAGCAGAGTCGACCCCACCCCCACCCCCCCCACACACACCTCCACCTCCACCTCCTCCACCTCCTCCATGCTATATCAGCCCCCTTCCCACTGCCCCTCAGCATCGTGAAGCAGAGTCGACCCCCCCCACCATCCCTCCCAGATACCTGAAAACACACAAACACATACAGACACACACAACAAAATCGAAATATTCTGTGTCTTTTTCTTTCTCTTTCTCTCTCTCTCTCTCTCTCACAAACACACACACACACACACACACACACACACACACACACACACACACACACACACACACACACACACACACACAAACACACACACACACACACACACACACCCCACCACCACCAGCTTCTCCATCCTACAGTATACTACCCCCCCCCCCCCCCCCCACATACACCTCCACCCCCTCAAAGCAGAAGCTGATTCACAGGCTGTTGGCTGTGACTCCTGACCAGTCAGGGTGTGGAGGTCCAGCTCACTGGGCTGTGTCCGAGAGGGAATCTCATTAGGGCCGCATATGGCCATCAGCAGAGTTGATTAGCGAGGAATAAATAAATACACACGACTACACGGCTATGCTTGCTGTTGACTCTGCTGTCACAGTCAGGATAAATGAATAAACGAGAGAATGAAAATGCCACCCTAGCTCTGCACGCTAGTGTCATGGTCTGCTGGAGGCTGACAGCTGTATGAGTCTATGAGTGTGTCCTCCAGTCCATCTTCTTTCTCTGTGTTGTGTATCTGTGTGTGTGTGTTGCACTGACAGAGTTTGTTGCTGTTAAACCTCTCAAATGTGACGTGTGTGTCTTTGTGTGTGTGTCAGTGGTAGCTCATGTAAGGCCCCTTTGTCTCTGATGCACTGCAAGGCAAAGGTCTGGGTTCCTTTGAAGGTGGGTCTCCCCTTGTTTACTTGAAAGTGCAGTTAGATCAATAAAAAAAACTGAATGTAAGGCTATTGAATGTGCACAACACTCCTTTTCTTAGTCCCCCAGATTGGGAATTCAATGCATTTTCCAATGCATTATTAATGATATCTATGTGTGGCACTTTGAGCTGTCTTTGTGAACATGAAATGTGGCATATAAATACAGCTGGCCTTGCCTCGCCTTAATAACAATAAATGTATAATAAATGTATGTTAATATGTAATAATTAGCAATATGTATGTTAATAAATATGCAAATGAGAAATCTAAATAATGGGTAAGAGTGGCAGTCAGTTTTTTTTTTTTTTATTAGACCTCTCTTGCCTTTCCATTTAAATTACCCCAACGGATAAATAAATAAATAGCACTCCTCAGATGATGTAAACAGTATAAATCCCCACGTAAGTCTGTGTCATTTTTATTCACACATATAAACAACTGATATAGCAGCGTCCTCAGTCTCAGTTATTAATGCTAACACTCTGGCAGGCATGTGAAGCGTTGCGTTGCCGTTTGGCGCTTTGATGAATGTTGGGATGCGAAAGGTGATGTTGCTCTCTGAGGACGACACCTGCTGTGTTCCTGGCGGAGGATGTGCACTTGACAGGCCAGGTCACGCTGCGTTAGCGCTCCATCTTCACACAGCCGTAGGCTACGGTACCCCACCTTTTCATGAGCCGTACGGTACCCCTCCTTTTTATGAAAGTCATCATGAAAGAGTGTACACTACACAGCTCCAGAGGTCTAACAAGTACTGCTCATTGCTGTGACTGTTTTCACTGACAGTGACTGTTTTTGCTGATGGCTTTCCCCACCTCATATAAAAGTGCACGTATCCCCCCTATTTGGCTTATGAGATGTTAATTGTTAAAAGTTTAGCTGACCTTTAGTGTTAGTAAAACATTGCCATGTGGAGAACGCCAAAAAAAAAGAAAAGAAAAAAAAAAAACCTCAGGCACTCGAAGACACAAGAAAAAAATCGTTTTTCATGTTTTTTTTTGGCTACTGAACAATGGCAGATGCATTTGGGGCTAGCAGGCCTTGATCAGGGCAGTCGGGAAGAAAGGCCATTGTGTGCTGGGACTGAGAGACTGTGAGTGCTCAAGTGTTCAGAGGGCAAGGGAGTGTGTGTGTGTGTGTGTGTGTGTGTGTGTGTGTGTGTGTGTGTGTGTGTTTTTGGGCTTGAGTGTTCAGAGGGCGAGGGAGTGTGTGTGTGTGTGTGTGTGTGTGTGTGTGTGTGTGTGTTTTTGGGCTTGAGTGTTCAGAGGGCGAGGGAGTGTGTGTGTGTGTGTGTGTTTTTGGGCTCGGGGTAAATTAACATTCATCAGCTGTTCATGTCCAGAAGCGGGACCGCCTCCTCTCGTCCCGTCTCGGTCCACTTTATGGATTTTATTCCCCCTTTTAATCTGCAGTACATCTGCTTATTGCCCTTGTGTATATTACGCCTATATGATGTATAATAATAGCCTGGTAAACCAGCCCCTCGTACTTCACTTCGATTTGTACAGAGGGTCT
>CM059285.1:24462999-24475499 GCA_030347295.1 Setipinna tenuifilis
GCGTGACCCTGAACATATCCAGGCTTTCATTTTATGACTTTGAAATATTGTCTTTAAGGCATTTTTTTTATTAAGAAATGCCTTTACCTGACTTGAACCAAAAAGAAAGACAAATGCATGTGATCTGTCTGAAAGGCTAGCCTAGACTCTTCTCCCACACATCCACAGTCATGTGCGTGGTCCAAGATGGTGCCATGAATGGCTGCCTCGCTGTTTTGGCGCACTGTTTTGTTATCTTAGTTAATTCAGTGTTCTGCAACAGTACCAGAATGTCTGTATGTCTGTGAAGATTCTCATTCATTCAGGTCATGGTAGTTGAAAGAGCTAAGCTGTAAGCAACTGGACTTCTTAGTCGACAGTTACATCAACTTCAGTCAATAGCTACACATTTTCACCAGGGAGGACACCAAAGACAGGAAACTACTATTGCTGGGTTGTGAGGTACTGTACTTGTTAAAATGATAGAGGCCTTGTCACAGAGGGAAACCCACACACCGATCAATACCTACTGTTTGACTCTCATCACCCATTGGAATACAAACTGGGGGACATGAGGACCCTACAACACTGGGCAGACAGCATCCCATCCAAAACAGAAAGGAAAAGAAAAAAGGAACATGCACATATCAAACAGCTACTAAGAACTTGAGGTAACCCCTACTGGGCATTTATCAAGACAGGAAACAGACAGGAAAAAAAGAACCAAAACACCAACCGACAGCAAGAAAAGCAACAGAAGAAATCACATGGTGGTGCCCTATGTACCTGGATTATCTGAGAAACTTTAGCAGGAGAATCTTCAGCAAGCAAAACATCCCAGTATACTTCAAGCCTGGCAACACCCTCAGAAAGCGACTGCTTCACTCCAAGGACAAAACTCCCAAGACACAACCTCAGCAATGTGGTTTATGGCGTACAATGCAGTGAGGAGTGCCCAGATCTGTTTTTTTGGAGAAACTACAGTAAGCAAAGCACTTCACAGATGCATGGCCCAACACAGGAGGGTGACTTCACAGGATTCAGCAGTACATCTACATCTAAAGGAGAAGGAACACACCTTTAAAGACAGTGGTATGCACCTTGAGGACAAGGAAGACAGGTAGTTTGAGAGAGGAGTGAAGGAGGCCTTCTATGTCCATCTGGAGCAACAAACTTTGAACAATGGAGGGAGACTGTATATATCTGCTACATACTATTCTGTCTAGCATGAAGTTTAACTGCACTTCACCATCAGAGCAGTTCTCATTCTCTGGATCCTGTGATCATAGTGAATTTCACTGCAATTCACACATTGATGTATGACATTTGCCTTTTGGATGAAAGGTGAAACATCTTCAAGCTCCAAAAAAAGTCCAGTTGCATACAACAAAGCTATTTTGATTACCCGAATGTCTATATGTTTATGTGTTAATATCTTCATATGTATATGTGTTAATATAAAATATATTTTATATTAGTCTTCTTTTATATTAAGTACTTATGTAAGTATGTATTCAAGTATGGGATTTGAACCTGCAACCCTCTGATTCCAAGAACAACTCTCTAACCACTAATCACTAGGCCACAGCTGCCCGCTGTCTAAGTTATCCTTATAATATCCATGTTATTCTACATGTAATACCCCTGTACCAAGACAGATCACCCTGAACTCTGTTCTGCAGACCTGGTTCAGGAACATGCTTCTGATACTGATTCTGATCCTTGTGTGTGTGTATGGACTCTTCTCCTCAGAGAGGTTCAACGTGTACCTGATGCCCACCCCGAACCTGGACATCTATGGGGAGTGCACCATGCAGATCACCCACGAGAACATCTACCTGTGGGACATCCACAACGCCCGCGTCAAACTGCTCATGTGGCCCCTCAGCTCGCTGCGCCGCTACGGACGGGACTCCACATGGTTCACGTTCGAGGCGGGAAGGTAGGCACACCGCCAGCCCCGTGTCTTCAACGTCTGCATACAGTACAGTCCATCAGTACAGTACATCAGAGACTCTGGAACCTGTAAGACTCGCATCAGTTGTAAACGGCCTGTAGTTTTAATATGGATGCTTTGCATTAAGAATATATGGTTAATTACATTACATTGCATTACAGTTACAGCACAGTTGCAGTACAATTCATTACACGCAATAATATATTTTTGTTTAATATTTATTTATGTTTAATCATTTTTTTAGTCTTTATCATGCTTTGGTCAAAACTGAAATTGCAAAGTTAAAACTGTTGACTCAGAAGAAGACAGAAGTCTATGTGGACTATATTGAGAATCAATTTGTATTGCTTTTAGACAAAATGCATTCAGTGACCTCCTTTCCCAAAATCCTTCCTCTCTTCCCGTCCGCATGAGAGAACACTTGTCAAACTCTAGCACCCTGTTGGAAACAGTCAGAACAGATCGGTTGCCAATATGATGCATTTCTGATGTAACTTTGGGGAAATACATATATTGTTTTTGCAGAATATTTATAACAGAATGAAATACTACAATTCAAATATACCAACTGGCATAACTGGTGAAAGATGAAAAGGTGTCATATCAGGGCAGACTGGTTAAGGGTTAAGTCAGTGGTTTTAGACGGGTACCAGGTGACCACAGAGCATAACCAGATCATGCACACTAGGCAACTTAGGGTGTGTTTACACCAGACTGCCAGACTCTTGCCCACACTAGCACACACACATACACACACATACATACGCACACATGACGCACGCACACACACATAAACACGCATACATACACACACATGATGCATGCACACACACGACGCACGCATGCACGGACACACACAACACATGTTTCACATTACACACACACACAACACAAACATACGCATGCACATACACGTGCACGCACACGCACGCACACACAGCACACAGCACACAACACACAACACACAACACACAACACACACACACACTTCCTGTGTGTGTGTGTGAGACCCCTGCTCTGCTCCCCTCTCCAGGATGTGTGACACGGGCGAGGGGCTGTTCACGTTCCAGACGCGGGAGGGCGAGATGATCTACCAGCGAGTCCACTCAGCCACACTCTCCATCGCCGAGCAGCACGAACGCATGATGATGGAGATGGAGAAGAACTCACAGGTGAAGCAGCAACATTAATATCATTATTATTATTATCATTATTATTATTATTATTATTATTATTAAAAATGTGATAAGCAGCATGAGCGTATGATGATGGATGATGATGAAGAACTCACAGGTGACACAGCAACATTTGTATTATTATTTGTATTATTATTTTTTATTATTATTATTATTATTATTATTATTATTATCAATGATGGTGGAGATGGAGAAGATGATGCAGCAACATTATTATTATTATTATTATTATTATTATTATTATTATTATTATTATTATTAATAATGTGATGAGCAGCATGAGTGCATGATGATGGAGATGGAGAAGAACTCACAGGTGTCGTATCAGCAGCAGGGCCCAACGCCCAGTCAGTCTTAATGTGGAGACTCATTAGATATGGTTTATAAAAATGAAGACGCTTCATGTTTCGATGTGAAAAGGGAAAAAGAGGTTTCTGTTAAAGCTTCTTAGTAAGCGCATTAAGGTGACTGGAACATTTTGTCACATCTCTTATAGGCTTGTCTTTCCTGGTTAGAAAACATGACGCTGGCTGCTTTTATAACGAGGTTTCAGAACACTTAAATGTTCCAGAACGTTTGAATGTTCCGAGGTGTTTGAGTGTTCCAGAACGTTTGAGTGTTCCGGGGTGTTTGCTCATGCCGCTGTGTTAGCCCTGGGCTGAGTGAGCCTTGCCTCTCCGCCTCCAGCCCCATTCTCACTGTGCCATCCGCAGCACTTACCGCTGCACAAAGCCCAGGAGCGTAATGGCGCGCCTGTCCATCTCCTGCACTGATGGATTGTTTCCTTAATGGAGGTGATTTTGTGTGCAGTGGAACTCATTGCTGGAAAACGCTGGCGAATGTGTTTGAAGTGGCGGCCACGCTCGTGGATGGTATGAGCAAAGACGCAATTGACAAGTGGTAATGATTTTGCTTCTTCTGCAGATGCTGTCCAAAGAGGCCTCATTAACAAAGTCAATATCCCTACCACGGAGCATCTACTGGCAGCACATCATACGTCAGAACAGCGTCGGGGATATCTACAGTTGTCAAGGTAAGCTGTGGCCCGTAATTAACAGGCCGAGCGGAGCGGAGCAGAGCGGAGCGGACGCCCCTATGGGTTATAAAAAGATGTGCTGTGTGGATGAGCAGGAAAAGTTTCCCTTTTGCCATTTTTACCGCCCTGACAGGCGAGAGGCGGTATGCGGTATGCACACGCTGGAATCTAATGAGTGCTACTTTTTGTTTGGTTTCTGTACAGTTTTAAATAAACTGCCTCCATTTTATTTTTTTCCTGCTCTGCGCTGCCGTGTACAGGTTTGGCATGATGCAACGAGCTCGGCTCCCCTCTCAGAGATGTGTTCACAGAGGCTAAATAGAGCAGCTAGTCCAACATGGCGCCTCCCATCCCTCTCTCTCTCCTCCCGGAACCCTTAAGTGTTCCGGAACTCTCACAGCAGTTGGTTCTAGAACTTCTCTTTAATTCACTGTAGGGCCTATAAGGTTCTGTGTAAGACCTATAAGAAAAAAGCAGCCACTGGTTGTGTGTATGTGTGTGTGTGTGTGTGTGTGTGTGTGTGTGTGTGTGTGTGTATCTGTGTGTGTGTGTGTGCATGTGTGTGTATGTGTGTGCCTGCGTGTGTGTGTGCTTGTGTGTGTGTGTGTGTGTTTAGTTATTTAGTTATTTATTTAGGGAGCACATCATTGTGTTTGTGGTAGTAGTTGCTCCCCTGTGTAGAGGGCCAGCTCATTTGTTTCTGCTCAGCCTCTTTGCTGACACTGTTCCTTGGGAGCAGGTGAGTCGTGGGGGTTGGGGGGTTGGGGCGCTGGGGGTGTTTGAAGGATGCACAAGGTGCCCCCCCCCCCCCCCCCTTCCTCCCAAAAACAAACACACACACACACACACACACACACACACACACAATAAGCACACACACATAAGTGTATGCACAGACACAGACACACACACACAAGCACACACATAAGCGCGTGCACACACATAAGTGTGCACCTGCGCACACACACACGCACACACACATAAGTGCAGCTGCACACACACACACACACACACACACACACAAAATAACACAAACAAACAAACACACACACACACACACACACACACACACAATAAGCACACACACATAAGTGTATGCACAGACACAGACACACACACACAAGCACACACATAAGCGCGTGCACACACATAAGTGTGCACCTGCGCACACACACACGCACACACACATAAGTGCAGCTGCACACACACACACACACACACACACACACAAAATAACACAAACAAACAAACACACACACACACACACACACACACACACACACACACACACACACACACACACACACACACACACACACACCTCTCTGCCTGGGCCCCTGAGGCTGCGGCACAGGTAGGAGAGAGGCAGTGATGGCTGTGTTTGGGTGTGTGTGTGTGTGTGTGTTTGGGTGTGCCGCCAGGAGCAGGGGACACCTGCCGTAGAGGGAGCCAGCCCAAGGCCAGCTGTCCCCCCCCCCCCAGCCCCTCCTACCCACCCCCCATCCTCCCCGCTGCGCCCGCTACTGCCACCAGGGGATTACTGTCTTTCAGCTGATTGAGCTGTTAGCATGGGGCAGCAGGCTCTCTCTCTCTTTCTGGCTCTCTCTCTCTCTTTCTTTCTGGCTCTCTCTCTCTCTCTTCCTGTCTGTCTTTCTTTCTGGCTCTCTCTCTCTCTTTCTGGCTCTATCTCTCTCTTTCTCTCTTTCTTTCTTTCTGTCTCTCTCTCTCTCTTGCTTGGTGGCTCACTCTCTCTCTTTCTCCCTCCCCCCCTCACTCGCTCGCTCTCTCTCTCTCTCTCTCTCTCTCTCTCTCTCTCTCTCTCGCTCTCTCTCTCCCACACACTCTGCTGTCCTTTCTCTGTGTCTTTCCCTCTCTCTCTATCTCCATCTCTCTCTGCTTTCTCTCCCTCTGTTTCCTCCTTTCTCTCTATCTTTATCTCCATCTCCATGTAGTGAACTCTTTATCTGAGGATTAAGCTGTTTGGGAGGTTTTCTGCAATAAAGCAATTTCCGTGACAGAGAAATTGAATAAATACCCATAACACGTGAGATGTGCCCCCCCCCACCCACGGACTCCCTCCCCCCTCTCCCATTGTGTCGGTCTTTCTGTCTTTGAGGTGCAGTTGCATTGTGTTTTCTCTAATTAAGTAATGCATTTTTGATGAGTTTGTCAGGTAGCCAAAGCAAAAAAAAACAAAAAACAAAACAAAATAAAAACTCTTTGTCTTGCTTAGTGATTATTTTCTCAAAGCCTTTGAAGAAATCGTCTCGTCTGTCATCTTAATCACAAAAAAGCTAATTATTGCGTTTGAAAAGCTGAAGCGTGTTCAAAGAGCGGCTTATATGCAAAACGCTTTGATACGTGCCACGTGCTGTTTATCCGCAGTGTGGAGATATTTTGGCCTGATTACATCCGATGGGGTGTTTGTGGGGTAAGCTGGTGGTGTAGGAGTGGCCCTTTAAGTTATTTGTTGGTGTGTGTGTGTGTGTGTGTGTGTGTGTGTGTGTGAGGGGAGGTAAAACTAGGTTCTCATTTATCATGATGGCATTCCTATTGTTGCTTTCAGAGATGTTGAGACGTGATGCAGGGAGCATTCGTCCATCTCGTTTATGTGGCTCAGAAACACAAATTCAGCACAATGTGGTTTTTTTGGGGCCCTTTTCTCTCTCTTTGTCTCTCTCTCCCTCTTCGCTCTCTCCCTCTCTCTCTCTCTCTCTCTCTCTCGCGGTGACTGGCCGTGACTGAGGACGCCCTGGATAGCAGGCGAGGAGGGGTGAGGGCGGGGGGGGGGGGGGGGGGCATACTGCTGCTGATGCGTACATACATTATCCTGGCAGCAGGGCACTCTGGGCTTATCTGCCCCGCCCGGGCCAGTTCTGGTCCAGAATCGTGCTGGGGCAGCTGCCCAGGAGGGGCGGTGACCTTACAGTAGATTAATCGTCCTCATCTGCACCTATCCAGGTTAGTGTGGCGGCGTATGAAAGGTTAGCTTCAGCACTTACACTTCTGCGCAGTTTGCAAAGTTTGGAATAGTGTCGTTTGCACACGGTGTTCCAGTCCACCCTTTAACACCGCTGGGTAATTTCTCCCTTAAAGTCTTTCTTAGTTGCCCTGGAGGCCTGGCGGCACATGCAGCGGTGCAGGTGGAGGGAGACAGTGATGTGGGCGATGAGCGCTCTCTCTGGCTCTATTTGACATGGCCAGTCATCAGCTGTGGAGCGTTTTCCTCCGCGCTGAATGCACTTTTATGGCACGGCAAAGTTCACATATGGCACTGTGGTTGCTTTGGACAGATACTGTAGGAGAGCGCGCTTGGTGAAATTGTTCAGCTCATTTCACAAGCCTAGTCATTGTCCTCTGTGGTGGGTGCATTGCATGGTTTACCTCCCTGCCCCCCTTTGCCTAATGTGGACTTTGGACTGTATTGGCCCCAAAGTCGGCAGAGGAACGGAACATTTGCACTAATCTCCCCCTGCCCCCCCCCGCCCAACTCTACTCCACTCCACTCTGCTCCCTCCCTGCCCCCCACCCCCTCTGATTGCGCACAAGATGAATTTGCAATCAGCATGCTCAATTTCCTGAGTTATGGTACGTTTAAGATTAAATGCCCTCTGGTCCACAGGTGTAATTAGGGGAGCGCACACCGCTCGCCGTTCCACAGCGCTGCCGAGCTCCCAACTAAGTGCTATTTGTTTATTTTTCATTTAGCTAATCATCACACCGTGAAAACACTCCTCTCTCTCTGAACCTACTTTAAAAAATTCGTACCAGCAACCAAAATGCGGCAGGTTTTATTTACAGATCAGCGAAGCTGGGAGTGTTTCTGGGTATCAGGTTATAGTGGTCTGTAACTAGAGATGGAGCCTCAGTTAGAATTGGTAAAAAAAAATAGGTAAAGAATGATGGAGGCAGTGTAACGATGGTGTCCCCCCCCCCCCTTTCAGAATCGTTGCTGTGGATGACAGGGCCTCAGTTAACCCCCACCCCCACCCTCCCACACCTTTCCCCTTGCCCATCAACAACATCCGCTCTGACGTAGCGTGCTTTGGGCCGCTTGTTCTGCGCTTGTATGCCCACGAGGACACTTTACCTTCTGTTAAACCCCACCGCTTCAAATCTCAGGAAGACGTATTTTTAGCGCACTCCGTCTCGCACCCTGGCCGTTAATTATTAAGCGCATCTGTAGTTGCGGCGGAGGATCCCGGCGCATGCCGCTCTGGCGCAGCAGGGGTGTGTGTGTGTGTGTGTGTGTGGGGCGGGGGTTTGTGAGAGCCGGCGGGCGAGATGATGGTGGCAGTTCAAACACTTCTGACAACTGGCAGAACCACTGGCGACGCACGGGGAGCGTCATGGAGCAGCAGCAGCAGCAGACTCGTGGAGACGCACGTGATGGAAGTGTGTGTGGGAGAGTTATCTGTGAATAAGAGGCACGTGATGGATGTGTGTTTGGGAGAGTTATCTGTGAATAAGCTGTCAAGTGATGGAAGTGTGTGTGGGAGAGGTAGCTGTGAATAAGCCGGCGTCCAGACAGGAAGTGTGTGTCCGCAGGTGGAGACTGAGCTCGTTATCTGCTGCAAGAGCCCTCTAAGGGCCTGATTGGCTGCGCTGGTCCCAGGTGTGTCCTTCTGCGCACCTGCCCCCCTGTCTTCTGTGGTTTCATCAGCGAGTGTGGGGTGGCCGGGGTGGGGTGGGGGGGCAGGCGTTGCTTATGACAGCCTTCCTCAGTGCAACCCTTAGGACAGACAAATGAACAAAACACACAGTAGGAAAAGAGCAGGAGAGAAATAGGAGATAAAGAGCAGCAGGAGAGAAAGAGCAGGAGAGAAAGGAGGAGAGAAAGAGTAGAGGAGAAAGAGCAGGAGAGAAAGATTGAGCGAGTTGTGAGTCAGTCGAGGCAGGAGTGCCGGTGCTCCACAGAAGAGAGAGAGTAGAACTTCTAGCGGCGGGGAGGGGAGGGGAAGGAAAGGGAAAGGAGGGTGCATTTTTCATTTCTGGTTCTCCGGTGAGATCCAGCCTCGTCTCTCGGCTTTGACATTTTCAGCTGAGGAGCTCCGTGGTGGCGAGTGGGAGGGCAGAATCACCAGCAGCCTCTCAGGTTTATTTGCGTGTGTCGGGAAGACAGGATTGCTCTGCTCCTGTTGGTCTGCACGGCTCTTGAGTAGCCACTGTGCCTAATGAGCATTACATGTGACCAGATCTGACTACATGAGACTGTGACTCACAAAATACAAATTTGAGATTTTGGTACCAGTGAAAACACTAGACGATACACTTTAAAATGATTCCTTGGTCAGAGACACACCTTTAACACTTGTGAAGATATACAGTAGATGTTTCAAATATGACACCCCACCATCTTTTTTTTTTAATTCAAAATCTGAGAAATTCACATTTATTTTGAACGTTTTGGTAATATTTCAATGGTGCAATTAAACCTCAGATTAAACTTCAACCATTTTTAGCCTTAACATAGTAATGTTGGCAGTGGAAAGTAATGAGCATCATATGGCCCAGAAGAGGCTTTGAGCAGGGCCAGATCCACTGCAGACTCCATATGAAGAGTTCAGATGCAAAATATACAGAAATATATTTGTATAACTTTGATAAACTTCCACCTCCGTCCAATTGGATTGTTTTGGCTTGATTTGTTTTTACTTGATAATAACATTTACATTACAGTCTGATAGGGATTACTTGGGCATTATTAGGAAAAACAGCTTCATTTTTGCACATCTAGAAGGTTCTGCGTCTGAGCTCTTGTTATGTCCTCCTGCACTCTAGGTGTCACTGTCTCTTTGTTGTTTTCTTGGCTGTGCTAACTGTGTTCCAGGTGTGGCTTGTGACAGGAATAAGACTTCCATTTATGTCAGGCAGGCAGCCTGATATCGCTCTCTCTTGTCTTGGGTTTGGGTCCTCCACGCCAGCCTAACTCGTCCTACTTTTGATTTATTGCTTGTTCCCCAATTTTTGTTAACTGATCTCCTTAATCGGTTCAGTTTTCAATTCTAAACTGTTCTTTGTAAATAAATCACCCCTAGCCTGAACCAGTCCCATGACTTTTGTGTCATTCATGTTACTTGCGAACATCCAGTTGGTAACAACTCTTCATACGTTCTTCAGAGTCCGCTGTTAGTGACCCCATATTTCAGTTAAATAATGGGCTGTCAGATACGCTCAGACTTTTGTGTGTTTCCGAGGCAAGAAAGGCGAGCAACAGGCCAGAGTAACGACAAGCTTAGGATGATAATGGAGGTGTTTCATTTTTAGAGAAATTACACCCTTCCCTGAATGGTACACAAGTTTTAAAATTCCAGAGGGAGAGGGAGAGATGGTGAGAAAGACGGGGGGGGCGAGAGATGGTGAGAAAGAGGGGGGGTTTCTTCAGTGCTTTATTCCATGCAAGGATTGCTGATGCGAAGAAATAAGTGCACTTTAAAGTTAGCAGGAAAAAACGTCCCCCACGCTCTTCTCTCAAATGGATCAATTACAAGCTGTTATATCGAAATGGAAAAGTACAAGGGTACAGCTTTTTTTCCCTCCCTGCAAACTTTAAAAGTAATTCTGTGCAGTCGCTGTGGGGCGAGATGTTTTTACTGAGGTATTCAACAGCCTTTTTTGCATTAGCAATTCTAATGGAACCTGCGTCAGCGCTGTCTCATTGCAAGCCTGTGGGAGTGTCTAAGGGGTGGTGGGGAGTTAGCGTGTGTGTTTGTGTGTGTGTGTGTGTGTGTGTGTGTGGGGGGGGGGGGTGATGAACGGTGGGGCGGGACTGGACGAAGATTGATCCTGTGGGAGTGTCTATAAGGGGTGGGAGGTGAGCTGTGCATATGTGTGTGTGTGTGTGTGTGTGTGTGTGTGTGGGGTGGGGGGGTCGAAGGTCGATCTGGTGACTGGCAGCAGTAAAGTACAGGAGAAAGATGAGGGGGCTGGCGGGAGGCGAGAGGGGCAGGAGAGAGACTGGGGGGTTGTTGGGGAAGGGGGGGGGCAGGAGAGGGGCAGCGGAATGCTAACATCTGCCCACCTGCTGGAGTTGCCTCGCAGGCACTTCTCATGAGTCATCACAGAGGGCCATATGTGTGTGTGTTGCTGTAACAGTTGTGCCCAACACACACACGCACGCACGCACAGACACACACACACACACACACACACACACACACACAGACACACACACACACACACACACACTAATAAGTGGCCCTAAAGTACCAGTATATATATGTGTCGCACACCCGTACCCAGCAGGCTTCCCTGTAGCATCATTTAGGAGCAGCTGAAGCAGCAGGTGGAATGATGCGATGAGCCCTCTGTAATGACAACAGTGACACATCCCTCTGACACATCCCTGGCCTTGCTGACCCCCCCCCCCCTCTAGTGGCCCTCTCTGGGGGGGGTCTGGTGATGATGTGCAGGGGGGGCCTCTGATGATTCAGGAGCCCAGGGCTGCACTCATTTTTGTCCCACAGGAATCTCAGGCTCAGCAGCACAGCAAATGTGCTTGTTTACAGTCTACACCAACCATTAAATTGACTCTGTGTGTGTGCGTGTGTGCGTGCGTGCGTGCATGTGTGCTTGTGTGTGTGTCTGCTTGTGTGTGTATTTGTGGGTGTGTGTTTGTGTTTTCCTCCAGTATACCTCTAGATTTCCTGGAGATGTTTTCCTCCAGATACCTAAAACATTAATATGGAACCCCCTTTTAAGGGGGCATAATACATACAAGATAAGATTACATACATACATACATGCATACATGCACACATACAAGATTATATACATGCATACACAGATACATACAACATAATATTACATACATACACACATATGTACATGCATACACACATACATACACATACAGTACATACACATACATACTGTACAGTGTACATTCATTCATTCATTCATTCATTCATTCCTTCATTCATTCATTCTTTAGGTTACGTCAGGGAAGGTGTGACAAGGACAGTAGCTACTTGAAGCTACTTTAGTTGTGTCAAACTACACAAAGAGCAAAACAAGATAAAGTTAAACTCTGTTGGAATAGTGAGCTGTTGGTTATAAACTCCTGGTGGTTTGCTAAAAAAAAAAAAAAACCTTGCCTCCGACGCAGTCCTACCTGGTGAAGCATGAAGGAGCCCCTTGTGGAACACTCTTGACTGTCTTGGTCGTCAAGGTGACTGTGCCACACACTCACTGGGACCATAGACTGGATATTATATACAAACAGTCACTGGGACTATAGACTGCATAGTATATACACACAGTCACTGGGACTATAGACTGCATAGTATATACAGTCAATGACTGAGACTAGCGTCCTTCACCACTTGCATGT
>CM059285.1:24480499-24502999 GCA_030347295.1 Setipinna tenuifilis
GCAGTCGTACACGTGTGTGTGTGTTCAGCGGGGAACAAGAAAGCTGGTATTGACCTTTGCATCACAGGGACGAGCGAAGCGGCTGTTGCACTGTTCTTGTTTCCAGCTGAAGACAACAGAGCCACAGCAGAGCCACGACAGAGCCACGACGGAGCCTTGCGTAATTATTGCTCCGCGCCGTTACCCGCCATTACGTAAGTCTGTCACATCATTGCACAATAGGTCACACTCTTGCTATTTTGTTCCAGTTTCACATTTTATTTCATTTGAAGTTGAACAGAAACAGACATAGTTTTTTTTCTGAGCGTTGATCTTTTAAGGCAAATAGCTTTAATAAATAAATAATAATTAAAAAAATTAAAACAAAACGAAACAAAATGAAATGAAATGAAACATTGTCAACCATCTGGTCTGGTCTCGTACCATGCAGGCAGCTCATGGCTACAGTCTCTGTGGCTCTTTATGCCCACTAGTGAGAGAGAGCAGGCAGGGTGTTCTTACCTCATGCGCCTACAATGGCATTGAATAGTTGTGTCATACAGTACATGTCTACAGTCCTGCGTCGCCACAGAGCTGGCCCTCACTGTAGGAGCCACAGACTCAAACAATGAGGCCTGTGAGGAAGGAGTAGCCAATCAGGTCACTCCAGGAGGAGGTCCAGTCCTGATTGGGCTTCATGCTTCTGATGCAGCAGTGATGGACCCTCTTTGCACTTAGCTGCCATTCCTGAGGGCTGCTCACTAAAGGGGTTCTAGAACGCTCTGAGGGTTCTGGTGAGAAGTTCCAGAATGGAACTTTTCAGATAGAACTAAGAATGTTTAGATGAAATGCTCTTTTTACTCTCTGCTGTCAAGAACTTTTGAGTACCACAGACAACCAGGGTACCCTGGTGTGAAAACTTCTCTACATGCACCATTTAACTAGAAAAATAATCTATAAGGAACCGTTGGTGCTTAAATAATAATGTAAAAAAAATGCTAATCTGTAACATGGGAAAACACTATCAAATTAAAATTCATGGTTACACAACATTAGGTAACTGATGAAGAGTTTGCTAAAGCTTTAAGTAGGGACAGATTTGTTTGGGAAGCATTACGTCTGGGATTGTTGGTTATCCTTCCGAGGTGGAGTTGTGCTCTTGGGTTTTGTGTTACTGTTCACATCACGGTTAGTCACATTACTGTTAACTCTGTTTCACCTCAGCTCATCTTCTTGCCAGACAAGAAATCCACTGCGCTCACATTTTTCGTTTGTCTTCGCCTCATACCAAACTGGGGCTGTTGTGTGTGTTTACGTGCTTGCCTTGCCTGTGAGTGTGTGTTTGCCTTGACTGTCAGTGCGCTAGTGGGTTCATCTCCTCCTCTTCTGCTTGGGCTTGTGTTTGTGTTTGGGTCCCGTGCGGACGTTGGCGTAGACGGGCTCCTGACGTCCGAAGCGCGTCCCCTTCCGCATGCGGTCGTAGAAGCCCCCCTGCTCAGAGTCACGCTACAGGGGCCACAGAGCACAAGAGGAGACTCAGATCAGCATTACAGGGGGGTGTTACTGACAGTGGAGTAGTTCACACACTGTTGTACACGTTTGTGTGGAAAGGTTAACACACTCTGGTTGCCTATTGCTACTTGTCCCTGGCCAGCAGAGGATGTCAAATGTGCAGTTACACATGTTTGTGTACCAAAGTGAACTTGCCTATTGCTGCTGCACCCCGGCCAGATGAAGGTGGTAATCTAAAAAGTGCTTTGTTACACTCGAGTGTGTGTAAGACACACAGGGTGCTGCCGGGGCAACTGTGTGTGTGTGTGTGTGTGTGTGTGTGTGTGTGTGTGTGTCTGTCTGTGTATGTGGGTGTGTGTAAATGTATGTGTGTCTGTGTGTATATGTGTGTGTGTGTGTGTGTGCTGGGAGGCTGTCAGACTCAATGTCACGACCCCACTGAGCGCTGGCAAGCTACCTGGTGTCAAGCTGTCTGGCTCTCGCACTTATCTGCCTTATTTATATTTCTGGGTGGTACATTTGTTTTTTGTTTACCCATCTCTTCCCAGGATGCATCCTGACCCTGTACGCCTCCCGTCTCCTCCTCCTCCTCCTGCGGAGAGAGAGAGAAATGCCATTTCAGTCCAGCCTTGTCACTTACAGCATGAGGCATTGGGGGGCGTTTAGCGGTGCTGTGCCAGGGAAGACTGATCACGGCTGTGCAGAGGGCCATGATATTACACTCTCCAGAAGCAGGCTGAACCCTGGGGCGGAGATTGAATAATAATAACTTTGCTAGCGAACATCATGTGGATGTTTAGAAAGCGCTCTGCAGCACAGATATACTGTAACCTTATTGCACTCGTAGAGGAAAAAAGGACACACATACACACACATACTGTACACGCACTTGCACACAGGCACACACACACCTACAGAAAGAGAGAGAGAGAGAGAGACACACACACACACACACACACAGACAGAGAGACAGATAGATAAACAGACACACACAGACACACACACAGACACGCACACACACACATTATGTGGAGGCAGCAAATGAGGAATTTCACCGAAAAACAAGATGCTCCAGCGCTCCCAGCCCCCAAATGCCACCGCCGCTGAGCAGCCCTGTTCAGATGATGCCCCCCCACTCATCACGCCGATGGCATTTTGCACCCAGCCGCTGTAATCAGGCTTGCCTGCTTTTACAGGCAGTTCTCCAGTCACAGCGCGCATTATGCAGTGGCAATTTGGGCCGGGGGTGGATTGAGGTAACCTTTTCTTCTGAATATAAACAAAACTGTACAACACAGCTCAAAAAGTACACAATGTGCTTCAACCAGCCCAAAGTTCAACTTTTGCTGTCTTTGAGAGGGTCGGTATTAAATGCCGTGGCGAGGGGGTGGGGGTGGAGACTCTGGTCCTCTGACAGACAACAACAGTAAAACTTTAGGCAGGATGAAACACCAGTTTCTGTGTAACTTTTAAATGTGCATGTTGACCATTAAAATGAAAAGTTCTGACTAAAAAAATGTTAAGACAAATGTGGCCACTAAAAAGCCATTTTGTTTGACTGAATTAGCATAACTTCTGCGAATGAGTGAAATGCAGTAACTGTGTATGTATACGGTAGATGTTGGGTCACTGGTTGAATGGAAGTGTAGCTACAGTAGTCAGACTCAGCAGCAGCAGTGGAGTGAAGAGCCAGGACACGGGGCAGTACCTGCACACCACCACCACCAGGACTACGATGAGGATGAGGAGCAGGAGTCCAGCAGCACCGGCTCCAGCGTAGATGTAGATGCAGTACTCCTCAGGAATGTCCAGCCAGGTCCAGAAGGCCCAGTCTGAAAGGACAGGCAAAGGCTGAGGATGAAAACAAGCCGGTAATAAATGGAAATCTAAACACTCCAGGGGCCTTTATGTACGTGTTCTCTGATAGGAGGGTTTGATCGTTTGCCATCTACATGTAGGTGTGTTAGTGTGATGGTGTGTTTGTGTTTATGTAGGTGTGTGTGTGTGTGTGTGTGTGTGTTTGTGTGTGTGCATGTAGGTGTATGTGTTTGCTCTCTGATAGGAGGGTTTGATCATTAGCCATCTACATGTTGGTGTGTAGGTGTGTGTGTGTGAGTGTATGTGTTTGCTCTCTGATAGGAGGGTTTAATCGTTTGCCATCTAGGCAGCACAGACAACTCGCCCAAGGAAATGATGTTCATACCCACTTAACAACGCATGTGAGCTGTTTGGTCATTCATCTTGCATGTTTACCTTTACCTAAAATCAGTATTTCAACTGCAACTCAAACTTACAGTTCTCTAATTTTTCCATGACTTTCCCTGACTACAAAGCAGAAAAACATGGGTTTTAAACAAACAAACAAAAAAAGGTATTTTTAACCAAGGTGATTTTAGAGCAGGAAAGGGATAGTACTCGTGGGAAGGTCAATATACCAAGTACAAACCCTGAGAAAAACATTTTGGGGACAACTACATACACACAATTACTAAAATCCCCTGATATACCCTGACCCTGTCCACAAAATCATCACATTTTCCGACTTTCCATGTCTGGAACAGACTGAACTGAAATTTCAGAATTTTCCAGAAATTCCATGACCAGTGGGAACCCTGTAAAATGCCTCCTGCTTTTCTGTGGCTTTATGCTAGTCTGTCTGTACATTATGCTAGAGGCAGCCTCCAAAGCCTCTGTCTGTACATTATGCTAACAGTCTCCAAAGCCCTTGTCTATACATTATGCTAACAGCTATTTGTCCTCTTTATAGCCACCCTCACTTGCTAACTCTCCTGGCTAAGTCCACATATCTCACTGCTGCCTGTCAGTTATACGTCTTGTCTACACAACATAAGGCCGTGCTCTCAAGGTGAATGTCTGGATTAGCAGGTGGTACAGGCCAGTGTATTACTTTAGGGGATAAGGGATTTGATGCTTTCCTTGCTAAAGGGGCTTTGGGAAACTTTACCCTGACTTTCAGGAAGAGCTCATTAAACCATGTAGGAAACATAATATACTGAAACAGTTTTAAACAAATTACGGTGTATTATTATTATTGTTGTTGTTGCTGTTGTTACCAACAACAACAAAAAACAATGGCTTCGACAATAATAACAACAATAATAAGACTAATAACAATAACAATAATAATAACAATAATAATAATAAAAAATAATAATAATAATAACGACAATAGGAGCCTCATTTCCTGATTCTTGGTGCTACTAGTGTTCCTCTCCACAGTGCTGTGCCTATTAGTGTGCCCAGCTGTGTGCTGATGTTTAGCAATAATCCGCCTTCACGCCTGTTAGAGCCACCCACTTTCACTCGGCTAAATGGCACAGATAAGGAGATGAAAGCAGAAAGAGCAGAAACACCCCGTAGACGCTCTTTCTTCTCTAACAGGCTGCTTTAATGCAGGCGCGCCTCGGGGGAAATGAGTGGTGACGCAACATTTAAATGTTCCTCAAATATTTATGCTCTTCAAAAATCACAGCCGAAGAGAGACTTTTCTTTTTTTTAAAGAAGAAAGAGCACACATGAGGGGGTTGAGTGAAAGAAAGAGAGAGAAACAGAGAGAGGGAGAGAGAGAGGGAGGAAGGGAGGGAGAGAGAGAGGGAGACAGAGACAGAGAGAGAGAGAGATATTTTTACAGAGGGGCTTAGACTACCTTCTAACCTTCTGTTCATGCCTGGATGTATTAATTCTGCACCTTTTCTTAATTCAAGGGTTTGCTCAGGTGGACTCAAAACCTTTGAAAATATCGAGCCTCTAGAACCCAATTGCATGTACTTACACATGAGTGTAACCAAAGGCTGGAGGTGCTTCAGAACATGCTGCTTTTGAACACTAAGTGCAAGCACATGGTAGAAGTAATCCTGTTTTTTAAACAGGATGAGGCCTTCAGCAGAGGCCAACTCAGCACAGGTGTGTGTGTGTGTGTGTGTGTGTGTGTGTGTGTGTGTGTGTGTGTGTGTGTGTGTGTGTAGGTGTAGGTGTGTGTGTAGGTGTGTGTATATATAGGTGTGTATGTGTGTGTGTGTTTATATAGGTGTGTAGGTGTGTGTGTAGGTTGTTTTGGTATGTGTGTGTAGGTAGGGTTGGTGTATCAACCAGAGGCTGACCTGGGGAAAAACATAACAAGGAGAAGAGGCAGTCAAAGGAGCTAAATTGTCAGCAACTGGACTTCTTTTAGTAGTAGCTTCACCTCTCATCAAGCTTCTTCAAGCTACTAAAAGAAGTCCAGTTCCTTACAACTTAGCTCTTTTGACTAACATGACCTGGATGAATGAGAATCTTCACAGACATAAGGACAAGAGGAAAGCCACCACCCCCCCTTACCCCACACACCCACACCCCCTTTATCATGTTACCAGCCTGCTTCAAGCTAACCGGCCCTTCCTCTGAGGCAGCTTCTGTCTAAGCTCTCTTCCTCGCCCCTACCTACCCTCCTCGTCCCTACCCTCCTCGCCCCTACCTTCCTCGCCCCTACCCTCCTTGCCCCTACCCTCCTCGCCCCTCCCTACCCTCCTCGCCCCCACCCTCCTCGCCCCTACCTACCCTACTCGCCCCTACCTACCCTCCTCGCCCCTACCTACCCTCCTCACCCCCACCCTCCTCGCCCCTACCCTCCTCGCCCCTACTTACCCTCCTCGCCCCTACCTACCCTCCTCGCCCCTACCCTCCTTGCCCCCACCCTCCTCGCCCCCACCCTCCTCACCCCTACCCTCCTCACTCCTACCCTCCTCGCGCCTACCTACCCTCCTCACCCCTACCTACCCCCCTCGCCCCTACCCTCCGCGCCCCTACCCTCCTCGCCCCCACCCTCCTCACCCCTACCTACCCTCCTCGCCCCTACCCTCCTCGCCCCCACCCTCCTTGCCCCCACCGTCCTCGCCTGTGTACCTGCTACAGGGGGTTCAGGCCTTAGGCCCTGCGGATCAATAACAACGATTGGAATTGAACCAGCCACACACACACACACACACACACACACACACACACACACACACACAGAAATAGACAGACAGACAGACAGACAGACAGACAGACAGACACACACACACACACACACACACACACACACTTTCTCAGCACTGCGAGAATCTGTGACTTCCATTAATCAGCTGTAGAGTACAAGAGAACATAATGCTCTTGTCAGTATCAGTTATGAACAGTGAAAAATGAGTTATGTGTGCTGGATGTGTATGTGATGAATGAGCATGATGGTTAGTATTTGTTGGTTCAGAAACAGATGTGACAGGGGGTTAGACAGCAGCAGCAAAGCAGCAGGATAAGCATGTGTATGACAGCCATTAGTGGACATGGGAACCAACTTAAACACACACACGCATAACAAAATATACGCATAAAATATAATGTGTGTGAATCCTTACATTTTATTGTGAGTTTAAGTTGTAAACAACACATTACATTAATGATACAACAGGTAACAATGTAAACATATACACCCAGAGCTTCTATCATTTTCTGATAGAATATAATGTCTACAAGCACTAAAACTGAAACAAAAAATTTACTGTTACTACTTCATCTACTACTACTACTACTTATAATAGCGATAATAATGGTGTTATGATTATATCATTTAAGAGAAAAAGCTGCTGTTACTTCAGCGGGTTTTATAAAAAAAATCAGCCCGTTAGTGTATGTGTAGTGTTACTGATGAACAGACAACAGGCAGGCACCACAAACATTGACCCCTTACTGCAGGTTAGTGGTGCCACAAGCACCACCTTCTTAATAAGGGTTAGCAGTGATGTTTTAGATGTTTTACAAGATGCCGACCTCTGGCTTCCTCAGATTAGCCTTGGAGCTGAAGCTGTCTTAAGCACAACAAACCCAGCAGGGCTTTCCACAAGAAGAAAACAGGACAGACTGTTAACATTTTCAGATCATCTCACCTCCGTTTGTAGTTTTAGTAGTAAACAACACAAAAAGATTGCAAATTTAACTACCAGCACTGGGACACAAATAATAATCCAGTAATAAGCAACAACACACTGCAATGAGTGGTTAGCCCGTTAGTTTATTAAAACATCTGGTTAGCTATAACATTGTTAATCATTAATGATAGGGTTATGCCACTGTTAACACGTTGTGCTAGTATAATGTGTACACACCTGAAGAAAAGTGGTACCACGGAGTGGTAGTGCTGGTCGGGGGAGCCCCTTCACTGGTGGTGGTCCCCTCAGTTGGCTCTGGGGGTGCAATACAAACATTCATTAGTTTACATAATTATAGAGTGGGGTAAAACTGTCACTGCTACCACCACCACTATTACCACTATTACTACTACTACTACTACTACTACAACCAATACTACTACAACCAATACTGCTACTACCAATACAGCTATATTTACTACAACTGTTACTGCTAACCTGGAGGGAGAAACACAGTGGTGGCTGTGACTGGGTAAAACTATTAATACTACTGCTGCTACTACTACAACATCTCTTACCACTGCTATTACTATTGCTGCTACTACCACTAGTAGTAGTAGTGTTACTGCTAACCTGGAGGGAGGAATAGGGTGGTAGCTGCAACTGGGGGAAACTATTACTAATCACTAATGCGGCTACTACAACATCCCCTACTACTACTACTACTACTACTTCTAGTACTAGTAGTGGTGTTAATGCTAACCTGGAGGGTGGCGGACAGTGGTGGCTGGGATTGGGGGTAGCGATTCAGGGGTGGATCGTGGACCTTCCTCCTCAGTTGGAGCTGAATTTACATTGGAGAGAAGACATTAGTTTAACTACACGTCATAACACAGGGGGATAAGCACACACAGTGACTACTAACCTTTGGAAGGTAACACAGTGGTGTCTACAATTGAGGGAGCAGGCTCAGTGGTGGGCATTTCCTCTGATGGAGCTGTTTTGAATGGGGAAACAGTAGTTTTCCCACATATCATACAACATGCAACATGTAATTACTTTTATGACAACACTAATTACCTAAGACAACAACAAAATGACCCAAAATGACAACAAGGACAAAAAACATCAATGTTGCTGACAATGATGTTAAACACAATGGAACGACAACAATGACAACGTAGACAAAACGGCCAAAACAATGACAACAACTGCTAGATCTCCCAACAAAAACAACAACAACAAAAATAACTAGCACTGGTAACCTGGTAGATGAGGCACAGTGGAGACTAGGACTGAGAGAACTGAGTCAGTAGTAGTTATTCCCACAGATGGCAGTGGATCTACACAGGAAACACACACAATTTTATGTTTTATCATTTTAGATATACATTCTTATATCTTGCAAAATCCACTAGCCACTACGACAAAACAATGCCAAAATGCAGAAAACACCATTATTGACAGCAACAGACACTGACAACAATAAGACAACAAGTTAATGACAACATTGGTGACAACAACAATGTTGGGGATTAAAAACAAGACCAACAACAACAACAACAGCCTCTCGTGTCAGTGCTCAAACACAAACAGCAACTCCATAACAAATACTGATGACCTGGAGGCTGAGAGCCTGTTGTGGCTACAACTGAGGGAGCAAATTCAGTGGTAGGTAAAGCCCCAGTTGGACCTGTATTTTAAATGATGAAAACACATTAGTTTACATACATAATATACAGCAGTACTACTTAAGATAATTCTACAGTTAGTCAACACTGCAACCTCAATAGCTGCAACAACTATAATCAGCAATGAGGGGGCCATGCAGTGCAGAAGGTCACAGTTGCAATGGAAACGTGGTATCATTATGTCAATGTCATGAACGTGGCAAAGTTTTATGGCAACAGTCATTCAGTGCCATTGAGTGTGCCAAATTTCAAAATGTTTCATTTCAGTATCCCGTCAGATAATCCACCAAACAAGGGTCAGATGATCCACCAAAGATGACCTGCTTGTGAAGGCCACATTAACATCTCAACTAATGTGAAGCAGCACTTCAGCATTTGCACTACTGACTACAAACATGGTCAAAGGGATGAGGAGCTGGGTCTAGATTCCACCCATCCCACCCGAAATCTCCAATGCCCCGCAACAAAGCAGAAAGTTAGAACAGCACTGAGTGAATTGACCTACCAAAACCAATAAGGGTTTCCGGTTGGATGACAATAGGCGAGACTGAAGATGTGATGTTGGTACAGTGAATATAGACAAGATTGAAGAGGTTGATGTTGGTAAAGCAACACTGTCTTAGTTTGTCTCAGTTGTTGAATATACTGTCCAGAAATCCCACACTAAATGCACCATCAAAATACACATGAATTCAAAATGCTTTGGCATCAAACAAATGCATGATGCATGTAGCATCAGGTAGTCCAGTAAGACCAGCTCTTGGGAGCCACTGTTGTTGCATTATCTTCCTTACTCACAGCAGGTGAAGACCCTCATCCAGTCAGTGTATGGTGTTGCCCAAGGTCCAGTTAACTTGTACAGCAGGAGTTTGACAAACACTCCCTCCAATCTACTGTGCCAGACCAGGGCCAGCTTTGAGCACACCTTCAGCTGCTGCCCGACAGCCTTGGGCAAGCTATGGCCAAGTTCTTGACCTTCTGGCTGGTACATCCAATTTAGCAGAGCTGCTCAAACCAGCAGGTGTAAGGAACAAGCCAATGGCCTTCAACACAGCTGAGTATGAGAAGACACTTCATCAGCCTAGTTCCTTGGAAGAGCTTCTGTCCACCTTTTGAAGAAAAGATGGCCGCAGATACACAAGAAATCTGTGTGTGTCTGTGTATGTGTTCTCTTTCCATATTAGTCTCTTTCCATGTGAGCTACACAGGCTGGGGTGGAGACCATGGACCTGTCATAGTTCAGAATCAATAGACACCTCCTAAAGTAATTTCAAATTCTTCTTCGGGGAATCCAGTGCATCAACACGTTTTCTAACCACAACCTTGCCTCATTTAAACTGTCAATGCAAAGGATGCATACATGTACTACCTGGGTTAAGATCAAGATGCTTCTTTACTGTGCAATTGCATAGTGCCCAAACTATAAACACCAATGCAACCTATTTGTGTCTCCACTTCCCTAACTTATTTTGGTCCATTTGAAACTAAAGCCAGGAACACACACTATTACACACTATTATGCATTGACATTGTAAACACTCATTTCCTGCCTTGGCTTAAACCAATCAAACTAAAGGACTAAAACACCAACACAAGTTTCTCTTTTCCAACAACCCCAACCACACACTCCACTATAGTATTGGTCTCCAGACACTCACCGGTACTACCTCTGCATGTTGACTCACACTCCTCTCGGGACAGGAAGTTGTTGCGATTTTCACGGCACCCACCAAAGACGAAGCTCTCACAGCTGTGGGTGGTGACTTCATAGTAGTAGCGTGGAAAGAACCCTAAACAGGGCCCCACCAGCACTGGGTCCCTGCAGGCCTCTAAGCAGAGAAAGACACCTCCTTTTATCTCAAATCTAAACACACACACGTCCCCATTACGACTTGTTTTCAGGACTAGATACACAACACTTTATTTAAATGGAAAAGAGTTCATTTTGTTTTGTTGTTTTTTTTCAGCCAAGTACCTTTCTGGAATCGTTTTATTTGTTCAGAATCACAGACACTTTTCACTTTTTGAGGTAAGGGCAGTTTTTCATGACTACTATAAAATAAGTCTATTATTCATGAGCCTTAAGATACATCGCTGCCTGAAACTAAAAATCCTGATGTGATTTTTGATGTGAGCCAATCTCCTCCATTCTGTGAGGGGCCGGTAAGCACATCAACAGAAAGATGATTGCTGAAGGAAGCTCCTCTTGTTCTCTTCTTGTTTTGCCCAATTTTAGATATAATCAAGTCAACAAGCACTCGGATGCCTACGGATACCCAGGCATCCCAGCAGTCAGCCAGTGGTAATGCTTCCTTTAATCACACAGACTTAAAAGCCATAAACATTTTCTTCACGACTAGCTCTGTCCTTCATTGCAGTGTATGATTAGCTAACATAATGCACCACTGAGATAGGAGTGATGGTTGCGGAAAATGGACCTTTCATCTTATGTTAATATATCCAACCAAATAATCTCTATCCAGCTGTAATTGCTCCTCATAGGCTGGGGTGGGGCTGGAGGAGAGGGGTGAATCAGAGTCAGAATGATTCAGTGCAAAGTATTTACGGTGTGTATGTGTGTGTGTGGGGCGGGGGCTTTGAGGACACTAGAAATATTGTTATCAATAGGAGGGTGGCCCTTAAGGCATTTTTTTCTCAGGTCCTAACATTTGTAGCTGCGCCCCTGTTCAAAGCATCAACAATTACTGGTGTGATGATGGCCAGTGTGAAACCCTAGTCCTTGACAACCGGTAATTGGCTTCACAGTCTGGCCCCTCAACAAGAAAAGATGGAGAAAACACGGTACAGAATCCAGACAGCTTTGCTGCTTGACCCCAAAGAGTAAGATGAGGCAGAAACAAAATAGGTATCTAATCAGCTTCTCTGCTTGGCCCCCACTAATACAAGAGAAACACAATGGGTGCAGATGCAGGTTTGTTGCTGAGCCGCTTGTGATTACTAACCTGGGAGATGAACTGCAGTGGTGGCTATGACTGCTGGAGCCAGTTTAGTGGTGTACAGGTCCTCAGTTACAGCTTCATCTGTATGTTCATCTGTGTATGTCACAAAGAGATCAGCTTGCATATGCACATCATACAAAAAGAGAAAAACACCTACTACGTGTACTACTACTACTACTACTACTACTACTACTATTACTACTACTGCTGCTTCTGCTATTACTGTTAGCATTGCCACTGCTAACCTGAAAGATAGGGCACAGTGGTGTCTACGACTGGCGGGACCGTGTCAGGGGTAGGTATCTCATCAGGAGCTGGATTTACATAGGGGGAAACACATTAGTTTGGCTACGTATAACAGTGTGTGAAAACCACATACTACAGCTACTGTACGTACTACATACAGCTTAATACACAGGACATATGTACTGCAGCTAAAGAGCCTTCTATTTCAGTTACTACAACTAACCTTGAGAATGAGACACACTGGTGTCTCCGACTGAGGGACCCGTTTCTGTGGTAGATATTCCCTCAGTAGAGGCTGGATTTACACACAGATTAACAGTAAAACAGTAACATGTTACCACATACTCATTCCAATGGGAACCCCTGTTACCACACAAACAACCACCCTCACCCCCCCCAACACAACTAACCTAGTGGGTGAGGCAAAGAGCTGGCTATGACCGCAGCTACTTCAGTACTTGACTTTCCATCATTTGGAGCTACACTCAACATGAGGTATAAACAGATTATTTTACAAAAATATTATACATAATATGTGAAATATATATGACTTATTTTATATACTACCACTACTAGTAATACTTTAATTATTAAGGAATACTTGTACTTCCATTGCTATGTATACTACTACTATTATTACTACTACTACAGTACTACTACTATTATAATAATAATAATAACAGTAAATAATAATAATCACACATGATGTATTAAAACATGATTCATTATTTTACATAAATATTATACATAATCTGTATTTATTTAATGTATTTACACAACTTATTTCATAATTTACCATTCATAGTGATGCTTCTATTATTAACAAATACTAGTATTTCCACTGCTATTATTCATAATAATAATAATAATAATAATAATAATAATAATAATACCTGAAGGATGGCGCACAGAGTTAGTTGTGTCTGAAGACACTGAATCAGTGGTAAGCACTCTCTCAGTTGGAGCTGGATTTCCAAGGGGTAAAAATTAGTCTGCATATTCATATCATATCCTTGTGAACAGTGGGCAGGTGCAGGAGAACAAAGGATGGATTAAGGAACCATGATGCTGACAATGATGATGATGATGGTGGTTGTTATTATGATGATGATGATGATGATGATGGTGATGATGGTGTGAGATGGTGATGGTTAAAGGCCATGGACAGACATCTCTAGACACCTAGGACATAAGGCACAACCTTTCTCAGCAGGTGGGCTTGTTGAGCGTCCGTGTTTTTGTCATTCATGAAACGCTAGCAGAGACACAACTATACTGCTTACTATAGTTTACTGTCTGACCACAGACATTTTAACCCTTTAAGGAGTACGGTACACATGTGATAGAATATTTGCAAAATTGAGAGTTCCCACTATGACAAATTCTATGACAGCTAACGAACAAATGCTTCAAACGAATGTTTGTGTAGAATTCTAGAAGAGCAGTGAAAAATAACTCACTCCACAAAGGGTTAATAAGTGAAAGACGTCCTGTCTTATTTAGACTTATTTAGAGTTTACCTGTACATTATTGGCTAGTCACTGACTTAGTCTATGTGAAAAGAAGTAATAATGGTTTCCTCTATATACAAATGATACAAACACATTTTTTTGTGCCATCTTTTTTCAGTGTCCCTCTTAGGAATTGTCCTAAGTGGTAAATGTATCTGTTTTCTGTTCCTCCCCAACAGGGAGATGGAATTTCTGCAGCTGATTATGATGATGATAATGATGATGATGATGACTATTTTCATGGTGTTTAAAGATGATGATGATGATGATGATGATGATGATGGTAATGATGATGATGATTATGTTCATCGTGTTTGATGATGATGGTGATGATGATGATGATGATGGTGGTGGTAATAAATAATACTTGCCTGAGGAGTTAAGCTCACTATTCTCAGTATCTGAAGGCGCCGATTCAGTGATGGCTGTTCCCTCAGCTGGATCTGGATCTACACAGGAGAAGCAGGTCAGTTTATATAATAATAACTACATAACAATACAAGAAGAAAACATTACAATCACAATCCCCACAAAGGTCCCATTGCTAATGGCATAATTGTATGCTTAAGTGACACACCTTCTAAAACCTGTGCCTGTACCAGTGTTGGGGACACGACTGCGTCCTCTGGGTGATAAGGGGGTGTGTGGGGTGCGTCTAGGGGGATAAACATAAAACACCTCATACTATTAGGTATCCTTCAGATGCCAACTGTCCTACAGCCGTTCCGCCTGTCATACCCATACATCTTTTTCTATTGTCGTCGAATTAAATATAAGCAGACTAGAGTTACGTTTAAAGTTATAGCATTTAGCAGACGCTTTCCTTCAAAGCGACGTACAACACTATAAAATATCAAATGATGAGCAAAAAAAGAACAATCAAATCGTCATGTACACTTAAATCAGTTAAAAAAAGGTAAAAAAGGTATTCTAATACACTACAAAAAGTATAAAATAAACAACTTTATACTACACATATGACATATAATTAATTAGACAATTAAATAATAATATGACATAAAAACATGAAAACTAACAATGTGAAATTGAATGTCCTAATTTACAGACTGCTAGCTACAATGTTTCTGAAGGTGCTAAGCTAGTGCTAGCTGGTTTTTGATGATCACAGTGCTAATGCTCCAAAGTCCTTAGGACCACATGTGGACAACCTCAGTTACTGCACAAGTGTCTTCCTGAAACTAGGGGCTGATCTTTACTAATGTTATTAATGTTATTATAACAAAACAAAAACCATATTAGGTTATAAACAAGTTATAACAATCTTGTGACATACCTTCACTTTTCTGATGATCCCACCATTCTTGCATCTTTTGTGACATTAGGTTCCAGTGTGTCTCTTCATTTTCAATAGTCATATTATTATTATTATTATAGTTATTCTAGAGCTTTACTTTGCTACATGTAGGATACATATTGACCATGTTAACCATGTATAAAGCATTTTTTTCCTCAAGTGGAGAAATTTGCATAGAATAAAGTAGGCAGGGAGTAGCTTGATTATCAGAAGTTCTACAGCATTGTATAGGAAGGTCATTTTGGATTTAACCAATGACTATCTTGGGGTTAACATAGTTTAAATCACTAATAATAGTTAATAGTAAAAATGATAGTAGTCAAGAATATTCAGTCCAGCAGTCAAAATCCAGTAGTCAAGAACATTCCTCCATCCGTAAAAAAAAAAAATGGGCAAAAAATGGAATCCACTAGAAATATTTCAACATGCACAAGGTGCACTACAGCACAGTAATGTCAGTGGGCAGGTACATAGGTAAAGGTGAAGGAGCAGTGTGAGCTGTAAGGCATGGGGTAAGTAAGGAGCACAGACTGAAGGAGAGTACACAGAGAAGAGACAGATGGTGTTGATGTGCAGGAGGAGGAGGAGGAGGAGAAGAAAAAGAGTGGGCACAGACTACATATAAATGTTATTGGCAAACTGGGCAAAGCAAATGGTTGGAGGCTGATGTCAAAAGGCAACTTCGAGTTCCACTGTGTGTTGTAGAGAGCAGATGTGACGCTGTAATGAACGTTTGAATGCACTCTTTACGATTCCCTCTAATCTAATCTTAGATAAAATACGGTATATCTTAAGATGTATCATATTTTTTCGCCATAAGCACTGTCTTCTTCTCAACATAGAAGTATGTGGTGCCTCCACATTGAAGAGCTAATGGCCGAAGCTCAAAGCGAGAAGACACGAGCGTGCCACTCACCTTGGTTGCGGACGGTGAGCAGGTACGTGATGATCTCGACTCCGTTGTCAGTGGTCAGCAGACACTGGTACAGGCCCTGGTTGGCCTCGGCCACGTTGTTCAGGTCGAAGGTCACGCCTAGTTTGGGGTCGGCACAGTTCACCTGTACCCCCTCCTGCAGATCCTCCGACACCAGGGAGCCGTCCTGCATTGTGCACCTGCCGATGGTCTCGTTCTCATCCTTCTTAATGAGCGCGTGCCTCACCGTGTAGTTGTGGTGGGGGCAGACAATAGTCAGATTTTCACCCTCACTGAAGTCCAACTCCACATATGGCGAGTAGGCTGTTATGACATGGAGGTGTAAACAAGACAATGTTTTAGTTTCAAGTGCATGGCTTAGAACGAATCAAAACATGCATGTGTAGTAATAGTTAAATGACAGTATCTGCGGGAGTTGTAACTGCTGTAAAAATGTAAAATATTTCAAAAGTATAAACATTTCTTCTGAGTATTTTTATCACTTGCGGTTATGAGCAGAAGCAGCCTTCTATATTCAGCGAAACGTGTTTTGCTATTTTTTCCAGTTTAAAAAATAATCGTGCTCTGTTTTTATCGACTGACATATGAAGACCCAATTGGTAGTCAGTAATAAAGCACGCCCCCACATCTTTTCTGTTTTAACTGACAATACAGCTTTTCTATTTCTACTAACTAACATCAGATTATCTTTACCTATATAAAACAAACTAAATAAATATTACTAAACAGCAGGTATATGTAAACAATGACTTGGCCAAATGTATACATTTGAAAAGTCACATTAATAAACTTTTATATGGGACCTGACTGGACACAGATCACATCTGACTTTTTTTTTCTTTAAGATGACACATATTGGTTTCGATTCAGCACCCACCTAAAACTAGGGTTAAGGTGTGTGTGGTTTTACCCTGCATCGCAGTTTTACCCATGTTCCTGGCTAGCACGGCCACACAGATTTCCTTTACTGATTAGTGAGAGTGAGGTTAGTATAGGATCAATAAACCTGTGTTAGGCCTATGGGCCATATCCACACATTCATCTCTTAGTCAACTACGGGGAGCTTCTTTAAAAAGTCATGAACATACTCATCATACTATTTTTATACACTGGCTCCACAACCCACTAGCCACCATTTAAAAGGCACCAGATTGCGCCATCATTTGTCTGCCATTTCACCATCCATAAGAGGTGCCGTTACTGTACTTACTCTCCTTGACCACTTGGATGTCCCTGGTCCACGTTCCCAGAGGGAAGGTCTGCATGGAGCAGCGGTACAGGCCAGCATCCTGCTCCGTGACGTTGCCGAAAGAGATGCTTCCATCCATAGTGGTTTTCCTCAGGAACGTCAGCCTGTCGTCGTACCCGTTTGCGAAGCTCGTGCCGTAGACTGGGTGGTAGATGGCCATGGCGGACTTGTCGGGCACTTTGGTCCAGGAGACCATGCTGAGATTCCCATTCCAGGGGCACAAACAGTCCAAGATCATCCCATCCGCCAGCGTCACGCTCTCGCCTCTCTCCTGGAGCGTTGCTGAATCACACAGCAAACCACAACAGAAAAAAAAACCCAGATATCTTAACGACCATCACAAAAGTAAATGCACATTGAAAAGACCCAAGTTATTTGTAAAAGTGACATGGAGGTTCAAAAAAATTTAGAAGTCATTACAGAAGAAAATATATTAAGATCTGGGCTTAATATTCATGAAGGCTATTAAATGTAATAAATCTCTGAGTACAGTTAGCAGTACTGTCATGACAGTTTAATCCAGGTGTCTATGGATCAGGAGGGAAAAAAGTCTAATCACATTTTAAAACTACTTTAAGCAGGAAGCTGCATTTACCCTTTTCTTTATTTGATCCTTTTGACACAAACATGAAAATATTAAGTTTACCCAAAAGGCAATACAAAATCAGACTTCTATGTAATATAAATGAGTTTTTACGAGTCTGCTTCTTTGACCCCATTTTGTTTTGACTTGTTTTTCTCTGGTGTAATAGTGTTTGTCATTAGGGCGTAGGGCACGATTCGCTTTGATAATGAGTTTTGTAAATTTCTCTGACAAAAGGTAATTGGTGAACAACACAAAACAAGAAAGCCTTAAAGGCTCGCCCTATTCTTTAAGAACAATGAGAATGAATTAGTACAGTACCTTTTAGAAAAATGAGAAAAGTCAACAGTGCCAGTGAGTACCAGTTATCCTTTTGTACAGCCTCCATCGCTGCCTTCTCAGCAAGAATGAATACAGCATTGAGTGAGGAGTGACAAGCCTCCAGCCCACCAAGTGTTTCCTGTTTGCTCACACTTGACGGGGGAAGTAACCTCCATGGGGGGAGTTCTTAAGTCTTCGTTCACCTCAAAGCACAACGCAGCACAGCACAGCGCTCTCAGTTTGCCGGTCCAAGTGAAGAAAAAAACCCACCAAAGGTGAAATGTGTCACTTTCAATTTACTGGCATTCACTGTTCGTGTGAATTTCTGCGAAGTAGAATCATACTGTATAAACGTGAGGAAAACAAAGAGTCCATCCACAAACAGCCACTCTGGGTGGCAAACTTCTCCAGAAATCAGGAGATTTTGTTTTTGCTTGGACAAAAACAAAACAATCAGAAGAGATTTTGGTTTTGCTTGAAAAAAAAAAACAATCCACAGAGTGACTAAATTGATAAATTAAGTAACTACATATGATTGATGTATTCTAAAGAACTCAATTTTCATTGGTGCTTTGTAGAAATTCAGGCACTTGTGCTGCGTCTGCTCAGAGTGTGTAAATAATCAAACAGTATTTTAAAAGCAGGCAGAAGTATCACCACATGGACCTTTATATAGAGTCAGAAGTATCATCACAAGGACCTTACTGGAGCCTGTTTGCACTGTTATTTTTCACCAGTTAAAACCAGCAAATGTGTTCTCATTTCTGTGTTTATGCATACATGTCAATAAACATGGAACAAAAACAAAGAATAGTTTAACTCATTAAGTCTTTTATTGAAAATGACAAAAATACAAAATGTGAAGTTAAAAAAATACAAATCCCAGGGTACTTTGTGTTTTTCCTTCACCACAGATTGCCTGTTTAAGTACAGGTAAACCACTAAGTGGAGAAAATGTTGCTCTTTAATAAGTTATTCATAAATAATCCAATTTATATATCACACAATTGTTAAACACTTAAAATGTGTTTGAGATTCTCCAGGCACTTGAGGAGATATGAGGTGAGTGGGTCACTGTCTTGCCGCTCCGCATCTGAAAGAATTACAGGGACAAAAGGCAAGGCAGGTTTATTAGTACAGACCATCTTATACACAGAGCTTATTCAGTGTGCTTTACAAAAATAAAATACAAGCTAAAAATGGTAAATAGTAAATGGTGAAAGAATAAAAGTAGAACAAAAGGCAAAAATAAGCATAATGATAGATGCTAAATGCATTAAAAGTTAAAACTAAGATAAGTGCAAAGGTAAATAAATACACGTTAAACATCTAAAAAAAAGCTTTCAAGAGGGTTGTGCTATTACTCCAAAACACAACACACTGCAAGCCGGCAGTGAAACTAGTGAAAGGCCTAGCGATGGAAACATATGATCAAACTGAATATACACATACCTTTCTTCACCGCCAAGTACGCCTCATCCACCTTAAGCCTGAAGGAAGGGTACTTCAAAGCCACCTTCGCCTTTGGTGAAAGATTACACATTCTGAGTAAGTTTACGCAAGACATACAGTACTGCCTTCAACATTAACAGCACATCAAGGCAAAGCCAGGCAGTCTGCACTTCTCTCAACTGCCAAGTTGCTCTTCACACGGACAATATACCTTACTTTCTTTTCTCTGGTCATTACAGATGCAGTCCACGATACGGGCAAAAGGTTGTTGAGCTTTGACTTCAACAGCTAATCAAATTTCATCCCTTTCCCCTCTCTTCCCATGCACATAAAGCAAGGTGCGGATTGGCTAGAATTGTTTATAGCATTGCTTGAGGAACTGGATTGGTCCACCAATTATATAGTCAGGTCTGTTTACAAACACCATGGACTAGAGGTCTCAATCCCGAGTGTCAAACCCTGCCACAAATTTGATCCAACCAGCTCTGAATCTGCTGATTGTAATGAGGACTCAAGACAGGTAGATCAGGCTCGGTGAAGTCACCTGTGTTAGAAGAAAAACATGGCAGGGTTTTTACTTTCTGAACCCGGGATTGACACCTCTGCCATAGACACACACCAAACAGACAGCTGGAGGAGCCTAATTTTGCAAAAATAGACAAAACAAATACTGGAGTAAGCTTTTTTTAAAGGTTGTTCTGTTTATTGGTGATCTGGTGGTGGGGGCTTTCAAATGGAACATCACAAGGTTGTGTGTCTGCTCCTGTTGTGTTTCTGAGCAAGGCAATTAGCCCACTTCAAGGCCCTTCCTCTAGTTAGTTCACTGTCTGTCACTCTGGATAAGAGCTTCTGCTAAATGACTAATAGAAGGAAGTCTTGTGATTTATAAGAATCGTGGACTGCATCTCACAGGCACAAGGCCAAGAGCTTCATTAGACAGGAAACGGGGTGTGTGGCTGACGTACGTATCTGCCAATGCCACCTTTCTTTTTTGTCAGAGGACAGCTTTATTTTTTATTACAAAATTACAAGTTTAATACCTTAAAAGAAACTGCTCCAAAGCCAATCACCCATCACAATAAAAAATGTGGCAAATTAAGTGTCATACAGGCAAGCAGGCAGACAGACAGGCAGGCAGACAGAGAGGCAGGCAGACATACAGACAGGCAGGCAGGCAGACCTAAGGTACAGTACCTTCTAAACATAAGGCATTTTTAACAGACAAAGAGACAGACAGACTGACAGGCTTGAGGTACCTTGTGGTCATAGAGCATTTTCAACAGACATACATACAGACTGAGGTAAATGACTTTCTGACGAAGACACAGTGTGTCAAACATTAGTCTTCTCTTATGTTTGCACAAATAAAAACTAGACTGCAAGATCGATCAGTCTCTCCTCCTTGTGAAGGTCTGAGGTATCTTCTGGTGATAGGGCATTTTTAACAGGCAGGCAGGGCAGACAACAAGACAGACAGACAGCAAGATTGATAAGTGTTCCAGTCTCTCCTCCTTGTGAAGGTCTGAGGTATCTTCTGGTGACAGGACATTTTTAACAGGCGGACAAGCAGACAGACAGGCAGACAGACATACAGATAAACAGACAAAGAGACAGACAGACAAAGACACAGACGAGCAGACAGGCAAACAGGCAACCAGACAAACAGACAGACACACAGACAGACAAACAGACAGACAGACAGGCCTGAGGTACCTTGTGGTAGCTGTGCAGAAGTGCCCACAGAGCAGAGGCCCCAATGGCCCGCACGTCCAGGAAGTCACTGTCCAGACAGGACACAAGCAGACCCACTGCTTTCTCTGCAACAGAAATTTGTGTGTGTGTGTGTGCGGGGGGGTTGTTAGTAATGTGCAAATTTTACTGAACTGAGGCTGTACATGTATATATACATTCGCACCAGCCACCAGCCAAATGCTAGTAGATTATGAAGGTAGATTTCAGATACAAAGTAACGATTTACTGCTGAGTGGCTGGTGATTTTTTTTTCATTTATTTGTCAGTGGCTGGTAAAGGTTCACATTTCGGAAAGTTAATTTTCACCCCTGTATACACTATAACAGTTTCACTGTTTCAAAGGACAGGATATACACTGTGCATAGCTATATGTATACTGAGCACATAATACAGCTGCATGCATGTCCTGTTTCCAAAGAAATCTTAAGTGCAGTGTGCTTCAATGACCTCCCACTGTCTCACAGAGCTAAAGGCCTCTTTGTGGGTTTAGCACCTTCTAGACATCCTGTTGATCTGTCTATCTTTCACCTGCACCATACACCCATACATGGCTATTTCTGTGTCCGAACATGACACCTACGGCGTTGCATGAGAGATGACAGTTTGTGATAGTATTTTTAGAGTGAACATTTCAATGTCCAGTAAGTGCTGAGATGAAGGTTTGTGATAGCACGTACTGAGCATTGAAATGTCTACTATGATTTTCCAGTTGGTCAGTGTGTGTCTCTGATGATAAGATATCAGTTGAAAGTTCATAAGGGTAGGATTAGGCTTTACAATTTTTTATCTGCATACTTCTTCCATCTTCCATACTTCACACACACACACACCTTAGAAGTTGCTTGAGAGATGACAGTTTGTGGAAGCATTTTTTGGAGTGGACATTTCAATGGTCAGTGAGTGCTATGTTTTGGGAAAATACTGAAAGAGGAAGCCAATTGTTCAGTGTGGGTCTCTGAAGGCAATTAGGAATGTTGAACTGTGTGGGCGTAAAGCACGCACATCCGCCTCAGGCCTTCTGGGTGCTGGACCAAAAACATTTCGGCCATAATCTGACGAAGGTCTATGACCGAAACACTGTGAATAAATCTT
>CM059285.1:24512999-24517999 GCA_030347295.1 Setipinna tenuifilis
GGAGGAATAGAGGAGAGAAGCAGAGATTGAAGAAAGGGAAAACAGGAGAGGCATGAAATACAAGAAAGTACAGAAGGGGTAAAGAGAGGGTAAAGAAAGGAAGAGAGAAGAGAAAGAAAGAGAGAGGTAAAGAAAGGAAGAGAGGAGAGAGAAAGAGAAAGAGAGGTGAAGAAAGTAGGATAGGAGAGAGAACGAGAGAGTAGAAAATAAAGGAGGAGAGAGAGAGAAACAGAGAGAGAGAGGTGACGAAAGAGAGAACACAGCTACAACAAAGCCCTGTGATGAATTTCTTTGATGAAAATTTTATGGTTAAGCCAATAAATAAAACACTGCCTGAGCCAGCACGAGGATGCCTGGGAACGCAAGCAGCACTGCAGTGTGTGTGTGTGTGTGTGTGTGTGTGTGTGTGTGTGTGTGTGTGTGTGTGTCTGTGTGTGTCTGTGTGTGTGTGTGTGTGTGTCTGTGTGTGTGTGTGTGTGTGTGTGTGTGTGTGTGTGTGTGTCTGTGTGTGTGTGTGCCTAGGAATGCAAGCAGCACTGCAATCTGTGTGTGTGTGTGTGTGTGTGTGTGTGTGTGTGTGTGTGCGTGCGTGTGCGTGTGTGTGTGTGTGCACACATGGGAAAGCAAGCAACTCTAATATGTGTGTGTGTTGGGGGAGTGTGTGTGTGTGTGTGTGTGTGAATGGCTGGTTGCACATATATATATATATGTGAATGGGCGTGTGTATGAACCTCAGTAAGTGTTTCTAAGTGTGCCTGTCTATGCATATGTGTGTGTGTGTGCACTTACTTTGCATTCGCTCTGCTGATACAGGCAGTTTCTCAGGAGCTCCAGGGCCATCTTCAGCTCCTTCAGATAGCTCTCCTCCTGCGTGTGTGTGTGTGTGTGTGTGTGTGTGAGAGAGAGAGAGAGAGTATAGAGAAAAAGGACTCATCAAACCTCATGTTACTAAAGCACTGGTGTACAGTGGCAGTGTAATGAATGCCAGTGATAGCCACTACAGGTGTGTGGTCAGAGACAGGTGAGTCCCACCTTCTTGCGCAGCGCTGCCTTGGTGGGCTTGAGGGAGTCCAGGTTGAGGTGGTAGTGGATCTGACATATCTGCTCCACAGTACTGTCCACCAACCCAGCTGAGACACACACACACACACACACACACACACACACACACACACACACACACACACACACAAAGACGGGGAGGGAAAAGCTCACATCAACCTGAACCTACAAACTCTCCAGTTCCTACTCATGACCTTTGTGTGTGTGTGTGTGTGTGTGTGTGTGTGTGGTGTGTGTGTACGTGTACGTGTGTGTGTGTGTGTGTGTGTGTGTATGTGTGTGTGTATGTGTGTGTGTGTGTGTGTGTGTGTGTGTGTGTGTGTATGTGTATGTGTATGTGTGTGTGTGTGTGTGTGGTGTGTGCGTGTTCGTGTGTGTTCGTGTGTGTTTGTGTGTGTGTGTGTGTGTGTGTGTGTGTGTGTGTGTACCTCTGCATGCATAGCTCTGGGCAGTGGGACTGCTGGCCAGGAGGGCGGTGAGGGCTGCAGCAGTGGGCTTCTTTAGGGGGTCCTGGGCTGCCATGGCCTCGTACCTCTGAACACAGCCACAATATGCTTCTATTTATTTACTTGCTATGTTATTTAGTTATTATTTATTAATCAGATGTTTTTGTCCTGGGGTGGGCTGGCACCCCTACCCCTGTGCCCAGCCACAGACAAAGGCCAGCATGAGCTCCTGGTCCCTTAAGCAGAGCTCCAGCACATCTACTCGTGTCTTTGTTTACTCCAGAATATATGAGATAACTCTTTGTTTACTTATTTATGTACTGGATGCTTTCTCTCCTGGGGTGGTGTGGCCTTACACCCCCAGAACACAACCAGCTGACCAATGCGAGCTACTGGGTCTCTTCTAAATAGCTCTAAAACAAACTAACTCACTAACTCACTAACTAACTCACTCGCTAACTTGCTCGCTGGTCTCTTCTAAATGGCTCTAAAACTCACTAACTAAGTAACTAACTCACTCACTAACTCACTCGCTCACTGACCAACTAACTAACTGACCAACTAAATAACTAACTAACTAGCTGACCAACTAACTACCCAAGTAACTAATTAAACAACTAACTGACAACTAGTCAACTAGACAACTAACCAACCAACCAACCAACTAACCAACCAACTAAGATGTTTTTTTATCAAAGTGACTGGCATTTTGGTGCAGGTATATACATTTATTAGTGCATACTGGGCTCTCTACACAGTCTTTCCAGTAGCTTGCTTTGTCAGTTATTATACCACTATTAAATCCCTGTGCTTCCTGAGCCACACACACACACACACACACACACACACACACACACACACACACACACACACACACACACACACACACACAAAGAGCCTCTAACTTCAGCCAGCTCATTACTTTCACACAGTTCTGCAAATGCTCTAGCGTAATCAAAGACAGAAGCGAATATGAGTCAATTTATGGTTATGAATATCTGCGGTTAATAATCTCGCATAGTGAAAATGTAAAACTTGCAAATAAACCTCACTCATTCAGTCGCAGCATTACCTCAGCCACTGCTTGTTCTCCATCTGTGGAGTCTGGGGTATTAACAGCCTCCCCCTGCATTACCATAATCTACGACTATTAACCACGCTTTATACACTGATGGTGCAAACCTCCAACAGCATAGAACAATATAGATGGGGCGACCTATCCACAGGAAAACAGAGGCGATGGACCAACCATTTTACTTAAATACTACTCCCCTCACTGCGACTACACAAACTCTGTGGGGCTGCATACTGTGGAGATACCATACATAGGGTGCCTAGTAATTTTTGTTGTGGTACAGTTAATTTTGTCTGTGTCACAGACTAGCAAGAAATGCAAGAATCTATAGTATTATATGATTATAATATATAATCATCATGCTGGCGCATTTAAATGGTACATGTTTTAACCCCACCAGTTAACTATAACAATAATAATAATAATGAGTGTTAATAATAATAACAACAACAACAACAAGAACAATAATCATAATAATAATAATAATAATAATAACAATAATATATCTTATTTATGAGTGCCTTTCAGAACAGCCAAGGACACTTTACAAAGATAATACGTTATAACACTTGTCAACAGAGTTGACTTGTCTATCGGTCCACAGCAAAGGTGAAGTTACCTGCAGCAGCAGTTCACACAGCTGTTCTCCTTGGGCACCATTCAACAAGTCAGCCAATCGGCTGCGGCGATCGGGGGTCAGCTGACCTGTCACTTCCTGGTCCCGCCTCTTGGCTTCCTCTGACAGCACCACACTCAGGAAGTGAACTGCTGACGTGTAGAGGCCAGGCTCCGAGGACCACTGGTCCAGACACAGGGATATGGTGGCTGAGAAGGGACAAACCGTACAGGGATATCAGCATGAAAAGACAGAGGGGTCATTTCAGGTAAATCTGTATATTCATCTGACATCATCATCATCATCCCCCACCATCACATGCCACCGCGGGGTTAAAGAATAATCTAAATAATATATGTGCACTTTGTTTTGGATGAAGGCATCAGCTGAATAAACAAACATTTCATTTCGATATGCACCGCCATTATATAAACAATAAAGCTCAGACTCAATTAAAATAATTAGTCAGATGCATTTTGCAGATGAAGCTTTTCCTGGTGTGCCTGCTTGCCTGCCTGCCTGCCTGCCTGCCTGTCTGCCTGTCTGCCTGTCTGCCTGTCTGTCTGTCTGTCTGTCTGTCTGTCTGTCTGTCTGTCTGTCTGCCTGCCTGTCTGCCTGCTGTGCTGGGCACCAGTGTCATCCCTCAGCCCCCCTCCCTGCACCGACACCCGCTCACAGATCCATCATTAGTTTTAAACAAGGCTCATCACAGCCCCCCCGCCACACACCTCCCACTGAGCCTGCTGGGCTGTGGCTGTCTGACAGACACACACACACACACACACACACACACACACACACACACAAGCAAGTGCACACACACACACACACACAGACACACATAGCCGCAAGCAAGTGCACACACACAAACACACCCACACACAGCCACAAGCAAGTGCACACACACAAACACAACCACATGCAAGTGCACTGCACACACACATACACACACAAATACACACAGATGCACAGAAACATGTACGCACACACAACCGCAAGACGTGCACACAAACACACACACACACACACACCAAGGTGCGCTCCCGCAGACACACATACAGTACACACATAGAAACACACACGAAGACAAACATACACATACACAAAGACACAAATACGCACACACACACATACACACTTTGACACTCACATGGAAATTTAATACAGACCTGACAAACATATAGAACATACATTCACAAAAAAACATACAAAAAACACACAGTCAGATACATAATCATAAATGCACCTGCTACAAATGATACTTACACTTACAAATAATTGTATTACTTGTGCACAGACGAACATAGGCAAACACGCAACCACACACACACACACACGGCCCCCAACAGATGAACCACAGACTCCCCACCTAGAAGTGCGTGCCAGTGGCGGTGTATCGCCGTGGCGACAGATGGGTAGAGGTGGGCGGAGCTCCTGCGCAGCAGCGTGGACAGCAGGGACAGCAGCACACACCAGGTGTTCCGCACAGCCACGCCCACTCCGCCGTCTAACACACACACACACACACACACACACACACGTATGCAAACACACACATACACACACATATGCAAACACGCACATACACACGTATGCAAACAAACACACACACATATGCAAACACACACATACATACACACACACACACACACACAAACCCACACACACATGCATACACAAATGCGTACACACACACACCAGACACACACACACTCACACTCTCATGCACACACACACACATGCACACACACACACACACACACACACACACACACACACACACACACACACACACACAGGG
>CM059285.1:24532999-24535499 GCA_030347295.1 Setipinna tenuifilis
AGTGGCGGGCATGGGCATGACCAGCAGATTCTGCAGGATGAACGCCGCCTGAGGAGGAGAGGAGGAGAGGAGAGGAGAAAAAGAGGCAGAAGGACAGAGAGAGAGAGAGAGAGAGAGAGAGAGAGAGAGAGGAGAGGAGGGAAAGAGGCAGCAGAAGGAGAGAGAGAGATGGCTACAGTCAGCAACACTGCCATCTGGCTGGCATTTGGTGACGGTGCATGCTGTGCTGGATAACATCTCTTTCAGCCTTCATGCTGATTAAAAGCTGCGAATACATATGTGAGGACTGTTAGCCACAGACTCTCCCTCCACAGACATCCCAAAGGGACTGGACAAGGATATGCAAGTGAAACAGCTATGTGAATATACAGAGAGAGCAGAGATGGCTGTGTGTTAAGTATGACTGTGTGTATCAAGTATGTGTTTTGGAGTCATCACGTGTTTATGGAGTGTTTTTTGTTTATGCAAACAGTAATGTATAAATGAGTGATTGTGTGTGTGCTTCATTGTAAGTGTTTGTCTATCTGTGGCTGTGTGTGTGTGTGTGTGTGTATGTGTGTGTGTTTTTGTGTGTGATGTGAATTAATGAAGTAGTGCATATGCATGTGTGAGTGTGTTTTGCGTGTGTAATGTGAATTAATGACTGTGTGTGTGTGTGTGTGTGTGTGTGTGTGTGCACGCGCATGTATGTATGCGTGTGTGTGCCTCCCTGTGGACCATGCTGCACTCACTGGGCTCCAGCAGGATGTGTGTGTGTGTGTGTGTGTGTGTGTGTGTGTGTGTGTGTGTGTGTGTGTGTGTGTGTGCGCGCACGCCTCCTACCTCCCTGCGGACCATGCTGCACTCACTGGGCTCCAGCAGGATGTTGAGCAGCGTCCCCCACAGGCCCCCCGAGATGTTCTGGCAGCCGGACGCCAGCGCCAGGCAACCAGCCTCCAGCGACGACAGAGCGGAGCCCACGCCAAGACTCGCAAAGCGCACCTGTGCGGGGGGGGGGGGGGAGAGGGGTGGAGTGGAGAGGAGAGGAGAGGAGTGGGGAGAGAGACATTGAAGGAGTGGCATTAGTAAAAAAATGAAGAATATTTAAATAGCAAAAGGGAAAGACAGCCAGTTCCAACGGAAGCTATTGCTGGCAATATGTGAACAAACCAAATGTGATTCAGATGGAGGTAGTGCATGTGTGTGTCCATGTATGTGTATGTGTGTGTGTGTGTCAGGGATGGAAATTAACCACCCGCCACCCGCCAAATGCGGGTAAATATGAGTGTTGGCGGGTGAATTTTGCCATTTTACCTGCCACTGTGGCGGGTGTGCAAATGCAGTCAGCCAAGTTCGATATAATGTATGAATGCACTTCCTTGTGCATGTTGTAGCGTAGCTATCAGTTAGTAGACAGCGCAGGTACGTATAAGTTTACCAATTATTGATAAGCAAGACTCACGGAGCGTTTCTTGGCATCCAGCACAGGCGCGCGTGGTTATTTCAAATATGATATAGGCAACTTTCTGTTCACCATTTTGAGGTAGGTTAAAGCTCAGTCATGATGATTATAGCCTAACTGTCCAAACAGTAATCATCAGTATATTGCCTTCTCACATTGATGATAACGCCATGTGCGCACAAGTTCATTCCAAAAACTAACCTGTGATTTTAACGTAACATATTAATAGCGACAACAAAACCGATTTGAGAAGAGTAGCCGTCTTTTACTGCTAGACTAGTTTGTTATGTGCCACCTTGTGTTAGCATTTGTAAATCTTTGACCTAAGAAAACAGCAATTACAAAAATGGCAAAACACAAGAACTATTCCTTTTAATACTGAAAACGAGTAGGCTACACCTGGATGGCTCCTGTTGGCAAACAACTTACGTGCGTCACTGAACCCAAACAAGTCTCTTGCATAGTCTAATAAAGAGTCTTCTCAAGGTGTTTTGGAATATTTATTAATTCCATAGGAAATATAATCAAATGTATCCACATATGAACTAGCCCTTTGATTTCCTAGCATCTTGCATAGAAACGAAGTTTGAACATAACTTTCTTTCACGTTAGGATCATAAGGGGAAATTTAAAGTGGCAGGCGCCTAATTAGACCTTAGCCTACAAACATCAAATACAACATAATTGCATTATTTTTAAGTGATATCCTAAATAACAATTTATTTTTTTTATTTTTTTTAACATATGTGTCTATGTAAAGCATGGGTTTTCTTTCTGCTGTCCTCTCACTTAGAAGGATAAAATTAAGCTAACAACCTGTTAAAATCCACCAGAATTACCGTTAATTTCGATTTTGACTGCCCACCAAAACACTGTTACTATCAGCGCAGAAAAAAAGTGCTGGAGCATGATGTGTACATTTATGACCGCTCCCTTATATATGTCTGCCTAGAAACGGCCTGGGTGTTATACTTAGCATTAAAATGTACTGAAGGGTTGAATATATAAAGTGGCTGGTAAAAATGTTGAGTGGCTGGTAGATTTTAGAATCTACCTGCC
>CM059285.1:24555499-24567999 GCA_030347295.1 Setipinna tenuifilis
GTGTGTGTGTGTGTGTGTGTGTGTGTGTCCTGTTGGGTAACCCTGTCGGGCCCAAACAGCTGACAGCACAGGCAAACAAATGTAGACTTAACGCTTTGAAGCCCCACCGTCAGAGGCAGTAAGAGAGCTGTGTGTTTGTTTGTTGATCCAATTTTCCATGCGGTCGGCCCCATATGCGTGGAGGTTAAGTAACGTTGCCAGGCCCACCTGTGGCGCTGCTGAGGATGCTAGCATATGCCACACGGCCAGATGGAAACCCATAATATAATCTGGCTCAAGTCTGCTCACTTATATATGCAGGGTAATGTAAACAGAAGAAAATGTTGGTCTACAGTGAACTAAACTAGAAATGAATTGTTTTACATACCCTTCCTATTCATTCAGTCTCCTCATCCCTGCCTTTAAAAAGCACTTCTTCACCATCCATCCATCCATCCATCCATCCATTTATCCATCCATCCATCCTTCTTTCCTTAAGTGCACCTTTTACATTAAACCAAACCCATATCCTTTGATCAATCCTCAATAAAGACATGTCTAACCATCGTACTTTAAATGTCATGGGCCTAAATATTTGTATGCTTTCCCATGCATCTGTCACTAGCATCCCTATCTGTGAAACTACCTAGAGCTTATTCTGTCTCATCTTTCCATTCATCTGTTTGTTTACAGTGTGTGTCTGAGTGAGTGAGGGGCACACAGGCCTGAGTTCTGAGTTCTCCACCCTCATCTCTCTAAGTGAAGCAAGCAGGAGTTTGCGGTGCTGTCTGCCGCGCCTGCATTGACTCACCTGTCTATCTATGGCTCCCTCTCACTGTCTGTGGGTGTAAAGAGGTGTGTGTGTGTGTGTGTGTGTGTGTGTGTGTGTGTGTGTGTGTGTGTGTGTGTGTGTGTGTGTGTGTGTGTGTGTGTGTGTATATGCCCTCGCTCGCTATCCATCAGACAGTATATCAGTGTAATAGGCTTCAGTGCTTGAGCAGATTTCACGACAGACTCAGTAGTGAAAGGTGGAGTGATTTGCCACCTTCCATTGCTCCGTCTAGGCGGCGTCTGTCTCTAAATGTCTCTCTCACTCTAGCTGATGGTGGAGCTGAGTTCTGCTGACATAGAGAGCCAGGCAGGCACCAGGCTTTTCCACTGCAGGCTCCAAGCGCAGGTTGAGCTGAGACAGTATAACTACCAGTCTGCCTTTACCTCAGAGGTGTGATGGCAAAACATCAATATGCGCCACCATCACGATGGTACTTTATGGTACTTTATCAACTTTTAAATACACTGCATTTATGTGTTTTAGTTTTAAGTTTTAGTTTTAAGTCAGTAGTGACAGTAGTGTGTGTGTGTGTGTGTGTGTGTGTGTGTGTGTGTGTGTGTGTGTGTGGTGCGTGCGTGGTGTGTGGTGTGTGTGTGTGTGTGTGTGTGTGTGTGTGTGTGTGTGTGTGTGGCCTACCTCTGAGAAGCGTGAGCAGGAAGGGGGGCTGCTGTGCCAGGCTGTGGCGCAGGGTGGGGTCAGCATACACCAGCTTCCTCAGCATCGCCAGACAGGGCTCCAGCAGACAGTCCATGTTCTGCCCACACACACACACAGCGCACACACACACACACACAAACGCACACATCATGCACACACCACGCACACAGCACACACACACAGCACACATTATATCACATATTATTGGCACAGTTTGGATAGGCTTGATGAGTTACTGAGTGTGTGTCACTTGAGGGAGGGGTGTGTGTGTGTGTGTGAGCACGTGTCTGCATGTGTGTGTTCTATGCAAACAGATTCATAAATCACGCCATACATAACTGGCACAGGTATAAAATGTTCCGTTGCTTAATGGGTCGTGCATGTGTAACTGTACAGCATGCTGAGTGTGTGTGTGTGCGTGTGCGTGCGTGCGTGTGTGTGTTTGTGTGTGTGTGTGTGTGTGCGTGTGTAGTGTGTGTGTGTGTAGTGTATGGGTGTGTGTAGTGTGTGGGTGTGTGTGTGTGTGTGTGTGTGTGTGTGTGTGTGTGAGTTCTGAGGCTTGTGTAAGCACAAGGGCATTTCTGAATATGTATTTTTAGTGTTTATGACCGTGTGGATAAACAATCCATCTGGACTGAAGAGGCATGAGGAAGGCCACCATGACGAGAGCACTCAGCATTTTTAAGAATAACACTGCCCAATGCCCGATGCCTGATGCCTGATGCCGTACTTAAAATGAGCCTTTTGGAGCTTTTCTGGAGCAGAGAACTGCAGGGAGGGTAATTCTAAAACTTGGCTGGAGGAGATGTCCACTTTTGGAAACCCAAATAATTTAATTGCTACCCCCCCCCTTGCTACCCTTCTCCTCCCTTCATGTCCACTTCTTAGTGTACCATCCTGTGAGGAACACTGTCACTGCCTGTTTAGAGTGTTGAAACAACACTGTCAGATGCTGTGTGGTCTTGTGTCAGGTGTTACGTGTCAAAACACAACACTGTGCCACAATAGACCAACCGAACACACAGACACACACACACACACACACACACACAAAATTATACATACATAGTGTACATACACATACACACACACACACACAATTATATATACACACACCCTCAATAATGAACACGTACACACACTCTCTTTCACACACACACACACATACCCTCGTAGCTAATATATGACTACCTATTGTTCTTGAACAATTACACCTGGCCAGGGCTGTGTCACATTCAGAGCCCCCCCCTGCTGACGTGCTGAACGTGCCAGGGGGGGGCTCTCATCACCACTGAGGAGTTTAAGAAGGGGACACACACTCTATACACACACTCTATTTGTTATGCAGCGCGACACCCAAACACAGCAAGACTCACCCGGGCCAGTGCCTGTGTCTCACAAAATGTTAATTAGCTGACTCTCCACACACACACACAGACACGCACAGACACACACACAAAGATACACACACACAAAGACACACACACACACAGAAACACACACACACAGAAACACACACACACAAACACACACACCACTTGTGTTAACAGAACAAAAATCAGTCTCGAGGCCAGTAGGGTCGAGGAAACAAATAAGGGGCAGACATGACACCACTAACTCCTCTACACAGGGCAGGCCTGCCACGGTAAAGTGCCTACCTGTACAGGTAAGTCTGGGCCAAAGAGCTTTTGTTTGTTTATTGTATTTGTTTTTTTTTTTGGTCTCTCTTTGCCCCCACTGCTTGGCATTCTCTTTTTTAAATCCCTACGCCAAGATGGAAGGGCTGCTCAGCACAGCAAGATGAAATGAAATCACCGTTTTGCTTACGTCTCGAACAAACGGGTGCACCAACATTTTTCCATTTGAGTAATGTGGGACTGCTGCAAACAGATACAGAAGCTCTCCAACCAACAGCTGGGGAGGGGAGTTTTTACACTTCAGCAAAAAAAAAAGGCAATACAATAAAAAAAATAAACAAACAAGACACAACAAGAACAAAAAACAAAAAAACAGCAGCAGAGTTATCTTGTTTTACCTTCATGGTGTTGTTTACAATCTCTCTGATTGCTCCGATCACTTTCTCAGCGACTCCAAGGCTCTTTAGCGTTGGATGCATCGCCACGTCTACAAACACAAACACAAACATCTCTGCTAAATTCACACCGCATTCGGAAAGCTCATTAACTTCATTTGTCTGGCACTAGAAAAACGGGAACACTTTGCTTCGGTAGCCGTAAATGAACACTTTACTTGAAAAAAAAAAGTCTGTTTACAGACACTTTACAAATGGTTTTGTTAGCGTTCACGCTCCATCTTTCTGCAGTTCACTGTGCATCACTTTAACCAAAGCCAACCCCTAACCTTCCCTAATTAGTATAGTTAACAGAGTTCTCCACAGATTCTTCATTAATAACCCTGTGTGTGTCTGTATTTAGCATACGGAGAGCCATAGGGGTAAAGTGTGATTAAACTCTATCTTACCCTGAAGCACGACCACCAGCTGCTCGGCTGCAGATCTCCTGAGCACCAGGTCAACCGTCTCGGACGTGAAGATGTTGTACAGCTTATTCACAGACTCCACCTGAGGATGGGGCAAACGCTAAAATGAGCACAATAATACATCAACCGGGGGAGGGTGGGGGGGTGGGGGAGAGGAGGGTGTCTCTCAACTTTCCTGGAAAAAGCCCAAATATAAATCTACACATAAATTTACCTGTAATACAGAGTATAAATGCTTACTCCACTACATCTATCTATTACCCACTACACTGGGACATTTCTTGGGATTTTGCATTTATTTACAAAATAAATAAATAAATAAGTAAATAAATAAATGTTTACTCCACTACATCTATCTATTACCTGCTACAGAGGGATGTGAGGGGAGACATGAGAGGGGAGTTTTTTGGGAAGTATTTTTGGGCTTGTGTTGCCTTAAATCAGACAGATAGGAGAGTTGAGAGATGACAGGAATGTAGTGTGAAGAATTAACTTTAAAAAGCTGACTTGACTTAGCCAACAATGACCTGCCCACCCCGAGCCTCACTCCCCCACCTTGAGGAACTCTGGTGTTCCCAGGGTTTATGCTATAGGAGCCTTAATCAACAGCACCCCTGACCCCACCCCCCACCCACCTTCAGGAAGCCTGGGGTTCCCAAGGTTTATGCTACAGGCGCCTCAACCAACAGCACCCCTGACCCCAACCCCCACAGCCTCACTCCCCCACCTTGAGGAACTCTGGGGTTCCCAGGGTTTATGCTATAGGCGCCTCAACCAACAGCACCCCCCTCACTCCCAGCACCACCACGCCCCCCCCCCCCCCCCAGCCCCGACAGCCACGCCCTCTTCCTCCGAGCCTCCCGCGCCGCACACAGCATGGAGCACTGCGCCTTCTTGAAGGAGGGCGAGGCGGGGGTAATTAAAGACCCCCCCCCCCAAACCCACACACACACACACACACACACACACCTTGAGGAAGGACTTGTCGGTGGTGTCCAGGTTGAGGTCGACGGCGTGGCTGAGCAGGAAGAGGGCGGGCAGCTGGGCCATGACGCTGCTCTCCAGCGCCGGACGACACTCACTGGCCCCCTCAGCGGCCGTCAGGTGGGGCACCAGGTGCTGCACTGCTGCTGCTCGCACTCTGAACACACACACACACACACACACACACACACACACACACACACATACACACACACACACACACACACACAGACGCACACACACAGACGCACACACACAGACACATACACACACACACGTATACACACACACACACACACACACACGTATACACACACACACAAACACATACACACACACACACACACACACACACACACACACACACACACACACACACACACACACACAGTAACTGTACACACCTTTAAGACCCACACAGACAGGCAGTCACACACATACAGTAACTGTACACACCTTTAAGACCCCAGGACTCAGCAAGGCATTACAGACAAGTGTTTGTCCATGGCTGAACGCTCCCTGAAAGCCGAGACACTGCTCCATGCGGACTGCTTGTGTTTACGACTGCATTCATGAAGTCAATAGCTCCAGGTCTATAACATTTTATTAGAAAGCCAAGCAATGGTAGCGGCACAGGGGAATGAATCTTCACACCGCACGGATCTATTAGAATAGCAAGTCACCGTGGCTGAGGCCACACTTCTGTAGGTCATAAATAACCTCGCTTTATGAGTCGTTACAGTTTCTTTATTGTAAAGAGTAAATTTTTTACTCAATGATCGAGTCTCAATCACTGAACTGTCAATGACGCTGAACATGAAGTGTATCAAATAATAACCTATTATTCCCCACGATACTGAACGCATTCCAAAATGTGCGCCGACATTGCTATTTTATGTGTCGTATCGCTGTCATGGCGACCTTTACTGCTGGGGACGATGGTGCAGCTGCTGAGTACACAAGTTCCCAGAGCAGCACAGAGCTTTTTTCCAAGACACAACATATTCTATATTCTAAAACCTGTCTGTGAATGCATTCCTAATGTGGGTAGCACTTGCACAAATCCAGTGTTTCTCAAAGTTTTTCAGACCGAGGACTACTCCCCTCCTACTCCCCCCCCAGCCCCCCCCCCCCCCAACAAAACCTCAAGGACCACTGTCTGCCCCCCCATCTGAGGCTAACAGGGCTTTGTAAAGGCATGAATTGATGCAGCATCGGAGCTCTAACTAGGAACAATCACCAATTTCACTGCACATCCTACCCTACCCAGTATGTCTATGCATATGACTATGAACCATCCTTGCATCCTTGAATCCTTGAATTGGCAAGAAGATGATATACATGCCGGCCACCCCTTATAATGCACCCCTTTCGTAAATTACACTGAGAAAACCATTAGTTCTGACAAAATAAATGAAATTCTATGTACACTAACAATATTCTCAATGCTGGAGTAAAACTACGAACGAGGTGCCATGCTATATCAAGCTTTCTCAGTGTTTTAAAAATAGCAACTTGGACGCTTCTTGCTAAGGGCCCCGATCACACTCATTGAAAGGCTCGTTTGGCTGTGGAAAAACCAATCAAACTAAATAACCAAGCTATTAACATAATTTTTCTTTTAAATAAGAACGAAATGACTGGTGGCCCCCTTCACAAAAACACCCCGGAACCCATTTACGCCAGAGTTCCCCTTTAAAAGTGCAGCTGTGCTCCCTCCACTGCCCTACAGTCATCAGCCAAGGCATCCATCAGAGGGCTGAGACTTGGCCCATTCATACGGGCTGCAGCCAGATCAGTGCCAGTCTGCGCCGAGAAGAAAAGAAAAGACACGACACACACACACACACTAGCAGGAACCACAGGAGGCCTTTCACACCAGAATACTAAACGTAATTAAACTGTTTCTATCAAGTAATGAACTTGGCACAGCACACACGCATAAACACATATTATAGAAATACATAGACACACGCACACACACACACACACACATATATATACCCACTCACTAATACACACCCACAAACACAAACACGGATACAGGTTAGCACACACACATACAGTCTAGCAGAGACACACACACACACACACACACACACACACACAGAGTCTAAGTCACACACAGACACACACACACACACACACACACACACACACTCACTCTTGGTGCTTGGAGAACAGCAGTCGTAGTGCAGCACGCAGCTTGACAGTGTGTGAGCCCGTCCTGACGCCCGTCTCACCCGATGGCTCACTTATCAGCAGGACACAGTTTCCCAAGGCATCCTCGCTGCCAGCATAACTCTGGAACATAAACACACACACACACACACACACACACACACCGACCCACACACACACACACACACATAAACACACCGACCCACACATAAACACACCGACCGACACACACAAACACACACACACACACACAGACTTGATTTAGCGCGTCCCCAAACAACAGTGGTCCATAGAGGGTTGGCTGGGCTCGACATTAAATAAATATGCATAGGAGCGAGCGCAAAAGTGCTCCTCTGTATCCCCACTGTAATGACGGGCCAATTACGGAGAGCACTTGGCAAAATGTAATCAATTTTGATGACCTTTCGCTTTTATTGGGGGTTTTTCTTTTTTTTATGTTTTTGCCCATTTATATTGAAAACACTCAGTCTAATTCAGTCTGAATTTATGAACTTCAGACGAGCAAGGTCCGTGTCACTTATATAATTGAAGAACGACCGTCAATCGCACGCCTTTAAATTAAAAGGCGATGTTTCCACGGCCAGCCTAGAACAGTAATGTATGCTAATACTGACAGAGAGAGAGAAAGAGAGAGAGAGAGAGTGAGAGTGAGGGAGGGAGAGGGAGAGGGAGAGAGAGAGAGAGAGAGAGAGAGGGAGAGAGGGAGAGAGAGTGAGAGTGAGGGAGGGAGAGGGGGAGAGAGAGAGAGAGAGAGAGCGAGAGAGGGAGAGGAAGAGAGAGAGAGAGAGAGTGAGAGCGAGAGAGGGAGAGAAAGAGAGAGAGAGAGAGCGAGAGAGAAAGAGAGAGAGAGAGAGGGAGAGAGACAGAGAGAGGGGGGGGATTGAGACAGAACGAGAGACAGAACGAGCGAGAGTGAAAGAGGGAGAGCGAGAGCAAGAGAGAGAGAGAGAGAGAGAGAGAGAGAGAGAGAGAGAGAGAGAGAAAGATCCATCCCCCCGCACACACACACACACACACACACACGGCTGGGTACCCAGCGGCAGGCTCGGAGCGTAGGCACCTACCTGTAAGACAGGGATGACCGGGTAAAGAGCCTCATTAAGTTTGCTCCAAGTCGCGGCTGTCATCATCAATCTCCCTTTGAGCAGGTACAGGAGGATATCCTTGGCAGCCGCGCTCACCTGTGGGCCCCGCATAAAACCAAATTGATGGCGGGAGTGGATGAGGCTTTCAGGCACTCCGTCATGCCGCTGACACACGCCAGCACGCCTCACACACCACGCGGCATATGCGCCGCGTCGGCCAATGTCAAACATTGGCTTATGGTGACCTCAACATATAGCACTGCGGAAATAGCTGCCATCTTTTTATTTTTTTTTTTTTTTTTTTACATCTCCTTCTTGTTTAATAGACAAAGCCTGAAGAGCCCTTCAACGTGTCCTTGTTTACGAGTCGTGTTATTGTTATGCGGGCGCTGTCGTCAGACATTTTGGGTGCTTGGCGTTGTCGGCGTTGGCGTTACCTTGCGCTCCGGGTCCTGAAGGCCGAATGTGCTGATCTCGTACAGGACTCTGGCGTGGAGGACGAAATGGACGCCGCTGCACACCGACGACACGGGCTTCGCCACATTCTGGACACCCAGGCAGTCCTGTTGCCATAACGACATCACATCGACAAGTCTGTAAGCCGTTCGGGCTGATTCGCTAATGACAGGAAGGGCTGCTGTGTGTCACATCTTATTTGGATGGTCCTGTTGACTGTTTACAGATGCTGACACTATTTAAGGCAAGTCAAGTCAAGTCAGCTTTATTGTCAATTCTTCACATGTGCTAGACAAGGAATCGAAATTTCGTTTCTTACTGTCCCATGTGTAGACAAGACAGGACAAACATTAAAGAAAAACATTTAACATTAAAGTGCAAAGACATTAAATATTAAAGTGCAAGACAAGACAATATGGATTACACAAGACAATATGGAGTATACAAGACAATATGGTTGAAATTCTGTGTCTTGTTAGGGTTAGGGGTAGGGATTGATTAAAGTGATAAGTCAGTAAACAATAAAATTATTATAACAAAATAAAACTGGATTTTAAACTGTCAAATGTCTCTATGGGCAGACTAGCCCAATAAAGCGTTAGCCTCATTATATCATTATTGCCTCTTGGCAGACAAAAACACTGTACAAACAGACCAACAAGCCAAAGTGTCCACACAGAGAAGTTAAAAGCTGACGGGTCAAAAGGCCAAGACGATGACACACAGGTAAGGGAGCATAATACCTTAACCACGTGGAGGGTCCAGGTGTAACACTCGGTCCTGACGGCCAGGAGGGGGTGGGACAGGAGCTTCAGGTAAATGTCCTGACTCTGCGCGCGCAGCATGGGGCTGGCCTGGGCAAAACGCCACCTTGGGGACACACAGCACAGCCAAAGCCACATTTATACACTCCGTCACATTCAAAGTGACTTAACTGCACAAGCAATGGCACATACATCAATAGCAATTTGCACTGCGGGAGGAAAAGTGGCAGAGCAATGGGATTGTAGCCGCGGTGGTAATCAAATGTTTCTTGCCGCAGAGATGCCGTTGATGGGCACACGTTCGATCGGCTGTCTCTTTGCCTTTTTAATGATGAGTCAAAATCAATTAGAGGAGAGGGGAATCATTGCAGAAAAGATCATACTCTCCCCACTGACACACTGTTAGCTTCACAAGGGCAAAAAGCCTTTTATACAGCACACTGCTACAAGTACCTGCGCCGACAGCCATTTCAATACTTCATGCTTCGCCTCCTACTGATAGGCAGGTCTGGGTGCATCTGAAATGCCATTGTTTGTTTGCAAAATGAAATGGCTAGACTGACAGCATGGGTGTAAAACCAGACCCATCACTGACAGAAGTCTGTGACGTCTTCGACTCGTCTTCAGCCCTTGGCAGTCTTCTAGCTTTATGCACACAGACACAGGTGCTGCAATCTACCGTTCAATTTTCACCAAGGCAAGCCAGTCATCCCAGGTTTAGAAAGTAAAAACGCTGCCATATTTTCCTTCTAACACAGATGACTTCACTGAGTAGATGTCTTGAGTGCTCATTACGATCAGCTGACTCATAGCTGGTTGGATCAAATTTGTGGCAGGGTTTTTACTTTCTGAACCCGGGATTGACACCTCTGCACAACACACACACTAGAGCTACTGAAAGCGCCGGGTTCTTACAGGAAGGAGCCGATCTGCACGCATTCCTTCACCACAGGCAGGTGCTGGTGGTAGGGAAGGCCCTCCACTGCATGCCCAGCAAGCTCCAGCAGCTCACACCAGTTCTTTTCTCCCTACAAAACAACAACAACAACAGATAAATAAATACACAAACAGTCAACAACAACAGATAAATAAATACACAGTCAACAACAACAACAACAACAACAGAAACATCAAGGGGAGCTCATCAGCATGTTAATGGTACCTGGAAGTAACAGTGTGCTTTAAAAAATAAAGACTGCCGGCGCGGATCAATACCAACATGCTTTTCAAGTCTCTCCCGCACCCCCGCGCCTTCGATCAGGGCTATCGATCCCATCCATTATTAATTCCGCCCTCCTGCCTGCCAGCAAAGGCTGGCAGAGAGAGGGGTGTGTGTGTGTGTGTGTGTGTGTGTGTGTGTGTGTGTGTGTGGGGTTGGGGTTGGGGGGGGGGTCTTTAATTACCTCCGCCTCGGCCTCCTTCAAGAAGGCGCAGGTGGCCTCCATGCTGTGAGCGGCGCGGGAGGCTCGGAGGAAGAGGGCGTGGCTGTCGGGGCTGGCCAGCTCCAGGTACGCCATGGCCGCCTCGTGGGTGCTGGGGAAGGCCTCGGCGAAGGGGGAGTCCAGGCACAGGAGGAAGATGGCCGCTGTTGCGCTCTCCGGAAGGTTCTCACTCGCCTACAGGGGAAGCAGCACGACCTGAGTTGACTTGACTTGCTTTATTGTCATTCAACACACACATACACACACAGACACAGACACACACACACACACACACACACACACTATCGGTGCACACATTAAAGGAAATGTCGTTGCTTTTGGTTCACAGATTCAGGCCTATGGATTATCTATATGAAGTGCTGGCATGGCAAAAAAAAAAAGTTACAATTTTGAAGCAAGTTACCAAAAGTGTTTAAGAAAGGTGTAAAATCTGTTTTCCAGAAACTATAAATACCACTTGAAATGAGTATACACAAAGGAAATGGACAGCATACTTGTCCTATGTTGGCCAAAAAAAGGTAAAAATACTCTCTGATAACTCAGTATAAGACGCAGAGGAACTGAGCCAACTGATGCTTAACTGAGCAGAAACAATGCTTGAAAAAAACAAAAAACGCTGCAAAAAAACACATCAAGAAGAGCTATTCACCAAAAGAGGTATTACATGAATCAAGGCTTTTTAAACAGAGCTTTTCAGCCCATATTTTTAAACACATTCACACACCTTCTCTACGGGTAGGAGTGTCTGCAGCAGTCGTACGGTGAAGATGGCGATGCTCGTGTAAGTCATCCTGTGGTACACCAGCGAGGCCTCATGTTCCTCAGACATCGGGCTGCTGTGATAGGACAATATGTCCCCCAAAGTCTCCAAACATCCCTGGATCTTCTCCTTCTGCAGTTGGAGCAGACACACTGAAGTCACAATTCACCAGAACAGACCAGTCTCTCAGATGAGTCAATGGCAGCAGGCAGGCACCAGGGGGCAGTAGAGCCACTGCGCATTACCACAGGGGAACTTTAAGATGTCAGATCACTCTTTAAGGGGAGATGGCGGTGCCATGAACGTGCATAAAACACTTGATGATGTGTGGGGCGCGCGATGAAAAACACATAAATCTCCAAACAACGAAAGTCATTGTTACTACACGGCACTAATGCAGTAAGATTCAGCACTGGCAATGACTGCAGGCACAAGTGCTAGCCTCACTCTCCTCCCGTCCCTCAGCAGGCAGCACTGTGGGCTGCAGGAGCCTGTACCAGCATCCGCTAGCTTCCAAACAGCCCAAACTAGACCAGCGCCATGCAGCACAAGACTACTGACATGCTAGCAGACACAGCTGATAAGCTCCACTCTGGCCAGGTGCCCTTGGCAGGGGACCAGGATGGCTGGCTGGCTGACTGGCTCGCTGGCTGACTGGCTGGAGAGAGAGAGAGAGAGAGAGAGAGAGAGAGAGAGAGAGAGAGAAAGAGAAAGAAAGAGAGGGGGAGAGAGGGAAAGAGAGAGAGAGAGACAGACAGAAAGAGAGAGAGAGAGGGAGAGAGGGAGAGAAGGAGGGAGGGTGGAAAAGAGAGAGAGAGAGAGAGGGAGAGGGAGAGAGAG
>CM059285.1:24572999-24582999 GCA_030347295.1 Setipinna tenuifilis
GTATTCTATCCTATTCTATCCTATGGCCCATGGTTGACTTTGCTGTGCATGATGGGAAAAGAGCGGAGACCTTGAGGAGGCCGCGTCTCCGTCCTGTCCGTCCCCGCGGACCCTCTGCCCGGTGCGGCCCACCACGGACGGCCGAGGCGAGCAGCCCTCCACCGACGAGGCTACCGAGCGCTGTGTTCCTCTCACTTCCTGGGCGTACGACACTGAGGAATTCTGGGAGACGGGATCTACGAGGTGAGGTGGGGGGCAGAATACATACAGCAGAGCAGAGTACAGCAGAGATGGTTAAACCATCGGAGTGACTCAACTGGGAGGGCAAGTTGTTAACAAAAGCAACCCGACAAAGCAGCTAAATGAAAGGATACAAAAGCAGTTAAGTGGAAGGATAGCCGCATTACGGTAAGATAAGATCCTGCCTATCCCTAACTCATCTCTCTCCAGTTATTACCACCAGCCTGCAACTACAATGCCCCCCCTGGCTAAGAAAACCATTTCCTATAACTGCTAAAATAAACCAATTTTTTTCCATTCGGTTTATGGAATGCATTCCTTTTATGCCCATCGTCTGGGCTGTTATTTTGCATGTTCAGTCACACATAAGATGGCTGTCCGTGTTATGATTCTGAACATGTAGATCACAGGTTGAACAGGCTGGGGGTCATCTAATGAGCTAAAGCAGTAGGGGTTACGACCCCCAGTGGCAGTGGTAGCAGGGAGGCATTACAGGGTCGCTGGGCACACCTGACACCTGAAGAGAAGAAGGAACCTGTATCTGCCTTCCTTCCTTGTTACTTACCCTCCACCATTACAAACATCTACATATGCACCAATCTTCTTTCTTTTCTGTTCATTCCTCTCTGGCACTCCCTGTTACGTACAGTACCCTTCACCATTACAAACATCTACAAATGCACCAATCTTATCTTCTTTCTTTTGTTGTCCGTTCCTCTCAAAGTTTTCTCAAACTTAAAACCCCTAGCGATTACATTTCATTGTTTTCTCTAGTTTTGTGTATTTAGTATATAGCTCTATTTGTTTAAAAATCTAAAACTCCCGTCAGCCTCCCTTTGATGGCATGTTCTCCAGAGCTGGGCAATAACAATACTGACAGAATGAGTTTTCTTCAGCTTTCTGACATTATCACAGTGAGACCATTCTAATATCCCAGGAAAGAAATTTTACTTATGAATTGTTTTTTTTCCTTCTTATGAATTAAATATGGCAGAACTTTTTAGTTTTCAACAAGGGCAGGCTTATGTTTTCTGGTTTACACTGGGAGCAAACACATCAGAGAGGGAGACAGAAAGAGAGAGAGAGTGAGAGTAAGAGTGAGAGAGAGAGAGAGAGAGAGCGAGAGAGAGGAAGAGAGAGGGAGAGAGGGAGAAAAAAAATCACAATACAGACAGACAGATAAACATACAGAGCTGGATGGAGACATAAAGAAAAAGATGGATAGATATATGCATATATTCATAGACAGGTAGACTGAGAGAATGACAGATATGAAAGAGAGAGAGAGAGAGAGAGAGAGAGAGAGAGAGAGAGAGAGAAAGAGTTAGAGAGAGGGAGAAAGAAAGAGCATGTAAGAACGAGGGAGCGTGGCAGACAGCTGGATGTACCTTGCTTGGCTGAGCAGAAGCCGGGGTCTCTGTGGAAGCGTAGCCGGCTCCTTAGGCTGGAGCAGAGCTGCTGCAGACAACCCAGAGCCTGGAGAGTCAGGTAGCTCGCCTCACTCTCAGCACTCAGGCTCAGCAGCGACAGCAGGCTCTGGGGACCCACCAGCAGGGAGCGGGAAAGGAGAACAAAAAAAAAATCAAATGTGTGTGTGTGTGTGTGTATGTGTGTGTGTGTGTGTGTGTGTGTGTGTGTGTGTGTGTGTGTGTGTGTGTGTGTGTGTGTGTGTGTGTGGAGGGGGGGTGGTGGTCAAGGTTGTGCCTCAGACTCTTGAGTGTTCCAACATCAAAGTTGCTGAGCTAAACATGATTATTCTACCAAATGCTCTTCAGTGTTGAAATAAACAATTAGGCAAACAAGCCTTTAAAAAGGCAGGGATGGAGAGAAACAGGCTCAGGGCCTGTAGCAAACGACAGTCGTAAATAACATTATGCACTAAATAAAAGGCCAGGCGAAATTAAATTATCAAGGACGTAATTTGTGCTGAGTTCAAATTCACTGGCCTGTGGCGTTCGTGAAGTCATGGCTTTAAACTAAAGCAATCCAATCCTACTAATTGGTTCTATCGACCACGGGGGGGAACAACACACACACACAAAAACAAAAAAATCAAAATATATTATTTATATAATTCTATAATATTATATATATACAAATAAATTGTAAAGCAAAAATTGGTGACCACTTGTCATGCAGCCTGGGGGCAGGAGACCATGAGACCAAACACAGACATAAACAAGAGTCGCACTTGCAGTACACTTGAAAATAATAACATAATAATAATAATGGCCCGGACACCATACACAGACGTAAACAGGTGTCGTACCTGCACTATGCTGGGACGCTGCAAGAATATCTCAGCGGGAAAGTCCTGCATGATAACGTCTCGAAGAAGCTCACAGGTGTTGCGCACTGAAGTGGGGTCGTTGCTTTGTAAGAAACTAGAGGACGGTAAACAAATATGCATTTAGTGTCACAAAAGAGTAAACCATTTGACTGTCATGATAGATAAGCTAAGAACATGACATAGAATTCCACAGTTTCAACCATGACATTATTATTGCTAATATTATTATTACTATTAGTATTTATAGAAGTAGAAGTGTAGGAGGTATGTGTGTCTGTAGTGTCCCTGCTCTGGGAAACTTACGTAGGCACATGCATTTCCTTGTGTGTATGAGAGTAGTATGCTTATTCTGTGTTCCTCTACACCTCTGTTAGTTTATTATGTCCTCCATTTGTAAGTCACTTTGGATAAAAGTGTCTGCTAAGTATAATGTAATGTAAGTGGTAGTGGTAGTAGTAGTAGTAGTAGTAGTAGCAGCAGCAGCAGTAATTGCAGTAATAGTAATAGTAGAAATAGTAGTGGTATTAGTAATAACATGACATAAAATTCCACTTTTTCGAAGTATGACATTGTTATTACTATTAGTAGTAGCAGTAGTAGTGATAGTAGCAGCAGCAGCAGCAGAGTGGTGGTGGTAGTAGTAGTAACAGTAGTAGTAGTAGTAGTAGTAGTAGTAGTAGTAGTAGTAGTACTAGGTAATAGCAGTACTAGTAGTAGTAGTAGTGGGAGTAAGGATTGGCAGTAGTAGCAACAGTAGTAAGAGTAGGGTTAATCTGGCTGGAGACCTCAGTGTCTACCACAGAGGCACAGCAGTGTGGCATCAATTATCCATGTTCACCCAAGTCATTAAATAAAGCAAACCATGTTGTGTTATAACAAGATGTCTCATCCAGGGGTGCTAGTGCATTCACCTCTCGTTTGATGACCAGATGTGTCTGTCTGTAGGCGTCAGAGACAGCCAAGGAAACACCGAAAACTTAAGGCACCTGACTGCTTTGCTTGCTGTTTCATGTTTTTAGGAAAACAGAACACAAACAGGACCACAGTGGAGTGACAATTTACTGTTGGATATCACACACAAGGCACCAACACAAAGCCATTATCTCTCACATTTGCTGGACACAAGGCCCATCAAAAATTAATGCCAAATCATAAATATATACAAAACAAAGGACACATCAGTCAGAAATATTCATGCCTTTCATTAGGAGGCAAACAGCAGGATACCTGTGTCTCGTTGGGGGGGGATATCTAATGGGTTCGGCCGGCTACGGTGGAAGTACCCTCTTGCCAGACACTCCTCCTCTGAGAGGGAAAATAACAACTTCAGATCAAAAGCAAACGGATGAAAATTACTCTCTACACCCCCGCTACATATTTATCTCTTCGGTGTGACAACAGTGTGCGCGGCTAAGCCTTTGGGGGATTTGTCACGATTTGGGCAAAAAAATACAAATGATTAGTCCAAATAATAGCAGCAGCAGCAAGGCAACTGATAGAAACAGGAGATTAGCTGTGATTTTGCATACCCATTTGGACTGCGGCGGAGGTGAGATGCTCCTGGTAGCCGCCAGCTGGAGCACTAGGTGTCAGCGGCAGCTCGCGGAGGTGGAACAGCTGATCAATGACGCTATCGATGATGGCCTGCAGCTCCTTCTCCACGTTGGGGGAGAGCTGAGTGAGAAACTCCACCGCTCCCACATCCAGGAGCATGTGGGCACCTGTTGGATGCTTTTAGACAGAGATAAATCAAGAAAGACAAGAGCTTAAGACTTGTTTATCCACTGAAAGGGGAATAGTCACCCAGATGTTAAACTGGTTAAACATGGAGACCAAGTTACAAACAGTGAGAAAGTACCTTGGATAAAGTGCTGAGCAATTGAAGAACCTCTTCTTGTAAAGGCACCTCAGGGAAATTAAACCACTCCAGAAGAAAAACGAAGAGTGCTCGCTCTTGGACGAGATCAGGAACTGAGAGGAGGCCATGGTCCAGTTTACTCTTGATGTTCTTGAGAGATCGGACTCTAATTTCCACTAAGGAGTGACCTGTTAAAAACACATTTATTCATGTCCATTAATACTGTAGGCTCCTGCAACATAACAAAAGGACTGTTAAAGATCCCGTTCCGTTAGAACTCCACTGTCTCTTTGAAATCCCATATTGGCTGCTCAGCACTGATACTGTAGATCACTTGCTCATCACAGAGCACAGAAGAGCTGTATCCCCGAACCAGGAACATGATCACTTATTCGCCTGTCTGTTGGCATGGCATTTAAGCTGTTTACAAAGCATTTTTGGTGGAAACAAATTATTCTGCAAAATAAATATCAGCAACCGTGCTGCATGAAACGAAATCAATACAGTAGCAATACGTTGTGTTGACAGTTTCGTAGCGCTAGATAAAGAACAACAATAGTTGGTGACTGGATATCTACTGTATTTAAGACTTCGTTGGCTAAAAGTAGGTTTTTTATTCACGGGGATAAGAGCAGAAAACTATTTTAGTGACATTTAGCTGACTAGCTGCTATGTTCGAGCTAGCAGCACTCAAACGAAGAGGTTGCAAAACAGTCGTAAGCTATTGAACCAAAACAAGACTTTGCAGAATCTCTACAGCTGTCCATGAAGAGTAACATACACACAGATACCATAATAACTTTTCAAAATGATGACTTAGCGTTAACTTTTATGCAAGTTAGCTGGCTAACATTAACTGTCCACTTGGAGTTGTAATGAATTACACTTAGGACTTTTAAAAGGTTCCGCTTCGCTTCGCTTACCTATTTTCTTAATAATAGATGATAAATCCATTGCCGTTCTGCAATTTGACGAAAACTGTTGAAATGCCGTGCACTTTTCGGTTACTTGACTGTCAGTTCCAAGTACCCGGGGTTTGTTTTCAACAACCGCGCCATTGCCGCATGTGACGTTTGTGTTGTCACGTGACATTCGAGGGTCATCTTCATGTTAACGTCAGTAAAAAAAAAAAAAGTTTGACAGCCTTGTGAAATTACTTTTAAAAAAACACACACATCACAACTACATATTAGTGCTATCCATATATCCATATGCTCATATATCCATATGTTCTTCGTTTAGTGTTACATCACGCTGTGGCGTCTGTTAATGTTGTGTGAGCAATATAGACGGCTTCCATTCTGTTCTTGAACAGGTGTTGCTATTGTTCTAGTGACTCAAAGCTCTTACCAGGGATAAGAGGAGAGCTCGCATTGATATTGTTTTCAGTTGTCTTTTATTTGGTAATGTATGTGTTTACTAATCTTCGACTCAAGTTATCTAGAAAGTGGGAAATAAATTAATGTCTAAGCAGGCTCCCATTTGTGACCTATTGTAATGATGGTCATCAATTTAACCCACATTGAACTGAACACTTACACTGCCTCTTGAAAGAGAGAAGAAAATGTTTGCTTAATTTTAGAATGACTCTGTTCAGTTTCAGGCAAAACGGAGGACAGGTAGCACATGAAACCTGGCATGACCGCTAACACACAGCACTGTCACCAGGCCTCTGACGCTTCTTGGACAAACAACATTTGACACAGCCCTGTCATGGCCTGAGGATTTTTATTCTAACGTTAAAGCAGACATTTTGTTGTTTGAACAGCGGTTGTGCAGACAGCCTGGCAAATTCGCTCAGCAAATATGGTGTGGAAATGGTCCGTTTCTCTGTGGCAGTTTTCATTCATGTGGTAAAATATCATCTTTGCACAAAGAATCATTTCAGAGAAAATTATCCTGTCATCACCTTAATCTCTGGTCAAATATCAGCAGGATGACACATCAGTCATTATCTTTGTCCACATCACAGGCGTGAGATGTCTTCAGTTAGCAGCATGCTCCATCTGTTAAGAGGAAAAAGATTCGACATGACAGGGTGGGAGATATTTGATGAGTTAGATGGTAGAAAAACAGGTTGTTCTTTTAGCCGACACTTGACAGTGTGTTGTTATTGAACAGCGTTACTTCACACTCAGACAAATGGATATCAGACATACAAGGGCTCCTTCAGACAGGAATGAGTACAAAAAAACATGGCTTTCTCAGGCCCCATCAGTGCAGCAATGCAGAAGGTTATGACAAACCAAAGGTTTGAATTAATCCCAAGTACGTAAACACAAAAATGCACAACAGTAGAGGCACTGCTCTTCAGTTACTTTAAGAGAAAAACAAAACAAACCAAAACAAAAACTGATCGTCTTTGGCTGTGTATGTGTATAGACACAAAAAACATCAAGTAGGCTACATGCATGCAGTCGCACACACACACACACACACACATACACACACACACGCACACACAGGGACATATGCCTCCCCATCACACACACAAAGAAACCCATACAATCCCACAATTCTTCCTGGAAGTTGTGTATCCGGCACAAAGGCTTACTGCAATGCTCTATGGCTTTTTTCCCTCGCCCTCCCATAGAAGTACGTGATAGCCTAATCATACAGGAATAGATGGAAGGAGTGCACGGCAGGATTTTTCACTTTGCCTCACAGTGAGAGTTCCTCCCGGTAATCTGTATTTATCTGCGATCAGTCATTCACATCACTCTGGCAGCAAGAAAAAGACTTTCCCCTCAAATGGATCAGGGCGCGCGGCGCGGGGCTCAGCCATGACTCATCTCGCGCCCCTTGTGTTGAGATATATTGCTGAAATCACTTTATTTGTCTCCCGCGCCATCGGCGCAACGGTCCGCGGTGGCAGCAGGCTAACATGTGACCAGTCGAAATGGCCCTCTGAGCCCGAAGACCTTGTGGTTATTTTGGTGCTCGTTTCGACAAGGCTGTCAGTCTCTGATATGTAGACTTATGACACACAAGGTGGGTAGCAATCTAGCCTGCCCCCCTGCCCCCCCCCCCCCACTGCTCCCACTTCCCTTGCCCATGCTGATATATACAGTAACATTTTCAGTTGATGGGCAGGTTTGAACCTGCACATGCTCTCTTTTTCTTTTCCTTTCTTTCTGTCTCTCTCTCTCTGTCACTCTCTCTGTCTCGCTCTGTCTGTCTGTCTCTCTCTCTCTGTCCATGTGTGCGCATGTGTGTATGTGCACATGCATGCATCCTCTGAGTGCTTCTGCTCACTCATTCGTCCATTTGAACAAGCGCTAAGACATGTCATCCCTCCGAGAGACCCCCACAGCATATGGAGCATGCAGCACTGATCCGCTATAGCTGCCTGCCAGTACAGCGGTGCCGTGACTGTCTGATTAGTTTCGTGTGATTGGCTGAACCTCTCTTTGCACGGGCAACGTTCTTTGTCTTTGGGCCAAACGCACGATCCTCATCTCCCCCCTTTGATGTCTCACCGCGCGCCTGACAAAACTGCAACAAAATACTCCTTCTGCTAATGACCATAGACCTGATATGAGCGCCAGAGAACTGTGCCATGGAAACATAAGGCAGTGTGTGCAGCATTTCTGCATTATGTCTGCAGTTTATCTCTCATTATGGGCTGATGCAAAGCTCAGAGGACGTCTGGATGGGCCTGTGTTAGCCTCATTGAAAACCAAGGAGCTTGTCCCTGTCTGCTAGTCAGCTGAGGGCTCGGTTATGGTGTGTTTGTTTTGGGGAGACTCGGATGTTGATTTGAGAGATGATCCAATTAGGTCAGATCAAACAGCTGCCTCCCTTTGGGAGCCTCTGTCATGCACAGGCGTTGACACACACACACACACACACACACACACACACACACACAATCTCTGTCTATGTCTCTCTCTCTCTCACACACACACCCACACACCCACCCACACACACACACACACACAATCTCTCTCTCTATCTCCCTCTCTGTCTCTCTCTCTTTCTCACAGTTTCTCTCTCTCTTTCTCTCTGTCTCTCTCTCTCTCTCTCTCTGCAGTAACAAAAGTAATCTTTTGAGCAACAGAGGGTTTTTAAGTCACCCTGTTGTAAAGTGTTGTGATTTATATGCTCACCGCCACTAAATAAACAAAGATGGCACCTCAGTACGCTCCGTGCCAAAGATCATTACATTCCGCGCAGGTCTGCCTCTCGCTGACTCATTACATTCCATGTAGCTACAGCTGTTGCAGGTGTAATTAATGTAGACTCTCCTGCACCCCTTAAGGTGGCTCCCTCAGGTAAGCAGGGGATGGAGAGAGCGAGAGAGGGGGGAGAGAAAGAGAGAGGGGAGGGAGAAACAGAGAGAGAAAGAGAGAGGGAGAGAAAGAGAAAGGGAGTGTGAGGGAGGAAGAGGGGGACTTGAAGGACTGATTTACCGCAGGCCCCTCTCTGAATGCTAATGGGGCTATGGCTGCACTTATTGGCTGGAAATGAAAGGAGACCATGGGGTAAAGAGGTAAACATGATCAGCTCGATAAATGACCCTGGACAGGGGGAGAGAACGCGCCAGACGCTATTTCTCCGTAATCCTGGAAACAAAAACCCAAGTGGTCCCACCGGCCCCATCGCTGTTTGACATGCCCAGTATACATGTCTTCCACTCGGCTGCAAGTGTTGAGGATATTAGGGTGGGCACTTGGGGACCTCTGACAACCCCCCCTTCGGCGAAACAGTCAAGTTGAAGGACTAAATCAATTTGAGTGATGCTGCAGCCATATTGAGTAAATAATTTCTGGCTGATGCGGCTTTCACATGAAATAAGGGGAATCTTGTCACGGGAGACTATGTCATTTCTGAAAGAATAGGTTGTCAGGGGATGAAACCAGCTCGAACAAAAACCGTGTGTCAAACACAGTGGCTAAATAAAAAAAATAGTAATTGTAAATGTTGTCATACACCAATGCTTTGTGGGTGCTGAAGGAGGATTTTTTTATTATTATTCTGCTTCACATTAAGAGAAGATTTTTATTTGTTAATTTGTTCTGTAATTTTGAAAAATATTTAACTGTTGGTATTGCTTTGCGGAATGGTTCTCCCTTTGCACAATGGAAGAACCCCAGGAAGCATTTGTTTGTCATATTTCATCAAATTGTGGAATATGTAAGCTAAAAGAAAGCAGTAAAAAAAAATCAATTACTTGTTTTTGTAATCACTTGTTTTTTTTACAATTTTGTGAAATATTTTTGCAACAAAGTTTTGACACAGCTATGCGGTCCAAATAAACATTTAAGTTTTTTTTTTTTTGCTTGAATAAAATCAGGGCAACAGGGCATGGCAAAGTAATTTTGATGAACACTCACACGAGCAGGCTAATTTCTCTCCCAGCACACACATGCACACACACTCTCTCTCTCTCTCTCTCTCTCTCTCTCTGACTTGATACGCCTGTATAGGGCCAAATAATTAGAGGCTCTCTGCATACAACCTGTCTACACACAGCCGCCTCAAGCAGGTTTGTCACAGCATGCTATGAGCTTGACAGTTTAACTGTGTGGGGGAAAGGGGAAAAAACACATCTCACAGTGCACTGGCCCCAAATTAGCCCAACAGCGGTAAACACCATTATCCAGTTTAAC
>CM059285.1:24585499-24600499 GCA_030347295.1 Setipinna tenuifilis
AACTAGACTGCATTCCCGCAGAAAATGCAAAAAGTGTGCTTGCAAATATGCGTGCCAACATTCTGCCATTCATTTTCAATGGGCCAAGAAGTTGCAGAAAAACGACAATAACGGACGAACGACAAGAGGTACGGTATACCGAAATGTAGGCGGTCATGTCCAAACCGGGCCGGTCGTTTTAGAGTTGGAACAGTGTCTCTATCTCCAAAGCCTGAGGACTAGTAGCGTCTTCAAGATCTGGTTCAGGAGAAGAAGAATAATAAACGGGGAGATAACAATAAGTGTGCTCTGCAAGCACACTTAATAAACGGGGAGATAACAATAAGTGTGCTCTGCAAGCACACTTAATAAACGGGGAGATAACAATAAGTGTGCTCTGCAAGCACACTTAATTACTTGTATGAACCAGAGGTGTCTCAACCTCCTCTTGTCCTCTCCCACAATGCAACAGGCAACAAAGGAAGAGAGGAAGGGGACAACAGAAAAGTAACAAAAAGAGGAGTAGGGCGAAGCGACTGTTATCCAACATAATAGATTAGGGGAATTCATTAAGTACAAAAAATGCGGTAGCTAGTTTTTGTGGCAAGCACTGCCATCAAATGTTACCTGTGTGGTAAGAATTATATTTACTACCCACATAAACGCTCGAAGGCACACGTTTTTATTTGCTAACCTAGGTTAGCGTGCTTGCTAGCCAACCCATTGAACTAATGGGTAGCTGTGCTAAATTAGCCTGCTAACGTGATATCCGGGGTTAGCATAGGCTAGCTAGTTGACGTCAACGATTTCTGATAAATGACCAAGTTTAAAAACTCAAAAAGTAACACAAAAGTAAAGTATAACCCGGGAGCATGATACACTTGGAAATACAAAGACTGATCCCGAGGAAAATATGGTAAGTTAACGCCAAAGTTACTTGTTAGCATGTGAACTATCTAGGTAGCAATCTAGGTCAAGTAATGTTAGCCTGCTAGCTGGCTCTGACGTTTACCACCTCGCTAGCGAGGTAGAATAGCAACATTCTTTTAGATTTAGGCTACGTTGGCTAGCTAACCTTCTACCTAGCAAACTGGCTGCGGAGGCCTGCCCTTAAAATAAGTTTTCCCAGATGTTGATTGGAAACGGGAACAAATGGCATCACGATGTAACACCATCTCTAAAGGTTAACGGAATCACTTGTCGTTGTGTCAGTATTGCAGTCATATAAATTGGATGACAGTGGGAGTTGTCTCTACATTGTGTCTCCTGGTATCTGGCCTATGTAAGCTATCAATAGCATACATTGGTCGTGGGAGGACAACGAGGAAATGCCGTGATGATGAAGCTTATACGCTTTTCGAAACAATTGATGAGTTTATTTAACAACTTGGAAAAAGTACAGTGGTGGAGAGTCATGTCGGGTTACAGCAGACCAAACTATCCGGTGTATTGTTTTGACAATGTCAACAAACCCCACTTTAAATGGTTCCCTTGCGGCTAGATAGGTAGCAAACGCTAAGATATGCTATTAACCATCTGTACGGAAATGTTTTTTTTTTTTTTTTCAAATTCATGTACCCTTCAATCAGTTTGCCGTGTAATAGTCATTACATCCTTCACAGTTGACCACTTTCTCCACCTGTCCAGTGTCTAGTAATACAGGATACTTTTCACGGTACTACCTACCCATCATGCCACTTCTATCAAAATCGAATTTGGCTCCAGTAGATAATTGTCTTGTATACATTTAACATAACATAGACAATACTGGTGTAAAAATTACCTAACCTATAAACAGTGACAGTGCAATAGAGACCACAACAAACAGGGAACATCATATACATGCTGAGCATATAGGCTACTATACCAGATATACATATAAGATAGTAATAAACACATTATACGAAACAATGTACACATTATCAGGGGATTGTTGGGAGTGTGTGGGTTAGGTGCAGGTGATGGTGTAAATGTAGGGTGCAACACTGAGGCGCCACATCAGCGCAGTGTCAAACAATGAATGGTTGATTTCAGCATATCACATTGATTTTTTTTATGTGCTGTTTGTCTTTCAGGTGAGGTCAGCTACGGTATTTGCATCTTTGGCAGCACTCAGCCACCGGGAGGAAAATTGTTTTTAGTGTCTGGCTAGCCAAAAGGTGAGACCTCTTCCATGTTCTCACCACAGAGAAACTTCCAGAATGAAGAAGATCAGCCTCAAGACGATCCGAAAGTCCCTTAACATGACCAAAGGGAAGGAGGGTGAGGGTGATTTCGTAATGCTTCAGCAGCCCGTGCTGACCGCTGACTTCCCAAAAGAAGACTCCTTCTTCGCGGGCTGTTACACTGCAGACATAACCTCCTGCGAGCTCAGCGGCGAGGAGGAGAAGGGATCGAAGAGCCGCTCCAAGGGGGAGGGCTTAATGGGCACCCTGAAGAGGAGGCTGTCCGCGAAGCAGAAAGCGAAAGGCGGGAAAGGCGGCTCCCCGTGCGTGGGCTCCGGCGACGACGACGACACCTTCTCCTCCTCGTCCGTCCCCGTGAGCTTCAGCGAGGTCAAGGCGCAGCGTCCACTGCGGTCGTCGTCCCTGCGGAGCCACCACTACAGCCCCGCCCCCTGGCCCCTGCGCCCCGTCAACTCTGAAGTGAAGGTCAAAGCCATGGTGCACTCGCCCAGCCCCAGCCCCTCGCTCAACGGCATGAGGAAGGAGTTCCATGACATCGACATGGAGGGGCTGTTCGCCGACCACCACGGGGGCTCCCTGAAAAACCTGGCCCCCCAGAACGGGGCCTTGCGGTTGAACATTGACGAAAACGTGCCTGTGGTCATAGGGCTGACGCCCCAAGACTACATCCAGTACACCATGCCTTTAGACGAGGGATTGTACCCCGAGGGGTCCCACTCCTGCTGCCTGGACAGCTCCTCGCCCATGGAGGTGGTGGAGCAGGTGGAGGGCAACAGTGGGGGTGGGGGTGGGGGCGGTGGCGGTGGAGGTGGTGGTGGCGGCGTCCATGCGGAACCCGGACATGAAGACCAGGATTTGGACCTGCCTCCCGAGCTCTTCCTGGAGCAGTCGCTGAGCGGGTTGCTTGGCAACGCCGCAGGGATGCTCTTCCAGGGCTCCAGCATCCACATCCCCTCACTGTCCCCCTCGCTCTCCCCGCTCACCAGCGGCGAGATCCCCAGGACCTTTTCGGGGTTCAGTGGTGCGGACTCACACGTGGTTGACCGAGTCCGGCACCACCTGAACTTCGATCCCAACTCTGCCCCTGGTGTCAGCAGGGTGTACGATTCGGTCCAGAACAGCGGGCCCATGGTGGTAACGAGCCTTACGGAGGAGCTGAAAAAGCTGGCCAAACAGGGTTGGTACTGGGGTCCCATAACGCGCTGGGAGGCTGAGGAGAAGCTCACAAACCTGCCAGACGGCTCCTTCCTGGTCCGAGACAGCTCCGACGACCGCTATCTGCTCAGCCTGAGTTTCAGATCACAGGGCAAGACGTTGCACACCAGGATCGAGCACTCGAACGGCAGGTTCAGCTTCTACGAGCAACCTGACCTGGAGGGCCACACGTCTATAGTGGACCTCATCGAACACTCCATAAAGGACTCGGAGAACGGTGCGTTTTGTTACTCGCGATCTCGAGTGCCCGGGTCGGCCACCTACCCTGTCAGACTGACCAATCCTGTCTCTCGATTCATGCAGGTACGCTCGCTGCAGTACCTCTGCCGGTTCGTCATCAGACAGTACACTCGCATAGACCTGATCCAGAAACTGCCTTTACCAAACAAGATGAAAGATTACTTGCAGGAAAAGCACTACTGAGATTGCTATGCGTGTGGGGCACAGTAGCTAGCAAATTGCACTTTTCAGGTTCAGAACTGAAATTGAACAAGGTTTACAGACATCTTTAGGTTTTAAGTGATTGTTTTAGTTGATTTGTTATTGTTAGAGACACATTTTGGGCTTTTAGCATCCGATCTTTAAATCGAACCATGTTGAATTTCTGATGGCTCTGATTCAGTGTTATAATTTTGTTTTTTTTAATTCTTCCAACTTTCGTCCTGCGTAGAATCTGGCACATAGCATGCTTAGCCTAGCACACCATGTTGGAAACGGAAGTTGATTGTCACAATATTATGTACTCATGTTAAAAAACATTGTTTTTGCCATAGTATGATTTAATGCTGTTGATTTGTTGAATTTAGTATTTTATTTGTCGTCATCTATCACATTCTCTGCAGATCCTCTGTGGATATATATTACTTTTTGAGTACCAGTTTCTATTGATGTCAGCCAGCGGTTTGGCCCATTTTGATATGAACAGGATATTACAAACAGTTACTTACGTAGTATGCGTTTATTTTGATTTAAATGAAGGTACTGTTTCGAGGATTTTTGTAACTAATGCTGCTGGATACATCATAGATCTTGCATAATAATCATAGCTTTGTCTGGAAATCATGACAACGGACGTCACATAATGTGCAGTGGAGGAAGACCTGATGGTAAAATGTTAGCGGATGCTATATCGTGCTAAAGCCAAATCACCCCCCACCCCCCCTCTACTGATGCCACCTGTGCTGGACCTGCAGTGGTCATGACGTGTGATGGAAGAGTAGGTAGGGCCAAACGCTCTCTCGGAAAAATGACCAGTAAGGAAAAACACACACAAAAAAAAAGAAATATCAAGGGTGAAAAACATGTCTTACACTTTCAGAAAAGGGAATCATGTTAGAAAAGGGAGCGGTTTGATAATGTGTGACGACACTTCCAGACCTGGGAAGGTTAGGCCTAGGCTATGTCTTTTGTTGCAAGTGTTACTCTGTGTGAACTATAAGGTATAAGGGGAGCAGTTTGTTGAAGGCAGTTGTTGTGAAACGGGATGAAATATCTGTGTTATCATGAAGAGAAACATTACCCAGGTGGAGAACTTGAGGCGGAATGGTGAGAATTGGATTAGAAAGATGTGACGGCTCTGTGATGACTTTCAAACAGTAACACACATCTTACGTCTAATCGTGTTTGAAAAGAGCTAAAATAATTTCAGAGGAGACAAGCTTGTTCTGGACTTAACTGTAGAAGTCATGTGAAAGTGACCATAACGGTTGTCTAATTTTGGAAGTTGTCAAGGGACGGTTACATGAGAATAGCTGGTAAGAAGGATGGGACAGTAATGTTTTGTTTTTTCAGTGTTGTTTTGTGCTCTGTCTTTTTTTTTCCAATGTCAAAATGTCATCATCTGCCAGTCTCAATTTTCGACTGTTAACAATCCAAGCACTTCTTAGCATATCGGTCGGTCTCCTCCCTATTCTTTAACCCAATAGAAGCCCCTCACATGTTTTTGTATACACAAAGGGAAGATCCTGTTATCTTTGAAATGAGGGCTCACAGGAACCAGGGGGAATCGACCTTCTCAAGTCTTTCCAGTGAACTTTTCTGTCCAAAAATAGAGATGATGATGATGATGATGATGGGACATGCGTTCCCCTCTGTAGGAGTCAGGTTCGAGAGGCACCTGGACAGCTAGCTCTGTGGCCAGTGTGGTGTGGCCGGTGTTGCCATGGTGCTGTTTCTGCGTGGTAGCAGAACTGTAAACATGAAGGAATTGTTCTAGAAGGAGACAGTGTTGACGGTGTTGATGTTTGCCCGGCAAGGTGGGGTAAAGGTTTTTTTTTGGGGGGGGGGGGGGGGGGCGGGGGGTTGGCAAACGTTGCTTTGATGGGATTGAATATATGCAGTGTATTCTCACTATTTAGGGCACAATGTAGTCTCTACAATTGTATTTTGTAACTTTCTCCATTACTTTTGCCAATGGGCCAAATGCAGTTGCTGCGCTGTAGTTTGGTAGAACTAGAGTGTAATATAGTATCAGAATTAAGTTGTACGTTGATGAATCTTAACCATTCCTAATTGGCTACATAATTGGCTGTTACTGGTGCCATAAACTATTAGCTTATCAGAGACTCGTGACTGCTGCTGTGCAGTCATTTGGCAGGGGCCCCCACATGTGATTGTGCAGGCCTTGGGGAGCAATGTGCCCAAAGGGATACAAGTAGATCACAGAGTGAGATCAAATGGAGTAAGATTGGCATCTGTATAGGTACGTATTGTATAAATTGCATAGGCTGATTTTTTTTAAAAAGACGTCCATCCTGATTGGCTAGGCGTGGCTTGAAGCCCTAACCAGTCGGCAGGCACAGGCCTTAAAGTCCAGTCATTGGCTAAGAATCAGTTTCATAGGACTGACCTGAATTCAGCTCATGTGGAAAGCTGGCGATGGTGAATAATTGCCTTATTGAGACCATGCTTTTGTTTTCATTTTCTCTCTTTTATTTTTTCCATGATCGAAAAATATGTGCTCAAGGCAAGGCACAGGCGTTTGGTGTTTTAGAAAAAAAATGTGCATAGAAGAAAAATGTTGGTGTTGATCTGAGCGAATCTAAATGTGAAATGAAGTGTTGAGTGCTGAACTGTAATGTTCTTTTCATTGTTGGATTGTTTTTAATGCCTTTTTAAATTGTGTGTTTTTATTTTGCAGACATGTTTTCTAATTGGCTCAGTACATAATTACTTGGGGTATTTGCTGTGATTTCTCTCCCCCCCCTCCACCCCTCTCTCCAAATACTCCAGTTACTTTAGATCCCACAAGTTCACTTTTGGTCTGGATGAATGGTTTTAATTGTTAGGTAGCTGCTTGTTTAGATACCTTAAGAATATCAACATTAGAGCCGTCAAACTCATTAACAAGAGCTGCCTAATTCATGCTTCTCCCCCCTGCAAACATTATTGTTTGTTTTGACTTCGTGCTGCGAATGAAGGTAAATGTTTACATTAAATATTGTACATGTGTTTTTTTATTATTATTCTTTTCTCATAAACATTGGTACAAGGTATTACCTGTTTGTCCTTTAATGTGTTCTACACGCTTCGAGCTGCTTTATGGTAATGATTGCCTTTCTGTACACTAGATGAAACCAGAATGTCACCATGTACATACATTAACTAAATCTGATCAATTTGGGAGACTAAAATAGGTAACAGCTATACTTTTGATGCTCACTGATTTTAATCACCGACATGTAGTGAAAAATACAGTTCTGTCCAGTTTACATTGTACATTTTTTTCCAAAGTTATTGTTTTGGTTTGTATTTTCATTTGTTATTTGAATGAATCAATAGTGATTTATTGCACATTTTGGATACAGTTCAAGTTTTTGTATCTGCTGATATAAATTATAATTAAAAAAGTATATATAAAACACTGTATTTGTTTCTGATTTCATAAGGCAAAGAACTGTTTGGATCAGACAAGTTTTTGTAGCAAAGTGACATCGTATTACTGCACAAAAAAAAGTGGCACTGTATTTGTGAAGGACCAGTATTCTAGACATTGCCACTGGAAGTTTGTGAATTTTTCAAGACACATATTTCTTCAGACATCAGGTATCTTGCAGGTGAAAAATGCTCAGCGCTTTGAGGGTACGGCTGTCAGATTTGGGGTCTAGATTTGTCTGTACGCCGCCTGCATGCGAATGAGCTCGTACGCCATGTCAGTGGCAGGCAGCTGAGGCTGACAGGAGAGGCTGGGCTTCGGAGGTGAAGATGCACAAATGTTTATTCCTCCGCTGGACGGCACATGATTTTTTCATGATCCGAGGTGGTGGTACCATGTCATGCAGAGAGACCTCCTACTTGGCTCCCCCATGCCCAAGAAAATAGGGTTTTTTTTTTTTCCTCCCCTCCTTTCGGGGTTGTAGCTGAACCTCTCTCTCAGTGGAGTGGAACTTGAAATAGTTTTGTTATCCGTGCTATTACAATGGCTTTATTGACAATCCTGCAGCATGGGCACTGAGGCACATGTGTGCTGTGTGCCTGGTGAAGCGAGGTGGCCAGGCAGCTAGCTTCACCCCGCCATGTTTCATACACTCACTGCACTTCCTGTACCACACACACACACACACACACACACAAGGTGTGCCATGCTTAATGAATGTAGGGAGCTGGGTGTCACACACACTCTCTCTCGCTCTCTCTATCTCTGTCTCTTACTTACACACACACATGTGTGTGCGCACACACACACTCACTCTCTCTCACTCTCTCTCTCACTTACACACACACTTACACACACACACAGAGTGAAGAGGAAGCCTTCACTTACACGTGTGATGCATCTACCCTGCCTGTCTTGTCATATGTCAATTTCTACACTGAAAATTGAAACTTGGTTGAGTGTGTCGTTTAGAAGTACTTGCTCAAGAGCACTATCTATCAGCTGTCCGATTGCTGAGATTTACGATCAAACCCCACCATCTGGCGCACCGCATGAGACTTGCATTTATCACCGCCAAACTGGGGAAGGAGACAACTTGAATTAACCAGCGTACGTGTGTATTTATGCAGCTGTAAGTTGGCATGCAAGGGGACACGGTTGCCGTCTTTGCTGCATTAGGATGGCGACTGCTATACCTGCTTATAACAGATGTCTTTTGTGCGCCATCCAACAGACTTCCATCAAGCAGTCAGTTGCTGATCTCATGCCAGCCATACAAATTGGTACGACTACAGGTTGTTTCGCACCATTAAGTTTTCTGGCACTGAACTTCTAAACACCTAAACCACTTTTTTAAGGATGTCTCAACAGACCATACTTGTCAGCATCATTGTCAGTGTAGTGTAAGTTAAGATGTGAAATTAGTCCCATTGGATGCATGCATGGCCTGCTGCCAAACTGCAGTTGAATGGATAATGTGCCTGAACCTGATAGTGTTTTAATTGAACGACCTCTGCAGGCCAACGCACAGTTCACAGGACTTTAATATTTTTTATGATGGAGATTGTTATTATTATAATTACTGTTGTTGTTATTATGTGCTTTTGTTGAAACCAAAACCAACTTTTTCATATGTTGACCTGTCCAAACCTAACCATATTGCTGCAGTATGATTTTCACTAAACCAAATTCCCTCTGTCATCACACTATTGTTTTTACCTCGGTTATAAGATGCACAGTGGACCATTTTTTATACTCTTGTCAGCCAGAAGTTTTCAGGTAAAATCAAGTTAGGCTATGTGGTTTGGTTGGCTGCGCCTAGATGTGCCTAGCTTTTTTACTGCATTTGCATTGAGAAGGGGCAGGCTTGTGGTATATATAAACAAACAAACAAATAAATCACAATACACCTTTATTACACCTTTATTCCTTTCATCCTTTATTCGGGTGGCCATTTTATAATTGAGCAATAAGCCCCAAGAAGCCGTATTATACCGTGACCACAGAACACCTAAGGGGCACTGGCGGGCATGACACAAAGTGGTTGACTAGCTTTCCAGACCTTCCTGGTTCTTGTGTATGTGTCTGATTGATTTACTTTCCCTGTTCTTGTGTATGTGTCTGATTAATTTCAGCATGTCACACTTTTAGCTTCCTCCTCTAGCCCTTCAGTTTCTTTGCACCTCTTGTCCAGACTTAACCTATCCAGTGCATCAGTAATATGAAATGTACTGCAGAGACCTAAGAGCTTTGTTTACAACTGCTGCAAACATTAATTAGCCAATCATAATTAAGAACTGCAACTATTTGTGTTATAATTGAAAATGTCAAAACATGCAGGGTGCATGTAGCCTGAAAGGAGAGCTGGGTGTCAACCTGCACATAGCTTTTGTCCCATAACAGCTGTCTGGGCTAGTATACATAGGGTTACTCATTTTACATATACACTACCTGTTTTAAAGTTTTAGTGGTGAAATAATGATCACAATGACAGTCTTTTATATATGTTTTGTAAATAAAGAGTGCCTTGGATCTCTTGATCATCAAAACCAATAATGAATTCAAGTCAAAATAGACAGACAGAAAGAACATGGCTGCCACCACACCGCACCTATCTGATTGAAGTGTGCTGTTTACAGAAGTGAGCTATGACATTGGTATTCAACCGACATCAGGTGGCTGAAGTTTATGCTGTGAGACAGATTGGGCAAGGATGCTGCAATTGTGTGTGTGTGTGTGTGTGTGCTTTCTCATGTGCTTTCTGTGGACTCTGACGGATGGCCACTTAGGACATGTGTGCACACAGTCAGCCAGCAGCCCAAGAAAAGTGCATTTGTCAGCGTGGAACAGCCTCAGTCTGTCAAAGTCACATCCCTCAGACGCTCATGATGTTGAAATGTCATTAAACGAACACAAGCTATCAAGATGGTCATGTAGTTGCTTATGGTGTTTCTATGATTGTAAAAGGAAAACATACAAAAATAAAAAACTATATTTGTATGATGATTCTAACATGAATAAGTTTTGCAGATGGGAGTTTTGCTTACTGAATGATGTTCTAAGCGCGTTGTGATTGGTGTAATGAAACAACCAATCAACAAGGAGAGGCATTTCTGCCGTAAGATCAACATTCAGTAAGCAAAACTCCCATCTGTAAAAATTGTATTATTACAATTTTCAGCTCTGTGTGTTCTACGGAGTCTACCAGTACATTTTTACATGGGTAACATTAAGCGCTGCTACACTCAGCAAAGCCAGACATCAGTGGCTAAAACAACCTGGTCTGCTTCAGAAAGGCACAGTCTTAAAAAGAAAAGCCCTCGGAGAGCGCAGACCTCTGCCAAGGAGTTCAGTTGGGTTATTTTGCTAAGAAACAGCGAGACAGACAAACAAACAAACAAACAAACAGGCAGATAAACGTGGGCAAAATCATAACCTCATGGGCGGAGGTAAATACAAACACAGTGTTGGAACAAATTCTGATTGTGTGCTTTTTGTGGAGTGTGGTAGGCGGTGCTGCGTGCCAGGGACAGACCTTCGGGACATGGACAAGATGGCCATGTGTATGCCAAACGAGCCCCTGACATCTGACGCCTGGAGGTAGCCAGGTAGCATTAAGAGGCTCTTCACAGGGCCCTGTTACAGCAGTCAGGCCGTCCATCTCAGCCATCTCATGGGTGATGGCCACCATCTTTCATGTGGGAGCAAGAGAACAGGTGGCGATTATCAGCAGCAGGAAGCACTTTCAACGGCCTTGGCTTTTAAACTTCAAGGAGCATCCTGCAGTCCAAATGGCATTGCGCTGAGCAGGGAATTAAATATGGCCTTCCTTCATTCGGGCCTGTTTATTTGCTATTTATGTGCCGTTCAGTGCAGCTTACGAGCATGAGGTCGAGCTTGTTCAGTGTCATAGACTTTGTGTCAGTAAATCAATAATTAACCACATAGTTGGCTGAGTGATGTTCTTTGATTTATAAGATTTGTAGATGTTTGGCCCCCGTCATCACCTCCAGCTTGGTATGAAGTCCCTCTGTTCCCTCGTGGACCTACAGTATGTAGTGTGAAACGCCTCCACAAAGCCATCAGCTCTTCTGTGTTTGCTTCTGCTTCTGCTCTCACGATCTCAATCACAAATCCAGTTCAACCTTGTTAGGAAGCAGATGAAGAACAATTCAAATATGTGTGCCTAAAATACATGCCTGGGTTTGGGCCATGCCGTCTGCGATCGCTTTTGTGCACTGATTGTGTTGCCCCCACGTTCCTCACACTTTGAGCCACTCACGTCCCAGAGGGCTTTGTCAATGGCTCCGTGCAGCATACAGGATGTCGCATGGCAATTAACCAACAAAGCCTCCACAGCAGCGAATGTGGCTGACTCCTGCGGGCTCGCTCTCATCGAGATCCGTGCCCCTGTGCGTGTTCCTCCCTGGCAACCGAGATGTAATACCTTTCCCAAATGCCGCCTCTCCAACTCCCTCTCTCTTTCTCTCTCTCTATTTCTCTCTTTCTTCCCCTCTATCTCTTTCTCTATCTCCCTCTGAGTCTCTTTCTCTTTCTCTATCTCTCTGCACCCCCCTCTGTCTCTCTGTCTTTTTTTCTCTCTCCATCTCCCTCTGACTCTTTCCCTTTCTCTATCACTCTCTCTTCCCGCCCCTCTCTCTCTTCCTCTCTCTCTCTCTCTCTCTCTCTCTCTCTCTTTTTCCCTCTCTCTCTCTATCACTCTCTCTCTCTCTCTTTCCCCCTCTCTCTCCATCTCCTTGGGCACTTCTGTGATCTGGGGATCTTTCAGTGCTCACATGTGTTGCGCCGGCGTGGGCCTGATTAATGATGCTTGTGGAGATGGCAGCCATGGCAATGCTCTCCAGTCTCAGCACCAACCCGCCGAGTCCCCTCTCGGCTCCCCCACTTATACAGAGACACACACACATGCTAATTTTAGCCGCGGCTCTGTGTTTAATTCCGCAGTGCACCGCCGGAGCTTTTATTTGTGGTAAATGATGAGACTAATTACTTCATTGCCATTACTTATTGTGACAGGAGAACCACATTCAAGCGGGAAAAATCGCATTATCATTTTTATTTGTGTGAAAACGTAGCCCGTTTTTTTTTTGTTTTTTTTTGTCTTTTTAAATCACTGCTACGGGCTGTGATTTTGCATGCACGCATCACTGAAAGATATGGTAATTCAGCCGCCTTACTTCACCCTAGATGTGAATCATGAAGTATCTGAACGGGCCCCAGTAAATATGAAAGTGTGTGCAAGATGGAAACATCAGACCTGTCAACCTGTCAGTCTCTCTCATTATTGTTCTAGGATGATGCAAAGCAGCTCTCTCACACAACACTGCTGGTTAAGATCATCTCCAAACACAATTTTGACCAAACCAAACTGTGAGTGCCACAGATCTAGTCTTAAATGTTGAGTTTGGATCTTTCTAATCAAATCTGTCTTTTTAAAAAAAATAAAAAATAAAACTTCAGTCAGGTTTGAAATCAATTCAATCCAGTTCAGTTAAATTCAAGTCAACAAGTTATTTTTTGGCATGAAAGAGAACTGCTCTGCCAAAGCCTTGTAGTTACTGTAGAAAAACTCAGAGGAATCCCTGCCATCATCTTGAAGGGTACTACTTTCCATTTCTACAAGCAGTGTTGTGTGTGTTTGTTAGCCTCACCGATATCAAAAATGTGTGGAGAGTGGGGCATACTCTACATGTAAATAACTATTATTTAAAAGACCCATAAAAAAACACATTTAGTTTAATTTTTTCCACCTCCAGTTTAAAAAAAATGTCTGTGCATACCCCCAATGTTGTAAGGGCTGATTCAGAAGTGATGATGCTGGCAAGCACGTCTGTGGGAGTGTTGGGGGATGGAGCAACAGCAGTTTCCTATGAAGCTAATTCTGGTGTCTCAGTCTCTTGTACGGTGGGAGAGCAGGTGAGCATTGCTGCTATGCTGCTGCTGCTGTATGTCTCTCATCACTAAAACAATTCAACTCATAGACATAGATAATGTTGCATAAGATAAGCAAAAAACAAAGAAAGAAAGAAACGAATGAATAAATATCAGGTTTTTCTGTTCTTATGTATAGCCTGGATATGGCGTTTTCATTTTTTTTTAATGAGTTTTTCCATATTATTTTCATACTATTCAGGGAGATCACATTGAAGGCCACACATACATAAAAAATCTAAGGCTTTTACAAATACGTGTGGACTAGGTCTAAGACTGATTATATTTCTCTGAACTCAGTTTGCCTGAGGGTCTCTAATTACTGTAGCAATTAATAGATGATGACCAGCAGATGAGTTTAACTTTGCATGAGTACAGCTTTGCCGTCTCCTTTTTGCCAGTACTGTAGACTTTATAACCTTGTGGGATTGCTGAATTACAAGCTAGAAGGACAAAAGAAATGTGACTTTTCCCATAAATTAGCTCATTTGTAACTAATTTTACTGATATTCCCCCATTCTTTGTCACTTATACCACACTTCCTCTCTCTCCTCCCCCGTTGGAGGCTATAGGTTCCCGTACGGTACTTCAGCAGCTAGGAGCCACGTAATGGCTGCCTCCCTCTTAGAACTTAATGAGACACCCTGGAGTCCACCAATGCGGAGTGGGTTCCGTGCCTTAAGTAAGGTCCCACCATGGAGTCCAGCATTAGAGGCTAGATCCTTCGCCTTAAGACAGGTCCCAGTTCCTTGTAGGGTTCTTCCGCAGGAACAATTAATTATGAAGCCTGCTGTTATATCGGGGGGGTTTAGGCCTAAGACCCCGGAAATTAGCTCCTTCCATCTACTTGTCAGTCATTTTCTATTGCCTCTATGCATTCACTCCCTGCGTTCCACTTACTCCCTTTCACACAGACCTGTGTGCATGCACGCACGCACGCACACACCCATACACACACACACTTGTCAATCAGTTTTCTTTGCCATTATACACTTACTCTATCTTTTTTCTTACAGACAGAGAAAGAAAGAGAGAGAGCGAGAGAGAGAGAGAGAGAGAGAGAGAGAGAGAGAGAGAGAGAGAAAGAGAGAGAGAGAGATTTAAATCTCAATCCATCAATCTGTTGATTTGTAAGGAACAGGAATCAAATTGCTCTGTAATTTTCCTCAGTTCCTAAGTGCCCTCAAAAGACTTCAGTATAGCAAAGATAAACTAAATACTTCTCAAATAAACGTATGAATAAGTGGTAGCTATATTAAACGATATGGTATGGAATTTGACTCCTACAATCTATTGTACATCTTTCCTGTATCAATGGGGCTCTTAGCACACTAATGGTCTGTACTCATTCTGCCGTTTGCATCTCCCTTTCTCTGTCCCGTGCACAAAATGTCTGCCCATCCTGATGCCGTCGGGTTTGACTCTGACAGGGATTTTTGTTGAGCTCCATCCCAGACGCTTGTCAGCGGGACTCACAGCCAGCCCCACAGACGTGTCTCTCGCAGACAAGCGCTCTGTTTTGTGAGTGCCTGTCTACCGTCCTAACAAACCAGCCCAAAAAGTCACAATGAGTGGGTGTCAAACAGCTCCATTTCAGGTGCAAACGTAACAAGTAAGACACTCAGGGAAAGCATGGAATATTTGTTTTTTTCACTGTCACTGTCTTTAATTTGTGTCTCTTCTACGCCAAATGTGAAAACAATCTTTCTACAAAGGACCTCAAAACTGCACAGTAAAGAGTGATAAACATTTAACCACAGCTCTACATTATCAAGTCAAACATTATCATTTATA
>CM059285.1:24605499-24610499 GCA_030347295.1 Setipinna tenuifilis
TTTTAAGGTTTCTATTAAAGTGTATCTATATCATGAATTTCGGTGTAACAAAGGGTGTAATAACATGTAACACTATGTACTGTAACATGTAACATGTAACACTATGTACTTACAGTCAGTAGTTAAATTGGCTTTTGTAAAGAAGGGAAGCCTAGTCACAGTAGTCAATATCTCACTCTACTGTGTTACTACAAATACTATAGCAGAGGGAGCTCAGCTCTGGCTGGCTGTATTGCTGAGGTGAGGAGGGGGAGCTGAGCTCTGGAGGGCTGTGGCTCAGTTTAACCTCGGCTTACACTATATGACTAAACCTAACCCTAACCCTATAAACCTAACCCTAACCCTATACACATACCCCTAACTCTATAAACCTAACCCTAACACTTTCCTAACCTTAACCCTCCTGTCGTGTTCGTGTCAAATCTGACCATTTTACAACTTATAATACTCATAAATATTATGTTTTACATCTGATTACCCCCAGACCTTATGACATCCTCCACACTGTGTACTTGAACATATAAAAATGATGATTACCTATTTCATTCCATTTTGGGTGTTTTAATCAACCTTGTTACACCTGTGGTGTTCCCGGTCAAAAGTGACCACCATAGGAAATGAATCGGTATCCAGAGTACATTCATTCAACATACAGAAAATACGTTCATTTTTGTAGTTCATTTTCAGTGCGCAATTGTATTTGCACTGATGTTATTTCATGTTTACTTCTATAAATTGTTGTTAGACACTACTTTAAACCATTGTTCTCAACTAAAGAATGTTTAATAAAAAAATTGGTGGTGAAAAAAAAAAAGTGCTAATTTAAGAGCAGTTAAAACATACTGGTCAATTTTGACCAGGAACACTAAAGTAGGGGGCTGGAGGCGAACACGACCAGAGGGTTAAGATACATACAGAGTAAGGGCATGTTACATGTTGTTACACACATTGTGATCATAAAAAAGTGTCCCCTTAGTTATGTGGTTGAGTTCTTCACCTCATTAATAAACATCTTACTGTACCTCATGTTTGTGCTTTATGCTCACGAGTTGCTTGGTTAGACATGAACAGCATGGCGAGGGGAACCGAAGGCATCACAAAGTATCCGCAAGCTGTCTGTGTGCTGGGTCCCAGCTCCCAGCTCTGGCTGCCAGACGGATAAGACAATAAGGTTTCATCAAACTTAATCCTCAAAGGGCCTCGGCTCCTTCACCAAGCCTGTTTTTCAATCATGTTATTTTCTGCCAGACCAGAAAGACACCCAAACACTCATGCACACAAACACAAACACACATGCACACACACACACACACACACACACACACACACACACACACACACACAGATAAAGTTAGAAATAAACTCAACAAATAAATAATTTAACGACATCTTCGAATGTGACCAAGTTTACTGAAGGAGTGTTTTCTCATGCTGGTATTGTGGCACCTTGTTCACTTTGGCTCACGTCAAAATCTTGACTTTCCCCTTCCTTTTGTTCATCTGCAGTAAACAGTGCAGCTGTCTGGGGAGTTTGCATTGTGCGGGGACATATTTTTTACCCCGCCAAAAAAAGGAAAAAAAAGAAAGAAAAGAAAAAGCAAAAAAATGATTAAAGATGACGCCTCACACACACCCTACTCTGTGCGCAGTGATAAAAGCGGGGCTGATGGCCCGGTGACAGGTTAACCGGCACAGCCACTTAATTGATGCCAGTGCAGACTCCTGCTGCTGTATCAGAACATCTGCTAGCGTCTTATCGTTAGCGCGCACACACACACACACACACACACATACACACACACACAAACACACATTTCCCTCCCCAGAGTCTCCACAGTGCTGAAGACTTGTGCGCTAAGCTTAAGGTAGCGCTTTTACGCTAACACTGTCACACACTTTTTGATTTCCACTCAAACGTGACCCGCACAAAAGAGAGGTTATGGACAATATTGTTATGACTTAACCAAGAATCTCATGTTTTCATCTCCACGTGTGTGTGTGTGTTTTTGTTATTTGTTTTGTTAATGTTTGTTTGTTTGTCTGTCGGTCTATCCGTCAGCTGAATTATTCAAAAGCAGACAGAGTGCTATTAATGCGATATAGTGGAGGTATGCAGCACAAGCAGAGAGAGACAGAGAGAGAAAGAGAGAGAGAGATAGAAGGAGAGAGAGAGAGAGAGGGAGATATATATATATATATATATATATATATATATATATATATATATATATATAGAGAGAGAGAGAGAGAGAGAGAGAGAGAGAGAGAGAGTGTGAGAGTGTGATAGAGAGAGAGAGAGGGAGAGGGAGAGATAGAAGGAGAGAGAGAGAGAGAGAGAGAGAGAGGGAGAGAGAGGGAGATATATATATATATATATATATATATATATATAGAGAGAGAGAGAGAGAGAGAGAGAGAGTGTGAGAGTGTGATAGAGAGAGAGAGAGGGAGAGGGAGAGATAGAAGGAGAGAGAGAGAGAGAGAGAGAGAGGGAGAGAGAGATAGAGAGGGAGAGAGTAAGAGAGAGAGAGAGAATCTTTCAAATTTGGGGCGCAGATCTGTTTCACTTGGTTTAGCAAGATTGCCCATATTAGTTTGGGCAGAGCTCTACAGTGAGAGCAGTCTGACTGGCTGCAGCTGACACCACCGTAGCTGCCTGCTAGCTAGTGAACACCAGCAGTGCATATGAATGAGAATATGAATGAGAATATGAATGGCACTCGTGTTCTTCTGGTGTTCAGCGCTACTGTCAACATTACCACTGCTATCCATCAGATGCTAACGCCATCATTACTTGTATGACATCCAATATTTGTGTTTTTTTTTATTAGTAGACTACTACTGTTACTATTACTAAATATTGCATGGAACATATGCATCTTGCTCTTTGTGTGTGTGTGTGTGTGTGTGTGTGTGTGTGTGTGTGTGTGAGAGAGAGAGTATCTTGTGGTGAGAAGGTAAGTAAAGTGTAGGATGTTTTGGTATGTAAGAGCTGCATCAGCTATCAGTAATCTTTATCGGGCTGTGCACCAATGCCCACAGGTAGCACTGCATATCAGTAAAACATGAACTAACACACAGAACTTTATGTTATTGATAGTATCCATAATGATGGTTATGGGCGGGGCACACTATCAATATTCATGAACAAAACATCCAGCATATAGAGCATTAAGCATGAGCATAAGCGTGTTTTTTTTTTTTTTTTAGTTTTTATTCTTAGGACAGGTAGCACCCACCCGCTGAGCCAACGCACTGATGTACACCTGTCAGCATGCTCCGTCGGGGGTAAGGGCTATGAGACCAGACATGTGTGAGATGACGTGTGGTGACAATAACAAAAGCCCTGATTGGCTGGAGTGAGTGACAGGAAGTACAGTGACGAATGGCGCGACAGGGAGTTTGTGGTAAACGCGGCTGAGGTTATTCTTGTGTGTCCAAGTAACACCTGTCACTGGCTGTGCTGGGGACACCCAATATGCCCAGCTAAAACGCAACAGATCCAGATCCAAACATCAGCCAAACACTACAAGAACAGCAACGCGTGTGTATGCCTATTTAAAACGCAACAGATCCCAGAACGCATGAACAGTAACGCATGTTTGTTAATAATAGTACATCACAAAACATGCATTGGTGCCATTGCTTCATTAAAGGGAAACTTTGGTGTAAAATGAAAATTGGCATGTTAAAACATCATCTTCAAGCTGTTTTTAATGGTTTAAAAATGCAATGTTCATGCTTTCGCTCTGCCCTTAGCACTACCATTGTTAGCCTTCTGGGCCAAAAATGCTAAAAAAAATAGTGAAGTTCTAAATGCAACAGGCTAATTTTGCTCCTCAGCAAACATACCAAGTCGGTATGATGTGTTAACATGCCAATTTTCATTTTACACCAAAGTTTCCCTTTTAAGTGCTCAGACAACACAATTTACCATCACATCTCTGGTAGGGTTTTATAAGAGCACAGTTGCATATTCACATCCTTTGTCTTTGTTGCATAGATTACACCACATGACACAATGGCTTTGTATCTGTATGACTCTGTGGTTTACAGTTAATATCACCCCCTAAACAACCAGCCTCCCTTATCTAAGACATATGTTCATCTGCATTCTGTGTTCTATGTTTACCCCATCAAGGTCTCTTCAAGCAGTAACCCTTACACTAATTGTTCCTTTGGGAATAAGTTTTTTAGTTGGACGTGCCTGTTTTGCTTATTTCAGTGTGTATGTATTTTCTGAGTGCGATTACTGGGTGTGTGAGCTGCATGAGGTGCATGAAAAGAGGACTTTATTTCTTTTTCTTTTCTTAGACAAATAATACAAACATTTCATCGACCACAAACAGCTGTGACAATCACTCCTGTTGCTTCTGTTCCGTCTGCCTTTCTATACTGTTTTTCACCTCTCTTAAATAGATGTCTCAGCTGTTGTTAGAAACTTGACTTCCACAATGTGTCTGTGATTATACACCGGTCCTTCTTCTGCTATGCTGCAGTCTAGGAGATGGCCCACATGCAAATGTAATATCACAAATCGTTTTATCATTATTATTCTCTCTCAAAAGCTCACAGCATACTCAGACACACTGGGCCCCATCAGGAGCTGAATTAGACTACAGTGCTGTTGCTCACCACGAAACCATGCTGAAAAATAATCACTTGCATTATGACAGTTACCGTGGAGTGTGTGTGTGTATGTGTGTGTGTGTGTGTGTGTGTGTGAGTGTGTGTGTGTATGTAATGTGTTTCTGTGAGAGAGAGCGTGTGTGATTGAGTGTGTGTGGTTGATTGAGGGTTTGTGTGTGTGTGCACGCGCGCATGCATGCACGTGTGTGAGCTGTGTTAGTGAGTATTACATGGCCTACCTGCCCTGACACCAGGATCATATTTTAATGAGGCCTCTTATCTCTGCTAATCTGCACTTGTAGTGTGTGTGTGTGTGTGTGTGTGTGTGTGTGTGTGTGTATGTGTGTGTGTGTGTGTGTGTGTATGTGTGT
>CM059285.1:24615499-24620499 GCA_030347295.1 Setipinna tenuifilis
TTGTGTTATTACTATAGATAAAGGATATAATGATCCATTTGTTATAATAAAGCCCAGCTAGGGGCCCGGTCATCTATCACAGGAGCACATCCCCATATTTCTGTTTAATATGTGTATAGGACGTTTTTATGCAAATGCCCAGATTTATTTATGTGTGAGAAGTGTGTAGGAAGCGTCTGTGGGCATATATCTGTGGGCGCCCCCCCCCATCCTTCCCCCCCCAGACGGAGGCTGTGCTCCTCAGCGGAGGCTGATGCAATTATCCCATCTATTTCCATAAAACACTTTACGGACTTTCGGCGTTCCTTAAATCTGCCCCATATGCCCTGGAAGACCCAGCCCTCACCGGAACGCCACTCACTTCCAAAGGGCGGGGCATCCTACAGATCCTCTGCTTTCATTCGCTCTTAGTTAACTTTTTTTTTTCATTACTGGCAAAACAAGCTGCACACAGTTAGGGTCTTACTCCTGCTGGTCCAACAATTCTTGAGATTGAAACACTCCCACTCAAATCTGCAATATTTTCTTTCTCTCTCTTTCCTCGTTTTTTTTTCTCTCTCTGTCTTTCTCTGTCTGGTTATACACACATACATACACAGACATACACACACACACACATGCACACACACATACGCACACACACACACACACATACACACACACTCACACTCACACACATACACATACGCACACACACACACACACACACACACACACACACACACACACACACACACACACACACACGCACACACGCACACACACACACTCATATGCTCTCTGTTTGTTTCCGCTATACAGCCCTGTTTGGCTTTGTGATTGCATGGCTTATTCCATTTATTTGGTCCTGAAAAGCTCCAGCGTGACACCAGGCAGCCCAGCTCGCTAGCCGCTCTGCCCAGACGGCTGTGTGCGCCGGGTGGGGAAGGGACACAAGGGACGGCTCACCCTAATGAATATACGAGACGGCTCATATGAGCACGCCGTCCTGCCTCTTATTAAAAATATTTCATTTACACATACACTACACTCATCTGCATTCATTAACCACCTGCCGCGTTAATCATCTTTTATTTGGTCTCATTAAACAAATAAAAAGATTAAACAGGACGTTGTTTATACGTGTTGTGCTCGGATGATTGATCTGTGGTTGGGAGAGGTACGTATTAGAGGCCCTGTTATATGCGGTGGGCCACGACTCTGATGGAAACTCATTATGTGCTATTATTTATCTATCATTGTTGTTGCTTAAGAGTAATTGTTTGTGATTGACATAACCCGTCAAATATTTCTCCCATGTGCTTTCATATTGTGATTATTTTTAATTTTCATTTTATTTTATTTTGATATCACTCCAGAAAATGAGTAGTGAAGGTGGACTCTCTCTTTCTGGCCTAATTAGGCGGCGATGAGCTCTAATCTGGCGCTGCAGAGCCGTGTGTGTGTGTATGTGTGTGTGTGTGTGTGTGTGAGCTCTAATCTGGCGCTGCAGAGCCGTGTGTGTTTGACAGCAGATCCAGGGCACCAGGGAGCTTTAATTGCGGTGCTGATCCGGGGGAGCATCTTCGGCCGGCAGGCATCACACACACACACACAGACACACACACTTACCTACACACATACCCACACACCCACACACACACACACACACACAGGCAGGCAGGCACAGGTTGCTTGCATGCATAATTAGCCCCGGCCCAGAGTGTGAGGTGTCATTAAATCCCACATCGCAGCTTCTCTCAGGAGTCCAGAGTAACCTCCTCAGTCCAGTCCGCCCCTGCACCCTCAAGTGCAGCCCTCCTCCTCCTCTCCTCTCCCCCTCCGCCCCCCTGGCATCTGGTGGGGGCCTCCACGTCGTGCCGCTGCTCGCTGTGGAGAGGAAGCGGTCCTCTACTCAAGCTCTGTGCTGCCAGGCTGCTGTGCCCAGGATTGGCCTGCAGGGGGAGCCAGTGAGTCACCATCTATTGCCCCCTCCAGCACTAATAACGTCCCAGCCCTCAATTCTCCGCTCAGAGAGGGGTATTCAGTTCTAGGTCTATCCCATATCCAGATAACTGTGGCAAAGTGGAGATATTTGACCTCGCGGGTTCGATCAATCTCAGTTAAAACCTTATATCTCAGGCCTGCTCAACACCTTGACAGATTATTTATTTTTTTGCCTTCTTGTGGGGGAGAAGTAATGCGATTCAAGTCCCTTTTTGAGGGAAGGGATGATTACTCTGGTTTAAATGTGCCACTGGAGTGGGAGGGGCTCCAGCAGGAGTTTACCGCCCTCTCATTGGTTCCTGGGACATCACATGATGACACAAACACCATGATAGCGCACACACATTAGAAGAAAAAAAAGAAGTTCTATGTTGCCGTACAGCTGTAACTCTGTTAATCTCTGTAATAAAGCTGACCTGACACAGCAGTCCTTACCTGCACCGTGGGACGCCCAGCTCTGGAAGCAATAAAGAGCTAAGGAGGAAACAGCATTTTGTGCTACTGTGAACATAAAACAAGCACTTTCTAAAGCTTGAGAACTGACTTTTTTGTCTTGTAGGGGCATGTCCTTAATTTCCTCTCTTTTCTCCCACCTCCAGAGTACTTTTATTGCGTTTCTGTGCTTTTTTTCCCCCCTGCCCTTTTGTTTTTGGTCATATACTTTTGTGAAATCTTTCTTTCTTTCTTTTCTTTCTTTCTTTCTTCTTTCTTTCTTTTCTGAACTAAATTCATCCACAAGCTCTTTGTGGTGCCGAAAACAAGTGAGCTTTCATTATTGCCGATTCTGTCTACCCACAAATAACTTCACGCGAGAGACAGAATGATTGATACTCTTCATCAGTCCCACTCCCCCCCTCTCCCCCTCTCCCCCCCTTCCCTCCTTCCTCTAATTTAATTCCGAGCAGCTGCTGAGTTCTGTCACCCATACTAAAGCTCCCACCAATAGAACAACACTATTGATCGACAGTTCTAACAGAAACTCTCCCAATGTATGAGTGCCCATAACCTTTACTTCCCCCTGATTGGCTGTGGGAAAAGGTTACAGGCGCATGATGTCATTTCCTGGAGCACACAGGGCTAAAAAAAAATGTAAAACTGACTATAAGGAAAATCAGCTCTCACACACAGCAGTTGATCTGAGCAATTAACACACCCATCGTATGCTCGTATAGTGACTTACTGTACTGTACGTGGATGCCTACCAGCACAAGAGTCCTACTAGTGAGACGCTCACACCAGCCTTCTGAGCTGAGTTGTCCTCAGATAGATGTGTGCAATACCCTCCCTCATTAGACTACCCATCACCCCCCGCGGGGATGCCCCCCCACCCGAACCCCACTGTCCTCCTCCGGAGGTTACGGAGTCAGCAGAGCGGCATGCTATTGAGTAGTTATCCTTCCCCCCTATCCACAGAGGTATAATCGACGCGCGCGAAGATCCGGCGCTTTCTTGGGCTAAGCAGATTTTAGCTTGCGGAAGCCCACCAGCGAAACAGTCTTGTTTCTCTTCTTGTTTTGAGCTGCTTCATCCTTGATCACTCTCTCCCTCCCTCTAGTCTGTACACTTTCCCAGGCCCTCATATTTACCACATCAAAGACACAGCAAATTGCTCCATAATTCAGTTTAGAAATTCTGCAAGGCTTGCAAAATGAGAATGAAAAAAAAAAAAGAAAAAAAACACCCGAGCTTAATTTCCCAAGAAAGTGAAGCATTTATCTTGAAATATTATTAAAGCCCTCGTTTGTATTTTGTTCGTGAAACAAAGTTTTTGCTGAGGCCGTTGAAAGTGCCTATAGTAAATTGTGCTCCCTCTGTGAGGATCACCTGATTTCATCTGAAGGTGTCAGCTCCCACGATGCACTGGGCAAACAGCTGAGCTCAGCACCAGGCATGGGAACCCCACTAGCAAATAAACACACGTGTGTGTGTGTGTGTGTGTGTGTGTGTGTGTGTGTGTGCGTGTGTGTGTGTGTGTGTGTGTGTGTAAGAGGGGCGCTGCCGCTGCCCTGCTTTTTATATATAGATACATATTTTTAATTATTTTTATCTCCTCGTGTACACAGAGATTCTCTCAATGGGAAAATAGCCTGTGCGGTTGCAGGTTGCAGTGCAAGGAAAATATGGTAATGTCTCCCCTGCAATAATGCTCGTGTTTGACCTGCCCGGGTCCTGTACACATGATTGGCATGTTGATTCTCTGTGTGGTAAGAAACAATGTTTCTGTCAGAGTAAGACAGCTGAGATCAGCACTAACCACTGTGTACCATGCTCTTTTCTTGCCGTCCATGTTGATATTACATCTGTAATGTGTGTGAGCGCGCATGTGTGTGTGTGTGTGTGTGTGTCTGTGTGTGTGTGTGTGTATGTGTACCGTGCTCTTTGCTTGCCGTCCATGTTGATATTACATCTGTAATGTGTGTGAGTGTGCATGTGTGTGTGTGTGTGTCTGTGTGTGTGTATGTGTACCGTGCTCTTTGCTTGCCGTCCATGTTGATATTACATCTGTAATGTGTGTGAGCGCGCATGTGTGTGTGTGTGTGTGTGTGTGTGTGTGTGTGTGTGTGTGTCTGTGTCTGTGTGTATGTGTGTATGTGTGTGTCTGTGTGTGTGTGTGTGTGTGTATGTGTGTGTGTGTGTGTGTGTGTGTATGTGTGTGTGTGTGTGTGTGTGTCTGTGTCTGCGTGTGTGTGTGTGTGTGTCTATGTGTGTGTGTGTTAGTCCCATAGCCTCCTCACAGGATCCCACCTGATGTTTTACAGTCATAATGAAAAAAAAGACCCACAGTGGGTTGTGATTGTTGCTATGGCGGCGTACAGTAATTGTAAAAATGTTGCGCTGTGTGCAGTTTGTTGCTCATACAGTATCTGGATATTTACACGTCCCCAGGAGCGGGGGCCAATTATGAACATGTAAATGAGCCCCCAGCAAGGCTGACAGACATCTGTGCTTGCATACACACATACACACACACACACACACACACACACACACACACACTCAGGAATGTGCCGTAC
>CM059285.1:24625499-24630499 GCA_030347295.1 Setipinna tenuifilis
TGGCCTTTTGAAATGTGCATTGCAAGATGTACTTGCGAGTACATGGAGATCTGGGTATGTTTCTTGCCCTGGCCTACCCTTGTCCTTGTTCAGGAGTATCTGTCAGCCAGTAGCTCAACACTGGTGTAAAGTATAATACTCTGCAGTATTATATAGCCTAGTAGAAGTATAGTAGAGTCTAGCATAGCATACAATAGTATAATACAGTATAGAATTGTATAACATAGTATAGTACAGTATAGTATAGTATAGTATAGTATAGTATAGTATAGTATAGTATAGTATAGTATATTTAAGCAATATAAAACGAGTGGGAGTAAAGTTGTTCGTGGATATCCTCATGGGTGTGGTTTGGCCGCAGGCATGAAGCCAAAGGCTGAGTACAGTGTAGTATTATATAGTGTAGTGTAGTATAGTATAGTATAGTATAGTGTAGTGTAGTATAGTATAGTGTAATGTAATATTATATAGTGTAGTGTAGTGTAATATAGTGTAGTATTATATAGTATAGTATAGTATAGTATAGTATAGTGTAGTGTAGTATAGTATAGTATAGTGCAGTGTAGTATAGTATAGTGTAGTGTAGTGTAGTATAGTATAGTATAGTATAGTATAGTATAGTGCAGTGTAGTATAGTGTAGTGCAGTATAGTATAATGTAGTATAATATAGTGTAGCGTAGTGTAATATAGTGTAGTTTTATATAGTGTAGTGTAGTGTAATATAGTGTAGTGTAATAAAGTGTAGTGTTTGTCTTGTTACTCTGAGGTGTTAGAAAATATACACACGGGTTGACCGATGATTCCACTCAAAGCTTTGATGGCTCTGCATGTTGCCAAAAAACTTTCCCCTAATTTCTCATCGGAGTGCTGTAATTTCTTTAAGTTATGGGCTTAATTATGTGGTTCGGAGAGGACGAGGCGAGCTAGTGGTGTTGTCGGAAAAAATCCGATGACCAATTTCTCGGTGCCTCACCAGGCTGCTCTGAGCACCAGAAAATAAAGCTCTGTGTGTCCAAGAAAAGACTCAGTGGCGGCGGGGTAAAAATACCTTTACTCCTCCAGTTGATAGGCACAGACAGACCCTGGCAGCCCAGCTTGTGGGGGAGACCTCTCTTGAAGTAATGTCTGGGTCTCTCTTTTATGGAAGCAGCCTGCATACATCCAGCAATTATCCAGACTCTTCCCTGTGTGTGTGTGTGTGTGTGTGTGTGTGTGTGTGTGTGTGTGTGTCCGCAGCGCCTGCTTTTTAAAGCACATCATCCACTTTATTTAGATGTGTAGGTGTGAGGTCGCTTTAAATATATATTGCATTAAAGTTAACATCTAAAAAGCCTCTCCGCTGCCCTTCGACTCAAGGTGTTTTTTTTTTTTCATTAGAGCCAATGCACAAGACTGGAACAAGGACAGCTGGAGATAGCGGTGGTGTGTGAGGACTAATGTGGCCGGGCCTGGCGCACCAAAGGCGGGCTGATGCAGCAGTAATTAAGGGGAGGGGAAGGTGAATGTGATTTTGGGGATCTCGCTGTAATTGGACACATGAAAGACGTGGCCTGGTCGCCGGCACGATGCTGTTCCCATTTATTAGTCGCTAATGTGAAAACCAATATTTCTGCCCGCGTCAAAGTGCAGCTGGGAGGCAGAGAGAGAGAAAGAGAGAGATAGAGAGAGAGAGAGATAAAGAGAAAGGGAGACAGAGAGAACAAGCGAGAGAGATAGAGAGAGAAAAATGGAAAGAAAGGGAGACAGAGAGGGCGAGAGCGAGATAGAGAGAGAGAGAGAGAGAGAAAGGGAGACAGAGAGAGAAAGCGAGAGAGATAGAGAGAGAGAAATGGAAAGAAAGGGAGACAGAGAGAGCGAGAGCGAGAGCACGAGAGAGAGAGGGGGGGGGGGGGGGGGGGGGGGGGAGAGAAGGTGAGAGGAAGAGAGTGAGGCTCCCTGCAAGAGGACCCCCCCTATGGAGATCTTTCAGGCTTTGTGCTCCTAACCCTCTCTACTCTGGAGACAGGGGCGCACAGGAGGGGTGTCTGCAGAAGTAGCTCATTCTGGGGAAGTTAAACTAAGCCAGGAGGACGGCCAGCAGTGACATACACCAGCAGCCTTCTTAACCACTAAGAAAGGGAACACCAGTGCCAGAAACATTTCTTTCTTCCTTTCATTTTTCTTTCTTCCTTTCTTTCTTTCTTTTTTCTGCTTCTCTTACTTTCTTTCTGTGCTTTTATTCTGCCTTTTCTGTTTCACCACATACTTTTGTGAAATCTTTTTTCTTTCTTTCTTTTTTTCTTTCTTTCTTTCTTTCTTTCTTTTTTTTGCTTCATATACTTTCTTTCTGTGCTTTTATTCTGCCTTTTCTGTTTTACCATATATACTTTCGTGAAATCTTTTCTTTTTTTTCTTTCTCTCTTTCTTTCCCATAGCCCCTCTAGCTCTCCACCTGGCTGCAATGAAAGTGAGATGCATGGAGAGTACAAGCTGTTACCATTAGCACCAATTCACTCCCCCTATTCTCCGCCCAATGTTCTCTTGAAATTAATTGAGAGTAGAAATCATCGGCGAATGTAACCATGAGGAATGCATTTACGAAGACGATGACTGCGGCTTTTATAGAATGAGTTAATTATCAAAAGATTTAAATTCCCCTGATAGCGGTACTCCTTGCGTAGGAACGTAATATCTTGTAATGGCTGGTGAGTCGTAACAGGGCTTTGTTGGTGTATTAAAGAGCTAATAGCCCCCTCGTTCATCTCTCGCGCCTGTTGTTTCCCTCAGTCAAAGAGCAGAGAGTGCTGAAGCGTTGGGATAGCGCTGCGGAGAGCAGCTGGGCCTTCGGAGATTTGTCTTAATGTGTACAAAAGCGGCTATTACCACACAGCACCTTCTCCAGCGTCATAGGGGACCAGACGCATAGTCCGCTTTAATTCTGCCATTCGCAGCCAGCATCAAATATTCATGAGCTCGGGAGAAGCCCTCTCTCTCTGTCTCTCTCTCTCTCTCTCTCTCTCCTCTCTCTCTCTCTCTCCTTCTCTCTCTTTTTCTCTTTCTTTCTCTCTTTCTCTCACTGAGCCACATTCACTCTCACTGATTCAGCGCAGATAAAAGCTGCAGCTCCAAATCCCTCACGCAAGCCCTTGTGTATGTGTGTGTGTGTGTGTATGTGTGTGCTTGTGTGTGTGTGCTTGTGTGTGTGTGTGTATGTATGTGTGTGTGTGCGCCCATGTGTGTGTGTGTGTGTGTGTGTGTGTATGTGTGTGTATGTGTGTGCTTGTATGTGTGTGTATGTATGTGTGTGTGTGCACCCATGTGTGTATGTATGTGTGTGTGTGTGTGTGTGTGTGTGTGTGTGTGTGTGTGTGTGGTGGAGTGGGATGGGCTGCTGGGATAGCAAGGTCCTCCATCATGCACACAAGGCGGGAATGCTGTGCCTCACTGGTACTGGGAGCTGTGGAGCGAGTGACTAGAGGCAGAGGTATGGGAGGGGTTGTCGTGCATGTGAAGGTGAGAAAAAGTGTGTGTGTGTGTGTGTGTGTGTGTGTGTGTGTGTGTGTGTTTGTGCATGAACGTGTGTGGTCTATGTATGTGTCGCACAGATGTGTGTGTATCCATATGTGTGTGTGTGTGTGTCTACAGCTGTGTTAGAGCACACATATGTGTGTGTCAGAACCATGACATTGTGGAGGCGATTCCCTGACAGCCAGAACATTCCGTGCGTGACGTGTGTGACACACCACTGGCCTCATTATGGGATGCACACACGAGGGTTGTCGCGGCGACAGGCAGGCGGGTGTCAGGCCTTCCTGTCCTAGCAGGTGGCATGTGTTTGTGGCCTGTCCCCTCGCGATGACACCTGAGGTGGGGATGGCACAAGATGCCACATCTGGGCCTCGGAGACGACACCTCCAGCCTCATCAATCTCTCCGCACCTTCTGTTGGGCCTGCAGTGGTTTGCGTCGGGGAAGATGTGCTCCCAGCCTCCCACCTGTGGCGGGTCTACAGTAGGTGTTTCCCACAGTTTGAAGGGGAGTAGCAACATTGTCAGAAATGCCAAAATAATACCATAATAAAATATATGTTGACATAATGAAGTGAATGCTATTATATAGCTGCTCATTTATGCAGATATGAGTCAACGACATATTGTGCAATAATTATTATCACCATGGTAGTGATAGGAACTGTACAGATATTGACCTTAAACTGGCTATTCTAAAATGATTTGCAATTTGCCTTGAGTGTAATAAAGCGTAAATAGAATTTTAACAAATAGATAGATTTTTTTTAAGTTGATTTGTTTAAAACAGATTTTCTTTTGTCATAGCCAAGCAATACAATAATATACCAATCTTCATCCATCACTCTGATCTCATGGCCCAGAGCATTTCCCTGTTTGGTCACTTTCTGCCTGGACTGATACATGTGTACCTTAAAGAGATACTGTGCTAACTTTGAGTGCTTTTCCTCAACCGAGCTCCCCCTAGTGTCTCCAAGTAAATGGACACTCCCATAAAAATGGACTCTTTTGCCTTCCTTCATGTGCTTTCAACTCAACTGATTAGAGTAACTGGCGAATACAAAAGTAGTCATATCCAACAAGGTAGGTAAGGTCAAAATTTCTTCAGAATTAAACGTGATCCTTCTTCTCGCATTATTCGAGACTTTGTGAGTCTGAGGGTGCCGGGAGAGACATCCAGATATTGCAAGCGTGGTATTCTGTCCACAGACAGCGGGGGCGGTCGAGAAAGTCTTCATTTGCCTGGTAATGACTCATTTTCAGGACGATTAATTAACTCAATAAAGTAGCATAGCTCTGCTTTAAGACTCAAATATATATTTAGTCATGCTGCAGATTTATCCTCCATAAATCCCAACCCTGACCCCAACAGCACATACAGTAATCGTAACTTCGCTGTAATTTTACTGCATTGTTCTGCACTAAATTACCTCGGCATGTAATCCGTCTTGTTAGTAACTAATATGGATGTCATATTAACACACCATCACTAAC
>CM059285.1:24632999-24635499 GCA_030347295.1 Setipinna tenuifilis
CAACACTGCACAACACAACACAACACAACACAGCACGGCACAATACAACACACAGAATGCCATTTAGCCTGACAGACATGGACATTTGTTCACTCTTGTCTCATTCTCCAGGTCAGACCAGGACACTCAGCAGACATTTCCACTCTACACAATGCTTAGCATCAATGATGGTCCGGCGCTATTTTAAAACGGTGACATTTTCACAATATGGTTTCACAAGGGCTAATTTGGCTAAGTGGATACCTGCTGCTGCATCAAGTAATCATTAAACTCTTAGCATTCATCTGGAGGCTGTGAAATTTCTCTCCTGACCACGTTTGTCAATACGGGTTTATACTACGAACATATCTGTGTGTTTATGAATCTATAGGCATTAAAGTGTTTAAGTATTATTGCCAGTATTTGTTACACAGAATACATTTCAGATGCATGTATGCCTCTGTGTGCCTGTGTCTGTGCATATGATGAGTGTGTGTGAATGTGTGCATGCATGTTTGTGTGTGTGAATGCGAAGGTGTGTGTGTGTGAGAGTGAGTGTGAGTGTATGTGTGTGTGTGTGTGTGTGTGTGTGTGTGTGTGTGTGAATGCGAATGTGTGAGTGTGAGTGTGTGTGTGTGTGTGTGTGTGTGTGAGTGTGTGTGTGTGTGTGTGTAATGACATTTGGCTGGTGAACGGGCCGCAGGTTGTGCGGCATTGTCCTGATAAATATATACACACACACACACACACACACCCTGACACACAAACACACACACACACACCCTGACACACACACACACACACACACAGGCTGACACACACACACAAACACACACACACACACACGGGTGACTTCATGGCGAGCCAAAATCCTTCATCTCGCAGTCAGTTCAAGGTTCAGTGCCACTGGTGACAGCTGACGGCGATCCCGCCGAGACCAAAGCGACATCATCTGTGATTTAAAACGCTCGTCACCGCACGAGCCCCAATAACACGCCGACGCCGCCCGGCAACCAAGGTAAAATTGCCTTTTCAAAACCCGGAATCCCCACCCTCTTTGTTTTTAATGCATCATTCATCAACACAAACACACAGGCAGCTGTCATTAGCGTGTGGATATCGGATATCGGTCGGGAGACCTGCAGTGGTTAATTCTCCGGATGAGCCTTTTGGGCCACCGTAGAGACGCCAAGGCTACAGCGGCAGGCTGGCAGGGGGGCAGAGGGTGGCTTCTGAAGTATGCACTGATGCAGCGCACCCTCCGTTGGTCCCCCATTTGTTAGAAAGCCTCCTGTGTCAAGGCTCGTGTGATGATGCCTACAAGGCCGATGGAGAGAGAGAGGGAGAGAGAGAGAGAGAAAGAGAGAGAGAGAGTGAGAGAGAGAGAGAGAGAGAGTGAGAGAGAGAGAGAGAAAGAGAGAGAGAGAGAGAGAGAGACGGACGGAGAGAGAGAGAGAGAAAGAGAGAGAGAGAGAGAGAGAGAGAGAGAGAGAGAGAGAGAGCGAGAAAGAGAGAGAGAGAGAGAGAGAGAGACGGACGGAGAGAGAGAGAGAGAGAAATAATCTATTGGACACAAGGCAGCGGATGCAAAGAGGCCTGGTGAACCCGCGGCGAGCCAGCAAGGCACACACACACACACACACACACACACACATACACACGCACACACACACACATCAGCAAGGCTTTCACTGTGCAGCTGAAATATGAATTGGGCTTCAGGTGTGCTGAAGGTTTCTCCTTGTGAGTAATATCAGTTTAGTACATTTTGTAGCGTGCCATGAGAGTCCAAATCGATACTTGTAAGTTCAGCAGTGATAGTAATGGATTCTCAAGGTCTGACAGCGGTCTTAGCTAATGAGACACTTTTAAATGTACATGTAGTCCTATAAGACATCCCCCATGTGACGTTGTGAATATACACTGCAGATCAAAATGGGGAAGAACAGCTCCAAAGCCTGCCAGCAGTGGAAAAAAACCCTCATCAGTTTAATGTTATTTCATGTTTATGTGAATGAAATAACTTGGACTTTAACTTCGATGTCTGAAGGTCATGACATTTTTTTTCTGCCTAGCCTACGCTGACTTCATCCAAATTTCAAAACAGCTATTGATGTTGATACTGATTTAATAATAATAAAAAAAGGTTGAAAACTAAAATTTTTTTGTTTCCCTTGTTTACCACATTTCAGATGACTTTCATCTCCTGTCACACTTGCGGGGTTTCAAGGACGCCGTGCATCACCTATTTATTTGACCTGTTTACCACCATGAATCTCTCCTTCACAAATCACTTTCATTCCCCTAAACAGACGCTCGCAATGTGCAGCTAGCTAAAGCAGGATGATGGAAAATCAATCCATTTCATCAGAATATACAAACAATTCTTGTTTCCTCTAAAAACCTTATCACTTAGACAAACATAAACCTTGATTTATCCAAGTCCTCCTGGTTGAGTGGAAAGCACAGTCATGATGTAAGTGCTGACTTACTTAGAGAGTCATCTTGTTTCTCCTGCGGT
>CM059285.1:24640499-24682999 GCA_030347295.1 Setipinna tenuifilis
TTTGACATTCCGCTTCCCTCCGTCAATCCGGAGGTCCTGTGGAGAGTGTGAGAGTGAGGGTGTTTCTCCATCTTCAAGCGTAATCCCCCCCGCCCCCAAAAAAGGAAAAAAAAAAAAGAAAAAGGGTAAAAAAACACAGCGCAGCGGGGTCCCAGCTCACAGAGATCCCCTGTCTGGCCAAGTCCATAACAAAAGGTGCCGCAATCCTTCACTTCCCTGGTTCGGGTCCCCTGAGTGCTGCCCTTGGGCGGGCACACACAGCCAGCCGTGCAGACCACAATGTGTGTGTGTGTGTGTGTGTGTGGGGGGGGGGCAGTCCTGGACATAAATTTAAATCCGAATCTAAATCTGAATCTATATCTGCCTGTTGTTGTACCATGGAGAACCTAAAGGCATTGTTGTTTTTAAAATTACATAGTTTGAAAATGTACTGTAAATGGAAAACTATGCCCCCATAACCCCATAGGATAGAGTCACCATGCTTCTGTGTGTGTTAGATGCCTGTAAATGGACTGTTCCAGTGGCTGTACAGTCTCCTGGTTGAAAGCTCTGCTCCTGTATGCACACAGCTTGAGGAACTCTGCCTTTAAGGTCTCCATACTGGCCAGTCAAACATACTGTAGGTGTAATAGTGGTGATGCTATGATGTACTTTCTTAACAGGAGGAAGCCTGAGATTTAGTGACAAGACGAAGGAGGTGTTATAAAGTCAATTTCCAGCCCAAACTCAGCTTTGACACAATATGTAGTTACTGCCTTTTGGCTTTGTAAGGCAGTGCAGTCTCCTGGTTTGAAACCTCTGCTCTTGTATGCACACAGCTTGAGGAACTGAACGGCTTGATTTTTATCCGGAAATGTATTCAGCCGAGATGGTGTATGTGTGTGTGTGTGTTTGTATTTCTGTGTGTGTATGTGTATCTGTGAGTGTGTGTGTGTGTTGTGTGTGTGTATCTGTATGTGTGTATCTGTGTGTGTGTGTGTGTGTGTGTGTTTGTAGTGTAGTGTATGTGTGTGTGTGTGTGTGTGTGTGTGTGTGTGTGTGTGTGTGTGTGTATGTGTATCTGTGAGTGTATGTGTGTATCTGTATGTGTGTATCTGTGTGTGTGTATCTGTATGTGTATCTGTGTGTGTGTGTGTGCGTGTTGTGTGTATGTCTGTCTATGTGTATGTGTGTGTGTGTTTTCCGAGGCGCTCGCCTGCTCCTCGCTGCGTGTCAGATCTGCAGGAAGCCTGGAGGCGTGTCCCAGGAGACGGGGAGCACCAAGCCTCCGCTCCTCATAAACGGGGTCGCCCCAAAACTCCCCACCCCAGCTGTTTTCATTCCGCCTCAAATTAGGGCGCACTCCAGCAAATGCGAGTGGGCGCCTCGTGACTATCTGTACGCTAAAAAAGCGAAATCGTGAACAGACAACAGAAATTAGGCATCTCAGATTTAAAGTGAATGATTCTGTCGTCACAGTAGCAGTACATTAAAAAACACAACTATCTGTACTGTATGTACATTGCCAAACAACCTGTACAGAAAATAAATATTTATTTGTAATCCTATTGTTTTTTTGTTTAGTACTGTAATGAAACAGATGTTCAATTTGCAGAATAAACGTGTGCTTGTGTGAGTGGCTCTGTCTGTCTCTGGTTCACTGGCTGTGTTTAACGAAGCGAGCGTCGGTGTGGTTGTTGTGTTCTGGAAAGGTGCCACTGCGCTGTGCTGTGATTAAAAGACAGCGAACGCAACCACACCCGACACACAGGATCCATAAAGCAGGAGCCGGGATTATTGGCCTGCTCCTATTAATAAACTGTTGTGTGAAGTGCCTAACCAGGGTATTAATATTCATTACATATTATCTGGGTGAGTGGTGGAGGCCTACCAGCTGTATGCAACACACACACACACACACACACACACACACACACACACACACACACACACACACACTGATTGTGATAGTGATACACTGTCTGTTAGCTCACTTCACCACCACACACACATACACACACAGACACACACCCACACACACACACACACACTGATTGTGATAGTGATACACTGTCTCTTAGCTCACTCCACCACCACACACACATACACACACAGACACACACCCACACACACACAGACACACACAAAGATTGTGATAGTGATACACTGTGTGTGTGTGGTGGTATAGTGAGCTAAGAGACAGACAGACAGACAGACAGACAGACACACACACACACACACACACACACACACAAAGATTGTGATAGTGATACACTGTGTGTGTGTGTGGTGGTATAGTGAGCTAAGAGACAGACACACACACACGCACACACACACAAACACACACACACACACACACAGCCCTTCTCTGTTGGGAGGCTGTGAAGAGGCAGCTATCTCGGCGTTTAAGAGGGTCATGTAAATGCATTCCCGCGTCCAGGGAGCGCCTCCTCTCTGACAAACACGGCCGTGCCCGCGCTGCTCCCCCGTAATTGCTGCGCCTGAGACCCCTCCGCTGACACGCCGGTCATACTCCACTGGGCACCTCCACTCCGCCACGGAGCCCACCCCCCCTCGCCCACCCCTCCTCCTCGCTCACCCCCCCGTCAGGCCTCCCCTCGTGCCCGTCATTGGCATTCCGGTGGTGGGCCGCGGCGGAGCGGAGCGGCAGGCCTCCTGGAGCGCTCGGCAACATGTCGCACCACCGCAGCGCACCAGCGCAGCGGCTGCTCCTATCAGACAGGTGTCACCGTGGCGACTGGTTGTTGTCACTCACACTAGTCCCCAGTCTGAGGCACGGGAGCCCTGACAAGACACGACAAGAACCCCAACATAGAGCGGAGGAGATGGGACAGAGGGAGAGAGAGAGAGAGAGAGAGAGAGAGAGAGAGAGAGAGGGAGAATGTGTGTCTGTGTGTGTCTGTGTGTGTGAGAGAGAGAGATAGAGAGGGAGAGAGGGAGAACAAGAGAATGAGAGGATGAGACAGAGGCATCCTGACAAGACAGGCCCAACCAAAAGAAAGAGAGGAAGAGATGGGGAGAGGGGTTCTCTGACAAGCCAAGAGCCCCACCAAAACAGGAAGAGATGACAGAGAGAGGGGGAGAGATAGAGAGAGAGAGAGAGAGGAGGAGGAGAGGTAAAGAGGCATCCGAGCACATGCCCACAGCAGCAACGCTCCTCCTGAAAAATATTTGCAGACTTTTACCTGGAGCACTTTTACCTGGAAGGCATTTGGAGAAAAAATGTGCGACCCAAATATATTTTTTTACATTAGTAATATAATTCTGATCTGTTAGGCTTGGCTTGACACACAGCTAGTCGACTCTTATTCTGAAATGTCCCCAGACACCAGAGCAGGCAAGCGGGATCCCTAAGGAGTCTACGCCGCAGTACTGAGTGAATAGCTACCCGCTAATATGTCATCTAGCGCTAGAGAAATTTATTACTAGCATTTATTTAAAAATTCTCTTAAGATAACATTTGTCACTTACTGTAGCTTGCTTCCTTCAGCACAATATGTAATATAATAATGTAATATTATAATGTCAAAAGTGAAAGAAACACTGTTTAACTACGAGGTAATAAGAACTTATTCAGTTCACCGATCAGATATTCTTTGTTAATTAATTAGCAAATTGCCTTAACAGACCAATAGTAATTCTGTATTCCACAGAGCAGTGCAATATTATACATTAAAACATGAGAGGCAGCGATAGTATTTCAATAATAACGACCTGCGATGGCACATTATGGAAAGCTGGCATATCCTGCGGGTAAAGAGAATTGTTAAGCACCTCGGAGTGAGTATGTCACATCAGGCAAAGGAGGAAGGTACAGGAGCAGACAGAGACAAGGGGGTAGACAGAGAGAGAGAGAGACAGAGAGAGAGAGAGAGAGAGAGAGAGAGAGAGAGAGGGAGAGAGAGAAAGAAAGAAAGAAAGAAAGACAGAAGGAGAGAGAGAGAAAAAGAGAGAGAGGGAGAGAGACAAAGAGAAAGAGAGACAGAGAAAGGAAGACAGAAAGAGAAAGAGAAGGGAGAAAGATGGGAGATAGACTGAGACAGGCAGAGAATAAAAGAGTAAGATGGAGGACCAAAAAAAGAGAGGGAGATGGGAGAGAAAGAGAGAGAGAGAGAGAGATAAGAGAAGAAAGCAGTTGAGAAAAGTGAGAAGGGGCATTTCAGCTCTTTAGCCATTTAAAAGTCACTCCGTGAAGTTCTCTGCAGCGGATTTCAAAGGTGACAAAGAGAAAAGCTTCCCTCGGCACGGACAGGAGAGAAAGGAAGGAGAAAGAGGGCAGTAATTCTATGCAAAAAGATCAATGGCTTCTCCCGTCCGTCCTGTGGCACATTAAAAGACAGCCCTTCATGTGACAATCAGCGCTGATTTCTTACACTTGCAGGTCGGATCGGAGAGAGAGAGAGAGGAGAGTGACACCGCTTGAAGTGAAGTACAGGAGGGAAAGTTTGTAGAGAGATGATGGCATTGGCCAAGTGTGCGAGGGTTCACAAGGGGTTAAATGTCTTGTGTTAACCGAGCGAGTTTTTTAATGCCTTCTTGAACCCCCGTCTCAAGATATCCAGTCTCGTGTGTGAAGAAAGCAAACAACAGCTGCCTGTGCTTTTCGATCGATAGCAACACCTCTCCTTTCTCGCACCTTAAAATGGCCAGTGTGTTAACGAGATAATGAGGAAGGCAGGGAGAGGAGGGTGTCTATTCAGATTTGGAAAGCAGGAACAAACAAGGCAAATAAAATAAATAGACAAATATTCGACAGGAAGGCACACAGAGCAGAGCAGGCAGCATATGAGACAAGGCAGAAGCCAGGCATCTTTTTTTCTCTTTCTTTTTTTTTGCAGTAAAGGGGGGTGGGTGTGGGGGGGGGGGGGTGTTCATGCGTTTCCGCGAGACGCTGGGGAGTCTTGGCTTCTCACATCCACCTACTGCAGGAGCACTTTCATCATAAATAATCTGGAAATGCGAAGATCCTGCGGCAGCGTGGGATGTGGGATGTGGCACCGGTGTCTGACAGATTGATACATTTTTCGAGCGGCATTTGAATATTTAGTGTTACGTTTGTCAATGTAACAATTATTCAGAACCTTGTTTTCATTTTTGATGAGCTTCAGTAATTATTTAGTAATTCATGTGATTACATCAGGTAAGATAGATGAAATCCATCGACTTGGTGCTTGTATGAACCTGTGTTATTACATGGTATATCTTTACAACCTACACATGATCACATGATCTGATATTGTGTAGAGGCTGCCTTTAATAGTCTCTGGCTACTTACTAATGATGTGCAAAATTACTGCCATGTCCAGAGCAATAACAGGATAATGAATAAGAAAAAATAAATGTGATAACGACGTTACCACTGGAAAAAAAAAATAGAATTGGAAAGGCAGTAACATCCAGTTAGGAGTGTTGCTTTGGGTGTAATTTTTGGTGTGTTTATGTATTTTTCCTTAGTACTCTCGTGTCAGTGTTAGTTGTGTTGTTGTTCGTTGTTTGCGACGCACGCAAGGGCGCCGTTGGTGGCGCTGTAAAAAAACAGATGATTGACGGCAGCTTTGTGGGCTGACAGCTCGTCGGCGGAGCGACGCGAGGCAAAGGGCACAGCTGGCCAGCACAGCGACTCGGCACAACTCTGCTCTCCGTGTCACTCACTCGACGACACTCACACACACACACATGCACACACACACACACACACACACACACACACACACACACACACACACACACATATATGCACATAAGCATTCCCTCTCACATCCCGATCCTCTCATCCCACCGGAGAGATGCTTCTCAGCAGCGTCGCTCAGAGTGTGTGAGTGGGTGTGTGTGTGAGTGAGTGTGTGTGTGTGTGTTTTAGCGTGCAAACCGTGATCTAAAAGCGCAGTGAGACTCTGAGCTCTCCCTGTCAGTCGCGACGACGTGCCTTGTGTAGACGGCAGCAAATTGGGCCTCTTAAAAAGTGATGACATAAAACTCTGTACGACTAGGTTGTAAGTCAGCACCTAATTATTATAAATGATGTTTGCCGAGATAGGCCGGCGTTTTATGAAATCGGAGAGGTGCGCGTCTTGCCTGCTCATCAGAATCAGGGCAGGGCACCCTCGCAGACATTAAAAAGTCATTAGGCCGCACTGATGATGATCTAAGAAAAAATAATTACCATTCTCCCTTCGGTCACTAATTGCTGTGAGTTCAGAGTCGCTTTTGCACTTTTATTTTCTCTCTCTCTCTCTCTCTTGTCAGGGATATTAAGCATGGCGGCGTGGCTGCGTGGCGTCCGCTGAAAGTGTATGCTGTTGATGCCGAATACAGAGGCAGGCAGGCAGAGAGGCAGGAACGGAAGGCCAGGACTAAAATACTCCCGCCACCCGCCTGCTAATGGGCCTACTGAATAATTCAGGCAGAGTGATAATAAAATAGGTGGTGGTGGGTGGGGGTGGTGGTGGGTTTGGGTGGGCTGGGGAGGTGGTGTGTGTGTGTGTGTGCGTGTGTGTGTGTGTGTGTGTGTGGGGGTGGGTGGGCTGGTGAGATGGTGTGTGTGTGCGTGTGTGTGCGTGTGTGTGTGTGTGTGTGTGTGTGTGGGGGGGTGGGTGGGCTGGTGAGATGGTGTGTGTGTGTGTGTGTGAGGTAGGGGGGTGGCAATTCAGCGTGACGGAGCAAGTCAGGAGAAGAGAACAGGAGAGAGTCAGAGAAAGAGTCCAAAAGAGATGAAGACAAAGAGACCTGTGGAGAGGAGAAAGAGAGAGAGAGAGAAAGAGAAGAGAGAGAGAGAGAGAGAGAGAAAGAGAGAGAGAGAGAGAGAAATCACCACACACAGTTTCACATAGTGTGTGTGCGTGTGTGTGTGTGTGTGTGTATGTGTGTGAGAGAGAGAGAGAAGAGAAAGAGAAACAGAGAATCTGTCTTTCAGCGCTCTCCTATGGGCTGAGATAGGACAGTAATTTGCTGTCAGCACTCAAAGACCTCTCCCCATTCCCCTACCCCTACCCCTCCATCCCCCTCCCTACCCCTCCCCATTCCCCCTACCCCCTCCCCCTCCCCATTCCCACCTCAGCATTATTATTCCAACCCGGACCAGCCGGAATAATTCCTATGGAATTTCCATCCTTCATGATGAGGAGTCAGGCAGGCAGGACTGGGAGGCTGGCAGGCAGGCAGGCAGGCAGGCAGCGCAGGCAGGCAGGCTGGGTAAGAGGGGTCGGCTCGGCTCTGCTCTGGGGAAGCCTGGCAGCAGGTGCGTGGAGATTTGTAGGCTCCTCAATGTTTCCTGTCACAGCTTCTCCAGGGAGCCCAGAGCAATGAGACACTGGGAGGTTCTGGTGCCCTGACACATTCACTCTCTCCTTCTCACACACACACACACTCTCACACACACAACCACACACATACACACACAGTCATGTAGCAAACATAGACACACACCCACACATTCACACATGCACGCACAGCCGCATGCATGCACACACGCACGTACGTACGCTTGCACGCACACACTCACACACACACACACACACACACACACACACACACACACACACACACACACACACACACACACACACACACACACAGGCACCTGTAAGCACATACACAACCATACATATGCACACACACAAACAAACAAACACACACAGACACACACACGCACACAGGCATCGGGACACACACATAAACACACAGAAGCACACAGATACAGCATGCATATGGGGGTGTAGGCACACATACACACACACACTCACACAGATACACAGTCACACTCACACAGGCATGCACTCACACAGGCATGCACTCACACACACACACAGACACGCACTCACACAGACACACACTCACACTCATAGACACACTCAGACACACACTCACAGACACACTCACACAGGCACGCAGTCACACACACACAGGCATGCACTGACACAGGCAGAGGGCTAACAGCAAGGGTTGAAGGCGAGGTGCAAAGGCATGGCATTGACAGGAGCACAGTGCCAAATTGGGGAGATCTCTCTCTCTTTTTTTCCCTCTCTCTCTGTCTCCCTCCTTCTCTCTCTCTCTCTCTTTCTCTCTCTCCCTGCACCCCTCCCTTTTGCATTCGTTCGCATCCATCCCTCTTCCTCTCCATCTGTGTCTCTCCACACTGCTTGTCTCCTGTTTCTCTCTGTCTGCCTACCTCTTCCCCTCTCTCTCTCACACACACCCCCATCATCTCACACACTCAATCTGTCTGTCTGTCTGTCTGTCTGTCTGTCTGTCTCTGTCTCTCTCTCACTCACACACACCCCCCATCATCTCCCACACTCAATCTGTCTGTCTTTCTCTCTTTCTCTCTGTCTCTCACCCCCCATCATCTCACACACTCAATCTGTCTGTCTGCCTACGTACCTCTTCCCGTCTCTCACCCCCCCCCCCCCATCATCTCACACACTCAATCTCTCTCTCTCTCTCTCACACACACACACACTCTCTCTCTCTTTCACCCCCTCTGTCATCTCACACACTCAATCTCTCTCTCTCACACACACACACACACTCTCTCCCTCTCTCTCTCTCGATCTCTCACCCCCTTCTATCATCTCACACACTCAATCTGTCCCTCTCTCTCCTTCTCTCTCTCTCTATCTCTCTCTCTCTCACACACATCAATCTGTCTCTCATACTTCCCACTTCCTCTTTCATATCACCTCACTCCCCCCACTTTCTAATACTCCCTCACTTATATCCTCTCTCTCTCTCTCTCTCCCTCTTTCTCCCTCTCTCACTGCCTGCCCCCACTCTTTCTCTCACACCCTTTGCCTCTCTTTCTTGCTGTCTCTGTGTGCCTCTCTTTCTCTATCTCTTCTTGCCCCCCCTTTTTCTCTCTCTTTGCCTCCCCCCACTCTCTCTCTCGCCCCCTTTCCCTCTCTCTCTCTGCTTCTCTTTCTCTCTCTCTATCTTTGCCCCCCCTTTTTTCTCTCTCTTTCTCTCTCTCTCTTTGTCTACCCCCTTTCCCTCTCTGTCTATGTGCCTCTCTTTCTCTCTCTCTCTTTGCCCCGCTGTTTTTCTCTCTGTCTCCTTGTCTACCCCCTCCTATCTCTCTCTCTCTCTCTCTCTCTCCCTCTATCTATCCCCCCTTCTTTTTCTCTCTGTCTCTTTGTCTACCCCCTCCTATCTCTCTCTCTCTCTCTCTCTCTCTCTCTATCTATCCCCCCTGCTTTTTCTCTCTGTCTCTTTGTCTACCCCCCTCCTCTCTCTCTCTCTCTCTCTCTCTCTCTCTATCCCCCCCTTCTCTCTCTCTCTCTCTCTCTCTCTCTCTATCCCCCCCTTCTCTCTCTCTCTGTTGGTGAGCTAGTAAATAGCTGCCAACCTGTCGGTGTCTCTGTGCTGAGATGAGTGTAGGCATGTCTCACATGTGGACGGGGAGCCTCCTGGCCCTTGTAGTCTGCTCTGCTCTGTGTGTGTGTGTGTGTGTGTGTGTGTGTGTGTGTGTGTGTGTGTGTGTGTGTGTGTGTGTGTGTGTGTGTGGGGAGCCTCCTGGCCCTTGTAGTCTGCTCCGCTCCGCTCTCGCCGCGTACTCGTATAATGAGCCGGGGCACCTTGTGCATACGCAAGTGCTCCGTGTGTACCAGAATTAATGTCATACAAGGAGGGAGGCACGAGAGCGAGAAGAGACAGTGGAAAGAGTGAAAAAGCCAGAAAGAGATAGAGAGAGAGAGAGAGAGAGAGAACGAGTGAAAGAGCGAGAGAGAGAAAGCAGGAGAGAGAGAGAGAGATAGAGAGCCAGAGAGAGAGAGAAAGACAGAGTGAGAGAGAGAGAAAGAGAAGGAGTGAGAGGGAGTGAGAGGGAGAGAGAGAGAAAGAGAGAGAGAGAGAAAGAGAAAGAGAGAAATAGAGAGAAAGAGAGAGAAAGAGAGAGTGAGTGGCATAAAAAACGAAGCAGAAGCGGCACCCCCTCATCCACGCACCACTGTGAGCTGCATGGCGGCCGCTCTCTTGTGAATCACTATGCAAATACCGACTTTAATGCCTTTAATGCGTCTGCTTGCTGTAAGTATTGATGTATAGGGCTTCCCTACACTAGACTGGGTCACGATCCGTCCTGTTTGTCCAACGATCATGGGTTTGATTTATATCAACTGCCCTTATTGCTAATTAAATTACATTACAGTAGTATTACATTAACTTACATAATAACCAATGCTATGTACTAGTGCTATGTAACACATTTTTTATTCAATGTTACTAACCATAACACTAGACCTGTAAAAGCTTGTTTTACCTGCTTATTTATTTTAATGTTTTTACCTGTTTATATATATTTTTGCTTATAAAAGAATTAAGTAGTACCTAGCTACGACCTAGGGGAGCATCACGGCAAGTGTGGAATATTTTACCTCATAACTTCAACGGTCTTATCAGGGGAGTTTGGAGTCTGAATATAGCAGCGGTTCCCTGCAGTACTGTATGTGCCTCCGACACTTCCTCCTTCCCCTCTTCCTGTTTCCTGCTCCCGCTGCTCCCTCTGAAGTTCCCTCTTCCTGTTGCGCCGCGTAGCGTAGCGTATCTTAGCATAGCCTAGCGTAGCGTAGCACACACACACACACACACACACACACACACACACACACACTCACACTCACCTTTCTCTTGGGCAATCGTAGCCCCATTTTCACTCCTCACACACACACACACACACACACACACACACACAGTAAAATCCTCATTACCAACTTAAAACTAACTTTAGCTGACTTCATGGTACTCGTGACTCTGTGTCAAACTCAGTCCATGCTGCCGCCCTCACACAGAAGATGTGTGTGTTCAAGTATTTACATGTACCTGCTACCCTTACACAGAGTTTGTGTGTGTGTGTGTGTGTGTGTGTGTGTGTGTGTGTGTGTGTGTGTGTGTGTGTGTGTGTGTGTAAAATTCGGTGGGTGTGTGGGTAGCAGGGGTGGAATAACTTTGCAAAATGTGAATTTTTACCAGACACTGACAAATAAATGGTGAAATTTACCAGCCACTCAAGAGTAAATTATTATTTTGTGTCTAAAATCTACCAGCTACTTTCACATTTTACCAGCATTTGGTTGGTGGCTGGTGACTGGTGTGCATTTCCATCCCTGGTGGATAATGGGGTTTGATGGTTATCATAGTGTAGGTGATAAGCTCTGGATGTGAGGTGAGGAAGATAGCATCATAACACACAAGGACTGCAGAGAAAGGCAGGATATTCCTCCACAATAGCACCCATCTGTCATACTTTAGGCAAAGTTATTAAACTTTTTTAATGATTGATCATTAAACTAGGGGCTGTAAAAAAAAGAAGGAATAAAAAAACACAAGTGTGACAATGACAAAGCCTCTATTAGAGCGTGCTGCACAGAGTGTTCCCCTGAATGCTGCAGTCATAACCATCAGAGCTGAATCATTGGCTCGTCCTCCCCCTGACAGACAGACAGACAGACAGACAGTCGTGTCGTGTGTCACCACTTAGCCCCCCCCCCCCAACACACACACACACATACCTAATGATCACCCAACACATAGTGTGCGCTACCCCTCCAGAATTTGGGGGGGGGGGGGGGGGCAGGTACTACCTTGTACAGGGACGCTACCTTTTACGTTTTATATTAATTTCATTAATATGTCGGCTATTTTTGTCGCTTTGGGGGGGGGGTACCGGGTTTTGATTGAGGGGTACCATACCCACCCCCACTCCCCCCAGTACCTTCTGTAATTCGAACTATGACCCAACACAACATCTGTTCCAATAAACAGCAAAGTCATCAATGCAGAAGTTCTGCTGCTCTCTTCCCTATTAATGTGCAGCTACGCTCCCTCATTACCATAGTTTACTGGCACAACGCGGGGCCTTCCCCGGGCTCTGCTCTGTCATCTCCAGCGACGACGCAGGACCCTCCGGGCGCCGGAGAGAGATGAAAGCATCCCGGCCCCGCCACGCGATTTTAAAAAGCCGAACCTCGTTTCATTATTTAGCATTGTTGACTTGTGCTGGGAAAGGCTAATGAGACATTATCTAATTCATCCTGAAAGAAGAAACGACGACACACAGGCAGAGAGGAGTAAAAGAGAGGGAGGAGAGGAGCGGAGAGGACAAGAGAGAAGAGGAGAGGAGAGGAGAGGAGAGGAGAGGACGGGAGAGGACAGAAGAGGAGAGGAGATGAGAGGAGAGGACAGGAGAGGGGAAGCAGAAAGCAGAGTCTGCTTTTGCTCTGTGAACTTGGAGGATGATTGTGCCAAACTGGAAAGTAGTAGCTGAAAAGAAAAAGCTTCCCCCCTCTCTTTCTTTCTTTCTCTCTCTCTCTCTCTCTCTCTCTTTCCCTCCTTTCTCTCTTTCTCTCCCTTTCTGCCTGTGTTTCTGTCTCTCCATCTCTTCTTCTGTGTCACTCTGTGACTCCGACAGAAGTGTGAGTCGAGGGAGAGAGAAGCGGAGGGGTCAAGGTGCTGACACTTGCAGAGAGGAGTTGCGAAAATGTGAAGGAAAACGTGAAAAAAGCCAAATAAAAGTTATCAAACTATTTATGCGAGTATGAGAGCGGCATGTCTGACTTGAACTACGGGGCCAGCCTCAATAGCGCAGGGTTAGGCGGGGTTAATGCAGCAGGCCTATGGGAGCTTCTGTTTTCCTCATTCAAACACGGAAAGATCCTCTTGTTGTTTTGTTTCCATTCTTTAATTCGTTTCTTCACCACCGTAGTGTTTTTTTTGTCCTATTACACCTCTCTCTAAGCCACTCTTGGTGTCACATTTCCCTTTCCGTAGGAAAAAACACCCCGAAACCAGTCTCGTGTCCAAGAGAGCTCCAGAATAATGAGACCTTTCCCGGGGTTGCTATGGCGACAGCGACAAAACTGTCAAGTTCCAACTCTTTCAAATATCTCATGTGGGGTCTACACTGCATCTGTCAAAGAGCCACTTTAAACACGGATCATCCCCCTCCCCCTCCCACCCCTCTCTCTTTCCTCTCATTTTTTTTTAAAACCAGTATGCATTTTATTCCTGGCGAAATGAGTGCATTGAAGAGACTATTTTTCAACAGAGCACAGCCAACTCCCGATGTGCTGAACTCCTCAAAGAGAAGTGTGTTGAATAAATAAAATGCGATTCTGCTATTGTTTCTCTCTCTCTTTCCCTCTCTCTCCTCTCTCTCCATTTCTCTTTCTCTCTCTGTTTCTCTTTTTCTCGCTCATCGACACACTGCGCTATGGATGGCAGTTTATTTAATTGCAGCGTCAAAGGCGAGACTTGTATGCTTTGAAACCTCATTCCCTCTGACAAAGCTCTTGCAATCTAACGTAATTATTTTGACCTGCTAAACTGTGCTTCTAATGACAAACACAAAACGCAGATGAATAAATGAAATATTTATCCTTAGCTCTCGTCTGTGTTTTGGTGTAACATGATCAAAATGCAGTTTAATCTCCGAAAGCGTGTGCCTTTGTCATTTCCTGGTAGCGATGCCTGTTGACAAGCTTAAAGGGGAACCATGAATCACACTAATGAAACATGATTAAGGTTGCTGAATATTAAAAAAAACAAATGGCATCAAACTTAGCACAATGGCTCAGTTGTGTACGAGCATCACATACACGAGTAGACTACTACATGCAAGGTCTTGTTTTGTTGGCGTGACCTTGACAACGGAAGGTCACACATGTGTGTGTCGGGTACGTGACAGAGGAGTCAAGGTAACGGTTTTCACCACATCAAACCCCACGCCTATTTTTAGTGGCTGAGATGAAAAATTTCTCTTCTCCTCACTGTCAAAATTCCACCATTAAAACTGAATGGCTTTCAAGTGCCTGGCTTCCTGTGAAATGTCTTCGGTGTGACCAAAGGGGGGGGGGGGCGGGGGGGGTTGGGGGGGCTGGGTTACGGGGTGGAGGGACATGAAAGAGGGGCCCCTGAAACTTTAATCAGGGTGAAGGGGGTGGTCACTGTGGAGCTAACGAGATGAAATCGAGTGCCTGCTAGATTGCTCCCCCATTTCGTATCCATTGTCTTTGCGGCAGATTGCCTTTCAAGCCTCCAGCCACAGATTGTGGTGCTGTGTCGAACAACAGTGGCTGATACCGCAGAACAAGGCCCACGTGTATGAAAATACAGAAAAAAACACACATGCAAAAATACTACTCTTCCCCGCGGACCACCACCATGCGAGGTGGCGAGCAAATTGTACATGAAATGGAAGAATAAACACTATGCTGTTAACAGTAATCAGATGAATGAGAATCTATTCACAGTAATGTGTTACTTTCTGCAGTTAATGTACCTAACCCATCACATCGCTTAGAAATCAACTCTATGAAGTGCAAAGGTGATTTACACACCTGCGTTGTGTCACCCTATTTCACCAGCGTTCTGATGAAATAGGGTGATGTCTTTTATAGAGTTAATGTACCTTCCTTGCCTCACCTGTTGGAGCACCTAATGGAGCCCGTCTTTGTGATGTAAAGGCAATGTGAACATATGTTGAAGATGAATCATCTGTCTGACTATTAACTGGCCATCGAGTAACCGTGGTCTCTTGAAGAGGTTACCCAACCTATCCTATGAGCAACTAACAGTGACCAACTGTACATTACTAAATGTCTATTAGAAATCAATAGATGTTAGGGTTTGTTTGTAAACACTCTAAAACAAATATGAGTAAAATAACAAATATTTTGTTTGTAAACATTCTAAAACAAATATGCTGTACAACAACATTAGATTAAAAATAAAAATTCTAAATACCTAAATTCCACCTAATATTCTATGGGCCATATTATCAAAGATTCAAAAAGTCTCCCTCTACACTCTCCGCTAGCAGTGTCTACCAGCTTTTACATTTACATTAGTGGAGCTCTCCACAGCGCCCTGGCCGAGCTCTCTGGTGCTACTGGACTATAACTGGCATGTGTTGCCATGTGTAGCTCTGCCCTGTGTTCTTTTGCCAAACTGTTGAAGCACATTGAGCTACATCCTTTGTGTGAAATGTGCTGTACAAGTAAAGACTATTATCATTATGATTATGATTATGGTTATTATGAGTATGGTTATTATGTTTATGCTTATGATGTTTGTGCTTATGATGATGATGATGATGATGGTGATGATGATGATGATGATGATGATGATGAATTTTATTATTATTATTATTATTATTATTATTATTATTATTATTATTATTATATTTTAACATTTATTTGTTTATTTATTTGTTGAATGTTCCTCAACATTCCTGTCAGACTGGTGTGACTATGTCCGCTAGATCCCCGCATCTCCTCCTCCTGATGTTCCTGCTGATCCCTAGCCTGGTAAACCAGCCCCTCATACTTCACTTCGTTTGGTACAGATGGTCTGTCGCAGGTCTCATTGAAATGACTGGTTGTAGGCAGAATCCTTCCTAGCCAAATTAGCACACAGAGCGAGTGTTCGTGAGCGTTAGTTGTTAGTCCGTTACTTTCCCAGAATTCTTCATAACCTCCTTCACATTAATGTTTGGGTAAAGGCAGATCCAATCTTTTTAAATTTCATGACATAAGAGTCCACACCTCCAGGAAGAAAAACGTTTCTCAATACAGCACAGCCAGACCCTCTGTGGGGGGTGGTGTACCAAGCTAGCAGATCCCTGATGTTCCTGCAGATCCCCCCCCCCCCCCCTTCCCGATGTTCCTGTGCATTATGGCAGCAGCAGCAGCATCAGTCCATCTCCTCCCTCTCTCTCTCTCTCTCTCTTTCTCGCTCTCTCCCTTTATCTATCGCTCTCTCTCCATCTATCTATCTATCTATCTATCTATCTATCTATCCATCTATCTATCTATCTATCTCTCCTTCTCTCTCTCTCTTTCTCTCTATCTATCTACCTATCTCTCTCTCTATCTCTCTCTTTCTATTTCTCTCTCTGTCTCTCTCGGTTTCTCCATCTCTGTCTCTCTCTCTCTCTCTGTCTCTTTCTCTGTCCTTCTCTCTCTCTCTGTCTCTTTCCCTCTCTCCCTCTCTCTCTCTCTCCAGTACCCCCCTCCCGTTCACACCTAGCGTACCTCAGCTCAGCTCAGCTCAGCTCAGTGAGCCATGGGGAATGCCCACGACCTACCCGCACCTGCCAATCACGCCGCCATGATGCGTGCCCTTGCGAACAACACCATCTGATCCGCAGGCGGGCAGGCGGGCGGGGGAGGGGGTTTGGGGGGTGGTACTCTCTCAGGCTGAGATGCAGGAGCAGGAGGATGCCTGCCCCCCCCCCCACACCGTGCAGGTAATGCCCCCCTGGCGCTGTTTCAGCAGGGTAAATAACCATTACAGAAGCACTTGGGCACTAATACCCAAATAATCAAGTCAGAGTTAAACTGAGGCAGTGTCACACAGACGCAGGGAGAGCTCATTTTGACACGCAGAGTGTGATAGACAAGGGCTCCACAGGAGTTTTGTTGGAGTTGATTTGATGAGGTTACATGTGCAGTCACTGAAGTGGGGGGGTGTGGTGGTGGGGTGGTGGTGGTGGGTGGGGTAAGGGGGGGGTGGTGTCGGAGTTAATGAGGTTACATGTGCTGTCGTTGGAGTGGGGGGGGGGGTATGGTGGCAGGGTGGTGGTGGTGGTGGGTGGTGGGGGGGGTAAGGGGGGTGGAGGGTGTGGTGGGGTGGGGTGGTGGTGGTGGTGGTGGGGGGGGTGTCAGAGTTGATGAGGTTACATGTGCTGTCGCTGGAGTGTGTGAGTGTGTGTGTGGGGGGGGGTGGCGAGGGGGGGTGGTGTCAGAGTTGATGAGGTTACATTTGCAGTCACTGGGGTGGGGAGGGGGGAGTGGGGGTGGAGAAGGTGGTGGTGGTGGGTGGTGGGGTGGGGGATGTTGAATATATCATCAGCAGATATGGAGTTTGTGTATCTCACAGTATCTGGAGATATGTTGCTGTTTGTTGGAATTATTTATGAAGCAGTTTATCAGAGAAAAACAAAAGTAGAATAACAATGGCATGTGCTTTGAGAGCCTCAGTCGAAGTAAGCGAGATACGGCTGTCAGAATATGGAGCACAGAGCCATAAGAACTAGGGCAGATGGGTCCACACTTTCTCGTTTTTGTCCTGTGTCTGTGTGTTCGACTGAGAGACTCTCTCTCTCCGTCTCTCTCTTTCTCTCTCTCTCTCCGTCTCTCTCTCTCTCCCCCCCCCCTTTATGTGTTTGTGTGTCTGTGTTTTTTTACATACTTCCCCTCTCTCTCTCTCTCTCTCTTTTTCTTTCTCTCTCCCTCCCTCCTTGTGTGTCTGTGTGTGTGTGTTTCTATGTGTGTTTGAGATACTTACATCCTCTCTCTCTCTGTCTCTCTCTCTCTCTCTCCTTGTGTCTCTCTCTGTTTCTATGTGTGTTTATGACTGTGAGAGACAGAGTGTCTTTGCATTAGGCAGACAAACACATGGGCATATGTGCTCATATATGGCCTCCTGCTGGTTACAGTATTCATGAGCATACAGCAGTGTGTATGTTGTGTGCATGTCTGTATAGTCCTGTCAGTGTACATGGACAGTGAAGGTTTTCATGATTTCCTTGTTAGTGGTTGAGTGCATGTACAAGAATGTGCAAAAGTTTTATCTGCCCGAACATGGTTATTTTTACTCTCCACCACCTCAACCGTCAATAGTTTACCACTTCGAGATTGTATAGTCTTTTGTGATATACTCTTTTTTAAAAGGAGCCTGACTGATCTCAGTCAAAATATCTTGTTGTTTCCGCGGAGTTATGTAATGTCAATGTTTAGTGTGACATTCGTTACACATTGCGTTGACATTACATATTAACAACACTCACTCAAAGCAACAAAACAGCTAGATTGGGTTAGCTTAACTGTAAACCGTCTGTGTCTAGACGTTGTGCGTTTGGTCACACATGTACAGTAAGGAGGCATAATTATTCCTAATAATAATGTAAACAACAACAACAACAACAACAATAATAATAACTTGTGCATTGGGTCACACATGTAAGGAGGCGTTTGGAAGGTGCATGTCTCAGTGAGTGTGTATAAATAGGTGTGTTTGAGCATGTACATTCACATGTGTGTGTTCATGCTGCTTGAGCATTTAGATGAGTGTTTGTGCTTGTTTGTGTGTGTGTGTGAGTGTGTGTATGTGTGTGTGTGTGTGTATGTGTGTGTGTGTGTGTGTGTGTGTGTGTATATGTGTATATGTATGTATATGTGTATATGTATGTATATGTGTATGTATTGTGTGTGCGTATGTGTGGGTATGTATGTATGTATGTATGTGTGTGTGTGTATGTATGTATATGTGTATGTATCGTGTGTGTCTATGTGTGTGTGTGTGTGTGTGTGTGTGTGTGTGTGTATGCATGTGTGTGTGCACGCGCAGATGTGTGCATGCTGGCAGATGAGCTGTGGCATGAAGCAGTCAGACAGTCAGTCAGACGATGTCTGGGGGCTGAAGGCTAGCAGGCAGCCGAGAGGTGAGACACAGATGGGGGTGGTGTGTGTGTGTATGTGTGTATGTGTGTATGTGTGTATGTGTGTGTATGTGTGTATGTGTGTGTATGTGTGTATGTGTGTGTGTGCGTATGTGTGTATGTGTGTGTGGAGTGGGGGGGGGGGCATGGTTGAAGTGTGTGTGTGTGTGGCAGGCGTGGTGTGTGTGTGTCTGTGTATGTGTGTGTGGAGTGTGTATGTGTGGCAGGCGTTGGGGGGGCACAGTAGAGTGTGTGTGTGTGTGTGCATGGGGGGGTCACAAACAGGATGTGGAGAGGTGAGGTGATGCTGGGGGGGGGGGGGGGGGTGCAGGGGGGCAGGGGGGCATAAGGTGAAGGATAACTCAATCAGCCTGCAGCACCTGTTCCCACCCCACAACCCCCCCCCCCCCCCCATCACTACCCCCCTCACTGTCACCGTAACCACCCCCACCAACATCCATGAAAGCCTAGTACCGTGTCGCGATGGTTGCATGGGCTGCTAGTTTCACACAGCTCCTGCTTGTTTTACTTCAGTTGGCTAAAGATAGGCTTTATATCAGGCCAGCACCATTACAGTCCTCCAGTAAATGATGATGATGATAATGTATCTCGCTCATTGCCTAATTATGAAGAGACTGGGCTAAGTGTCTTTCATTCTGGTAAGGAATGGATGACCCCTTGGCAGGCTTTTTTGGGGGAAGATACTTACGTAAGGTTGCAAAAAGCTCATCCCTGAAACCCATCATTATTTATAGAAAGATGAAGTAACCGACAGTGACCTCCATTGAATGACTAAGTAAGAATAAGGGCTCCAAGTAGGTCTGTGAGCCATTAACTAACATGTTTTTTAAATAATATGATATTCCATAGCACCTTGTTCGGCCATGTTGTCTTCAGGAGGGAATCGAGATAAACACATTAAAATAGAGATTTGGGATGAAATGGAGAAAATTACAATTACTCACATCATGAATTGTCATTAATCTGAATAATTGTCACATATAAAAATGAATAAATTAAAATGGTGATTTTGTATTGTTTAAATGTATTTCATGCCCATGGTGAAATTAATGTTTTCTATTTTTTTTCCAGAGCTAATATCGGCTGTGTGTGTGTGTGTGTGTGTGTGTTGACTTTGCTTTGGTCAATAAGGAATCCGGTGGCATTTAAGAGAAAGGAAATGTCAAGGTCATTTGATGGTTTCTGCTTCCTTGAATCACTGATGCTGCCATCAAATTTGCCATGTTTATTATACAGTAAATAGGAAAATTAATTAGAAATTCAAAACTTGCCAATGACTTCCTGTTTAATATTCCTCCATCGAGTGCCGCTTTGAAATTTCAAATGAGATACAAAGTGCAAAAAAAGGTTGAAAAAAAACATGCCCTCCAACAATACTTGGGGAAGAGAGTAGTTCAGCTGAAGACTTGTAAATGGCAGTGTGTGTGCCAATCACCCAACGCAGGGAGATGATAACGCATTGTTTCCTGGGACGGAAAATTGGAGGGAGACAGACAGAGGAGGAGGAGGAGGAGGAGGAGGAGGAGAAGAAGTGTGGCAGGAAATAGCTGTGTGTTCCAGAGGTGGAGGAGGAGGAGGGGGAGGAGGAGGAGGAGGAGGTGGTGAAGTGTGGCAGGAAATAGCTGTGTGTTCCACAGGTGGAGGAGGAGGAGTAGGAAGAGGAGGAGGTGAAGTGTGAGAGGAAATAGCTGTGTGTTCCAGAGGTGGCCGTGTTGGCTGTGTGATGCCTTGTGGGCCGCACTGAAGCTCCCAGTGGATGGGAGGGCTATTAACGGCCAGACTAACTTCCTCATGAAGGGCCTGGAGGACCTGGGCATACGCCATGCCATGGACAAAACAGGCTGGCCACTCTGACGCAACACACCCGCCGACCGGTGCCATAACAGAGCACACCGCACACACAGTCAACATGTCACAATCACTGTATGATTGTGCTGTGCGCTAAGACATTATACAAATCATGTAGTAAATAGTGAGTGTATGAATGTGGTATGTGCTAAAACAATATACAAATAACGCAGTGAGATCGCTGTAATAACAAATAGTAAGTGTATGATTGTGCGGTATGGTAAGACATTATACAAATCTCGCAGCGAGATTGCTGTAAGAACGGATAGTGAGTGTGCGCAGGAGATGCCAGAGAGAGACTAGACGCCTGTCAGCGTTTCTCATCTTTAGTGGATTCAGAGGCATTGTGTGTGGTGATGGGTGGATCGTATAGATCTATATGGCACTGATAAGCTGCGATACAACAGCATTCAATTTTAATGCTTTTTCATGGGTCAATAATCATGAATAACATGTGAGGATATATACCACTGTTTGTTTGGTTTTGCAGTGATTATTTATTTAACTGTTTTTATTTTTTCATTCAGGTGTGCAGTGTTCACGCTTTTGGTAAACTATTGTTTGGTTTTGTGGTGGTTATTTATTAAATTGTTTTTTTTTTTAGGTTATTTTAGCACATTTCTGTTTAGTTTGGCAGTGATTGCTAATTGATTTGCTAGTTGCTATTTGTTGAGTTTGTGCAGAGCTGACCGGAGTCATACTGGTCCGGTGGTGAGACTGCTGTGATAGGTTGGTGCGATTTGGAAAGAACAGCGGTTGAGTGTGAATGTGATCACATGGGGTGTGTGAAAGGTACATCAGGTGAGAAAAGCAATCAGTCTCTCTCACAACAAAAAAAGGGACTGCTACCAAAACATTTAATCTTTAAAAGGGAGAAATGATTAAACGTTTAATTTTCTGTGAGAAATGATTGATGGCAAAAACATGTGATGTTTTGATTTTTTTCCTCTGCCACCTCTGATTATGTCTAAATACACTTTATAGGTGAGATGGGATAACACCTCCTCGCACCACCTCTAAGAGTTAGTGTGTGACATTACGTGCCACCTATAGCTATAGTGTGGCTTTAGTGGCAGTACAATAAGGGCCCTGTGATATCTCTCTTTAATGATGCCTCATTAGCATACCACTCCATTTGCATATTGTCTCATTTGCATATTCTCTAATTAGCATATTGACTCACATCCTCTTCTGTTGCTGCCTTGGCACTGGGCAGTTCCCACAATTCCTTTCAATTATGCTTTGTTCTAGCCATGAAGCTACTCAGCCATGCATACCCCAGATTACACTTAGGGGGTGCTGCTAAGCATTTATTATGTAATCAGCCAGCAAGTTCAGTACATTAAATGCAAACTAAAAAAAAGACACAGCATGCACTTAATGCAGACTCACCAAGTTGTTTGTTGAACTATGCTGTTGTATGGTGATATTAGAGGTAATATTATTATTTAAAGCAGTCAGATAGTGTTACTGTAATGTGTGTGTGTGTGTGTGTGTGTGTGTGCATTTGTAGCTCCACACAAGGCATTTAACCCTAACCCACATGACGTGGCATTGCACACAGGACGTGGCATTGTGTGTTATAGTCCAATGAGGACTGAACGCAGAGTCCGCTAGCTTACCCTTCTATCGGCCTTCGACTTGTTTCCTGAGCCTCAGTAGGCCACACGCGCATACACACACACACACACACACACACACACACACACACACACGCACACAGGTTGTACAGAGCCACAGCAGGCCATCAGAGCACTTGAAAATGCTGACTTATGTTTTCCTCCCTCCCCCTGCCCCCCACCCCCCCCCCCCCCCACCCCCCCGGCCCCTCGTCACCCCCCCTTGGCCAGGCTAGACGCATACCGCTTGCACCTTCCCCTCTGCAAAGTGGCGTGCCCCCGATCATCCGCCATGTCAGTGTCATTTTAGGGAGGGCAGGCCAGCGGCTTGTTAATTAAAACTAAAGCTTTATCCTCGCCAGGCCTCCCACAAGCCTTCCGCCGCGCCGTAATGAGATGGGACCACTTCCTCCTCAGGAAGGCCACAGAATGTCAGATGCGCTAATAATTATAGCAACACTTTTTTTGCGCTGACAGAAAATCAGTATCCTTTTCTCAGGTGGGAAGGGGCCTTGAAATGCAGAATTTGTTGACTTTCCCTTAAGAGCGAGTAGAAGGCAAACCTTACTCTTATTGACATATCGACTGGCGAGAGGCTGTTGCTCCCTCTTGTACAACCAATTTACTTTATTTTTACTGCTCCGTACTCTGTTTTACTGACTGCTGCGAAGGACCTCTCGCTGAGCTTGTGAGATCGTGCCGCTTGTGTTCAGTAATGGCCACGCTTTAGTTCAGCTTCTCTAAGGATGTCCATTTGAAATCTGTCAACGCCAGTTGAGCAGACAATATAATATTTGATTGACGCTTAAGTTTTTTTGTTTTTTGGACCTTTTTATAAGTCTTTTATCGATATTATAGTGCAGAGTAGACAGGAAATGGCTGGGGAGACAGAAATGGGGAAGGATTGGAAATGCCCTCTTCAAGCCGGATTCGAACCCGAGTCTGCACTTTAAAAAATAATGGGTCCAGTACTGGTTCTCCAGAGCGATGCCATAAAAGAACCCTTTTCAGTGCTTCTAAGAACTGTTGAACCAACAGTTCTTTAAAGAGCTAATATGACATAGCGTAGCCCGTTATGATCTGAGGCTCTGAAGAACCTTTTCTAATGGGAAGAACCTTTCACATAATGTAATGGTTAAACAGAGAGTTTTCAATATCTATGGAACCATTCAGAGATTTAAAAAAACGTTTAAGCACCTTTATTGTTTAGTGTGTGTGTAATATGGAATGGACACCTTAGTCAACTACGCTACAGAAGTCCCCACATTTAACTGAAGTTAGATCAGATTGTCAGTGTGTCTGCAGTTGACATGGACATGAACTGGCCTGTATCTTACCCAGACAGACCCTGGGCAGATCTGAAATACATGTGTCCATGTTCCAGTGCTATGCCTGTACTAGCTCAAAAGAACTAATTAATTGAACACGTTCATTTTTCCATGAACTGTGAAGTGAACTTAGCACATTTATAATTGACGAACGTACACTTGAACTAGTTCAGAGTTTTGGGAGATGCTGAATCACTGGACTCACAGGCCAAGAAAGAGCTTTGGTAATATAGGATTACTGCCTTAGTTGTGCTGAGAAAAGCGTTCAAGTGTTCAAGGTAGAAGTGATGAGCAGCTGATCATGAAGGGGGTTTATTTGAAAAGATGAGCACAGACATAGTCACTCACTATGACTGATTTTTTATTTTGTATGAACAATACTGAAGTAGTTCATATGAAGCATGAGCTTGTACAACACTTGCAAGGTTTGAATCAGCATGGCTGGCCTGGTCTTTTGTGTTACCTTAATGCCAAACACAAACAGTGGCCAGTCTATTGCCAGCTGTTGCATGCGTCTGGGCGACCAGAAAGGGCATTGGGGACTTGGGGACTTGGTCCACTTGGACTATTTTTATATATATATTTTTTTACTTCACTGTTTTCAGTGTTCGCTTTGAGTGTGGTCTTCAGTGTCGAGTGAAGGTGGGCAATCATTTGAGTACTTTAAAATGATGACCAGATGGAGCAGTGTGCCTCATATTAGCAGGAATGTCATGATTGCCAGTTACTCAGCTCAAGAAGTGTACACTGTGTAAGTACAATTTTGAAAAAAAATGGGGTGGGTGGGATGTGGGGGGGAAGCAATTTGCGCCACAGTTAATAATAGAATTGCCACTGGTGCAATAACTTGCCATCAATGTCACCACCTGCACGCCCTCTCACTCACTCACACACGCACCAACACACACACACACACAGCACACAGAAGTACACGCACACACAAACACACACATACATGCACACATGCATACGCACGCATACATGCACGCATGCATACACATGCATACACACAGTGACAGAAATAAATTACAGACCATCTGCTTTTGAAGGACCCCGCGTCCCCTCAGACATAACAAACAAGGGTTTTAATAACATATCTTTGTCATGGAAATGGCAGGAGACTCTACGCCGGAGCGGTACAAAAGCAGCATGAGGCACAATATAAATGTTTACTGCGGGAGGTTTTATTTGTATTTTTCTTCTTTGTGGGTGTGTGAAATACAAAGAGGGGAAGAGAGACAGAGAGAGTGAGAGAGAGAGAGACAGAGAGAGAAAGAGTGAAAGAGAAAGATAGAGAGAGATAGAAAGAAAGAAAGAGAAAGAAAGAGAAAGAGAGAGCGAGAGAAAGAGAGAAAGGGAGAGAGAGAGAGAGAGAGAGAGGCAAGTGCCATACCCCAGTCGTAAGGCTGTTGCTAGGGGCGATCAAGAGAAATGTCACTCCACTCAGCAAGTGCTGAAATTTGACATATGGCATCAAAGAGTCATTAGGCATGCACCTGCTGCAGCAGGACTGGGGGCTGTCGGGAGGTGTGTGTGTGTGTGTGTGTGTGGGTGGGTGGCAGCGGGACAGCGAAGGACAAGAGATGTTAGCGAGACGCCACGGCTGTTTTAGGAGAGACGAAGATGGGAGAGGAGGGGAGAGGAGGGGAGGGGAGGAGAAGAAGAGAGAGAGAATGAGAGGAGAGAAGAGAAGAGAAGTAGAAGAGTGGAGGAGAGTGAAGAGGGGAAAAGGGGAGAGGAGAGGAGAGGAGGGGATGGGAGAGGAGAGGAGGGGAGGAAAGGGGATGGGAGAGGAGAGGAGGGGAGGAAAGAGGAAAGAAGAGGAGAGGAGGAGAGAGGAGGGGAGGGGAGAGGAGGGCTAGGTTGGGGTGGAGTGGAAAAAGATGAGGCAATCAGGACATTATGAAAATTCGGCTGTTTTGGCGAAAGAGCTGCACAGCAGCAAACAGCGAAATGACTTATTCACACACATGCAAACACTCACACACACACACTCACACACACACACACACACATACGCAAACACTCACTCACACACACACACACACACACACACACACACACACACACACACACACACGCACACACACACACACACACAGGCTTGGGTTTGCTAACTGTGAACAGAGGTTTATTTTTTTGACAAAATAGTTTGTATCCAATATTTTTTCCCATTCTGCTAGTCCATTAGACTAAACATGGGGCAGAAGACTGGACAAAATTTGCTTCTGAAAAGATTTAGACTGGCCATGACGTTCAGCTAGGACTTGATTTGTGCGCATGTTTTATGATGCCGGCAAATGTTAGCCCTACATCGAGATTCCCGTAAATTATCCCTGAAAACTATTCAATTCGCTATAGAGCAACGAGAGTTATATGGTTGCAAATATGTTGGCGAGTGGCAGTTAAATGCATACAAAATAAATCACTGATTAGCATTTACCCATCAGTCGCTGGGTGCTGACTTTTCCTCGAGCCAGAGCCCCAAATCCTGTGAGCATGGAGCCGGTCAGTCCTAGAAGAAGGAAAAAAAAAAAAGATCGCACCTGGTCCATAATGATCGGTGCCCTGTTGGAAGAGGCCCTGTGTCTGTGTGCCGCTAGACAGCTCCTAATCATCTCCATTAATCAGCGCAAACGGAGGTGGGGGGCGCCGGTCGTGGGCAGGTTGCAGGTTGCGGGGCCTTTTGGCTGCGAGAGGCCCTAATGTCTGGAAGCGGGTGGTGAGCGCTGATCTTTGCAGCCATTAATTTTCACACCCCGCCTTCGCGGGCTGCAGCAGACTTGCTAATAGCGTGATGTTGCACGTCTAAGAATGTACCTAGCTGAGTGATTTAGCTCCCCGATCGTCGCTTTTTATCACTGGGCAATTATCTGATAATGAGAGAGAGAGAGAGCTCGCATTGCACTCCTCCTAAAGACAGGATCAGGAGGTGCTCCGAGTCAATTGGCCCCAACACCTCGCCGCCTTTCAGCACCGCGTCTGGTGTGAAGACAGTCACTTGTGTCACTGACATGTGAGGGCTTTCTTATTGGCTCCTGCCATAACATTTCATAAGAGCTGGGGTGGCATTACGTAAATGTAAGCCTGCGCAAGTTCTGCCAGGAAGACTATCACGGAAGCGCACTTTGCCTTCGGCCAATCAGCAACCGCCACCTGCTTTATATTGACTTAATGACTATAATGACTAACTAAGGAACCTTTTCCGCTGCTTCAGGTACCGGTGTTATCGAAGTCTCCTCCTCCATCCCCACCACCAGTTTGGTCCTAGTCTACCTGTCCGCCCGGGGGGTGTCTCTGGTTCCTGCTATACGCCGCGGCAGGATCTGCCGGACCCCTCGACACTAGACCCAGGCTGATGACTGGACCTCCGCCAAAGAATATCTGCTTCCTGCTAATCATTGTCAAACCTATTCATTAAATCCCTTAAAATAATTTGCCTTTCTCTGAGTCGTTCTGGCTGAACTGACAGTTACCATATGAGCTTCCTCCATGTTGAAAATGGGGGCGGTTTTTATGCATGCATCCATACGGCCCGCGCCCAATCCAGCTAGTGTTCAATTAGGGGGAGCACCTGAACACAATTATTGCCACAGCAGACAGGGAGAGCACAGTATTAGGGAATTAGCTGGACACTGCTACAAGGTCACGTAACATTTGGTCAGAAGTCACCAATTAAACGCAGCAGAATTAAATGACATTGTCAAATTGATTGAAATAGCATCAGCAGCAGCAGTAGTAAGAGCTAGTAGAGCTTTATTATAGCACAAAAAAACCCTCTAGACAGAGGTGAGCTTTGAGCCACTTAGACAGTGCACGCCGCCATTTTGGCCTCCACTCTGGAAGACCTTCCCTTAAAACAAACAGATATCATCATCGTCATGTTTTGCTAATGCTGTTAGTAAAGTAGAGTCAACCATTTTACATTACTGGTCTGATCTGTCAGAACTGATGTGTACTCCTCAACACAGACATCAGACAAACAGTGTGTGTGTGCGTGGACATCATCATACTTGGCTACTGCATTTCATTGTGCAACAGAAGCCAGGTAGTGGTGTGGCACACTGAATAATACTTTCAGGCATTCAGAGACCTTCCGCCTACCAACCCCAACAGAGGGACTCCCCTTCTCAAACATTCAGAGACTTTCCCTCTACCAGCACGGCAGTTGAGCTGCAGTATGAAGTAACAAGGTGCAATGGCAACAGATATCCGTGGATTGCCGTGGAGCGCCTTCATGGGGAAAAAAAGAAACACCTCTTGCACAGCACCCTTGTGGCACATAGCCTGAGGCAAGTGCTGCTTCCTGTATCACCCCTGCCATGGGCTACATCTGCCTATATATCGCTTATGGCAGTGGAAGACCCCATTGCACCCACTGAACACTGCAATGTTCATGCCATGGGACAACCCTGCTGCCTGTATTGCTTATGGCACTGGTCAACCCTGCCTATCTCACCTACGACACTGGCGAACCCTGCCTAGATCACCTACATATATTGCTTATGGCACTAGTGAACCCTACTGCCTGTATTGTTTATGCCATGGGGCAACCCAGCTACCTATATCGCCCACAACATGGGACCACCGTGCCCATATATGGTCTCTGTCATGGGCAGCCTTGTGTAATGCCACAGGCAAACTCTTGGCACTTGACAGCATGTCATGTTGCACCGCACCCCCCTGTTTCAAAGTGCTGCACTCCAAGGCACTTTGGGTTCAAAGAAACCCAGCTTGCAGTGCTCATTAGATTAATATTAATTAATTACCTCTGGCAGTCTTTTAATGCATATAGATGTCCCGTGAAGAAAAAAATAACAGTCATCAGTTATGATCATAGAAGATAAACCGCATCTAATCAATTGATATGGATCGGCTGGTGAGATGGCGGATCCTTAACGGAGGCTACTCTAATGGCCACCTCTGGGTTGGCAGCGGCGGTGGAGGAATCCATCTTGGGTCCCTGGTGAGGGTGGCGACGGAGATGTAATAAGGCCAGCCGGTGGTTAGGGAGATCTAAACACAAGCAGGGAAATAGCAGCCACCGCCTCCGGCCTACCATCGACTGGTGCTCTCTTTCAAAGCTCGGCATACATCTGTGTGTGTGTGTGTGTGTGTGTGTGTGTGTGTGTGTGTATATCTGTGTGTGTGTGTGTGTGTGTATCTGTGTGTGTGTGTGTGTGTGTGTGTGTATCTGTGTGTGTGTGTGTGTGTGTGTGTGTATATATCTGTGTGTGTGTGTGTGTATGTGAGAGAGAGAGAGATAAAGAGAGAGAGAAAGAGGAAGAGAGACTGAGATGAAAAGCTTTGCCTTGGATCGTTTAAGGCTGTTGCTCGGAATTGCTACATACACATCCCGTACTAAATCATTTATAGCTGTGTGTGAAATCTATCGGGGTCAACAGCTTACTTGCCATGTAGTACAGTAGCTGTCTTTGGCAAATGATCGTGTTATGACTGCAGGCTCATTCAGGTAGCGTGATAAACAACCCCAACGTTAAGCCGTGGACTTTGAAGAGGATTTGGCCTACATAGAACATGGATTTGGTCCTGATGAGGCTTCTGATGTTACGAAATCAGTCTCATACAGTCAGCGTCAAATGCAGATCACACAGGTGTTTGTGTCAAAGGGTGTTCTCTTGGTCAGGGCCTGTAATACTACTGTAGCACAACATATTAGGAGCTTCAGTGAGATGATGTCTGGGGTGGTATGATTTTCTCTGGTCAATCTAGATAACATTGCTGACTGATGAGGTTATATGTCAGTTCAGTTCAGTTCATTTATTATACAGGAAAATTGAAAAGGTAACAAACAGTTACAGTTTAAAGGGCCTGACTCAGCTTAAGCTGATTTTCAGCAGGTTCCTGTTTTGCAGCACATAAAACAACAAATGTACAGGACATAGATACCAGACTGATATAAGTAGACACCACAAGACCACAACAACTGCGACAGCTTTAAACAAATACAAAAGTGAAGACAGGGACAACACAGTTTTACAAGACATAAAAAAAAAATAAAATTAGAAGTGTCAGTATGACCATAAGGAAATGATTTAGTGGTGGCAGATATGACTGTTTAACTAGAGAGATGTATAGTCTTTTTTGAAGTGGGTGATGTTTGAGATGATTCTAGTGTGGTGATTCATGTATCATTCCATGTTTTGGTGTAAGTGTAAAAGAAAGACCGTTGCCCATAGGTATGTCACCTTGGTTTTCTTTACTGTTTTGTATCACATACGTTGTTTTGGTTTCTTTATGTCTTCAGCAGAACTGCCTGTTTTGTAATGCTTAAATAAAGCTGTCTGGTCTTCTGAAGCATTGCTGTGGTGTTGTGTGATTTCAGATTTGATTTGGTGCTGAAGTAACTCAATCCCGCCATATCATTTGCATACATTACAGGCCTAATTTAGTTCTGACAACAGAGCTCCCCACATGAATGAAATTAAAGTTAAATAACATTTTATTACTAATTCATTGCAGGGTAGGAATAGTTTTTTTGTGATTTCAGTGCATAGCTGTATCCTCAAAATAAAGTTTAAATTGCCAAAGGACAGCAGATGCTAATTTTAGTATACAGAGCAAAGTTTTTAGAGTCAAAGTTTTAAGCATGGTAATACTGGTATTGCTCAACTTAACCTAGATAACAGTCTCAGATAAATTAGGTTTGAATATTATGACCATATACCATATTAAAGGGGTCATCTCTGGGTTGACAGTTGTGTAATTTGTACTGTTTGCAAGAATATGACTCTCCAGTGTTACATATTTCTTAAAATAGGGGCTGTTTTGTCTGTAAAGCTGATGACCCAGTGGAGCTATGGTGGAGCAGGTAATCCAAATTGAATGTCAGAGGAATTCTCCTAAGAGTATTGCTATAGCTATGATTACCCTTATCATTGAAAGTGTGATTTTCTTAACCATGCTCGGTCAGTGCAGAGCCTCCAAGGCCTTGATCAGGCAGCCCTTCTTCTACGTCAGTGTTTCTCAAAGTTTTCCAGACCGAGGACCCCCCTTATAAGAAACCTCAAGGGCCACCTCCCCTCATCTGAGCCTAACAGGGTTATGTAAGTGCATGCATTGTTGTAGCATCACAGCCCTAACTAAGAAATGGCATTAAGATGATATACAGTACATGTCGTTTAAACACACTGTGCATAGCATAGGTGGCTTAAGAAACATGAAAAAAAATACCATTTTAACACAACTGCTCAGTGCACCACAAGGGATTTCTTAGGACCGCACTTTGAGAAACACTGTTCTAAGTCTGTCCTCAGTGGAACATCCCGTGTGTCTCTCATCCAAGGTGTGCTGTGCAGGGCAGGGCAGACGCGAGGCGAGGCGAGAAGAGACGGCCTCTGTTCTCTGTGTGGCTCTCCTCCACACCTCCTCCACACCTGCCGCCATCTGAATTCCCCTGCTCAGCTTATCGGCTCTCTCCAGAGCTTCCTGTTGCTCCCGGCTCCCCGCCCTCTCTCGCTCTCTCCCTCTCTCGCTCTCTCGCTCTCTTCCTCTCTCGCTCTCTCCCTCTATTATCAGTGCGCCGCCGCGGCCCATCTATAAGGCTGCAATGGGCAGGCCAGAAAATTCATACGGTAATGCGGCAAGGGGAATAAGGGGATAATCTTCCACGTCCACGAGCCACTGTGTTCAGGCCCGGGCCTCGCCTCGCCTTGCCTCGCCGGGAGCTCTGTATTTGGGCAAAGACCCCGAAGAGTATTGGCTGAAGATAGCGCTTGAATGGAAGTGGGTAAACTCTCAAAGAGGAGACGCCTGGCGGAGCCATTTCAATATTCCTGTATAATTTATTTGGGCGGAATAGAGTGCAGACAGGCAGGCGGTCCCGATCTCTCTCTCCTGCTAATATTTCGGAGCATATTCGGGGGCCTACAGGAGAGGCAGAATGGAGGCTGGAGGGGATCCGGGAGGAAACTCTAATGCATTAATAGCTGATGAGTGCGAGACCATGTGTTCCTGTGCTGCTGGATAGGAGCATAGAAAAATCACAAGATTACCTTACATAAATATCGCCGGGCGTGACTAAATGTGTTTGTTATGCAACGGTACACCCTCTCAACACTGTCTCTCTCTCTCTCCCTTGAGAGAGCCTCGGGAATGATAACTTGATGCAAGGGGGAAAAAAAGACCTGAAGGTTTTTAATTTAGTTTGGCATTTTAGAATAATGTCATCTATCACAATAGCTTTCCCCAGCATCGCCTGTCTTCAACACAGTTTGTTCAGTGCTTGAGTGTTTTAAGAGACGGAGCAAGAGGCAAAGGAAGACAAAGCATCCTGTCAGCTAATCATTTCTCTCTGCCCACATTGTTGTGATTTGATTTGTAAAGATTAGGCAAGATCCCGCAATTCAAACCAGAGCAGCCCCTTTTTTTGGTTTATAGAATCGTGGGTAAAAAACAGACCTGGAAGGCTGGTCCTGATTTTTTTTTGTTGTTTTTCTTTTTCCCATTGGTAGACAACAGGTGTGTTTGCCGTTTGTCTGTCTGTCTGTTCTGTTGTGGTGAGGTGAGGTGAAACACTCTTTGTCAGGGAGGGTAAGGTGAGCACACGTCCTGGAGGACATGTTGTCGGCCCGTGTTATAATTGGTTTCCCTTTCCCGACCGGGTTGATATAGAGCTCCCCTCTAATCTGGGTCAAAGCCTGAGAAAGCTGGTGTCTGCCAAGCGAGCGCACCCCTTCCCTCTTTCATCTCTCGCTGAGGCACTCACTGTCTTACTGCTTCAGCAGTGTCAAACTGGAGGGAGGGAGAAGTAGCGAGATCCCGGACATCCCTCAAAAGCCACCCAGAGACCTGCGCCACTCTGCTCCGCTCCGCTCCGCTCCTCGACGGCAGACCCCTGCTCCATCTCCTGTCAAAAGCGCTCTCACACGGCCGCCGCGAGGCAAGGGACCCCCACGTGCCCATTTCGCCCGTCGCCTTGGAAGACATATGCCCCGGACGCAAGCTTTTTGTAAGGCACAGAGGAGAGCGGGGGGAGAGACATGCGTCGGGTCCCACAGGGGGGGAGGGGGGGGTGGGGGTGGGGGACTGAGCAAGTGCCTGGCCAAATCTGCCCCTGGGGGTCTATATGTCTATACGCTGCTGCTGCTGCTGCTGTGGTGGTGCTGTTGCTGTGGCGAGTCGGGATATAGTCGGCGGGTCTGAATCACATCACCGGCCGTCATTTGTCCCGAGCAGCGATTAGCATGATGGCAGGCCTTCTGAAATAGATGGCAGGTATGGGCACTTACCGTCAGTACCAGAGGTGGGCGAGGAACACTACACTACAGCTGGCTGGCACTGAGGAGGAGGCGAGAAATGGGAGAAGGAAAAGGAGGAGGAGGAGGAGGCGGAGGAGGAGAGGGAGGAGTGGGAGGAGGGCGGGGGAAGGAAAGAGAAGCGATGAAGTAGAAAAAGATGAAGAGGGAGGAAGGGAAGGGGGCTGGCCTAAAACAGCATAAGAGGGGGAAAATTGAGTGCCTAATGATAGGCCACTTAGTCTGGGCCATTGGATGAAAAGACAGATCAGAGTGAGGCATGCTGAACAGGGGGATAGTGTCTGAGGGGGGGTGAGGGGCCAAAGAAGTGGACCAGAGTCAGAGTCAGAGTGATGGAAGAAGATGACTAGTACCGTGGAGAGTGAAAAAAGCATAGACGATGTCAGCTGACCTTACTGTCAGTGCGTTGAAGGCTCCAACATGGTGACCTTTGTCATTCATTTTTTGTGTTTCTATCTGATTCTTTAGAATCAAACTAAAACTTTATCGCGGTTAAAAAAAAAAAAAAACTTTCATTTCAGTGTGGTTCATAATCGACACACAAAGCCACCTTTTGACAAAACAAGTTCAGCATAAAATGCAACTTTTCTGTCGTATACATTATAATGTTGCAGTGAAGCCTGTACTGCCAGCAGCACAGCTGAATAACCCCCTTTGACATCATTAATAATCTCGCTGCATATTTGCATATATTTATCCAAGCCACATTATGTCCTATATGGGGATATGTAGGACCAAAGGAGAGGGGCTGAGTGGCCCCAGGTTTCAATAGGAAACTTTCCGATCGATAGGCGGGATTTGTGGGTGTTGAGTGTTGGTGAGGTCGGCGGCCCTGGTTTGCATACTGCAATCAAACTAATTGCGGTTGTCCCTTACTGCAACTCTGCATTCCTATGAAATGTAGCACATGCCATGTGTCCACGCTGTACAGTATTTCAATGCACTGAGTGAGTGGCTGTTTAGTGGCCTGGGTGCGCTGCCTCTACTTTATGACATGAAGGCCGCATGAACAGGCCTGTGTTTGGATCCGTATACACGAGTGACTTGGGAATAATTTATGGAATATCTGACTGACTGTGGTGGTTGAAAGGTTTGAAAGGGGCATTTATCATTTAAACACAAATGAGTTCTACGCATCTATTATCTATTCCAGACTGTAAGTCTGGCCTGAGAGTTTTATGTCTGGCTAAAAATCCATTCTAGTGGGTGTCTGACATTCAGGTTTGTACAAAAGTATTTTAAGTCTCAGTACAACTAATGACTGTGTCCTCTCAGACTTTACCGTGCAAGAGAAGCAAAATGTGGATGATTAAAGCATCTTCATTTAGTGTATTTTGGTACATTTGGGGACAATGAGAGCTTTAAAGTTGAATAATTCAGCGCATGGGAGTTAATGCGGGTCTTCTTACGGGTGGCATGTGTTCTCGTAAATGAAATATTTATACTCAGAGGTAAAAAGTTGAAGGAAGAGGTTTTGTGACACACACAGGGATGCCCGTTCCGTGACGGACCTTTCCCAGGCTAGGACACGGAAACACATGTCATTGCCACATCTGAATACCCTAATGAGATCATTATCTGCTTCCGATCCGAGCCTCTTCTTTGCTCTTTGTGTTTCTTGAGAATCATGAGGGAAGAAAAAGAACTGTGACGTCCTGACAAAGTTAATGTCATTAGCGTAGCTTTTCCTTAACCATTGGGGCAGTGGAACGGCCTGATATACGCTGTCAGTTTGTGTTCTCATGTATAACTGTGTGTGTAATATAAGGGCCATTCAAACTACAGTATGTTCCACCCCTCTAACATCAGCTGTTAGGAGCCTTGTGGGCAGGCGCTTTTGAAACGGGTCCTTTTTGTATTCATTTACGGAGGTGGGAAGATGTCAGGCTTGTGTGGTCATTAAAAGACTAAACGAATGGTGAGCCAAAGCGAACAAAACCGCTTGATCTTCAGCCTTAGTCTGCTCTATTAAACTGTCGGCTTGAGAGAACAAGAAAAGAGAGGCAGAGAGAGAGAGAGAGAGAAAGGAAGAGAGAGCGAGAGAGAGCAAGTGAAAGAGAGAAGGGGAGAGAGAAAGAGAGAGAGAGTTAGAGACAGACAGAGAGAGAGAGACAAAGACAGAGAAAAAGAGAGAGAGAGAAGACAGAAAGAAAAACATTCAAGAATTTTCACATGAGACTAACAGCCTCTTACCACCAGCAAATGCATTGTTCTCTGATGCAATCTTTGGTAAGGATGCGTCTAGGCTCGGGGGCCTGTTTAAATTCTGACTGAAGTGTACCCTTAGATAAAAGTCTGTTGTTCCCGCTACTCTTTTAGCTTATGCTTAGCGAACGCTGCTGTCTGCTTTGAATATGGGTGAGGCAGGCAGGCCGATGCTGGCTTACACTCAAATACGCAGCTGATGAATCAAAACATTTATTTATCATGCGCCACTTGCACAGCTAATTAAAGCATGTTTAAAATATATGGTTTTATTAGACCCCATTTTATGTCATTTTATTACATTTAATTTAATTTCATTCATTTTTATTTCAAGGGGTTAGAGGGCTCACTTAATTTCGGCTCCTGGTTACAGTAACTCCCAGGTTACTTGCTCTGGCTTTAATATTAGAAATATATCTGAATAACACAGTAAAAACCCCTTTTCTATAAAAGAATCGTGTTGCTATATTAGTAGTCATAAAATGCATTACATTACATTAAAAGGCATTTGGCTGTTGGATATAGTGCAGAGCCACATGCACATCTGCTGGTCACTCAGTGTGGATGGGAAAATGAATCCCCCTCTTAGTATGGGGACAGCGCAGCAGCTCAGGAAGCAGATAGGCGCTTCCTTTTCTGTGCAACTTTACTCTTCTAAGTAGTGGCAACCTGAATACAAACTGTGTAGGCCTAAAGCACACACTTACTCCTGTCATGGTATGACTGTCATGATAAAAAAAACCTTTTTGTGGGAGCACACTGGTGTCACAGCCTTTGTTGCTGTTCTTCAACCTGAATTCAGAGGCTGCAGTCCACTACCGCATATTCCAAATCACCTGTTTGTACCTATGCAGTGATCACAGATGATTTCACTGTCTACTGCAGCTCTTCTATCTGAATGATGAGCTGTTCTTGGTAAGTAAGTCAAGTTTCTTTTTAGAGCACACGTAAACGTAAACACAGCTCATCAAAAAAAAAAGCAAAAACTCTGCTAAGTTTTCCTTTTAACACAGGTGACCTCACTGAGTAGCTGATCTACCTGTCTTGAGTGCTCATTACGATCAGCAGATTCAGAGCTGGTTGGATCAAATTTGTGGCAGCGTTTTTACTTTCTGAATCCAGAATTGACACCTCTGGTAGCTTCTGAAACCACGTTGCTTATCACTGCCTCTAAGTGACGTTCACTTAGAAAGGGGCCTGTTGAGCACTTTGTCTGCGGGCAGGGGGAAACTTAATGAGATGAATTTGCCCCAGCCCCCACCTCGTCCATGCACAGTGGCTGTGCCCTGCAGTGGTCAAAGGTGAGTGGTGGGTTTCCTCAGAGAGGCTGACAAAGATGCATTTTGTTTGGACAAAAAGCCTGGAGTTGTTTTTGGTCTGTGACCAAGAGAAGAGGGCTGAAAGGTCAGACCAAAGGTTGGCCAATAGTTAAGCGCTGATGTAATCGATGAGCTGGTGAGCTCTCCCATGTGTCTTTCAGGGCTGACTGTTGGTGTTGGTGTAATTGAGACATTTAAAACGTACACTAGTTAATACCTGTGCATTACAATGGGTGACCAAAAGAATCAGTGGATGAAGAAACCATGGTATGACACAATGCATTTTGTAAACAAGCAACACTTGAGATGTTTATACATTATGCATAGAAGACTCTTTGTTTCACGCTTACAAATCCATAGAAAATAAATCATTTTCTGCACAGAACTGGTGTTGGTGATTTTCATTTCGAGGTAAAGAGGCTGCGTTTCCTCTGCAGGTGTAGGCAGGTGTGTGTCGAAGCCAGATGTGTGTCTGTGAATCTGCAGCGGTGCCGGTGTGAGTGATTACACACTCATCCCATTACTGCGTGCATAAGAACACCATTAGTTTGGTAAAGAGCACATCTGTCACATTCTCCTGGCACATGTTTGTGGAGGTATAGATTTGGTACAGTGGTACAGTATAATGGTGAGCAAACACTTAACAAAACAAATCCATAAAAAAACAGTAAAAGAACAAAATGTACACCTATTATATGTATGTATATACAGATATGTATGCTTTTAAAAGCCTGTCTGTTTGAACAAATATGGTATATATTAGCATGGCTTCTAGCATCCTCTATGTCCCCAGGGTTAGCAGCATGTACTTCAGTGCTATGGGGTCAGGCTACAAGACAAACTTTCACAGCCTGAAAGTGCAACATGTCCAACTAAATTCTGAAAAAAAGACACCAGTGCAGTGTGCTCACAAGCTTTCATCAATGCCTTCGAGGTTTTGTAAGCCTTTAATGTTTTAGCTTGTTTGTTTTAGATCAAAATACCTCGCTGCTGCTTGCTGCTTTGAAAAGACACACTGGTAATAACAGTACAGTTCTTGTAACCCTGATAGTCACGATTCACGATTCATTTCAAGCCTCACGCCCGACTCAGCTCTTCAAAAAACCCAATTTCATTTCTAACGGTGTCACTTATTTGGGTGACGTGTTTGTCATACAAATGCCCGCATCCACACGCACACACACGATGTCTGTTCTGTTCTGCTCATTACCCTGTTCTGCACAGCACTGCATTCATCGGCACACCTTTACAAACACTAATAATAATAAAAAAAAAGTTGTAATGAGCACACGGCGCGGTGTTCTCACACGGCTGCCCATCACGGTAATCCTGCCGCTGACACGGTGGGCCATTGTGTTTGAAGTGTGCGGAAATTAAATCACACTGCCGCCGCCGAGAACAGCAATCCCATTCAGCCGCATGTGAGATGCAGATAGCGTTATTAAGCCGGCAGCCTCATTGGGCTTTTTTCTCTCTCCCCATGGGTCATGTGCGCTTTGTTCACATCTACAGACATGCGGCACACATTCGCCTTTCTTTGTCTACCTGTGTCTGATTTCCATTGAACACTATAATCATACCAGTTTAGCCGGAATTGTTACCCAATGATGACAATATCAAGTTTTGTCGAAGCTAACACAGCTAATTGTAAGCAAAGATAACCCACAGAAACATTTACACTGAGAAAAAAAGGCTGAAATGAATAAAGAAAGAGGAAAGTGCTATTTTAAAGGCTCAACAAACAAACAAGCACAGAACAAACAAAAACACGCTCAAAACACATTTGTTTATTTTTTCTTGTGTTAATTTTAATCACTGTTGCCTTTTATTCAGAGAAACCACATTCAGGGCTCCAAATCAATTTCAACACAAGTGTCTGAATGCCAGCATTCTATTTGTGTGTCAATGTCAGTGTTTTCATTGCCAAACTTAAAGTCTCTGAAGTAATGCCACAAACCTCTTTCCTGTTTTTAATTACTCGTGTTTATGAGAGATTTATGAGTGGGTTATGGGGCTGGGTTGTTACTTAGATTGCTATTGTTGTTTTGCTGCATTGCTATTGCTATTATGCTGTACCCTCTGAAACAGCAGTAGAGGAATCCATCACAAAAGGGAAAAGGAATGAGAAAGTGTTGGGGTGTTATATGGACCACAGTGCTGGTCATAGTGGTTAAATTGGCTTTTGTAAGGAGAGGTAGCCCTTCTTTACTCATAGTGGTCAATATCTCACTCTACTGTATGGCGGAGTAACCCTTCTTTACTCATAGTGGTCAATATCTTACTCTACTGTATTGCTATAAATACTGTAGCAGAGGGAGCTCAGCTCCGGCAGGCCGTATTGCCGAAGTGGTGTGTGTGTGTGTGTGTGTGTGTGTGTGTGTCTGTGTGTGTGTGTGTGTGTGAGGGAGCTCAGCTCCGGCAGGCTGTATTGCTGAAGTGGTGTGTGTGTGTGTGTGTGTGTGTGTGTGTGAGGGAGCTCAGCTCCGGCAGGCTGTATTGCCGAAGTGGTGTGTGTGTGTGTGTGTGTGTGTGTGTGTGTGTGTGTGTGTGTGTGTGTGTGTGTGTGTGTGTGTGAGGGAGCTCAGCTCCGGCTGGCTGTATTGCTGGTGAGGAGGGGGAGCTGAGTTCAAAAGGGCTCTGGCCCAGTTTAAGCCTTGGTCTTAGGCAAGAGTGGTGCCGTTACATATGGGTGTTAGGGGAGGAAAAGTGCTGGTATTAGGCAAGAGTGTTAGTGTAAGACAAACGTGTTAGTGTAAGACAAACGTGTTAGTGTTGGGCAAGAGTGTTAGTGTTCTGCAAGAATAATAATAATAATAATAACCTTTACTTGTATAGCACAGTTCATACATACAAGATGCAGCTCAAAGTGCTTTACAGTTTGGCAAGGTCACAAACAAAACAGCATTCCTTGCAGTCCAATGGCATCGGAGTAATTGAATGCAATAATGGAATGGCGTAGTGTTTTAACAATGCAATGTCACAGCAACGCAATGCCATGCTGATGCGGGCTCTTGCGTGAACACAGGTAAAGCATTTGTTGTATCTTGGTGGTGCAGGGGGGTTGTTCAGGCACTGTTGACAGTTCCTGCTTGTGTCCGTAGGGGCAACAGGGGTGAGGAAAAACTCCATGAATTGTATGTGGTTGAATCGAACCGGAAATAAAAAAAAAGGAAGAAACCTCAGGCAGAACCGCGTCCCCTAGGGAAGCCCTTCTGCCGGGGCTGAATATTGGTGTTAGGCAGGAGTGTTAGATGTAGACAAGTGTGTGAGTGTTAGGCAAGAGCATTAGTGTTAGACAAGTGTGTTAGGGTTGGGCAGGGGCATTAGTATTAGGCAAGAGTGTTACTGTTTGGCAAGGGTTAGTGTTAGACAAGTGTATTAGTGTTAGGCAGGAGTATGAACATTAGGCAAGGGTGTTAGTGTTGGGCAAGAGTATTGGTGTTAGGCAGGAGTGTTAGATTTAGGCAAGTGTGTGAGTTTTGATTAAAAATGTTGGTGTTAGGCAAGAGTGGTAATATTGCGTGAGTGTGTTAGTATTATTCAAGAGCATAACTGTTATGCAAGAGTGTTAGTGTTAGGCAGGAGTGTTGGTATTAAAGTGGGCAGTGTGGCCTGTGTTGGTTTTAGGGCGGGGAATGACACATGTGCTCCAGTTTCCATCCTAGTGCCCCTGGCTCCACTCTTTTGCCAATGTTGAACACTTTACACTTCACACACACACACACACACACACACACACACACACACACACACACACACACACAGGTCATTCAGTAGCACTACAGGCACACACACAAACACACATGCACACAGACTTCTGCCAATGTTCAACACTTCACACACACACACACACACACACATCCCCACACACACACACACACAGGTCATTCAGTAGCACCACAGGCACACACAGGCACACACATGCACACAGACTTCTGCCAATGTTCAACACTTCACACTTCACACTGGCAGAGCCGCTCCTTGCCATGCCATGAGACGAGTGTCTGAGGGCTGTTTTCACAGAGCAGTGTGTGTGTGTGTGTGTGTGTGTGTGTGTGTGTGTGTGTGTGTGTGTGCTTCACAGAGCATCTATCCACTCTCGAAAAGCGTAACCTAATTGCCTCGCTCTGTCGTCATTGTATTTCTTTTCTCATGCTTTGCTTTATATTATTATTCTGCCTTGTACACACAGTCTGGCATGTGGCAAACATGTTCTCCTAGTACCAATCATGTCACGCAGAGCCCAGTTAATGCTCACCATGCGCGGCGTGTCAACCTTCGCCACTGCAGTTTGCTTCAGGCTTAACCCTGATTTGAAATACACAGAAGAGTTGAAGTCTGAACTACACAGCAGGCTCTTAGCAGCCCCCCATCCCCACAACCCCCTAAACCACACACACACACACACAGACACACACACACACACACACACACACACACACACACACACACACACATACACCCACACACACACATATCCCCACAATCACACACACATACAACCCCCTCATACACACACACACACACACACACATATACACACACCCACACACACATACACACACACACACACACACACACACACACACACACACAGCCCTTGTTCTTTGACAATTTCTTTCTCCCTGCTGAGTGTCTGTGCTAAGATGGAGCTGGAGCTGGAGCTGGACTGGACCGGCGCCAACGCTCCCGCACCAGCAGATGTGTGTGTGACGTGCTCCGAGCCCATCAATTCTTCAGTGGCGGCATATTTACACGCTGGCAGCAGTTGTTTGAGAGAGGCGCACACACACACACACACACACACACCCCGGCTTTAAATCTGCGGAGAATAGCATTGTTTGTTTAATGGGGAAGACTGAAAAGTAAATAAATGGTACAACATGGTCCACAGTCCCCAATGCCTCTGTGTGATTTGCATACCCCCTTCCCCTTCCTCTCCCCCCACCCCCCCTTTCCACTACAGCCGCCCCTCCCATCCCCACTCCCCCACCTTACTTCCATTTATGAGTATTTATTGAATTAAATCTCGGCTAATTTATGATCACGGGTCACCCACTGTACTTAACGCTGAATTGTGTTTTTACAGAGCATGAAGTGGGGTGTATCAAAAGGGTCCTTGTGCCTGAGATTGAAGTAAAAAGCATAATTAAGTAATATTCATGGCCAAGAACTCTTTGAATATTCTTCAGACCTGCTTCAGTGACTGCTCAGTCTGTTTGGCGCTCCCTCAGAGCAAGACGACTGCAAAATATCTAAAAAAAAAAACCGAAAAAGATACAAAAAAAAAGTCGGCAATGGCCATGTTGCCCACCAGCCATAAAACAACACAGAGCGAAAAAAAAAAAAACATTCACAGAGTGGCCGAAATCACAAGCAAAGCAAAGCACAGATCAACACAATATAACCCCCCCCTGCCCCCCGTGGCATTAAATATTTACACCTCAACACTGTATGGTAATCCAAAGGGCATGCGTTTTACTGCTTAATTAGTTATTAGTGCCGCGGCGCTGGCCATGGTGTTGGCATGAATAATGGACAACATTTTGAAGGTCATTAAAGGGAGAAAAGGCAGTTCTCCTCGGCGAGGGGGGGGGGGCGAGGGGTGAGAGGGGGGGTGGGGGGACGCGTACGCAGTGCTTGCCAAATGCTCACAGATTAACAACAGTGGCGAGGACGGAGGCAGCGAAAGAGGCCAGGCGCGTGAGGGAGAGAGAGAGAGAGAGAGAGAGAGAGAGAGAAAGAGGAGTGAATAAGCGAGTGAGCAAGTAAGCGAGTGAGCGAGAGAGCGAGAGAGCGAGCCACTCTGCACAGCGTGCCGGCGCCGGTCGCGACCGGTTTAAAAAAAGCGAGGTGGGGGCAATTTGTCAGCCCTCCCCAGAGGGGCCATCTGCGGAGCAGACTGACGAATGTCTCCCTCCTTTGTCATAAGGACACGTGTCCTACAAGTGCCGAATTAATGCCCCCGTTAGTGGCCACTTATTTGTCACACAGGTGTTTATCGGGGGCCTGCCTTGAATTCCTCAAACTCTATTAGTACCCGCCTGACACAGCAGGAAGTGATGGAGCCCCCACACTGCCCCCCCCCCCCCCTCAGAGCAGCTCAGGCTGGAGACGGCCCCGCACTACACACCTGCACACCTTATACCTACCCTTCTCTCTGGGATCACTGAAGCAGACATGTGTCTGTGCATCTATGTGTCTACTGTATGTATCTGGGTATGTATCTATCTATCCATCTATCCATCTATCAATCTATGTATGTATGTATGTATGTATGTATGTATGTATGTATGTATGTATGTATGTATGTATGTATCTATCTATCTATCTATCTATCTATCTATCTATCTATCTATCTATCTACCTACCTATCCATCTGTTCATTCACTCACTCAGAATGTTTTGTTCCTCATAAGCAAAGGATGCTGAGGGTGATGTGTCCTGACCAT
>CM059285.1:24690499-24702999 GCA_030347295.1 Setipinna tenuifilis
AACCAAAGCCTCAAGATACAGCATTTTTAATCCACGTGTTTGAGCCTCATAAGAAATACTCTTCTACATTTGATATATTTCACTCTCTTCCTTGCTTTTCAACACAGCAACAAACTGACAAATGTCTGCATTCTCCTAGTGAAAGCCGCTAGAGAAAGGTATAGCCATCCAGTCATTCCAATATCATTACCAGTATCGGGCTCACTGCCGGTGCCATTTTTTGTGTTAAAGCCCACCTTTATATCCCTAAACTTGGACCAGAACCTGGACCTGGATCACTGACCAATGGGTGACCAAATGCCTTCCACAATAGACTGTTGGACTAATTCACAGGCATTAAAATCAGAATTAGAATTAGAATCAGAATCCGATTTATTGGCCAAGTACACTTATGTATTCAGGGAATTTGACTCCGGTAGATGTTAGCTGTCTATACATTCCACATAGACATCTATTAGTATACATATAATGCAATATACAATACAACACAATACAATAAACACAATACAATAGACAGTACAAATATGTAGACATAATGTACAATAGAAACAACAATACATACATATAGGCACCTAATATAGGCATAGCATTTACAAGTGGGACAAAATATACAAATAGGACAGTATATAAGTTGGACATCATACACTTAATACATACTCATAGTATTAGAATTATTACCATTACATTACACTAAGCTGATGCTCAGCTCTTATCATACATAGTATTACAATTATATAATACCAATTACTATTTCTGATGCTGGTCTTACTTTCAGCATATGGTGCTGTTTCTGTAGTTAAATCCAAAGACCTTACAGTAATATCCTGAAAACTGGACCAGGCCAGTGCCAGCATCTTCCCACTGACCTATGAGTAACTCGATGTCTTCCACGACACACTGTGTTGGATTGATACACGGGCATCGGCCAGGTCCAAAAATAACACTCAGAGGCCTCAGTCCGCTCGCTGTCCTCGTTGCTTGAATGTGATGCCAAATCATGCCACTGTGCCTCGTCTCAAATCGAAGCTGGATATGTCTATCAGCCTATTTGCATTTCAAAGGAAAACAAACCTCCCTACTACAACAGTGTAGAAGACAGCCAGTTTCACCCCTAAAAAAGGGTGGATAAGTTTTAAATGGCCTAGAGCCTCAGTGTTCTTCTCCGTCGGAATATAAGCATCATCTGCCCAATGCATTCTGTTCTTGGAATCAATCCATTTCTGACTATTTTCCTCATAAGCTTCCTTAGATTCACTTAAAGGTCAACTTCTATCGCTATTTTTATTCATATTGCTGTGTCGCCACTATGGTTGAATGCATTGTGCGTAATTTCTGTGAAAAATTATGTCCTAGTTCTCTTGCTTGACGCTGTTTTCTGTAAGCTAGAACAGGTCTAGTGGTTGAACGACTGGCTTTTCTGTCTTTCGCTCACCTAGCTTCTGTCCACTGTTCTTCCTCTGGGATGTTGGCGTGCCATACATAGCTCTGGGCGGGGCTTACGACCTAGTGACGTGCTCTGGTCCGCTTGTTCTGGTTAGCTCGACCCTTCAATGACCAGTAAAACCATGAGGGTTGGAGTGCAGCGTGCATATACTGCTTGTTGTGACCCACCACATTGTAAATAGAGCTACTCAAAGTGTTTTTTAGCGGAAGAACCCATTTAAAGTGGCTAATTTGATCCAGGAGATCATGCAACTGATGCTCATCACACAACCTCAATGATTGGGTTGGTCCATTTCCATTGATGAACATATCTCTTTAACTGGAGGTATTTCAGCTTATATAGTACCAGAAGATCCATATGACGCTAACTACTTATATATACCCATTGGACATACTACTCAAGGGGATTACTTTTAACTGTCTAAACTCATGTTTGTTTTCTGCAATGACTAGAGACCTCACAATCACAAACAGATCTTTGTTGAATGCAGCCCTACAAAAGCTTGTTTTTCCTCTTCTTCTTCCAACGTCATCTAACAGGCCCTATTCTTTCACTGTAGCCAATCCTCCATTCACCTCTGCCTGTAGTGCACTGATGTTGTCTTATTTGTTCATCATCCCCATTACCTCTTCAGTACTACTGATTTCTGTTGATAAACTGGCTTTATATTTCAAACTATTGCCTTAGCTTTCACCTTTGACCTGAGATTTTTTCCTGGTTTTCAAAACACCATCATTAGATTTCCCCAAACAGTAACTGTGGAAGACTTCACCTCCAGTATTCAATTTGCTCTTTACCCCCCGCCATAACCTGCTTATTAATTAAGTTTTCGCACTTACAGAAAAGCTCGATGTGTTCACACAGTAATTCCAAGAGATGCTATTGAAGCGTTGACAAGAAAGTTTTGTTCCGTGTCATGTGCCTAAATCCCCAGCCTTGACAAAAGTTTGAACTAATCATCCCGCCCTAAAAAAAGGAAAAGAAAAGAACAGCCAAAAAAAAAAAAAACATCAAACCATCACCTGGATGATTAGGTGCCAGAAAAGATTAGCGAGACACAAATCAAGCATGAATCTAATGGCATAAGCCAACGCCTCTGTCCAATAATATGCACATTTTGAGAAGTGCAAATGAAAACCTCTATCACATCAACGGCGTGCATAGAGCCCCCCCACCACACCCCACCCCACCCTACTGCACGCAGTTTCTAAGGTGTTTAAAATTCACACTTTAAAACGGGCGCAAGCGAACACCTTCATTAGGGCTTAGCAAAGGGTTTGACTGAAGCTGGTACACTGGAGAGTTCAAACCACTTACCACCTCCATTTAAAACATGAAAACAGCCCAGGGTGTCAGGGGCCTCTATAAAAATCACCCATTTGTAAAAAAAATGAGACGATATCCATAAGGGTGGCGATGCAGGAGAATAAAACTTCACACATACTTGGCTCTATAACACTTAACTTGAACTTTGTGGCTATAAAGCGTTATAGTGTTAGAGTCGTGTCAGCAGCAAGTGTAGGACGTACAGATAAACCGAAATAACGCATTCACATTTGCATGCCATAGCATAAAGGCCCTGCATCTGAATGCTTGTAAATGCTTTGCTTTCGAATGCAGCAGGATTTTACTGGCAGCCCTTTCTGTAGTTGTTAAAACATGTGCACTCACATATGCCAATATTTACCGTGGCCTTATAAACTAGCCTCTATAAAACACCAATAACACATTCATGGCGGTTATTAAGTATTTATAACGCGTACTAATGGGGCTAACACATGGGGGCACATCTAAGTGGCCTTTTCCTGTTGCTACAGTAGCATTTCAAGCTTTACCATGCCTGTTCTTATTAACCTTAGTGGTCATTACAACATTAACTGTAATCCTCATATGTCGTGAATCTGGTTCAGTCCATTACCTTTTTTTTATTGTATCATGTCTCATCATGCTTATAGTGAAAATCATCTCTAAGCATCTGCTAAGCTAATGCGAATGTGGTTAATGATCTCCGAGTAGCATGCCTTGCAGGACGTGGCTTGTTATCGCGTTATTGATGATATTTCAGATCCTAATGTCAGGACAAACAGATTACATGGGCCAGTGCTCAGGCGTGGTTCAGAAGTGTTTCTGGCGTTAATTAGGGGGAAGTGCTGTGCTAAAATGTTGATGCAAAAGAAACATCTCGAGTGTTTGTCTTTCATTAGGGACACAAAGACACAGGACTTCAGGCAGATGGAGGTGGCTTATGTCCCTAGCACGACATGCTGGGATGAGTGTGGGCCCACAGCCAGTGACAAATACACTCACACACTCTTTCTCTCTCTCTCTGACACACACACACTCTCTCTCTCTCTCTCTCTCTCTCTCTCTCTCTCTCTATCCTCTCTATCACTGCCTCTCCCCCTCTCTCTCTGTCTCTCTCTCTGACACACACACACACACTTACACACACGCACATGCACATACACACACACATACACCCTCGGCATTCACATTCTCCCTGTGTCTGCCATCGGTGGTCCTGAACTGGTATGAAAAATCTCACTTGTTCTCCAAATATAGCTGTGTTTGTCATAAGCACAAGACGATGACTCAGTATTGCTCAGATGCATTCCCAAGCTCCCCCTTAGGTTGCTTTCCTGGAGCATTCACGTCTCCACGGCTCATATCACTATTTTTATGGTTCTGGCACAAGACAATAGCACAAAAGTATGCAATGGCCTTGTTAGCTAGATTTGGAGTTAGTCACGACATATGCGGTTTCTTTATTTTTTCTGTTTTTTTTTCTGCTGGTATTCAAATTTGTTCGATGTGTACTGCTGTACCATAAACAGCTATGTCCAGCAAGGGCTAAGAGATCTAAGGAGGAGGGTGAACAAGAAGTTTCCTCCACCTTACCAACATGGTGAGACGCTCATCTGGTGATGAACGAGAACATGAAAGGACCCGTCATTGATCAGTTACCAAGCCTAGAAAACCACAATACACTTCTACAGGCAATGCGTCACACAACGTAATTGCGTGACAAATTTGATGTCATATTTGTATGCACACAGAGGCCCCCCCTGTGCCCCTCGACACACATAGTGTATAACTGTCAGTACACATGGACAGCGCATGAGAAAACTGTACTTGTTCCCACTGTTTCTGGGATGACACTGCAATGAACTTCAGTTGAAAACTTTTTTTATAAGGCCCAGCATAACTCTGGATACTATCAGTCTGAATACTGTGCATGTTCCTGCAGTATGTCGCTATGGGCTATACTTTGTGCACGTTCCTATAGTTTGTATAGCTATAGGCTATACTTTGTGCATGTTCCTATAGTTTGTATAGCTATGGGCTATACTTTGTGCACGTTCCTATAGTATGTAGCTATGGGCTATACTTTGTGCATGGTACTATAGTATGTAGCTATGGGCTATACTTTGTGCATGTTCCTACAGTATGTAGCTATGGGCTATACTTTGTGCATGTTCCTATAGTTTGTGGCTATAGGCTACACTTTGTGCACGTTCCTATAGTTTGTATAGCTATAGGCTATATTTTGTGCATGTTCCTATAGTTTGTAGCTATGGGCTATACTTTGTGCATGTTCCTATAGTTTGTAGCTACAGGCTATGTTTTGTGCACGTTCCTACAGTTTGTAGCTATAGGCTATGTTTTGCTGTGAGCTTGTAGAAGGCCAGACCCACAAGACTGTTGGCTACACAGAGCTTGGTAAAACTTTACTTGACGGGTGAGTTCATAACACATTCATAGCAGCTGTCATAAATGGCACATAAAGCATTCATGACTGATTCATGAGAAATGACTCACCATTCATACCAAACCTGGAAGACAGAACGATGCCAACATGTCAAAATAAAAGTCAAACAATTGCAAAGCAGCATGCAAAACAAGTGTGCCGATAGAACTCACACAGCACATGCAGCTGTATGTGCTGAAGTGTATAATCAAGAGCCTTTAGTACAGTGGTTCTTAACCTTGTTGGAGGTACCGAACCCCACCAGTTTCATATGCTCATTCACCGAACCCTTCTTTAGTAAAAAATAAAAATATTTTTTTACTGGTGCACAAAATGAACCGTGCATTAACGGTTCCACCGAGGCTCCACCGAACCCCTGAGACCGACTCACCGAACCCCTAGGGTTCGATCGAACCCAGGTTAAGAACCACTGCTTTAGTACCTCATATGGGTTGCACTGCTCCAACAGAACACTGAACAACAGTGTTGCATGATGCATACAGTACAGTTCTTGTTAATTGAGGTTTTAATTGAACGGCTTTTTAAAACTCCTGGTCACTCTCCATTTTGTAGGTAGTTTGTTTTGATGTAACATCATATTACAGTCCTCAGACCTTCATCAGGTTGTTTAAATGTTAAAATGAAGATAACCAGACAAAGGCCTGAAGACCAAACTGTTATGTTAAATAAAATATCTGCATTGCTTGTGTGCACTAGTTTCTTTGATGTTCTGAGCTACAGACCTTAGGTTAAGTCCAACACACCTGTTCTTACTGTAGGAGGTGTGCAAAGTCTTTTTTTCATTTATTTTCTTTCATGATTTTTTTTTTATAAAAAGGAATAATGCTTACACAAGGCTAACTGGATACACTTGGACAAACCAGAAGTCTGCTGTGAGCTTCCTCCCTTTGAAAAGCACTGCTGTAATCACATAAGTGTTTTAGCCACAACTGATCTCTCCTCCTCTGTACTTTTCAGTGTGGATTGAAGTGGATTTGCTTGATGTTACATCAAACCATCATTAAGCACTGGTACACATGATAGACCCTTTGTGAAGTACTGTAAATGTGTTTTGCTGGAAAACTACCCATAGTCTCTATCACCAGCATCGACGCATGATGATCCGTCTTCGTGCACATTAATCCATGTTAATTTGCCCACACATTAAGCGTCTTAAGCTGTGCTGTAATTTTGTGGATCTCACAGAAGCGGTTTTGAAGTGAAGAGCTGATTGGATAACAGATGGTGCTGCTGTTGGTACTTCTCCACTTCACTCAAAACAACCTGCAGCTCGGCACACACACACACAGCACACAGCACGTACCACTGCACTGCAGCGAAACTGGCTGCTTTCATTAACTCCATTTGTTTTCATAAAGACTGTGTGTGTAGGTGTGTGTGCATCTCTGTCTCTCTCTCACTATCTCTCATTCTCTCTCTTACTGTCTGTCTACTTCTCTCTCTCTCTCTCTCATTCTCTGTCTATCTATCTGTCTACTTTGTCTTTCTGTCTCGCTTTTTTCACTCTCTCTCTCATTCTTTCTCTTTTTGTCTGTCTACTTCTCTTTGTCTTTCTCTCTCACTTTTTTTCTCTCTCTAATTCTCTGTCTTACTGTGTGTCTACATCTGTCTTTCTTTCTCTGTTTCTCTCTGTCTTTCTGTGTGTGTGTGTGTGTGTGTGTGTGTGCGTGCGCACGCACACATGTGTGTGTGTGGGTGGGTATGTGTGTGAAAAAAAGGGGTGAAGTGACCTTTGCTGGAGCCATGTGAAGTTCATCATTTTTACTCATTACGCGGACGTCAGATAGAACCAGCAGCGACACCTGCCTCCTCGGGGTGCAATTAGCCAACAAATTAATTCCCTAACTTCGTAAGCCTACTCAGTGTGTCTCGGTTTCAGGCCCTGGCTACCCTCGACCCTCTCAGCCAGACCACCCCCCCCCTCATGCAAAATAATAGACCAGTTCTTCTGCAGGGCATTGCTATCCACCAGCGGAAGAACTATTAGCTTTAATTGTTACTGCAACCATTAAGAGCAAATAACCTGAAGAGGATCGATTTGAGAGATATAATTTAACTAAATTAATTAGAGTTTATAGGACAACTTGGGGCTAAACAAATAAATAAAATAAATAATTAAATGTTTTCTTTATATGTGTAATAAGAAAAGAGGGTCTCAAACGAAAGGTTAAGCGCACACATAAAGAGCATATCTTAAATAGTAAGTTGTATTTCAGACTGCCTGATATGTTAAGTCTCTCACGCACTGACTGGTTTGCCTGTTGTGAGGATCCTGCAGCAGGACCTTGCAAGTGCACATTTCTTTGTTACCCACTTTAAATGAAGGAGGAAAGGACATTAGTTATAGTAGTAATCCTGACAATTTTTTTTTTGAAATGTTGCTTTCCTGCAGTCTTACATTTCCATTTGATTTATACCACAATAAAAGTCCTCATTAGCAGGACCACGTTTAGTAAACCCCGTTCACAAATGCTGTTGCCAAATTTAGCACTGTGTGACGTGTGTTAGCCTTTCCAATAATAACTCCATCAGGAAACACAACATGGCGTCCGACAGACACACCAGCAGGTGACCAAACAGCGCAGTAGAGGATTCCATGGCATGGGTGGGGACAGCATCCTGTTCCTACTCATGTCCAGCACAGGTCTGATCTGAGGAGGTGATACACAAATATCTTATCGTTAGCTTGATAGCATAATTGCCTAAGTCATTTTTTTGTGTTTTTGGAAAACAAGAAAAAACACATTTTCTAAAAATCCCATGCATATTTTTTATTGATATTTTCACAGAACATTCATGTAGATGTGAGAAAAAGTTTGGAAAAAGAACAAAACCGGCAGCTATGTTTTTTTTTACTTTTATGAGTGTTGTGATTGGCCAATGACATAGGCAGACAGACAGGATGATGCAGAAGTGGTAGGTGAGTAAAGTTATGCAAAAATCTCAATTTGACCAAAAAATGACTTAGGCAATTATGCTATGAAGCTAACGATATCTTATGCTGAGCAGGACGACTCAGTCATTTAGCATTGTGTTTATAAACATTATAACATGTTAGGGATGAAGAGACTGGGATACATGACACTCTGTCCTATATCACACAAATCAGTGTGACGCAAAGCAAGAATCTTATCACAGACAACACCAGACCATAGACAGAAACCTAGACACACCCTCAGAAAAGAAGGTACAGAGTTGTAGTTTTAGGGGTACAAAGTTTGTACCTTCTCCAGAGCTATCATGAAAATAAAAGATATATTTTATAGGACCAGAAACTGGGATAAATTACACTCTACACGATATTACACAAATCATTTTGGTGCAAAACAAGAATCTTATCACAGACAGCACCTGTCAGAAGTGTACTTTATAATATGGAGGAAACATAGGCCCGAAATATAGACCACTGTCTTGGTAGCCTTTTTGTTTGTATCTTAGAGTCTTTTACAGAACGACTACTACAGTATAAACACTCCGGAATGTCATGCTTTTTCAGTGTGTTTTGTCAAGACAATAGAAGACATTTTATATAGTTTTGACCAGGACTTTGTTGCAGAAGAAATAGTCTATATCAACAAGATAAATAAAGGATAAATAAAAGATATGGATTGGATCTGAGTCTAATATCTAATCTATCTGGATCCACTCTGAATCAGATGTAAATTGTATCTGGATCCAATCTGGACCAAAACCGTCCATCTGTCCAGACTAGAGTCTCTCACATTGGCAGCAGTGTCTGTGCTGTAGCCTTGAGGTCCATGATGTCATCCGACTGGGTTAATATTGGAAAGCCATGTAGAGCTAATTTAGGTAACATCAGTCATGCACACACACACACACACAAACACACACACACACACACACACACACAAATAGATAGACAGATAGACAGTCAAAGATGGATAAAGAGAGAGAGACAGAGACAGAGAGAGAGAGAGAGAAAGGCAGAGGCAGAGAGAGAGACAGGGAGAGAGAACGAGAGAGAGCAAGACAGAGGGAAAGAGAGAAAGGGAGATAAAAAGCTATGAACCCACAATTTTGTGGTTGTGAAAACTTTTCTTGCATTTAAGAACTTTTATTGCATGTCATTAGTTGTGCATATCTGGGCCAGATTTGTTCCATAGTCAGCTTGCTAAGTCTGCTAGTCAGCTTCCATTGCCTTTGCCAAAGGACCATTAGCATTGCCTTAGGGTGCCAACATCACTCGCAACGCCACAAGGTAGTGTCATTGTCATTTAGATTTGCTGATTGTTCTCTCAAAGCACAGTGGTGGCAATAGAGATGCAAATAAAGATGTGTGGTTTGTTTTAGTGCAAAAGCTGCATCCTGCACAGTTTGCGTCAGAGCTAGCTTTCTGTCTTTAAGGTGACACCAACACTGGAAATTTTAAATTTCTTTCCCTTTTTTATGTTTTGGAATGCAGTCAAAATGTGCCCCATAGAAATTACAACAGGACCATATGTTGCTTACAATGTATGGATACCTGCAGATAAACTCAGGCCAAATATCTGTGTTCAGTCTCAACAACAAGCCATTTTTAGACACCATGGTGTCCTGTGTTTTTCCTTTCATTTGACACTGACATTCAAAGTCATTAGATGTAATGGAAATTTAAAATAATAATTTTTTGCACTGTCCGAGACAAAAAAGGATGACAATTAAAGGAAGAAAGCAAAGTTAAATACAGCATGAGATCATTTAGCAATTAGCTTATAATTAGCACTCTAACTGGTGCCATATTTGCACATCAATAAACACATCTGCTTTTTAACTGACAAGAACATTTTTTGCATCCTATTTTTCTTTTTGTCCTGTTGATGATGAGGTGATGAATTGCAAATAGGTAATAACCTACTTGACACTGACAGAAAACAAATTATCCGGTTGCGAACTAAAATTGGAGGACCATTGTACCGGCTGCCCTTTCATCATCTCCAGATCAATAATTCCTTGGAGAGAGCCGGGCGAATTATCCAGGAGATCAAGCCGTAAAGTCCACTCTGATGATGCAGGTTATGTGGGCCAGGGAAAACACAAAGACCGCACACATAATGAAAGGTTCGGGCCAGGCTGCACACATTTCCATTTCGGCATCTCCCCCTCTTTCTCTCTCTCTCTCTCTCTCTCTCCCTCTCTTTCTCTCTCTCTCTCTCTTGCTCTCTCTATCTCATATAGGGAAAAAAGAAGGGGAAAGTGGAAAAATAGTCTGCAGCGGATACGAATTGCTTTGCTTTGTCTAGACGAGATGAAACTTGTTTTAATTTAGCGGTGGCTCTGCTGTTTGTTTGTCTCCTTGACACCACCCAGTGTGAAGAATGGGAAGAAGTGCCTTTTTCATAACATCTTCATCACAAGTTTCTATGGCCGACCTGTGCTCAACTTCCATTACCACACATTTAACTAAGCCTGGAACCTCTCACATTCACATCCTCACCTCCAAATAAATGTAAAAACCGTCTGTCAGTCAGTGTATTTTCAGCACAATGTCAACATAAGATCATCATCTTTTTTATTTTGGACATGAACCTGTCATTTAGCGATGTAACATCATCATACCTTTTCATACCTTGTCTAAACATAATTACAGACTTTGATGTTTTCTCAGATCCATGTTTATAGGTATTAACTTCATCAACCGTGTTTATTTGAAGATACAAGAGTTGATAAGCTTGTCTCTGTTGTCAAATTGGTGAAATATTTTGGAGCTTTCAGAAGAGTGGGTGTCAAACCATCTGCCTTCTGTGCCTTAACCGTTGACTTAACTTACTAATCTAATAGGCTTGTCCCTGGGCACAAAAGGTCTGTGGTGAACCAACTTTTCTGATCTCCGAAGTCATTAAATCCACACACTTCAGTTTTTCAAAATAACATCAGAGCACCATCAGGCTAATCCAGGAGCGACTGAGGTGCCTCCTCACCTCCACAGCTTCATGTGTTGCTAATGAGATCCCTGATGGATGGCAGGTATATATAGCCATTGTCATCACATCTTTGGCTTTGACCAATTCATCACCAAACGCGGGGCTTCAGTGAGTACTGTAAGTAAGATCTTTAAAGCCGAAATAGATGTGAAGGCACGCGTGTCTCTGTCGAGAGGGATTTATGCATAGCAAACATGTCTGAGGTACACATTGCCAAAAATCGACAACATTTTTTTTTCTAAGAGAAAGACTGACTTTTTAAAAAATAGATTACATGACAAACCAGTTTATTACTAATACTAAGTGTATTACTATTACTAATAATGAGACTTATTTAATTACCTATTGCTGTTCAGCTTTGTCACAAAACATGTCTCTATTTAGACTGGCTGTATAAAATATTTCCCATGAAGCATTGCAGATTTGTCGTTACAGTAAACAGTGGCTAACTGTCTGTAGCGTATGGCTAATCTCCTTAATGACGCCTTAATGAGTTAGGACGTCTGAAGTGCGGCGGAGAGTAACTTTCACTTGTACTTGGTGCTAAAGTGGCCCAGGACAATGATGTAAAGTTTTATGAAGAGTCCTCAGACTCTCTCATTAGGAACATCTCTTCCTGCTCCTCCGGCGTCCAAATTAATTCAACTCCATCAATGCCGTCTAGCACTAACATGGGCACTGGGAATAGAGCAAAGTGGAGGGGTGGAGGGGTGTGTGTGTGTGTGTGTGTCTGCGTGTGTGTGGGCGTCCATGTGTGTGTGTGTGGGCGTCCATGTGTGTGTGTGTGTGTGTGTGTGTGTGTGGGTGTGCATGTGTGTGTGTCTGTGTGTCCGTGTGTGTGTGTGTGTGGGTGTGCATGTGTGTGTGTGTGTCTGTGTGAGTGTGAGCATGACTGTGTGTCTGTGTGTGTGGGCATGAGTCTGTGTGTGTGGGTGGGCTTGTAAGTGGGGGGCTGGAACCTTTCTCACATTCTCACCTCCAAATAGTCCACCTCCCCGCAGGGCCACAGATTGCACTGAGGCCATAATCGGCGCCGACCTCTAGTCACAGTGTACCCCTGGAAGAGCTCATTTCTTTCATTACCGCTGAAGGGACATATTCATGACATCTCGATCTCATAATGTCCCTTTTTCCAGTCACACGGTGTGTATTTGGCAATGGTTAATACAGTAGAAGACATGAAGAAATGAAGAAGAAGAAATGCAGGCAAAAGACCTTCAGTCAATGGTTTAAGAAAAAAACAAAGTGAACATTGATATTGTTTTATCAGATATTATGGGCTATACGTTGTTGAGAACTGAGCAGGAAAAGACATAGGCCTTTCGTAGTCTCAGGATGTTTCAGATACACTAACTGATACACTCTG
>CM059285.1:24707999-24730499 GCA_030347295.1 Setipinna tenuifilis
CTCCAGCGTTGCTCCGTCGCACACTCACTCACTCGCTCGCTCTCTGGCTCGCTCGTTCACTGGCTCGCTCGCTCGCTGGATCGCTGGCTTTGCAGGCATCAAACGGCCAGTGCTGAGCAGAAGTGACACGCTGGGCGCAGTCGGACACCAGCAGAGAGGCGGCACCGCCTGAAAGAAGGACTTCATTGGGTAATGTCAGATCCCAGGGACCCTCCAGCAGCCAAACAATGCAGGTCTCTGGAGTGGGTCACGCTGTTTGTTTGTTTTAGCCGCAGTGGGCGTGCACCACAGATATACATTATAAGGCTCTTTGTGTGTGAGTGTGTGTGTGTTGCATATGTGTTTGCTTCTGTGTGTGCGTGTGTGATTGTGTGTTTGCATGTGTTTGTGGGGGTATGTGTGTGTGGATGTGCATGTGTGTGTGCCCGTGTGTGTGTGTGCGCATGTTTGTGGGCGTGTGTGTATATGTGTGTGTGCATGTGCATGTGTATGTGTGTGTGTGCCTGGTGTGTGTTTGTGTGAATAAATCTCACCAAAAGCTTGGGGAGAATGAAACCTTGTGATACTGTGAGCTAAGTTATAATCAGCGAAAACAAATAGCCCAGCACTAAAATCGAATCATGTCCAAAAGCAAACATCTCACTGAGGCACAAAAACGCTGTGGTGGTAATTTGTCTTTGGTTTAGTGCAGAGGAGAAAAAAAAACAAAACAGTGGCTCAACACACACGTCTCCACGCCGCACTCCAAAACAAACACACTGTTGCGCTGTTGTTGTTGTTTAGCACGCGTTCCTCAGCAGTTAAGAGACGCGATCATTGACAGTCTGAGGGTGACGCCGACGGTCCTTCCTCCATGGTCCCTAACAGACTGCCTGGGGCACTTCCACATGTGAGTGTTTCTAACATTTTTAATGATCAAGTAAGAGTGTGGCTCTAAGTCATAATGGGCTTTTTTACAGTACCAAAACTTTTAAGCCACCAGTTGTTTTTTTTCCCCAGCATGCTCTAAAAGCCCTGTGTTATAGTACTCCTGGGAAGTGCCCGTCATTTATTCATGTTCACACACAAAAGAAAAGAAGAAATTTAATTGCCCTAAAAAGTCCACTTTAGAGAAGCCAGCGAGATTAAAAGACATTAAGAGAATAACAGATTCAGGGCGACATGCTGGCTAATAAATAGAATTGTTAATTTTCCCACACTGCCTCATCAACGTGTCATACGCTGCCATTAAAAACGGCAGACAGCTCAACAGTCTCTGTTTGTTGTGTTTGTGTGGTTTTTAGCTAATGACTATGAAGTTAGTCAAACTGCCTCTTTCTGGTGTTTATAACACAAACATGGCTGAGTTTAGCCGGCGCCAGCCCCATTGCAGCTGTGTATTGGGGTACATTAGCATAGCTCAAATTACAAGGGGGACTGTGGGGTGGGGGGACCCCCTGATCAAGACCCAGTACCCCACAAAGAGATGAAAAATAATAGCAGGGTTGTGGAGTACTGCCCAATCAAGATCTAGTACACCCAAAAAAGAGACCACTGTAATATTCAGTATTGTTTTGTTATTATTATATTCGCAGTATTACAGCAATGTATGTGCCAACCGGATATGACGTGGTCCCGGGGTGCACAGGTGTGGTTCGGATTCTGAAGTAATAAAGCAAAGATGCATGAACGTGCAGTCCCGTTTTATTTGTATTATTAAAACTAAACATAGGTCATAAATACTGCAACCGCAATAGCAGGGTTGGGGGGCACCGACATATTTCATGTAATTAATGTAAAATGTAGAATTAAAAAAAAAGGTACCCCCCCCCGCCCCCCATAAAAAGTAGTATCCCCCAGTTATGAAGGGGTCAATCACACTCTGTACATTAGCCTATCCAGAGTAGCCAGCATCGTGTTGCTGGAGATATGAAGTGAAGTGTAGTTTAGCGTTAGAGAGCTGACCTCATGCATCATTTGTGTTCTGTGGCTGATCTCTGGCTCAGTGATGGAGGATTTGAAAAGTCTGACTGTAAAAGACTGTAAAAGTTTCTCACTTACTGCAGATGTGAGTTTTCCTTTCTTTTTTGGTCATCTAGTTAGCAATCCAAAATATAGCTTAGCTATAGCATAATTGTCTTTATTATTAGCTCAGATGCTAAAACACATACAAATGTTTTTATCCTGGACTTGTAAAGTGTAAAATCAATATCAGTATTTTTAACAAGACCAGAAGGCTGATCAAGAATACATGTCCTTGTTTTTATACCATCTGCTGAAGCAGACTCCTTGTAACTTGCCAGTGTAATGTTGTTTCTAGGTATAACCTTCACACCTTCAGAGATGTGCTATCACCTTTGAATGTCAATTTTTTCTTCTGTCTGTCTCCAATGCCAAGGTTGCACTGCATGTATTTGACACTAGTCAGCCAATGTAATGTGTACTTCTGCACAATGTATGCTGCTTTTTCTACACAATGTATAGCCTACTTTACACATTACATACCTGTTACCTGACACAGTTTTATTTTATTGTATGCCTGTCACGCATGTCATGCCAAGGTTTTGTCACAAGGCTAAAAATAAAACCGTTTCAGGGCACAAAGTACCAGACAGAGTTAATTGATATTTCAAGTCTCACCATTTTTCATGCAGGCGTTAAAATTATACATCATTAAATTCAGTTGCATATATATATATGAATGTGCCTATGCCATTGTATGCATTCTGTCATTCTTTTTCTTATTACATATATTTAAACATTCCTGAAGTCCAACTGAAGCCCTATACCTTGGCATACTCATAGGTTATGCACAAAAGTCACACTCAAAGCCTTTGACTTTGAACTTCGATTTGATGTTACCATTGCTGAAGGTTTGAAAGCTTTTCAGAGGTTTTAACAGACGTCTCATCTCGTATACAGTCTTAGCTGGGGGAAGCCTTGAGATATTCAATCCACAAAGCCACAGGAGTGTATCTGATTTCAGGCAGGTTCACTGGATCATTATAGTTTCATTACACTCATCTAACATTATGATCACACACACACACACACACACACACACACACACATACACACAATCTCACAGCTAGTGTGCAATCCTGCAGTCAAAAAGGGTGAAGAAGATGAACACTGTGTTAGATATTTTATAGACAACTCTAATGCATCTAAAAATGTCCCATAGTGCGTCCTGTAGAAATACAGTTTACATTTGTTTTCTCTCTTGTGGTTTTACATAAGTAAAGAGGCATGTGGCTACTTTAGTTCCCAGTGATGTACCAGACCATGAAACTGAGACTATTATGACAAACACAAAACGAGTCTTTGTCAAGGATACAAGGATGATTTATTGTTACATGCATAGACATACTAGCCTGGTAAACCAGTCCATCATACTTCACTTCGTTTTGTACAGAGGGTCTGGCTGTGCTGTATTCAGAAACATTTTCTTACTGGTGGTGTGGACTCTGCTGAAATTTAAAAAAGATGGGCTCTGCCTTTAACCAAACATTAACGTGAAGGAAGTTACAAAGCTTTCTGGAAACTAATAGACTAAAAACTAATGCTGATGGACGTTCACGAACACTCGCTCTGTGCGCTGGTTTGGCTAGGAGGGAATCTGCCTACCACCAGCCATTTCAATGAGAGACCCTTCAGTGCCAAACCGTCTGTACAAAACATAGTGAACTACAAGGGGCTGGTTTAGCAGGCTATAGACATACTGAGTAGAGTAGGACATGGTGAACATGCAGTGAAATTGGTGACATCTTGTCCAGTGATATGCCAGACCATGACACTGACACTATTATGGCAAACATAAAACGAGCCTTTGTCACACATCTACTGAGGGACAAGCTCTCGTACTTACTACCTTACTGCCACAGGACACATCACAGCTCCATGTGTCCTTAAGGTTGACAACTCAGTCACTCATCTGCTAGCCCCTGCATGTGTAACCAAAGGGGTATCGCACCCCTTAATATTTAATCAAGCCCTACTGACTTGCAAATGGCATTAGTGAGTACACGTGCTGGATCATATTGTCCGAATCAATGCCTTGTCTTCCACAGCTATCAATTACACCTCTGATTTGAAGCTAATTCGTTTTCACACCGGCTGTGCTGATTTGATTTCTGGCACGCTCACTTGATTTCCCTCCTCAATTAATTCAATTCCAGCAGCCCAATCAGAAGATAGCACATGTTGAGTCACCTACATCCCAAAGCTAATCTTTGTTTCATATATTAATACTTAAAACCCCTCTCCATTCCATTCCCCCCTCCTCATGACTGCAGCAGTATCTCTCTCCACTACTCTCTAGATCTTTCTGTCTGTCTCTCTTTCTCCGTCTCCCCTCTTCCACAACTCTCTCCTCTCCCTTTGACTATACTTTTCTCTTTCTCTCTCTTTTAGTCTTTCTCCGCAACCCCCCAGCACCACCCCATATATCTCATTTTCCACAACCACCCCTCTCTCTTTCCTTCTCCACAAATCTCTTCTCGTCTCCCTGATTTTGTGTCTCTATACACAACTTTTTTCTTCCTCTCCCTCCCTCCCTCTCTCTTTCCCTTTGTCTTTCTCTCCCCCTATTTATGTATTTCTTGCTCAAATTCTTTCCCCTCCCTCCCTGTACTCTCTCTCTCTCTCTCTCTTTCTCTCACACACACACACTCTCTCTCTCTCTCTCACACACACACACTCTCTCTCTCACACACACACACACACTCACTCACACACACACACACACACACACACACACACACACTTCCAGCGGGAATGCCTCTCTGCCTTGCCCATTATGCTCCTCCTGGCGGGGCGGGTTCATGCATTAGGCATGGCGAATTACAGCGCTGACAGCCATTATGGATTAATTAATGAAGATATCATTATCACTGTCATTAACGAGTAATCAAGCAGTGTACAAATACCATCTGCAGCCGCACTGGTGGTCATATCGGATGCTGTGACATTCATTCCTCTCAAATACTAAAAATATGCAATAATTCCTCAACATGGCTCTGTCAGCGTGTCGTCCTGACCTAGTCACGGTCTCTCTCTCTCTCTGTCTGTCGCTGTCTCTCTTTCTCTTTTTCCCTCTCTGTCTCTCTCTGTGTCTCTGTTTCTCTCTTACTCTATCTCTTTCTTTCTCTCTCTCTGTCTCTGTCTCTCTTTCTCTCCCTCTCTCTCTCTCTCTCTCTACCTATCTCTCTCTCTCTATCTCTCTTTCTTAGACCTCCCCTCTCATCAACAGTCTCGGCTAGCGAAGTGCCAGTGGCACGCCTCTGCTTATGCAGATGGTGACTTTGGGCCAGATTAAATCAAGAATCTCTCATCTTCACGGACACTAATCATGAATGAAGTGCTCGCTGTCCCTGTTGGGGGTCAGAGATGGCGAGAGGGTTTGAGCGCTGGTGGTGGGGTGGGGGGGGGGCTGGGGTGGTTGGGGGTGTTCAGTGAGAGGGTTTGACTGCTGGTTGTGGGGGCGTGGGGGTGGGGGGGGGGGGTTGGTGGCATTCAGGGACAGTGAGAAGGTTTCAGCGCTGGTTGTGGGGTGGGGGGGTTATTCAGGGACAGTTAGAGGGGTTGTGCGCTGGTTGTGGGGGTGGGGGTTGGATTGGTGGGGGGTGGTGGTGTTCAGGGACAGTGAGAGGGGTTGTGCGCTGGTTGTGAGGGTGTGTGGGGGGGGTGGTTGGGGGTGTTCAGTGAGAGGGTTTGACTGCTGGTTGGGGGGGGGGGGGTGTGTTCAGGGACGGTGAGAGGGGTTGTGCGCTGGTTGTGGGGGGGAGTCAGAGGGTCTGAACGCTGTCCTAAGGCCACAATTAGTTGCATTGGCTGCTGTTGAAGACACACAGGCCCTCGAAGACCCACGCAGCGGAGTTTTGATTTCTGTGTTACCTCCGGACACATGGAGCAGTTTATGCCGATATGTTTACAAGTTTATGCCGACATGTTGATATGTTTATAGTTATGGGCCGGTAGTGGCACAGGAGGTGAAGGAGCCAGCCAGAACTCGGAGGGTTGCTGGTTCGAATCCCACTCCTGCTGAGCGAATCCACATGTCCTTGTGTGTGAATCGGTCAGTGTGAGGCATCACTGGAAAGTGCTATAGTATGTAAATGCAGTCTAATTTAATAGTTCTGAGTAAGACGCAGGTGGTAAAGGACATATGACTGGGAGTGTGAGAGAGTGACAACAGCAATACAAAGAGAGGGGTATGCTGTAGAGCTGCTGAGTGAGTTACTCATACCTGGATTCCACACACATGTGATGTGTGACCCTGATGAAAGTGCCTGGGATGGTTGCGTTGACAGGAAAGGTCTTTCCGTGCTTTGCAGGTGTTGTTAAGGAATGCTAATGTTCACAAGGCCTTGTCTTACTGCTCTTCTCTTGCTGTGTTACTCTCCGTGTGTGTGTATTTGTTATGCTATTTATGTATGTATGAGATGAATAAAAATCACTGTGGTGTGTGAGTGTGTGTGTGTGCATGTTTGTCTGTGTTAAATGTGTGTGAGAATGTGATTGTGATGTATGTGTGTATGTGTGCGCAAACTTGTGCGTTTGTGTGTACTGTTGTTTGTGTTCAGCAGCCGAATAGGGGAAGGTACTAGTTTGTAAAACTTTCTACAAAGCATGCATTCCCAGAGGATCTCTCTCTCTTCCTCTCTCTCTCTCTCCCCTTCTATCTCTGTCTTTCTCCTTCGTTCTTTGTGTCTCCAGCGTTCGTCCTGTCAAGCATGTCTAGTTTTAATGTGATGCCTTATTGGACACCATTGTAACCGCGCTAGCATTTCTCTATTTCCCTGAACCGGCTCGCACACACGCACACGCTCACTCGCGCTGTAATTTCCGCTCCGTATGTCTTGCTTACTGATAAAGTAAAACCCAAACAATTATGAGGTTTTAGTCGTGCTTCAGTGCCTACAATAATGTCAGGCCACAGAGGGGAAGTGTTTCGTCTTAGTTAACCATGCTGTCATCTGTGAGCGTACGCGACTGTTTCGCAGAGACAACCGCTATCATTGAGCCCAGACAGCCCCATCAGCTCAGAAATCTCTACAGGCAAAGAAATCTCAACTGTGCATGTTTGTGTATGTGTGTGTGTGTGTGTGTGTGTGTGTGTGTGTGTGTGTGTGTGTGTGTGTGTGTGTGTGTGTGTCTGTGTGCGTGCGTATGTATGTGTGTATGTGTGTGTGTGTGTTTTTGTGTGTTTGTGTACGTGCGCGCGTGTGTGTGTGTGTGTGTGTGTGTGTGTGTGTGTGTGTGTGCGTGTGTGTGGGTGAGTGTCTGCGTGCGTGTGTTCTAAATTGCACACATACAACTTCATGTCACATAGTGGTATTTAATTGAAGAGGATTCCAAGTAAGATGGAGTTTGGAGTTGACTCATGAAGTGTTCTTAAGTGCCAGTATGTATTTGTGAAGTCCTTGGGGTAAATGTGAAATCAAAAATGGTGAGCGAGAAAAAACAGAAAGCATGAATGTGAGTGAATGTGAGTTTAGCAGTCTAACATACTATTTGCTGTGGCAGAATGTATTACTTTTTAAAAAAAGTCTAATGGCACCCAGACACAGACACACAGACACCCACATACACACATAAACCTGGACTACACACACAGACATGGATATATGTAAATATTATCAAACACTGACCAAAATTCACGAGCAGAAATATGCACCGATATGCACATATGCCACACACACTCACACATATTTATCCATATACATGTGTACACACAGACACATGCACACATGCATATTTAAGCACAAACACATGCACCCACACAGGGATGCAAGTGCATAAACATACACACACACACACACACACACACACACACACACACACACACACATGCAAACACAAATATAAACAAACACACCCACTCAAACCCACAGACACACAGACACACACACATGCACACACACAAATATAAACACAAATATAAACAAACACACCCACTAAAACCCACAGACACACACACACAGACACAGACACAGACACACACACACACACACACACACACACACACACACACACACACACATACGGTTGTGCCCCTTTCCTTGCATACTGATCAGTGTGAGGGAGTGGGCATCGGTAGGCGCCTGCCTCTGCCGTCCTGTGCTCCAGAACCCCCTGGTAGATTGTCTCCGCAGCACCATAAATAAAAACCAGTAAACCGTATTTGCGGCATAATAAGATGCCGTAATTAATGTCATCGATTCACATCCGTAAGGATCCTGACTCGGGAAATCCGATTACTTTTATCACATTCAGAACTCAGAGTTACTTTTCTGAGCCCCGCTAACTCGGTTAGCGCCGAGGCGAGGAGAGGGAGGGGCGGAGCCCGGTGGCGATGATTGATGGAGGGGTTGGCGGGCGGGCTATTAAAAAAGCAGTGGCTTTCATATTGCAGACAATGGCAATAAACATATTCTCGCAGCCAGATCAGGAATGACTTATTTAGAGGGGCAACGGTTTATTCTCATAAAGCTGGATTTATGATATGTTCAATCTGCAGTGTACACAGTGTTCTGGCTCACAGCTACATGCTAATGGCTCCGAAAGAATGGAGGGGATGCTAAGCAGTTTTACAAGCGTGCAGATTCCTCTCGGTTCGGTCTCACATTATTATGTTCAGAGGGAAGGGTAGTAAAAAAAAAAAAAAAAGCTGTGAGCTTAATGAACAGTGGTAGCCTGTGATACGCTTGCATTAAAATGTTTTTGCAAACCTAACAGCAACGGAAATAGTAAACAATGAGCGAGAGTTTAATTCTGACAGCGTTTTCGTTTGAGTTAATAATCTCTCTATTCATGGGCCACAGTCTCTTCCAAGCAATTATGTAAAAGTGGGAGAAAAAAAAGAACAGTCTCAAACTCACAGTTATTTGACAGGGAAAATGTTGAAGTGCTTTGTGTCTATGGTGACTATTGCTGGAAGAAAATAGCTTTTACATTATAGTGAAAGAAAAAGAAAAGAAGAGAGAGAGAGAGAGAGAGAGAGAGAGAAAGGGAGAGAAAGAAAGGAAGAGAGAGAGAGAAAGAAATGGAGAGAGAGAAAGAGGAGAATGTGTGAGTGAGAGAGAAAGAGAGACGGGGTGGGGAGAGAGACAAAGACACATAACAACAGAGATGAAGGGCATATGCATCATAAAGGTGCACTCTATTCTGATTCTATTCTTTTGGAGCGTTTAGTCGAGAACCCCCTGGTTATAACTGGCCTTAACTTTTAAATGAAACTCTGGGCTAGCAAATACACCACACTCCTGTGTGTGTGAACAGGCAAATACTGTAGACCAGACTCCTGTGTGTTCAGCAAGGCAAGAAACCAAATTCAGTCAAACCAAAGTATGTGGCAAAGTACATTTGCTGTATCAAAACACAGAATTACCTGTTTCGACAAAGGGAGTGCTTAGTGAAGAGTCTTACATGGAGATAACACAACACCCATCCTGTGTGAGATCAGGAAACAAAACAAAACTTTTTTTCTATAATTCTGTTTATTTATGTTTATATTTAAATCATAGAGATCATGCTTAGACTAGTACATATTGTCCAAACTTACAATTCACAAACAAACCTTGTATACCAGTATTGGCACCCTGCCTAAACAGGCTCAGGCATACTACTTTACAACACAAATCCACATAACACAAGTCTACAGACCTCAGCCTTATGCACAACATCACATTTACATCTGCATCCACACTTACAGTCATCCTTACACATAATCCCTTTCCCAAACATACCTGTGCATTCAACACACACGCGCGCGCACAAACACACACACACACACACACACAATTTATACAATGTTTCTAATCATTTGTTTCTGACATCTTGTCCTCACTACTCTGCCCCAGTAATTATAATGCTTTATATGGGTCTCCCCATACTGTAATAAACTGTTGCTTTTTATTATGCTCTTCATATATTGATTTCCTCATATTTAAATAGTGTTTCATCAGTCCCTTATATTCCTGCAGGGATGCAGCTACTCTGCCCTTCCAACATTTTAAAATTAACTTTTTATAAATCACAGAGCAAAAACAAAAAACTTTCCAGCCTATTTTGTAAATTAATTGATCCGTCTTCTGGAAAACACACTGTGGTGCTGTGAATTTGACATTAACTTTACAAATGGTAGTAATACAGGTTTGAATTTCCCACCAAATCGTATTGACTTTTGCTCCATTCCCAGAAAGCGTGTATTATCGTGCCTTCGCAGTGTCATCTGCTATCTAGACAACGATGCGCAGAATAGTAATGACAGCATGTACATGTTGCGAATGCACAGTGCGTCACGGCATGATAGGGCCCATTGTGTTGATTCATTTTGTCTAATCAGATGATGCCTTGCTTATGTTTGGCTTCTGTTTCACCGTTCACATCTCCAGCCTTTCTTTTTTTGGCTTCAGTTTACTTCGTGTAAAGAGTCGGGAGCTGCAATAGGATGACACTCTACTCCTTCTTACAGACAAGCACATCAACGGCACGCCTATTTATGCAGCCCATAACTCATCTCCACTTTGCTCCCATACACATGAACTACCATGAAGTATCTTGTTCTGCCAACTTTACCATCTTTGGCCCCGATGTTTGAGGTCACAGAGTGCTGTTGGTTTGAAAAAGAACAAGGAAATTAGTAGTTAGCCACTAAACTTAGCTCCATGCTGATTTCCTTTAAAACCAATTCAGGCACAGGAATTGCCCTCCAACCTTGCTGTTGGTTTGAAAAAGAATAAGGAAATTAGTAGTTAGCCACTACACTTAGCTCCATGCTGATTTCCTTTTAATCACTCCTTCCATTTTTCGTCTAAACCAGCAATGCTTAGATCCTTATTCTAGTCATCTGATATCTTGTGTAGTGAATAGCTGTCCACTTGTGCTTCAGTCAAGCAGCTAGATACCTTTTCTATCAATTTCTTTTTTTCTTCTGTTTTTGAGATTAGCTTCTCTAAAGGGAATGATCCTGTGTTATCATTTGGCACAATCTGTTCTGCTACAAAACATCTTAGTTGTAGATATTTTAAAAATCAATATCTCCTAAATTAAACTTTCTTTTAAATTATTCAATGGGCACTATTTTGTTTTGTTCACATATATCCAACATTGTTGTTATTTCTCTATCCACGATACCCAATTTATTATTATTATTATTATTTTTGAATAGCGACTTCTGAATTATTCTATAAACCTGCATGTAGTTGTTGGAACATTTATGTCTATTCCTAATATATTTCTATTTTTACTATGTTTTAGTGTGTGTAAACAATGAATAAAGTCAATTAATAAAGTTATTACTAAAGTTATTAGGTCATTTATTTGGTCGAATAAAACTCCTAGACTGAGTAGCAAACTTTTCCAGAGCAGCAGAAGTGAAGGGGGGTTATAGTGTCCACACCTTGAGCTGTGCTATTGTGCTGCGCAGTCTTTTTATTTTGATACAATCATTGCCTAATCTGATAAAGAGACCTTGGTCAATATGGAGGACCACCAGCTTGGGCCAGATCACTTGTTTTTGGCAATGTTCTCCAAGAGAAGTATTAAAAATAGAGGTTTTGTAATAAACCGCATACTAAGGACATTTTCAAGTCCAACTTCCATCCCCTTCACCCAGTCTTTCATATGAGTCAGGTAATTGTCTCTGCCTTGTCAATTTCAGGCTGTTCTGGAGACTTCCAAAGCAATTTTGCAGTAATGCATTAGGGAAGACTGAAACACACCCAACACGCACAACGCCGTTAGACACACACACTCAGAACAACACTGCTGCTATTAGCGACACATGCACACACACACACACACACACACACACACACACACACACACACACACACACACACACACTCAGAACAGCACTGCTGTTATTAGCAACTTTATTTCTCCAAAATATGAGGGCCCACTCCTTGCCGAGCCGGAGATGTTTTGTATGTGCACACACACACACACACACACACACACACACACACACACACACACTGTAAACAAAGACCGCAATGCTGCTTTTGTTTTGCATTTCCTTTCTTTTTTCAATTTTCAAATGTTTTGATGAAACCACAGAGGCTCCCCTCCCACTTACCTGCACTCACTTACCCCCCCCCCCCCAACACACACACACTCAGAACAGAGACAGACAGGCAGACAGGCAGATAAACATAGAGAGCCCTACTCCTAACAGAAACATACATGTGCGCACACACACGCACACACACACACACACACACACACACACACACACACACACACACACACACACACACACACACACGCACACACACACACACACACACATACACACTTCTGTCCTTCTCTCTCTCTTTCTTCCTCACTCTCTCTCACCCTCCCAACCCCTATTTTAGTATCCCCCACTGGAGTATGAGCTCAGCACCTTGGAGGGCGCAGCAAGGAGGCACGGCCAAGTGAAGGAGGAAAGGAAGGCAGTGTGTTTCTCCACAACAGCTGTTTGCAAATTACAGAGAACCAGGGAGGGTCCATGAGTTATACTTTATGGGCTTAATGGGAGCACTGGGACACTCTTCATTAATGCTGGCCAAAGTTGGAGTCTCCTTGTGTGTGTGTGTGTGTGTGTGTGTGTGTGTGAGTATGTGTGAAAGAGACAGAGAGACAGACAAGCAGACAGATAGATAGATAGATAGATAGATAGATAGATAGATAGATAGATAGATAGATAGATAGATAGATAGATAACATTTTGCTTTTCTATGCAAGTGACCCATCACTGCCAGTAATTCTGTCAAACTATAGATTTACAAGCAAAAGAAAACTATTGTGTATAAGAAAACAAACAGTAATTCAGTTTCACAAGGTATAGCACATTTAACTGGTCTGCTAACTTCTGCCACACGCAGTCACAACACAACACAGAGATGAACAACTGCCTGTGGTTCTCCCTCTGCTGTGGTGGTGTTAGTGTAATAGACTACAATTTAATCACGATACGTTAATTACGATAGTTATAGTAATAACTTTTTTGACTATTTTGATTTCCTATTTCAATGAGATTTAAATTCTTCTAGACTAGTGCACCCCACACCTGTAGATGGCACTAGGCCAGTGGTGACAGCAGAGCCTACAGTTCTCACAGCCTAAAGTTTAAAGTAAATTAAAGCATTCGTCAGAACATCCAACACATTAACTTGTGTCTGGCTGTGTTTTAATTCCATCACTGTCCTCAGACAACCTTGTCTGGGCCCGGTAACATTAGCATGATGTGGGTAATACAGAGAGACACACTGTGGCTCCAGACTGATGACACCAGCACCAGACCCTCTGTACAAAAACGAGGTAAGGTACTGGCTGGCTTTGGCTGGTTTTCACATGCACCAGTAAAAGGGCTTTGATCTTGTTGGGTATGCATATGGCCAAATATGGATAGGAGGCAACTATGAATATGTTGTGGGGATATAGCAAGGGATCATTTGTTTCATGCATTTTTTTCTTTTTTTTCTTCTTGTGACTTGTCACCTCCCAGTGTCGCTGTGACTTGTCACCTTCTCCTCAAAGGTGTATTAGAATATGTATTCTTTACAGGTTAACCCAGGTCACATACACACACACTGGTGAAAAGACCATCAAACAACCGTGTTGTTTCATGTTTCAAGCCATACATAAAAAAGGAAGGGGATCAGTTTAAATTTTAAGTGCTTTTGTGAGCTAAGTGCTTTTAAGTGCTTTTGCTGGGAAAAAGGAAAAAAGAGGTATGTGTCAAACATGAAAGTTGGTCACCTGAAATTGTGGCTAGAGGAAGGTATTATTATGTCATCCGGAACTTCTGGCAGGCCGGAACTTTCTGTCCATGACCGTACCCCTATCTGTGTAGAAAGAATAAAATATTGCAGTTGCCATCATAGAACCTTTCAACGGTAAAAAGGAAACCAGGACCTGAACATTCTATTTCGCTGCCATTCTACTTGTGCTGCATGGCAGTGTTGGCATGGCTACAGTAGAATGGAACGCCTGTGGGTATAGGTAATATACACTCTCTTGAAAAGGTCTATATGTTCCATGAAGGATCCCTGCCAGTGTAGAGCTCTTGAAATCCTTCCAAACACCCCCCCCCCTTTATGATAACACCCCCTGCCTGAAAGACACATGAGTGGCCTACAGGACACCAGAGAACACCAGGCCACTGTTGATTCCCATATGTGTCAAAACCTCTAATAAAGTCTGTCACACTGTACTAGAATACCATACTAGAATAACATAGACTATCTATCCAATTGTACATAGTACTAATGCTAATAATATAATTTGTATATGTGTGAGAGATTTCTCTTTAATGCACAGCAATTTTCCAAGCGCTGTGCCAGGCCTGTCTATAGGAGGGATATTCATGAAGATGTTAGCAAAACAAGAGAGACTTGGCAGATTGGAGGGACCCCTGCCCGACCAGCCGCACCCACCATATGCGCACACACATGCACACACTCTGTCTCTCTCTCACACACAGACATAGACTCACGTGCGTCAGCACACACACACACACACACACACATATGTACACACACACACACACACATGCACACACAAACACATGCACACACACACACACACACACATACACACACAGAAAGAGAGAGAGTGAGGGAGAGATACACACACAGAGTCACAAACACACAAACACACACACACACACAGAAAGAGAGAGAGTGAAAGAGATACACACACGGACACACAAACACACACACACTCACACACACACACACACACACACACACACACACACACACACACACACACACAGAATTAGAGAGAGCGAGGGAGAGATACACACAGACTCACAAACACACAAACACACAGACACACACACACAGAAAGAGAGAGAGTGAAAGAGATACACACACGGACTCACACACACACACACACACACACACACACACACACACACACACACACACACACACACACACAGACACACACACACACACACACTGCATAGTCTTTCATATGCTCTTGAGTAGCGCTGTGTGCCTTAGGCCATCCACTGCAGCGAGACTTTAGTGCGTTTGGTGCACATGCACAGGAGACTGATTTTATGACAGGAATAGGCTGATTTTATGCCCCAAAACATATCCATATTCATACCATGTAATACAGCAAAAACCATCCCTCATTGCACAATTTTACCTTGTTGACATATATAATATGGTAGACCTGTTCTCTCAGTCTGTCTGTCGGCCTGTGTGCCTGTCTGCCTGTCTGTTTTTCTGTTTATGCATCTGTCTATCTGCTTACCTGTCTGTGTGTCTGTTTGATTGTCAGTCTGTCTGTCTGTTTGATTGTCTGTCTGTCTGTCTATCCGTCTGTCGGTCTGCCTGTCTGTCTTTCTGTTTATGCATCTGTCTATCTGCTTGCCTGTCTGTGTGTCTGTCTGTCTGTTTGATTGTCTGTCTGTCCGTCTATCCGTCTGTCTGTCTGTCTGTCTGTCTGTCTGTCTGCCTGTCTGTCTGTCTGTCTGTCTGCCTGCCTGCTTGCCTGTATGCGTGCTCTGTTTTGTCCTGATAGGACAGCATACAGTATGCTGATCCTCCTTTTACAGCATTGTGCCGTGTGCATGAGACAAACTCAGGACAAACTCCTTTTTTTCCCGTCCTCCTCATCAAACCTCTTCTCATTTCCAGCGGGATGATGGGGGAGGCAGGGAAGGTTCTGGATTGGGGAATTTGGGATTCTTTCCAATTCGGAAAACACAAGGCAAAGCCGCCTGTGCCAAAGACAAGCCCCTTGCATGCAGGGCAATTATCTGAACAAGGACAGTGCTTGTGGATGCTCCGTCATCTATTGATTTTTAGGGCTTCACATTTGAGCATCCAAAAGAACTCCTGGGCTTTGTTTCTCTCTCTGTCTCTCTGTCTCTCTGTCTCTCTCTTTCTCTCTCTCTCTTTCCCTCTCTCTCTCTCTCGCTCTCTCATTTTCCCTGTAGCTGTTACTCTAGCTTTATCAACAGTGTACAGTATCTGTTCAGATTCTGATACACTCTAAATCAGTGTTTGGGATAAACTAAAACTGTGTATTTGTTTCCCCAGCTTATGGTGACAAAGAGGTGTGACTGAGCCAAACACTCAGCTTACCCAGATCCCTGCATCAGCCATCGTTTGTTAGATGCCTTAAATCCACCCTACCTCAGTAGGCCATGTGAACCTGCATGCTGTTTACACACCTGAGTGCGGAGAGGAGTGCTACCATGGAGCAGGAGGATGTGTGTTGTGTTTGCTGCCTGTCATTCCTTCTAAAGAGGTATTAATAAAAGCCAGCAACGTCACTGAGAGAGAGAGAGAGATGGCAGCACTGCAATTTTCCGAAGCGTTCCTGCATGTGTGTGTGTGTGTGTGTGTATGGGGTGTGTGAATGTGCATGTGTGTGTGTGTGCATTACTGTGTGTCATCAGTGTGTGTGTGGTGAATGTGTATGTGTATAAGTGAGTGTGATGTTTGTTCGCATGTTCAGGCATTTGTGTTTGTGCAGGGGTGTGTGCATTAGTGCGTGTGTAGTGCTATTTTCTGTGCTATAGTGCTAAGCTTCCTTTTGATAGTCGTTAACTATCATCACAGATTCAGCATACTGGTTATGGAGGTGGTGCGATTGGCAAGGCCACTGAGCCCCCTGTTCAAACTGGGCCAAATGTCTGCTGGTGGTGGCAAAGAGACAGGCAAGATGGAAGGTTTCAGGTAAGCATGTGTGTGTGTGTGTGTGTGTGTGTGTATGTGTCTGTGTGTGTGTGCTTTTTGTGTGTGTGCGTGTGTTTAACATAAGCTATGAGTTGGGTCATGAAGATGAAGGGTTTCAGGTGGGCGTGTGTGTGTTTGTGTGTGTGTGTGTGTGAGTGTGTATATGTGTGTTTGTGTGTATGTGTTTGTGTGTGTGTGTGTGTGTGTGTGTGTGTGCATGTGTGTGTGTGTGTGTGTGTCCATTAGAAAAGGAGGGTTTCAGGTAGGCATGGCTGCATTGGCAGGCACCGGTGGCATCTGTGACTACACGCTGCACTTGGCTCATGCAGGATGTCCACAGAACAATGCCAGACAGTTGCTCCAAGCCCTGTTTTAATGTGCCTCTCTCTCTCTCTCTCTTTCTCTCTCTCTCTGTCTCTCTCCTTCTCTCTCTCCTTCCCCCCCCCCCTCTCTCTCCCTCTCTCTTTTTCTCTATCTCTCTCTCTCGCTCTCTCTCTTTCTCTCTCTCTCCCTCTCTCTCTCCCTCTCTCTCTCTCTCTCTCCCTCTCTCTCTCCCTGTCTCTGTCCTTCTCTCTGTCTCTCCCTCTCTCTCTCTCTCTCTCTCTCTCTCTCCCGGCAGAAGGCACTTAGATACCTGCATAAATACCAGCGCTGGCCCAGGGCGCTTTAACTGGGGTATTTTTAGCAGTTATTATTTTATCTCTATCTCTGTTTCGTCAACATAATTGCCTTGTGAGTGAAACACATTGTCTTTGTGTTGGTGGCAGATGTAAAGCAACATTCCTCCACTGATGAAGAGTCTAAAGTGTTGCATTGTAGCAGCACATTCCGCTTGGTTCTGTTGAATGCAGTGCTCTTGATCGAACAAACCCAGAAATATTCACTATTCACTCGATTGAATGGAGGAGAAGGAGGAGAAGAAGGGGGGGGGGGGGTATCAGAATCAAACACACAAACTGAAAAAGTTTGCAGAAAGCTAATTACACAGCAGCAAAAATGTCAGAGCTCGACGTGCCATTATTTATTTGTTTATTTATTTGTTTATTTATTTATTTTCCCCAACTCAAATGAAGCTTGGTGTTTCACCCGAGCTCTCTCGTCTATATAGTCTGTCACGTCTGTTTCATGTAGAACAAAGTGACTTCTGTGCTGTGCCGCTTTAAAAAAAAAAAAAAAAACAGAAAGAAAGAAAAGCAAACCCAAAGAACAGCAACAAGAAAACAAGGTGCTCTTCTCTTCTCCTCCTCTCTTCTCTTCTCCTCCTCTCTTCTCTTCTCCTCCTCTTCTCTTCTCTTCTCTTCTCACTGACGAGGGGAGTGTTCTGAGGGCCTTCCCTCCCTCTCTCCCTCCCTCCCTCCCTCACTCTTTTTTTCCCTAATGTTGTGTTTAGTGACCTGGCAACGTGTTGTGCAAAGTCCTGCTTTCTCTGGAGTCTTTGCTAAGAAGAAAGGTCAAGGAGTGGAGGTTCATAGAGAGATGTGGACAGCTCCTGGCCCCTGGCCTTGCTTTAATCACGCCAAGGCCGTGTCTGTCAGAGTCCTGCGCTGCGGTGTTGGCCTGGGGGGGTGGGGGGGTGATAAGGGGGGGGGGGGGGGGGGGGGGGGGGGGGGGGGGGTATGGGGCATGAGTAACATGACGCAAGGGGCACCCCTGGTCAGGCCACTGACTAAGACGGCGGGTGCTGGCCAAACACCACCTGAAGTCAACTAACTCACCCAGTTTGCTTCTTTTTCCGTCTTTCTGCCTGTCTGTTGTATTTACTTTCTACCCTCCTGCATTAGGACATGCGTGTTACTCCGTGTGTGTGTGTGTGTGTGTGTGTGTGTGTGTGTGTGTGTGTGTGTTTGTGTGTGTGTGTCTGTTTGCAGGTCATCGCCTGTATATGCATGTTTCCGTGTGCATGTGTGTATTTGCATATGTGTCTGTGTGTATGTGTGTATGTGTGTGTGTTTGCATATGTGTGTGTGTGTGTGAGGCTGTAGTGTGAATCACAGTGTTGTTTGAATGTGGAATATTATTACCGTTGACATGTTCATGGGCCATGACATATAAAGTATTGTTTTCATAAGAGTATGAATATTACTGTGTGTGTGTGTGTGTGTGTGTGTGTGTGTGATGTTAAGAAAATTAATTGAAATGCTTCTGAAGGGTGGGCTAGCCAGCAAACAAGAAATGATGTGTGAAAAATGTTAAACAAATATTACAAAATGCATTACAAAACATAATGTCACAAATATCATGAGGCAGTTAAACAGACTTTTGTAAAGCTTGATCTCCCATCTTTGTAGGATTTTAGATGAAATATTTATTAGCTTTATTGTAACTTCAGTCATTGCAGAAGTAAATTATTGTTTGTGATTAACATTTCTTTATGAATATTAAAATCCCAAATTTCAGATCCTAATCCTGACATCCTAGTCACTGTCATCATGAGTTACAAATGTTTTACACATGGCTAATTACTCAATGTGTCATAACTCATTATAAATATGCTTTATCATGGACACTACTTAGTGTGTTATTAGTATTTATAAACGTGTTATAACTGGTTATAACTTGCATGTTATGCAGTATGTACAGAGTAAAGACAGCAACATTTACAGTGTTTATGTCATGGTTTGTTGGGTACTGTTTTCATTGTTGGAATACAAACAAGAAAAGAAAATTAACTTTTGCACACCTCTGGAGAAGACAGGTGCATCGGAGATGACTGCGGTCTAACTTGGGGAAATAAGAACTTCAGCACACTGCCCATTACACAGCCAAGATTTATTTACAATGTTTCAAAGGTCTATGACCGAATTCTTATTTTTCTGAAATACAAACAAGCGAAAAACAAATAAACAAACATGCTCAGTGTCAATCCATTCCATGTTTTGAAACCTTCACCATGAGATCCCCTCCTCCATTGTGGGGGTGTTGTTATTCATCTAGTGGTACTGTTATTTTTAGGGTGGGGGTGGGGGGGTGAGGGCACACCTTCCGGTCTCTGGCGGGGTAACCACGGTAATATGGTCCCCATAAGCAAATGGCCCTTCTAATGCTTGTTTAGCATGTTTATCTCGGTAATTAACAAAATAACAGCTCCCCCACCCCGCCGTAGCTTATTCAATTTGCAATCAAACAATGCTGTCTGCAAAGTTTTTAATTGTGCCCATGGTGCCGGCTGGCTGGCTGTAATTATGCTGCGCTTTAGCCGGGATGAGGAGCGTGTGCTATTCCCAGGCGGCGGGAAATCTACCGGCGCAAGCTAATTCCGAGACGCGGCGTCGGCACCGGAGCCCAAGATGGGCCTCGGTGCACATTAGCCGGTGCACGCTCCACCCCACGTGTGTGTGTGTGTGTGTGTGTGTGGGTGAGAAAGAGTGTGTGAGTGTGTGAGTTTGTGTGTGTGTGTGTGTGTGTGCGCCCATGTGTATGTGTGATTGTGTGTGTGTGCGTGCGTATGTGTGATTGTGTGTGTGTGTGAGTGTGTGTGTGTGTGTGTGATTGCGTGCGTGTGTGTGTGTGTGTGTGTGAGAGTGTCTGTGTATGAGTGCGTTCTCCTCCCGTACAACAGACGGCGAGTTAATGCGTTCTCCAATTATTTCCGCTCTGTGCACTACAACGCCCCCCCCCCACACACACACACACTCCACACACACCCCCCCCCCCCCTCCACCTTGTGCTCCCAAAATGGTGGGTAGACGGTGGCAAACGCTGGTGCTCATCACCGCTCTCCGTTATACAGTACAGAGAGCCCAGAGGGGCTGAGAGGGGCAACACACACGCACACACACATACAGATGTACACGGCACACACACACACACACACACACACACACACACACACATATAGATGTAGACAGCACACACACTGACACACACACACACACGCATATACACACACGCCCACGCACATACAGATGTAGATGGCACACACACGCACGCATACACACACACGCCTACGCAGATATAGATATAGACAGCACACACACTGACACACACACACACACACACACACACACACACACACACACACACACACACACACACACACACACACAAATTCACAACCACACACACACACACACACACACACACATCCACACACACATATTCTCACCTGAAGAAGCCTTTTGGTTAAAAGGTGAAACGTCTTCAAGCCACAAAAGGAGTTAGTCTTCCTTTATTCAACTCTGTGTCCTTTTCCAAGAAGAGTCACTGCCCCACTGCATTGTTCAGCTGATGCATTCCTTAGCACCTAAAGACAGAGCATAAGTAAACACTGCCAAGCAACATCAGCTTCCATGGTATCACACTCCAACCGCATGACTCAGACAGGTGAGAGAGGTTTCTGTGAAGTCTAGAAAAGTGACATTTTCATGAGGATGTGACATCACGAGGGACTGGCTCTTCTGCATGGCTGCTACCTGTGAGCCTGTGAGGTCCCCCCCCCCCCCCCCCCCCCCCAACCTGGGCGGGCGGTGACCTAGGAGACCGCAGTCAGAACACATGAAAGGCACACGGGCGCTTCGTGGGGGTGGCCTATATTTCATCTATCACAGCATCTTATGTGTTTGATATGCCTTCTGAAGGATCCCCAGCCTAAACAGAGGAAGAAGGAGAAAGAAGGAAAAAAAGGGAAAACAAATGAGACAGACGGAAAGGGAGGGGATGGTGGCTAAGCATAAACGCTAGGAATCTAGGTCAGCGTTGTGACTCTCTCGCACAGACGTGAGGCAAAAGACAGTGGGAACCGAGTAGAGTTGGCCCACGCCAAACCAATTAGGCACCCCTCCAAACCAGCTCCGCAGTCAGGCGCACACTGACGAATTAACCAGCATACACTCTGCAATTTGTATTTGCTAGTTGGCTAGGTAGAGTACAGTACAGGAGCAGATATGCTGAAACGTCTCCACTGGCCTTGCCACCAGAACTGGGCCTAACGTGAGGGGATCCCCAGTTAACCAGTTAGTGATTTTTGGTGTGTGTCTGAGTGATCTGTGTTTGTACACATTTAGGAAAGTACATCGGAGCAACACAGATAATAGCTTTTTAACTTTTTAATCAAGTGCACAACATAAGGACTAACGTTGTGTTGTGAGTCCAGTGATCTGTGTGTCTGTGTTTGTGTTTAGCTCTCTGTCCCTGTGTGTGTGTGTGTGTGTGTGTGTGTGTGTGTGTGTGTGTGTGTGTGTGTATACATTTGTGTGTGTGTTTGTGTATGTGCGCGAGCTTGTGTGTGTGTGTGTTTCAGGTGACTGCTGTGTGTCTCAGTTCTTGTGTCTCAGTGTGTTGGTGTGTGTGTGCGTGTGTGTGTGTGTGTTTGTATGTGTGTATGTGTGTCTGTGCTGGTACATGCGTGCATGTGTGTGTGCGTGTGTGTGTGTGTGTGGGTGTGAGCTTTAGGTAATCATTTGCTGACAAACGTCAGGCTCTTCATTGTCCATGCCTTCAGCAGGGCTATGGATTAGCAGAAATAGGTGCAAGGCTATTCATGTTTAGCCAACTGTAGACTAAACACTAGTGCTCATCTTTCTTTAGGAAATTTGTTACAAAACATTCACCGAATGACCCCTAGCTGAAATGACCCCCCCCCCCCCCCCAAAAAAAAAAAAAAAAAATCCTAATAAATAAATAAATAAAAATAATTATGTTCAACATTGCATAAAGAGGGTGATTCATTCAAAATTGTTCTGTTGGAAGGCAAAAGGCGCAAGATAAGTCTGCTGACAAAAATGTCAAGGAGAAACTCAAGTGCTCTCTTTTCAGACAGGCAGACAGTGCTCTCACGCACACACACACACACACACACACACACACACGGTGCTCTGCCCCGCACAGCGGA
>CM059285.1:24752999-24780499 GCA_030347295.1 Setipinna tenuifilis
TGGGTTTCAGCGAGTTACACTAAGAGGTAATGCCGAGTGGAATTCGGTCTAATTGAATGAACCTTGTCCAAAAGCAGAGTAAAAGAAAAGAAGAGAAGAAAAGAGAAGAAGAAAAATCTTGCTGTGAGAAGGGCAGCATGTAGGAAGGTTTGTTCAAGCCTGGCTGAGCAGAAATTACAGCAGCGAGCGTCTTTCTCTCTGTAGGGGGAAGCCCTGCAGAGCCGACATTGAAGCCATGCGATCCCACAGAGTAATGAATAACTGCTACCGACACCACTTATGAATCCTAACACCCAAAGATAATATCATTGGCGCTGCTTTAATGTGTAATTTGGACACTAATGCATGAAGTATTGCACCGCATCTTGCTGCGAGACCACTCTGCGGCACTAGGGCCTGCTGTGCCAACGCAGCTGCATGGGTGAAACACAGGCATTCAAATTAGCCCGCAGACACAGCCTGGGCGGAAAACTCGAGATGAACACGTCTCAGAATTTAGTTGAAATGATGCTTATTTAATGCGGAACTATTAAGAGGAGGGGGCTGCTATTTTGGGCCTATAGGAGGTTTGTTTATTTATGTGATGTCTGCACAGCACATTAGGTTGCCATCTGCCTTGTCATAAAAGTAGATTTTATGAGCGGTAATTTACAACATTGTTTTGTTTTGTGCTGGCGATTTTCACGTTTCTTTCATGACTGGATCAGTTTAATTTGTAGCAATTAAGGGAACAATGACCAAACTTCAGTGTAGGTGCTGGCTTTTGGTGAAGAGATGCAATGTCATACTGTGGACTGTAAGAACACCATTTTGGATGTCACACTACAGCACCACATCTGTGTTTCTGTGTGTGTGTGTGTGTGTGTGTGTGTGTGTGTGTGTGTGTGTGTTTGTGTGTGTGGGTGTGTTGGGGGGAGAGGCCGCTCAGTAAGCTTGGTAGTGTAAGACTGCAGAGGTTTTAATGTATACAGTTTTTATTCATAAGTTGAGTTCTGGAATAAAAATACCAGTGTTTAGTGGAAAATAACCAGGACACTGTGAGTCACCGACCCCTAAATTTATGCTTGGAGAGACAAACTGAAATGTGCTTACACTCCTTGACATGTCAAAAAGAAAAAGTGTAAATGTACTTCTTTAAAAATAATAAATCAATGACACATCATTCTGATGCTTACTCTTTAAACGTAATTTCACTTTGGATTCAACCACACCTAAGCTTAAAATGCATTGTATGTAGTAGCCAGGTTTACTGTTTTGTATGTAAATGGAAACCCTTACAAGCTTAGCTGAAGCCTCTTACATATACAGGTTATTGGTGTTATTTTTATCAAATAACTCTTGGGCCTTTTAAGCCCACAATCCCTCTGCAGCTCTTTCAGTTGGTTGATGAATGAAGGTTATCTTCTCTGAGGAACATGTGACAGCTACATGCCCTTAGAAACCAATGTCCCCATCCATCTCGTCAATGACCTATGAGTTCTGACTGGACCATTTTTTCAGGCAGTCATCACAATATTCTTCCCCACACCCCCTCTTGCTACAGGCACTTGGCCTGGCCTTAATAATGTATATATCGATCTCTACTTTGCCTAATAGGGCACCTAAGTCTCACACTTAGCATCTCGATTAAACATAAACAATTCAGAGGCATCTGTCATTTACAAATCTAACCCCCATCCCAGTGATTTTTCTCTCGGCTATTTGATACTGTCAGTGGCATGTTTTAGGAATGATGTACCGTAGACACTGACACACGTTTGGCTTCTGCGTGTGGTTCACATTGTCACCCTCATCAGAGACAGCAGTGGCGGTGTGGCTGGCTGCTGTGAAGCTGTGTGGTTATTGTCTTTGTTAAGGCTCATTTACTGAGCCTGCTGCTAAATTATCATCACAGACTTGAGGCACTCATGGCAACTGAACTGTGCTACTCAACAAACCATAAATAAATCGACCTAATGATGTAGCATTTAACACTTACACTTGTGTCGCACTCAAAGCACCCATAACAAACCGATTTTTTTCTCTCTCTCTCTCTCTTTTTTCCATCTCTGCTCTGATGTATTTCTTAGACTGTGGCCCTGTGTGTTTCTTTTGTGAGGATGAGACAAGCTTTTGCCTCCTACCAACAAAGCCAGACAGGCCGTAGGTAGCACAGACTTTCTATTTTGTCCTGAATTGTTAACGATGCCCCTGACTCACTGCTGAACTGCTGCACAATCTATGCGTTGTGCTGTTTGAAACAAAGCAATGATTTTTGTGTTATTTGCGTCTGACTCGATTTGCCTCTGCTTCAGAATATCCTTGTTGCACATCCTTGTTGCACTGTTACTCTGACTGCTCTTTCGTCCGAGTGCAGGGGCTACCATGTTTTCATTACAGGTAGCGTGTAGTACCTGTGTGGCCTACTACCTGTCCAATTATTGATCCTGTGATGGCCAGTTAAAGTATGCAGGATGGGACAAATACTATTAGCTTTGTAACAACGCTTCACACAAACTGTTAAAAATGGAGATGGACTACAAAACACTTACCAGCAGTAGGCCTGTCATGTCCAATATTTCTCACATGAAATGTGTTTTATTCAAATGCATATATTTCTCAGGTTTTGATCTGGGACCCTACCAATTTCTAACATTTTTCAAAGAAAATGATTTGATGTTGAATTTTGTCACTTTTTTGTTACCTACTGCATTTCTACCTCAAAAGATAAATAATGCATTGTTCAATTTCTGCATTGCCTGGAAATTTGGAAAGGATTTTGATTTTTTTTTAATATATACATTTAATTTTTTAATATATATATATATATATATATTTAAAGTGTTTTGTAACCTTAAAATGTCCGATTTAGCTGCAAAAAAATCAATAGAAAAAGTTATAGTTTTAAGCCATGCCAAATCTTTGCTATCCAATGCTTTAATGCGTGTGTGTGTGTGTGTGTGTGTGTGTGTGTGTGTGTGTGTGTGTGTGTGTGTGTGTGTGTGTGTGTGTTTTAAAGCTTCCATGTGTATGATGCGCTTGCTTTTTTCTTCTTGGGTCTACTAAGGTAAATACAGGGTGAAAAATTGTAATGTGCATTTGACGGTAAAACATGTTAAAGCCAATTTATCGATAAAGGAGGAAAGAGGTACATTCTTTGGAAATTTGCGCAAATCTTCTGCTTTGGTCCTACTGAGTCGGGGCACAGGCCTTCGTCAGGACCATGGACAGCGGCCGCGGACGGGCCTACTGAAACTGCTGGGACGCCCTCTGCCATCTAACTCGGCTATCACCAGAAGTCACCGATTTAAAGATAAATTGATCAAATTTGACAATGTAAGGTAAATTTGTCTTTTAAAACCAGTGCTAATACTCAGAGGCTTGTGATGTCAAAGTTAGGCTATTATTCCCCGTTAGACGTTTATGTGACATTTTGACTTGGAAAAAATAAATAGATAGAAGTACAATACAATATTTTTATTAGGCGGGACATATAGGGATTTTTTTCTCCTGTTATTTCACAATATACATTTGTGAGCAACGTCACTGAACACTAAATCAGTCAAAGCTACGATCCGGAATGTAGAACACACCATAATGTGAATATGTATTTTATAAATTAGGCAAATGTTAAGTAAAAGTTTTTTTAAAATGTCTCCATTGGCTGTTATATGACTTTTCTGGTAATATAGTAGGCGGCCTACATTTGGCATATTTTCAATATGTTCAGCATCCAAACGAAACACCATGGACAGCACAAAAAACATAATCTCCCATTCGTGCAAAAATGCTTTGGGCGAAAAAGCACTTCTTGACACATGTACGTCCGTCACTCCATATATCTCTTTTGACTGAAGCCAGATTTCTTAAGGCTATACAAACACAAAATAAAGCATTATTAAATACACGTGGTTCGGGAATTATTCTTCTGCTTATATATCTTCTCTTTTAGTCCGAGCACTCTTACATGTCTTTTGTCAAAAGTTGATTTTCCCCAACAATAAAATCCAGTAGCCCGTCTTGGGGAAAAGCACACCGAGGCAGACCGCTTCATTTATCCACCGGATTGCATTGGCCGATGGGTTGAAAATATGAATTCCACAGATTCGTCCTTTGAAGGATATTTAAAACGTGTAAGCTATTTGTCCGCTTCAGTGACAGTTATGTTCGAAGAACTGACCTTTGCGTGGTTCCCCATCTACGGAGGAGTCACTCGCGGTGCGCCTTGGCAAGGTTATTATAGAGGAAATACCAAAAACCCAGAAAACGTGGAATACTTCCATCCGCCCATGAGATTCCCCCTCTCCAGTTTGAGATAGAGGCGATCCTCTCGCTCCACCATCAGTAGAACTCCGTTACTTGCCGCTTCCCGTGTAACGTCCTGATCCCCAGCAAACGCGGAGATGACTGGATACTCATTTTGCATTAGGTTGACCTATAACAACAAATATTAAACAATTTTACTAAAGCAGTAATTGATTGCTCTGCAAGTAACGGGTCAGTGTGGGAGAAGAAGAAAAAACGCGTATGCGCATTCAGCCCAGCTCACCTGTATAGTTTGTCTGTTGTACACCTTAACCACATGAAAGCTAAAACTGTAAATTCCTCTCCTTGGAGCCGTGAATACGCTGGCTTTGAGGTCGAAATGATTGCCGATGTTGACTAATGCCTGTAACGACAAATGCAAAGCGCACAAGACACCTGTGAAAGAAACCTGATCCGCAGCACAGAATTGTATGAGGATTGTCCCAACGACTTCCAATAAAATTTCCTCAGTTGTTAATTATGGACACTGAAAACATGAAACAGCTTTGTTTACTCAACCTGTTGCCATTTTACAGTCCGACTTCTAAACTTATCCTGTTTTCTCTCTGCAGTTTTACCAACCATTGCTTCAGTGACAATTGATTCAAATCGGGTAGCCTGTTTGAACAGACCTACCTCTTCTAGTCCATCACGCTTTACTTGGGGGTAGACGATGCAGAACTGCATTCAGTCTTTTAGCAAGTTCTTCATCCTTATTTATTCATTCTAATCTGTTTAAAGTTCTCCAGTTTTTACGCGCAAATGGAATGCGCAAAATAAATTGTATAAAAGCAGGTTTTCAATGAGGGTATCTCACCTGGTCAAAGTAGATCGTCATTGAAGTGTTGCTCATTTCTGATGGTTCATGGTTTGTCGCTCTGACGGCGGAGAAAGCCACTTTTGCGCTGCCAGACCTGACGGATATCCCGAGCGAAGAGGTGACCCCTCCGTCAGAGGAAGGGTTCGAATCACACACCACCAGACACTTCCCCTCCAAAACGATGGGCTCCGTATCATTCTGGCCGCGGCATAGCCCAATGCCACATCCCAAGAGAAGAGCTAATGCCAGCATGGCACGGGGTCCGGGGCAGCGTGCTGGCACCATGATCGGAGCAAGAATCCTGTGCACACTGATCTTAACGATCCGCCCCTTGGAGGTTTGTTGTGGCTCTATCACCTGGTCCAACCTAACCCCTCACTCCCCGTTTCTCACCCTCTCTTACACACACACACACACTGACACACGTTCTCTCTACCTCTCTCTCTCTCTCTCTCTCTCTCTCACTCTCTCTCTCTCTGTCTCTCTCTCTCTGTCTCTCTCTCTCTCTCTCTCTCTCTCCCTCCTATGCGCCTTCGTAGTTGTCAGGAAGATCTTCAAAAAGCTGGTATGATGGATCCTGATAATTGAAAAGAAAGAGACAAATTGTTTTGGAATGCAGGAACAGGTAATAAACAGAAGAAACCATTTTCAATTAAACGGTATAATTACCAATAATACACTCACAAAACATGAAAGCACAGGACAGTGCTATCATTTTACGCACCACCATTGTGCGTCAAACAGAGATTTTGTTGCTGTTTTTGCGTAGTTGCAGTCGTCTTTGTTCACATATGTCTTTTAAAATGTTCTTATTCAACTTCTCCGAGCAATAAAGGCACACTCAATATATATTTTATCGCTAGAAATCCGTGCGCAAAATACACTTAGTCATTTTAATGTGCCTTTCCCGCAGTATAAGCTACGATGCTTCACAAATACATACATTACCTGTTAAATCCATAGCGCTCTTCTGGGACCCTCCTCTCTGCACGCGCGGAAGCCCTGAGAGTAAGTGAGAGAAGGCTGCGGTTTGAGGAGAGAATAAGAATCGCCCCTTCATGCCCTCTGGAGAGCGACTCCCGCCCACCCTTTACATTCACGAACAGTGCAATTTTACACGCTGGTGAGAGAAGCACTCTTCACTCAACGCCGCCGACTGGCCACCGGTCTAGATTAATGACACTGTTTGCATAACCAGTTGAATAAAAGTTGATCCGTAAGAGATCCCCTGGGACAAGACGTGCACTTGTTTAAAAGGAAGAATGCTGCTGTTAATATGGTGCAGTGTTATATATGTACAGATTAATCAGAATTGATGAGAGTAAAGCATCTGATAACATTTTTCCTTGTTCGGGTAATTGAGGGTGCATGTTATAATTTGAATTTTGCGGAGGCACTAAAAAAAGACACACAAGATACTTTTGCTCCATCCAGTGGATAAAAAGTGCTATAGTTTTTGACGCATCTTTTAACGGTTCGGTGCATCATGTCAAATCATGTTAAATTTAAAGTTTAAACACATACACATTTAACATCAACCTATGGATTTACTATGTCGAAATTAACGAGCCAAGGCGAAAATATGAATAAATTAATGTATCGCTTTGGCATAGCAAATTATGATTTTTTTAGGGGGTTTGTTTTGATAAAGAGGAGTGGAGTGGAACACTTCTTTCCAGCACAAAACTGCTAATAAAAAGTGCTATTTTGTATTTTATAATTTAATTTACTTTTAAATGTACTAGTTTAGTCTACCTCCATGACATGCCAGACCAGTTAGCCATTGCCCTCTCTGGGGGCTCCTCATAAAAGCCTGGGTTTGTAGCCCTGCTGTTATTCTGTTGTGTAGTTTGTTAGCAGACACACTGCAACTTGTATCCTTATTTATTTTTTAATGTGCCTAAACTCGCAAGTCTGTGGACAAACTACACAGCCGAAGTACACCGCACTGTCAGTGACCTCTGGCTCCGTGGGTCTCGGAGGTCTAAGGAGTGTGTGCAGAAGCCAGAGAACCTGTGGAGAGCCCCCTTAATGAACTGTCAGCCTCCATTCTCCACAAGAGCTAATTGGCAATATCATGCAGCCTGATCGCATGGACATGCTCAGCTGACTCTGTTCCCTCCAAAGTCCAGAAAGTTACAAAGGGTTGTAGTTAATTTCAGCAGTGATATTCATTACCTCTGATGAGTGGGATGCTGCAATGTTTATGCAGACAATTCAGGGGAAAAAAACATGCGTGATAAATGAACCTCACTCAGTCCAATGATAGCACAACCGCTACAATTTAGAGAAGGTTTGTGGTTGTTCTGGTGGTCAGAAAGATGGATTAAACCCATTTTTTTGTAATCTCTTCCACGGGCAGTGGATAAATTAATGCAATATATGTTCATAGAGGTTTTCATTTAGACTTAAACAAACAAACAAACACAAAAGTAGGCCTGAAATAAAACTTTGCCTATGATGGATATTGAGTGATACAGTATGTCAGGAATGGCTGGATAAAATCTGACTCTCATTAGTCCAGATGAAGTATCATTGTCAGTTATTTAGGTCCTTTTCATCGTCATTTGAGCCTTCATGTGTTGGTCTCATAACTGCAAGTCCTTCTTCTTGCCACCTCTCAAGAGATAAAATCACACATGGTTGGTACTGACAGCTAGGCATGGCTGGAGGCTGACTTCAAATGTCCTGAGAGCCGTAACTGACATCAGGCATGAGGAAGGACATACAGAGGAAGACATGCGCGCACACACTCACTGAGAGAGACAGGGAGAGGGAGAGAAGGGGGGGGGGGGGGGGGGGGTTGAGAGAGAGAGAGAGAGAGAGAGAGAGAGAGAGAGAGAGAGAGAGAGAGAAACATGAAAATGTCAAGTTGAGAGGTGAACACAGTCCGCATTAAGATACCTAAGGCAACAACAGTCCCCTCGGAACAAGCTGCTAGTCAACCAAGCGAAGTGACATATAATATTATGGAAGTTACAGCTATTTACTTTGACAGGCAGCAGAGCAGGGCCGCCTAGCTCTTGGGAATGTGATCGCTACATTTGTGTGAGACTGTAATGAAAGGTGATGGAGGAGCCACATTTTTTGTATTGAAATGCCATTAAGGGAACAGTGTTGTAAAACAGAGGACTATGATCCACAAGCTAATGTTTAATCGTGACAAATGACATGCAGTCCCATTTTTCATACTCAGTCAGAGACAAGCTAACAAAGCCCTAAAAAAATAGGTAGGCAATGTCTTCCTTAATTACTTTACAGTGAGTAACAGACTCAATGCTTTCATGCCCTCTGGCTGTAAATGTACCTCGCCAAACCAGAAGGTGTCAGTATGTACTTTTAAAATGTCCAAAGGGAGACAGCTTTCATATTAAAATCGTAGCTGTACGTGGCCCTGCGTCACACCTGTTGTCAGATGCTTTTGAAATTGTTTTATATGAACGTCCGCCCTGTCAGTAAATGTTGTATTACATTAGTCCAATCCATCGACAGTGTGAAACGAGTCATTGTTGCCCCACAAAACATCCTGCAACAACTTAGCGGAGGCACAAACCGAGACAAACACAGGCAGCGCTCAGCTGAAGCTTTTGTTGTGTTGCCATAACTACAGGACGCGAGGAGTAGCTTAATGAATTGCAGTAGAGGCACGTGTACTTAAGTGACGTTAACGTAGATCAGGGCTAGCTAGGACGGCCGACATGGATCTCCCTCGTGCCAAGCCAGCTGACTCGACAACGACATCCAAACAAAGGTATCTCATTTTAAAAACAGGGTGAAATCCCATATTGTTCTAGAAATCAGTCTTCGCAAACTGCACATCTGTAATGCAAGCAACCAAGGTACCATCTTTACCGATAGCTAAAACTAGTTGCTGCTCGTAATGACACTTGGTGAAAATAGTTGTTTGTGACGAATTCAATTGAACATAGTTAACAATCATGATATCCGTCAACTTCAGGAGGAAAGACTTCTGGAGGAGTAAGATTGAATGCCGTCGGTCTACATCTTGGCCCTCCGGCAACGGCAACTTGTTTGGAAGGTAAAGTCTGCCAACGTCAATTTAGCTGTAATGCCGTATCTTTACAGTGTGCAAAACATCCCTCTTAATTACAGTTCTGTGTGTCTTTTTAAATGCTTAGTGTCGGGGTCCTGGGAATGGTCGGGAATGATTGCCCGCATAACATTATCCTTTACCTGTATTAAATTCACCTGATGCCATACCACGTGCATTCAGCAAATAGGTTTTTTGTTAACTAGACCTAATGTGAATGGCTAATAAGGCTATGTCTTTAGCGGTAATATTGGACAGTATTGGATATTTTAGTAACTTATTATTATTATTATTGTAGCTTGGGCAAAGCATGGAGTGATGCAACACGCTGGCTACGGTTGGTTTCATTTCACTGCAGTAATATTTTTTTCTGCTCAGAATGCCACCTGAAGTCCTGACGAAGATCCTATCCTTCCTGGACGCCTCGTCTCTGTATTCTGTTGGTTATGTTAACAAACAGCTTCATGCACTCGCAAACAGCAAGTAAGTATTCAGCAGAAGTCTCCATTCTTGCATGTGTGCATCAGACATGGGTTTGTCCACTCATAAATGCAAGGTCTCTTCTAATTTGAAAGGGCATCCGGTGTGTCAGGGATGTGCACCATTGGGTGTGTTGTGTGAGGGAAGGAGGCAGCCAAAAACAGCAGTACACGTATAAGATTTATTGCCCAGACGGACCCAGTGGTTACCATGAGTCCATACCTTTAGCGTCAATCACTTATTTCCTCAGAAACTGTGCCCACAGCAGCTAGGCCCCAGGTCCTGGGCAATCCCTGGCCTTCTGACCCTTACAGCAAGTAAGGTTAACGACACGTTCAATAACACTCCGGTTTACAGTTGTCTGCACAAAACCCTGGTTGCTCAGCTGAAGTACTCCCGGTTCTTCTTCCACTGACTGGCCTTCTGTTCTTCTCCAGTCCTGTGTGCAAAATCACCAGCCCCTAAATAGGCTGGCTAGTTATCTAATTAATGCAAGTAGACTGAGGTGCAAGTAGACTGAGCCATTGCAACAGGTCGGGGGGAGACCCCAACTCAAAATGAAACCGTTATAACATCCACTCAACACAGGTCAAATGCAAAAAAACAAACATAAAACATTAACGAGGAACAAAATGGAAGTCCATAACAAGTCGGATCAGTGGAAAGGCTAGATGTTCCTTTTCACACAATGACCATCAAATAGCTGAAGTGTTTTTCTGACCTGTGAAACCTGCATGTAGAGTACAACCCTGACTATTGTGGTAAAGTCCATGTTCAACACACTCTCCAAAACATGCTGTGCTCCAGTGCTCTGTGGTACAGGCTGTACGTCAGAGAGTGTGCGGAGGAGAAGCTGAAGGCGAAACTGATGGACGAGGTGGCAGATGGACTGAGCGGTGTCGCCATACAAGACAAGCCCAGGGGACACTGGAAGAGACTGCTCTTCCGGAAGATGGCAGGCTTCAGCAAGCACAAGTGGCTCCACCAGCTCAAAGTCATTAACCCTTACACGGGGCTGCCAAGGCAAACGGAGCAAGCCCTCAGGTTAGAGACCCCTCTCTCCCCTTTCTCATTAAGACTAATATCTTCACAGCCCATGGGTAATTACGCCTGTGAATGTGCTTGGTGATGAACAGGAAAGAGTGGTGTATTTGGACACATTCGTCTCCATTATGAGCCCTGCTCTCGAGGCCCTTTTCTCTCTCTCTCTCTCTCTCTCTCTCTCTCTCTCTCTCTCTCTCTCTGTCTGCCTGCCTGCCTGCCCGCCTGTCTGTCTGTGTGTGTGTGTGTGTGTGTGTGTGTGTCTCATATACAAACACACTCTCACTTAATCTCACATCCTCTCTCTCTCTGTCTGTCGCTCTATCTTTTTGTCTGTCTGTGTGTGTGTCTCTCTCTCTCTCTCTCTCTGACACATATACAAACACACACACACTCTCACTTAATCTCACATCCTCCCTCCCTCTCTCTCTCGCTCGCTCTCTCTCTCGCTCTGTCTCTCTCTATCTCTATGTGGGTGTGCACTGCCCACCTGCACACCTGGCAGAGCCCCTCTGATGATAATAAAAACTCAGACAAGCTGAATCAGGTCTGTGCCGCTAATTAAAAACAGGAAGCGTGTTGGAGGCGAGATCAGCAGCCTGTGCTCTGCCACAGGGCATCTGGGCATCCACCGGCCGCTGTTTATAAGCCATATTGGACATCTGACCTCGGGGTCGTTCCTTTGTGTGTCTTGGCCACACTTTTAACCTGACTCCAGACGCATGCAGGGTTGTAAAATCTGTTTGGCTATAAAAACTTAGTGCAATGGATGTATCTTAAGTCATGGTAGCACTTAATCTTTTTGGCTAATCTTTTTCTATAAAAATGAAAGATGCGTTGGAAAAGATGATCAAGTGTAACTGTAGACATGCATGCATTCTGTGTCCTGACATGTGCGTTTCTTCTGGCACTGTTAGGGGGAAAATTACCTTAAGTAAATTAAAATGTGTGAAGTAACTGCAATTTGATCATTTTATGTTTTCCAGATAAAAATGTGCTGATTGTGTTACTGATGTGTTGATAGAAAATGTGTAATAATTGAGTAATAATAATGTTGTAGTAGGTACAGTAAGTACCTTAAAGATATCAGTAACATTCCCAGGCAGACCTTCCAGAAATGCTCCATGTGTATCATTTATCTAAAAAGGTATACGCTACTTTGGTTTTGTGTATATGCACGGGTATATGCAGGATGGGCCAAAAATATGTTACGTTTTTGAAATATTGGCTTATGTCTTGGATTATAAACATACAGAGTGCTAAATATGTTTGTTGTAAAGCTGACATTCAGGAGTTGAAATGGAGGTTAAATTATCTGGATCAAGATATAAGCCTTTAAAATGTCTGATATTTTGGTCCACCCCATATAGCATGGATGTAGGTGCTTTTGAGACCATCTTTGTATGTATTTAGAAATTGTGTATATTATGAAATTATGTTTTTTCTGACATAAGACTGGTCATAAACAGGGTGTTTATGCTGTCTGTATCTTGGCCAGACACTGAGTGTTTTATGTCAAAATTTGAAGTTAAAAATGTTCAGTTTTTTTCTATTTCTGGTTGGTATTTTAGCAAGCCCCTGCCCTAACTCCTCTCCAAAACCACAGTGTCAGAAGGGGTTTGTGTCTGGCGTGTGTTTTGGCTGGCAGGAGCGCTGGCGTGACGTGGGTGTGTGTGGCGTGTGTGTGGCGTGTCTTTTGGCTGGCAGGGACGCCGTCTTGACGTGGGTGTGTGTGTGTGGCGTGTGTGTGTGGCGTGTGTTTGGCTGGCAGGAGTGCCGGCGTGACGTGGGTGTGTGGCGTATGTGTGTGTGGCGTGTGTGTGTGGCGTGTGTTTTGGCTGGCAGGAGCGCTGGCGTAACGTGGGCGTGTGTGTGTGGCGTGTGTGTGGCGTGTGTTTTGGCTGGCAGAAGTGCCGGCGTGACGTGGGAGCTGACCGTTATGGATGTGCAGAGACGCCAGCGCACCTTTAAGCCCTCGCGCGTCTTCTTCTCCGAGTCGTCCCTCAGCCTGACCTGGTGTGGACTGGCCGACGTGTCTGAGTGGAACATCCTCTCACTGCAGTTCCACGGCGTGGTGGCCATGCCGCTTGACTCGGACTTGGCCTCTTGCAGGTAATTTTGTGGGGGAGGGGTCCTTCTCTTTGCATCAGTGCAGAGCATCCCAAACCTGCCTGACTAAAAAGGAAAAAAAAAAAAAACAAATGCATAGGTTTATATATTACACATATTTCTTAAAATTTCAGGTCCACCAAGAAATGATTGTTTGTTTTTGCTTTCCATAGCAGTGCAATGCCTGTTGTGCATTTCGGTTGTTGAAATTTAAAAAAATAAAAAGGAAATGTGTAGATTTATAGGAAAGCATACATTTACAGAACTTGTACATTAACAGAATTGCATATATTTACATAAGGTGTAAAACCTGGTCATAAGCTGTTGCATTTGATTATTTATTTCAGTCCTTCAGTGTGAATAGAAATCACAGGTGCATGCATTTAAAATGTGCTCTGTCTTGAATACAATAGAATTAAAAATACATTCAGACTCCCGCATATTAGTTTTTATTTTAAGAAAGATGTAAGCACTCCAGACTTGGTCATGTACATGCCTGAGTAAAGTTTATAATCGGTGAGATTACTCCTCTTTGTCAGGTTTCTCTCACTGGCAATATTTGTAATTTTCATCACGCCTGCTGTATGCACTCCTGCATGGGGTTGAGTATGTCGCAGAATGCCAGAGCTCATGCATTAGATCTGAGAACTTGTGTGGAACATGTGTGAGGCATACGAAATTCGTTCTCATACGTGTGAGTCAAAAAAAGGCGGGTAGAGAGTAACACATAGGAGCTGTAAGGGAAAAAAAAGTTGTTGTCATAAAAGTAGATTTTATGAGCAGTAATTTACAACATTGTTTTGTTTTGTGCTGGTGATTTTCACGTTTCTTTCATGACTGGATCAGTTTAATTTGTAGCAATTAAGGGAACAATGACCAAACTTTAGTGTAGGTGCTCGCTTTTGGTAAAGAGATGCAATGTCATACCGTGGACTGTGAGAACACCACTTTGGATGTCACACTACAGCCCCACATCTGTGTTTCTGTGTGTCTGTGTGTGTGTGTGTGGAACATGTGTGAGGCATACGAAATTCGTTCTCATACGTGTGAGTCAAAACAAGGGGGGAGGGAGTAACACATGGGAGTTGTAAGGGGAAAAAAAAACAAACGAACAAAAAAAAATTAACTTCACACATTGGTTGTAGGCACATGCACATATTCTCACATCAAATGCACAAGCTCACGCGTTTTGCTATGTGATTCTCGTTCTGCTACTGTTTGGTAAAACCACTCCACTGGGAATATACGTTCGTCTGTCCATGTGTGTGTGGGTACGTCTGTCTGTCCGTTTGGTAAAACCACTCCACTGGGAATATACGTTCATCTGTCCATGTGTGTGGGTACGTCTGTCCATCCGTCCGTCCGTGTGTGTGTGTGTGTGTGTGTGTGTTTGTGTGTGTACGGCAGCCCAGTGTGGCGTTCCCTGATCGCTGAGGTGGACCTGAAGAAGCAGAACTGGCGGTACTTTGGCGCCTGCCTGCTAGTGAGGATGAAACACAGCCTTCAGTTCCCCGGGGTCACCATAGGACACTGGAGGGTAGGCACACGCACACGCATACACACACACACACACACACACACACACACACGCGCGCGCATACACACACACGCATATATACATACAGAGGAGTCTGGAGGGTAGGCAGTCTTCATTTGTTTGTTTGGTTTTTATTTCCTTTATTTTTTGCTTTACATACATTGCATGGGGAATGGTTTTAATGTTCATAAATGCATTTCCTCTCTGTCACACACAAACACACACACACACACCAGGGCTAATAGTATTCAGGAATTGTGCCTGATTTCAGGCTTGGCAGTGTTTGGCTGTAAGAAGAAAATGTATAGGTCTAGGCCGAAAGTGTTCACTAGGAAAAGCTTGTCTGTGTGGGGTGTCGCTATGGTTGAGTTGAATCTCCATCCCTTCAGTGACAGGTCTGTAATTCGAACCTGTGACCCTCCAGACACGTGTCCATTACTTTATATACACACACACACACACGCACACACAGAGATTGCACATACATGTTCTTTTTTCCTTGTGTCTTTGTAATATGTTTTGTACTTTGTGGTGGAGACGTACTGTCATATTGTCTTTGTCAATGATGATGTTTTGTTCCCTCTCCCTTTTTTTTAACATGTGCTGCTCATCTTGTCCAGGGCACCTCACTGCCTCATCAGGTATGGTGTAGTATTGCAGTTGGACACTTCCAGTTAAGTGAAGCTTAAATAAAGCTTGTGGATATTTGGCAACACTTGATGATAATAACTACTCCATTTGAAGCATTTGTAAACTCTTAGTTACACTTTGTACATAATGTGTTAACCATTGTTCTTACATAATTTCTTAATTAAATCATTTATAAACGTATAGATCTACACCCATCTGTCTGCCTGGCTTTCTGTCTGTTGATCTTTATGCTACCTGCTTTATGCTACCCGCATCTCTGTCTGTCTGTCTGTCTGTCTGTCTGTCTGTGAGCCTCTCTTCAACTAAAAAGAACTAACAAGAAAAAATGTAAGAGCATTGGTTACCAAATGAGGAACAAAGTGCTAACTAAGAGTTGGCATGCTTCATAGGGAGTAGTTAACTAAGAGTTAACAAATGCTATAGGGAGGAGTTCTTATGAAGTGATGACTAAGAGTTAACATGTTTCAAAAGGAGCAGTCATTATGAAGTGTAACTGGGTATTTAAGTTTGTCTGTGTTTAGCAGACTCTTCTATCCAGATGGTTTTTTTCTTGGAAACTTTGAATTTGAACTGTGGTTGTCCACTTAGCCCCACTGTTTTTCAGTTTGCTGTTCAGACATGGACATTTGTGTCCAATCATTTTAATAAAGCTGGTACCCTCTGAATCAGATGGATTACTCTGTTACTGAGGTACCCCTTCCTCTCTTTACCCTCATTGGTAAAGTTGGACTCCTATTTGATGCAGGTGCATTAAGCAGGCTTAGGGCATCATAGGCCATTGGCCCATTCAGTGACTACAGCTGGACAAATAAATAAAAAGTAAGTAGAAAAAAATTTAGTGAATTGATTCGCCTTTGCCACAATTTGCTAGTTGGCAACACTTGATTACAGCAGCTATGCTAAGCTAAGCTAAGGTCAGTGCTGCCAGATTCGGATAATGGCTGGGTCCGCTAGAAAATGCCTGTACTCACTTATCCAGCTCTAGGGACTGCGGGGAGAGACTCCATGTCAGCTGGGGGTGGTGTATATATTATGTGAAATATTATGTGAAGCCTGTGCAGTGAGTCTTTCACATTGGTGTATGTGGGTGTCTCATTATTACAGTGTACGTAATGGGAAATGAGAGGATCTAACCATGTTTCACATAATACACATAATCATGAACAACATTGTTAGTAGTGATTGTGACATTTTTAGAAAGATGTAATTTGACATTTGTGTTTCAGCGCCACAGTGACCTTGTGTTCGTGAAGATGACCTTGCACTTTCACAAGCTGGTGGAGAGGAGTCTACTGGGGTCAATTACCTGGTATGAATTTCCAACAGACATGTGTGCCTTCTGTCTGTCTGTCTCTGTCTCTGTCTCTGTCTGTCTGTCTCTCTTTCTCTGTCTCTGTCTGTCTCTCTTTCTCTGTCTGTCTGTCTCTCTGTCTCTGTCTGTCTCTTTCTCTCTCTCTGTCTGTCTCTCTTTGTCGCCTGCTTACTCTCTCGCGCTCGCTCTCTCTCTCTGACGCACGCACACACACACACATACACACACACACACACAGATATGTGTGTACATACGGTGTTGTGACTGGCGGGGTGTGAAGTCTAGTTATAAGAGCAGTGAATATGTTTGTACAGGGCAGCAGATGGAGTGTCTGCTCCAGTCTGGGGTGCTCTGGGTGACATCTCCATCTCTTGGCCATTTCACAGACGGAGGAGAAAAAAAAACCACCCTCACTTTCTCCCAGCTGCCAGCTCCATGCCCATACACACACACACACACACACACACGTGCTCCAGGGTTCGGACATACACCCACACACAGACTCAGGCATAGAAGGCGAGCCTTTATTAGGTCCACTCTATGTCTGGCCACTGTCTCTTCGACTAAACACAGCTGAGGGGGCCAAACCACCTCCGAATGCTCTTTTTCTTTTCTTCTCTTTTTTCTTCTTTTTCTTTTCCCTCCCCTGTTCGATTTTGACGGCTGTTCTCTGTGCGACGTCCCCGCCAGCCCCTACATGTTGCCAGAGCACCAGCCCATGTTTGACGACATCGACCCGGACTACGGTCTCCACGGATACAAGGTGCACGTCGAGCTCCACGACATGGTCAAGCCCATCATGTCGGGCCAGTTCACCAGCCTCTTCTGCCACAAAGGTGAGCCACTTCCCCCAGGAACAGGAAGTGACAGGAAGCAGAAATATAAAAGTGTGTGTATGTGTGTGTGTGTGTGTGTGTGTGTGTGCAAAGATAACATTGACGTACAAAACATAAGCTATGACATTAAAGCAACGCTAATTTTTTTTTTTTTTTTTTCCAGCCCTAAAATAACGTAAAATAACGAGTCAGTTCTACTTGGGGAAACGGCACTTGTGAATTTCGCTTTGCGTCCCTCCATGGGCTGCAGGACTGAGTAAATGTGACCCTTTGTAGATGTGACCCACTCAGTTTGGTTAGGATGCAGTGTGTGATCGAAAACTACTTCTTTTTTTTTAATTGGGGGGTGGGGCAGGTTAAGAAAAGAAGTGTAGTCAAAACATCAAAATGAAAACGTGTTTGTGCATGAAGTTGCTATTGTATATATTACTATATAAGGGATAACGGCCGACCGGGCGACCAGTTCTGTGGAAATAATGGTGACATGGAGGCGAAGAACTCCGCGATGCGAAGTGAAGTTGCCTCCACCAAGTCATTATTTCCCCGGAATTGGTCACCATGAAGACCGTTATCCTTTTTATCTCCCGTTTATATTTATGATCTAATTTTATATGCATAAACCACTAAAATAAATGGTTGATTTTGCTACGTTATAGCATCCGTTAAGATAACGTAGAGCGTGGAATAGCCATTTAACTGTTCATTTGGCTCTGAGAGTTGTCATGGTTACCATTCATAAGTGCATTGATATGGAACGGTGATTAGAAGAGAATTCCATTGTTAATTTTAAGGCAGTACTGTGGCATGCTTGTTTACCACAGTTTGTTATTAGGCTTGTTGGTGTTTCATGACATGGTAAACTTTACAAAGAATGAATATTTATTAAAGCTAAAAGTATGGACATGTTTGAACACTTAGAAACCAGTTGGTGATATGTACATGTGTTTTTTGTTTACAGTTCTGAAATGTAAAGTGTTTTTGTTTTGTAATTTGTTTTTTTTTAGTTTAAAGTGTCAGTCACAAGCCATAATCTAGGCACGCAGTACATTATTTTGACAGCAGAGGGTGCTGTAGGCCTACATTAATCTCCTGGTATTGTAGTGTACAGCATGTTACAATACACACCTGTCTCTAGCAGACTCTCGTGTTTGTATTGTGAACCATGACCGTACTACTCACACCATACAGTCTGTGTGTACTCCCCTCAGACCACAGGTGGCGTGGGTGGGTGGATGTTCTCCTGACTTCCTGTCCTTTACTGTTTCCTGGTAGAGAACATCAGGGACGGCTACATCACCTTGAAGGCCATTCACAGAGACAAGAAGTGGCAACACACGGCCTTCACCGACAAGCTGTGTCTGAAGTGGCAGAGCGAGGGGCTGCGGGGGACTATGGAGGTACGATGACTATGTCCGTTTGCCTCATCAACCCAAGCACACTGAGATGGTGGAAGTATGATGTTTATGTCTGTTTACATCATTAACCTGCGCTCTGAGAGTGTGGAGGTATGATGCTTATGTCTGTTCGCTTCATCAACCCGCAACCCGATCAGCAGTTTGGGAATCTTGGCTGTTATAGGCCGGGCAGAGCATGATGGGAATGCAAAGAAAGAAAATGAGCTTTTGTTATTACTTCATTGCAATCTTTCAGCCATGTCATATTTCAGATGCCTTTGGATGTTTGTTGAGCTTATATTGCATGTTTAGTCAAATTATATTGCAATTTTTTATTTGTTGTTTTTCATTTTGGTACAAATGTACTAAAAATGTAATTAAAAGAAGATGAAGAAAGATTAAAATATAGGGAAGACGAGCATTGAAACAAAGGCCAAATATTAACAATAAAAAATGTAAAAGTTAACTTTTCACAGTTTTCATGAGGCACTGAGATATTGAGTCATACTGTAAAGTCTTTTAAACTCCTACCTCTCCACAGTCCTCACCTGTCCTTAATCCGATGTGGTATTTTAAGCTAAGTCTGTCTAGGTGGTAAATCTGCTAATAGAAAGACCAGTTGCTTAACTCTGTCTGCAAAGCAAAGACATATGACTCTTTTGGTAGGAGATTTACAACTTGAATCAAGCCACAATGATCAGTAATCCTGTTTGTCTAACAGGCACTTTGCTCCTAATGGCCCATAATGTGATTTGCTAATTGATATTGTGTAAAACTTTGTTTTATAACAATGTAAAAAAAAAAAAAAAAAAAAAATCAGGTGCTGTTAGATCAGATGGCAGTTTCTAACCATCATATTATTAAATCATTAACAATTGTCTAGTTTTGCCATTTAAACATTTCTAAACAAGGCCCTGCTTGTGTGTGTGTGTGTGTGTGTGTCTGTCTGTGTATGTGTCCGTGTGTCTGTGTCCGCGCAGAACTGTTGTGTGGTGAACGTCACAGTGCTGGACGAGTCTGACACCCCCTTCTGGTGTGTGTCCTCTGCGGTGACGGTCAGCCCGGCGGAGGAAAGTGGCTCGTACGACTACAGGGGGCAGCCATACCTGATTCAGCACCGCGACCCCGGCGGGAGGCTGTACATGGACCTCATCTGGATGGAGGAGCTGGGCCAGTACTTCCTGGTCCGGTTCAATGTTTGCCTGCCTGTTGCCAAAATCAACAGGCTCTACAGGCGTGACTACTAACAACGGCACCACTTGTGTGTAGCGGGTTTTATTTGTATAAGTCTTACGATTTTTGTATAAGTCTTACGAAGTTTTGTGTTGATGGTTCGAGAGTAAAACTGACAATAACACTTAAGGTTTTGTAACCATGTGTGTAGCGTAAAATAATTATTTTGTGTTGGTTTGTCTACAGTTGAGTTCAGTTTACTAATTTTGTAATAAGGACAAAACCATTGAAACCTAGCTTTGTTTTGGATTAAAACAATGGTGTATTGTATTTCTGGGAGTGTTGTTTTCTTTCTTACCCTAACCTTGTTGTCTTACCTATTTGAAACAAAAACAAAACAAATAGTTTCCCCATTGTGTATGGAACTTCTTTTTAAAGTGTTTCATTCTTACACTAATGTGCGCTGACTGACACAGTATTATAATTAAGGTCCATGACATGAGAGACTAATGGTAGAAAAATTGGCGTGCTGCCGAGGCAGTTACGCAAGTCCCTTCAGATAAAAATTGGCTTTAACGATGACACCGTGACACTCATATCTAGTTAAAAGAGTATTTGGCTGAGATCACTGGTTGGAACAAACCGCATGTGTCAGAGCTGCTGATGGGTGAGTTCAAACAAGATGGCGGATAACTCCCGGCACTCTTTAATGCAACAAGGTCATGCTGACCGTGCACAAGATGCTATTTTTAACACTTTTTACGAAGCGCTTTAGCTTTAGAGGAAATTCCATTATTTTTTATTATCTGCACTGGAGTGTGTGTGAGAGAGATGTGTGTGTGTAAGAGAGAGTGAGCCAGGTGTGTGTGTGTGTGTGACAGAGAGATGTGTAGTTGAGGTTATTGTAAGTTCACAAGGGATATTTGTTCCAGCCAAGTCAATGAATCAGCTAATCCTTAAGTAGCACACCTTTTCAGCCATGTAGATGAGCTAATCATTGAAATCACCTGTGTTAAGAGCACAGGCAGAAGGAATATGTGGCAGCAGGACGTTTACTTTCTCAGTCCGGTTTGTCTATCTCCGCTCCTGCCTTCCATTTCTCTGTTGTTCCCATGCCAACCAGTGCAACTGCCCTATTTAGGCCAAAGCCTGCTAACAGGTTGTTATCAGACCCAGGCCTTTTGGGCTGAGTAGGAGTCTACATCTCACCATATTCAGTTTTTTGGAGTTCAACTTTCTTTCGTTCAGCGGGGGTAAATTAGCCCTCTGTATTCTTGCTCTGCACTCTTAGGTTGGTTGGCTAATGGCTACTCCTAGAGCCCTTGAGTACTGAAATCAGCGGTCTAAGGGCATGAAGTGGAGCATAACATAGCTGGTGCCTTTGTTTTTCTAATCCTGTCCTGGGAACATGTCTCACTTCACTGCCCTATAAAGGCAAAGTGCAGTAACTATGTGAACATAGAAACTGAGCTTTAAATGCCTTTAAAGTTATCACACTGCCCAATACATCAAACATGTTTTAGGTATGGTAGTGGTGATGCTTTTATGTACGTACATTCTTAATAGGAAGAAGCATGAGATTTAGTCAGAACACAAAGGAGGTGTTATAAAGTCAGTTTCCAACTATGCAGTTACTGCAAACAGAAGGAAAGAATCCCAGGTCCAGGCACTCAGTCGATCAAAAAGTCCGAAAGAGTCTTTATTGTTGGACTGCTGCATTAAAAAACCAACAGGTGTCGGCCCTACGGCCTTCATCAGCTGTGTAACAGGCGCCAAAGCCAGTCTAATTATGTCATTACCCTCAGGTGTAGTAGTCTAGGCCATGCAGATCACTCCTTGGCCACAAGGGGCAGTGATCAAACCTTATGTGGCCTATTAGTGACAGATTAGTCTGTAGAAAATCAAAGTATATGAAGCATAGTTGGCACATTGCTTAACATGATGCATTTACAGTCCTAGAGAAAGATGATTAACTGTAAAAATTAATATATAGACACAGGTTATAAGTTTACTCTGTTCACAAAAGTCATTAATAAATGCAAATAAATATCATTAGGATCAGTAAGTCAAAGTACATTGCAAGCAGCAAGCAATTCACATTATTACATTACGATCAGAGTAGGATCAAAGGAGCTACAAGAAGGGAGACAGGTCAAACAGTTACTGCCTTTCACACAGTTACTGTCTTTTGCCTCTGTAGGGCTCAATAATCCTGCGCTACACTCCTCATACACCGAACACCCCTTTAGAAAGCGACGCACACAATCCTCACAGCTGTTTATGACCAATCAGGGGGGTCCTGGCTGCGTTGCGTTGCCGTGCCGTGCCGTGCTGTGCCAAGAGGCCCTCACGGCCACTCTCGCGCGGTCAAAGTCACCGGGTCGGACTGATGAACAGGTGGCCGAGGGTGCGGAATCAGTCACGGCTGATGGTAATTGCAGCCTGACCTGATGTTGGCTGGGAGCGTCTCTCCACTGATGGGTAGTGTGTGTGTGTGTGTGTGTGTGTGTGTGTGTGTGTGTGGGTGGGTGGTTGGGGGCTTCTGTTTACCACGGATGCAGCGTGTCCTTGATAAAGGGTCACTCTCTGCGGAGAAAAGTAGGGGATTTTATTGACACGTTTAGGGCATAAATATTTCAAACAAAGTGATTACAGGAGAATTCAGTCACACCTTGCTTGACTCTCTTTTGCATTCGATATCAACTCAGGTTGTTTTGTTTGTTCTTTCCCACTAGGTGGCAGACTTGTACTCTTGGAGGAGGGAGGCATTTGTAAAGTCACCGTTATAAGGCTTGAATTGGGTGGCACTGTATAAAGCACAGAGCAGAGTAGGCTCTCCAGTCAAACTCACATAATAACCATACTGAACTGACACGGAAAAACCTACACAAATAAATAAGTGTTGTGGACAATAAGATCAGCTCAAAAATGCATCATATCCCCCTCTAAGCACTCCCGCTCCTACAGTCCATTCGCTGGTCTGGGGGTAACAGTGTGAGTGGCATTTGGGGCAATTATGGACTTATGGGTTGAGAAGTGACTGAGAGGTGGTCTCACCCTGGGCGTAAAACACTATAGAACCGCCACTGACCCTGAGCATGGTACCGTCCTCACACAATGCTCTCCAGGAGTGCCTGTCAGGCTGTCCCCCTGCTCACACGTGTGAGGGGTTAAATACATGTACTGAATGTCCGTTTGCTCACAATGACAAATGGGAATCACTTTTCACTTTTATTCGGTTGCCATGGTGCTCTATGCTAAACTAGCCTGGTAAACCAGCCCCTCGTACTTCGCTTCGTTTTGTACAGAGGGTCTGGCGCAGGTGTCATTGAAATGGCTGGTTGTAGGCAGAATCCTTCCTAGCCAAATCAACGCATAGAGCAAGTGTTTGTGAGCGTTCATGAGTGTTAGTTGTTAGTTTGTTAGTTTCCGGAAAGCTTCATAACTTCCTATATGTTAATGTTTGGGTAAGGGCAGATCCAAGAGTCCACACCTCCAGGAAAAAAACATTTCTCAATATAGCACAGCCAAACCCTCTGTACAAAACCAAGTGAAGTGGGCTGGATTACCAGGCTAGCTCTAAACTAGCTCTCTGGTGTTTTCAGTCCTCCATACTGCAGGCCTGCAGCTTGTCACATACAGTACGTGCAGTACTGTGAGTTTGGTTTGTCACATTCAATTTGAAATCTTCTTCCCACAATCACTGAACAATCCCCTCGCCGCCCAGCTGCCAGATTGTAATTTGCTATAATTTCACACACATCTTGAGTCATGGTTAGCCAAGCAAGTGTTATCTCAAGTGATGCCTCAGAATGTGTGTGTGTTTGTGTGTGTGTGTGTGTGTGTGTGTGTGTGTGTGCGTGTGTGTGTGTGTTGTTTTCTCCCATTCAGTGTAAATAATTAGCTGTAAGAGGTCCAATTACGAGCCTTTTTTTTCTAGTGGGGCCTCTGCAGACTTGTTTGTGATGGAAATTGCTTCCATTTCTTAGTTTTGCTGATGCAAATGGCGTCCCCCGTGAGTGACCAGCTGGCTCCCAGCCTAATCATTCTTTGAAAATATTGTTTGCACTCACACAGTCACACTCACACAGGTAGTTAGCAGATCAGTCGGACCAGCCCTGTTCTGCACACACTTACACATTTTCTTACAAAGTGTTTTCCAAGTTAAGACCAATGACTGTATATAATTTATTTATGTACACGGTCATCGGTTAAGGCTCTCTTTTTGTGGATTGCACTAGATTTCTCAGCCAAACTGGGAAAACATTAAACACCGCTATTTTTCACAGAATTTTGGTGTGTAAAATCTATACGCACAAGCACACACACACACACACACACACACACACACACACACACACACACAGACACGTCTGTGTAGAGTGCTTTGCTCTAGACTGCACACAGACTCAGGCACTGACAAAGGTCTGTGTAGACTGCACACACAAACACACACACACACAGGCCGGACCAACAGAAACGAGAAGACAGAAGCAGTGTTTCATTTTCATAGTGGTGTTTCATTTTTCATGCAGAGAGAGGCTCTTCCCTATCTATCTGAGAACTATATATAATGTAACAGATAAGTACATGCTGCCTTTTAAAGATTTACTGCCCATGGTGCATTGAGGTTCTCCAGAAGCATAGAAGAACAGGCTTTTGAATAAGAGCATATTCTCAGAGGAGTTCATTGTTATAGTGTAGTGTCAAGCACTTGTAGAGATTTGACTGATCTCAATATGGATCACAGATGTAATGTAAAAACCCCCTTTGATATTTTCTAAGACCTCTTTCATGCTACAATTAAAGAATAACTGTTATATTATTCCTGTTACACAGACAACCCTTGAGACCCTTTATGATAAATGTTTTAGAAAGTTTGATGTCGTACATGAAACAACATGGTTCAAATCAGCTGCATGCAGGAATACTTTGAGGTATTTTTTTTATAAGCACCTAGTCTTGATATTCTCTTCAAATTCTTTAAGGACAGTAACACATACACCAGAAAGCATAAAATGGGTAGGGCCAGAAAAAACATTAGGTGGGTAGGCCTGCAGCCCAAAACACAGGTTATTTTTATTACAAACAGCCAATCGAACTTAAAATGCATAATCTGGCCCAACTGCCACAGTTATGCATCATGTTGTTAAAGATTGTCGAATACTGTGCCTGAGTCAGGCATGACATTGGATTTAGTCACAGCACACAGCAGCCCAGGAGAAGCTTAATCAACAGGTCACGGCATCAGTCATATCAGAAAGAAGGAGGTTGCCGTGCTAGCAGGGGTGGCGCTAAGGGGGGGTAGATTAGGACGATTCAGGGGGCCCAGAGCTTCACAGGGGCCCGCAGCGCACTATGATATCATTGGGGTGGAGGCCCAAAATAATTTTCTGTCAGGGGGCCCACAATTTGTAACAGCGCCCCTGCGTGCCAGTGAGTCGTTATAAGTTTTGGATATTATGTAACTACTTTCTGGCCACTCCTTGCTGTTGTTTTAAACAGATGATTACAGATGAAGTTTGTTGGGGCCCTGGGAAAAAATTGTTTCAAAACTGTCATCAAAAATTGTATCATCACTGCTGTAGTCTAAAGTTTTAGTCAGTCCTCTGGGGCCCTCTAGTGGTGTGGGGGCCACCAAGCAGTTGCTTGTGTTGCCTTTTTGACAAACGGCGCCTCTGGCTTCAGATGATTCCTGTGTCACTGACAGAGGTAGAGGCCCGTGTGACATTCTCCGGGAAACTTTGTTGTTTGTCACCCCGGCGGACTAATTAAGCTGCATGCTCACTCCATCTGGACCTTGTTCCAGCAATTACACCGCTGCCATCGCCCATTCCACGGGTGCGGTAATGAGGCCGACCTCTTCGCCGTCTGTCACCGCATGTTGTGCCATCCATTTACAGAGGAGGGGGGGTGGGGTGTTGGGTTAGTAGGGGCTGGGGGGGGGGGGGGGTTGGGATGGGGTCGGATGGATTGGGGGGGGGGGGGGGGGGGGGCGGGCTTGTGGTTCGGCCGAGCCGACAGCTAATTGTCACACAGGTTAATCACCACGGGGCTAAAAGCCAACACGTGGGTGTGTGTGTGGAGAAGCAAAACACTGTACATGCTTGAGAGTGGACACGTCAGCCGCACCGTGGCGATCCATCTCCTCTCCGCTGGACGTGCAGTACGCCGACGCAGGCTGGCCCCCTTCCAGCTCGGGTCAGCTGACACACTGACAGACACCAAATTGACACGTCAGGCGACCTCAGAGGACACCAGCGGCGCCTCTCTGACTCCAGTTTGAACCCGAGGCCTCGAGAGCCAACCCAGCCTGTCTCCTATCCCATTCTCTCCCACACCCACCCTCCCTCCCAGACACCCAGCCACCCACCCCCGCTCCAACCAACTCCCCAGATCCCAGCTCCACTGCCGGGGAAGGCTCAGGCTGTGGTGCAGCCTCCTGGGCGGCTGTATTGTAACAGGCTTATTATGCACAGCCAGTGTGCTCTGATTTAACCTCCCGACTCTAAAAGCGCTCATCAGGCCCACACAACTGCGGCGAAATCTCATTAAATTTCTGGAAGTATTGCAACCTATAGCCACCGGGCCGCTTGCACGGATATTACACGAGGTGCTGGCATGTGTGTCTTCTGCATTGCAGAGCTTTTGTGCTAGGAAACAGCATTATTAGTTTCAAAAGCTGTATGTTCCCTAGGAAGTTAAAGTGGATTTTTAATTTTTAAAATTGATTTGCCTCTGTGAATATGGTTGCCTCTAACACTGTGGTCACCTGACCTTAGCACTACACTTGACATCGTTTTCACTCTGCGCAGTTGAATCTATTATTAACATATTTCCCTACTTGGACTGTTCAGTCCAGTCCTTCATTTAATATTATTGTTTATATTATATTACTATGTATATGAGTTTGGCCACAAACAGTCTCTGCACTTCTCCTGTATTGCTGTTGGCTGGATGAGAGCAGATTTTTCGGTAACAGGGTTAGGGAAACTCTTGGCGGCACATAAACTGAGCACACCCCCACTTCACAAAAGGGAAGGCCTCAACACCCCCCCCCCCCCCCCCTCAGTGATCCCTCAGGAGAAGAGACCCCCCCCGAATGTACTCCTTTTTGTGTGCAGCACCTACACTGACTACAGTGCAGTGTTCGTCTTTTATGTTTGTTTATGTTGCTAAAACCTGGCTGCGTCGCCTGCCAAGACTACCTCCGTGCTCTCACACCCACTACCACCACCCCAACCCCCCACCACCCCGAAGCCCCAAACACTCCACTTGTGACAGTTACTGTACTGCAGGCACTTGGCAAAGCCCTGATGCCACTGGCTGGTGCTCCACGTTGCGTGCCATGGTGTGGTGCGTGGCGTGATGCCCCACAGTGCGTGGAGTGGTGTGGTGTGGCGTGGCTTTGCATGGCGTGGCGTGGCATGGCGTGGCGTGGTGTGGCGTGGTGTGGCGTGGCGTGGCGTGGTGTAGAACAGTATTCCAGAGTGCCACTGAGTATCATACCTGGAATATCAGCATCCTTTCCCATGCACACTTTAATCGATATTCCAATCCACTCTCAGGTGGCAGAGCAAGAGGTGTGTGTGTGTGTGTGTGTGTGTGTGTGTGTGTGTGTGTGTGTGTGTGTGTGTGTGTGTGTGTGTTGTGTGTGTTTGTATGTTTAGTTATGTTTGTGTCTGAGGAGCATTATTTATGCTTATTCTTTTTAGAACCAAACAAACCATAAAGTCAGATCCTTTGTCTTTGAATAGCGGGTAAAGCAGTAGAATCAGGGTTTTTTACTGAATCGAGGCCAGTTTAGGCTTT
>CM059285.1:24782999-24787999 GCA_030347295.1 Setipinna tenuifilis
ACCATTACATCCACCAGACATTACAGTGCTGAATGACACCTGTGGCACTGCCAATGTCACCGTAAGTTGTTCTGAATAGAGTGTCAGCTTCATGACAAGCAGTGTGACATGCACTGCCACACAGTCTCTGAGTCTCTACCGAAACGCCCTAACTCATGCCTACTGTGCACCCATGTGTCTGTCACAGTCTCTACCGAAACACCCTAACTGATGTCTACTATGCACCCATGTGTCTGTCACAGTCTCTATCAAAACGTCCTAACTCATGTGTACTGCACACCCATGTGTCTGTCACAGTCTCTATCGAGATGCCCAAACTCACGTCTACTATGCACCCATGTGTCTGTCACAGTCTCTATCGAGATGCACTAACTCATGTCTACTACGTTTACTACGCACCCATGTGTCTTGGTCTTGTGGGTTTTACAGTAGCCGGATGATTCATATGGTGATACAACCATTTACAAACATACTTTGAAGACAAGGCTCCAATGGCGGAAGCACATACTACTACTAAAGGCCTCAATCACGCACCGGATAAAATACGAGTACCATGGACACATTTACGCCTACATGCGCCCACCTTGGCACCTCTTCCTTCCCAGCTTTGATGTGCTTACTGGCCTTGAACAGTGAGACCCCAACCAGACGTAAGACAATAAACACAAGATTTACCCCAGTATGGGGTTAACGAAAATCAGCAATGTATTCTGTCCACCCCCCACCTCACACACACACACACACACACAATCACATGCTATTATGGACACAGAAAGAATGCTTGCATTTATCTTTTGTCCCTTTTTAAAACATGCTGACACCGTTGTCATGGCAATTCCTTGTGCTACTCCATCACATCACTTAACTGTGCTCTGCACAAAAGAGCTGTATTTCCAGTGACATATGTTGCAGTAGTCAGGCAGCTACAGTATGAGGAGAAAAGGCATTATGAGATTATAAGAGATGGAAGAGGTTTGGGGCACACTGCTGAACTATTACGTGGTGTATGTTCAGCCTCCTGCATGCTGAAGATCTGCTCTAAAAGCCTGCTGATGCACCCTGACACATAGTCCAGCACAGATTTCAGTGGAGACCCACCCACCATACACACACACTTACCCATACACACACACACACTCAGCCATACACACACATACACACACTCCCTTACCCATACACACACACACACACACACACACACACACTCACTCACCCTTACACACACACATAAATGATGAGATGTCAGTGGAGACCCTGCTTGACTGAGACCAGTTGTGCTGAGACATTCACAGCAGCTCAAACAGCTAAGATTCACTGGTGTATTTTCCCAGCATGCATTCTGTTTTGGTGAGTGGCCTCCTGTCCACAGGAAGAGGACGCATACAGGAAGCCTTTTCCTTTGTGTTGCAGTTCCAAAGCCTCTAAAATCAGTAAGAAAAGCCACATGCCCGTTCCCCCCCCTTTTCCATTACAAGCATCTTTCTGAAAACACACTTGAAAGTAATGATGGTAACTCTGACGTTTACGTGTTTGAGTGTGCATGTGTGTATGTCAGGGGTGGAAATGAACTTTGCAAAATGTGAACTTTTACCAGCCACTGACAAATAAATGCTGTAAATAATGCTAATGTAATGCTAATAAATTACTATTTTGTGTCCAAAATTTACCAGCCAATTTCATATTTTAGCGGCACTTGGCTGGTGCGAATTTCCATCCCTGGTGTTGTGTGCTCAGTCAGTCTAAGGCTCTCTTCCTGATTCCAGGCACCTGGTGATTTATCGTAGTATTTTGATTAATGCTATTTCCCCTGCTGTGTGCAAGAATGTGAAGCATGAAACACTTAACTAAGGCGCTGGCATTTGGCACGGGTGACTAAGCAAGGGTGATAATCCACGAGGTGACGTATTTCCCTATCATCGTGTGTGTGTGTGTGTGTGTGTGTGTGTGTGTGTGTGTGTGTGTCTCTGTGTGTGACTGAGTAGGTGTGTGTCTGTGTGTGTGTGTGTGTGTGTGTGTGACTGAGTAGGTGTGTGTCTGTGTGTTTTTGTGTGTGTCTGTGCGTGTGACCAAGTGTGCGTGTCTGTGTATGACTGAGTAGGTGTGTGTGTGTGTGTGTACATGTCTACAAGTGTGTGTGTGTGTGTGTGTATAATAAGAGGCCCATCCCCTTCGCTCGGTGATCAGGATTGATTCCCGCATATGCAGAGAGTGTAGCAGGCGTGTTCTCGGTGTGTGTGCCCATAAAGGCCGCTGTGTGAGTGTGATGAACGAGTGCTAGTTATGCCACTTGATGGGCCATTTTCCTCCTAACTCGCAAGGCTGTGAGCTGCACAGCGCAAAGAAAGAGGAAGTGTTGAGCTTGTATGTGTGAGGGGTCCCTTCCCTCTATAGAGACCTCTGCAGAGAGGGTCATTTACAGTGAGTGTGACTGTATTTCCAGCAGAAATTTAAAGTGAGTTTATGATATTATTGTTTATTATGATATTATTGTTTACTAGGGCACATTGCATAAGTATACTACATACGCTAGTGCACTACACTCAAGCATACTACACAGAGCAGTGCTGGTATGCAAAGCTAAAAGGCAGTAACTGCATAATCTTTCAAACTGAGTTTAGACTGGAAAATGATTTTATAACAACCTCCTCTTGTGACTAAATCTCTTGTATCTCTTGTTTCTGTTTTTCTGAAAGTGCATAAAAGCATCACCACTATTATACCTACAACATGTTTGACGGGGCAGTGTGACAACTTCAAAGGCATTTTCTCAGTTTCTGTGTACACGTAAGTTACTGCACTTTGCCTTTGTAGGCCAGAGTGTATATGGCCCATTAGCATACTACAAAGAACAGTATGTGGTACATGAGCATAACTATAAGGAGAGCGGGATGTAATTAATGTAAAATGTAAACGGTACTACCCCCCATAAAAAAGCAGAGCCCTCCAGTTATGGAGGGGTAATGCACCCTGTGCATTAAGTGCCATACCATATAGAGGGAGCAGGGGCGAGGAAGATATGAGGAATGGCCACAAGAAGGCATTGAAGGACCATCTGAGTCTCTCAGCCTTGTGTGTCTGTGCTGGGGTGGGAATGGGATTGAGTGTGTGAGTGTGTGCATTGGATACTATGCAGAGTGATGGTGAAAGAACAATAAATGATGTTGGATGTCCCCAGTTTGTGTCTCAGTCATGCTCAAGTAGAGTAGGTAAATAATGTGAGGGCATGTCAAAGGTACTGGAGAGTACCGGAGAGTACTGGAGAGTACTTTGGAGAGTATTTTTTCTGAGAGTTTATTTGTTTGACAAAATGCAATGCTAGTCAGGAGGATAACTGGTTTCTGTGGCTGATGTAAAAAAAATAACATAGAATACAGTGTGTTTATGTGCAAGCAATTACAACCAAACAACACAATGTGAGTGTGAGTGCGTTTGTATCCACACATGCAACAGATTACAGTCGTCACTTGTGTTTTTATAATTGCACATAATTGCAAGATCTGTTTTTTGTACATACCGTTGGTCAGAGTGTGAATTATATACATCCATAATCGTGAGACTACCTTCTACATTTACTTTAATTACATTAATATGTTGGTACCCCCTAACCCTGCTAGTTTTGTGTCCTTGGGGGGTACTGTGGCTTAATTAGGGGGTACCGTACCTCCAAGTATCCCCTGTAATTCAAATTATGCCGTTGACCTTTGATTTTGGCACACTGATGTCCTCCTCTCGCCCCCCTGCCTTGGCTGTGTAGATCACCCTCTTCCTCTTTCCTGTTTAATGTTCCGTATGGAAGACATAGGTTTCAAGTTTAAGTTTCCTTATTTGACGATCAATCCCATTATTAATCCCATGGTGATATGTGTCATCCAGTAGTTTATTTTCTGTAATTTTATTTGCAATAAATATATATGCGCATTAACTTTGGGTTATTTGTGTTAGCTGACTTATAAATGTGTTATTATTTATTATGCAGTGTCTGATGTCGTGTGGGCGCTAGTCTTATTGTGCGTGCTGTTGCTGTTAGCAAGCTGGAGGACTCACTGGTGTTTTCGTGTGCTTTGCTCAGAAAATACATTTTAACAGAAATACCACGTTGTTTGGGTCATCATTCAAAAACAAAAAAACATGACTCATTTACGTGATTACACATGCATGTCTGTGTGTGTGTGTGTGTGTGTGTGTGTGTGTGTGAACATTTCTCTGTGTATTTCTGTGTGTGCATTTCTGTATGCCTGGCTGTGTGTGTGTGTTTGTTTGTGGGTTGTGTGTGTGTGTGTTTGTGCGTGTGTGTGTTTGTGTGTGTGTGTGTGTGTGTATGTGTGTATGTGTGTGTGTGTGTTTGTGTGTTTGTGGGGGGTGGGGGTTTGTTGGGAACGGAAATTAAATGTTGTGAACCACTTGACATCTCCCAGGGTAACCAAGGCCAGTTCTTTCTTCTCATCATCTCTGCTTCTGCCTGCTGCAGTGGCCTCTCTCTCTCTCTCTCTCTCTCTCTCTCTCTCTCTCTCTCTCTCTCTCTCTCTCTCTCTTTCTCTCTCTCTCTCTCTCTCTTTCTTTCTTTCTCTCTCTGTGTCTCTCTCTCTCTCTGTCTCTCTCTTTCTTTCTCTCTCTCTCTCTTTCTTTCTCTCTCTCTCTCTTTCTTCCTTTCTTTCTCTCTCTCTCTGTCTCTCTCTCTCTCTCTTTCTCTCTCTCTGGGAGCCTGTGGGAGTTGGAGTCTCAGTTTCTCTCTTTCAGTGGTCTTCCAGAGACAACATCCCTCTCTCACTACATTGGCCTTGTGCTCACGAGTCATCAGTTTTTTTTCTCTTCTTCTTTTCCTCCCTCTCCTTCTCCCTCTCATTCTTTCTCTCTCTCTCTCTCTCTCTTTCTCTCTATCCCCCTCTCTCTCTCTCTCCCCCTCTTTCTCTCTGTGTGCAACCTTGGTGAGGCTAAACACAAAAAGCATCTCATTAGGGAATATTACCTAGCAGTCACAGGACAACATTCATCAACGTCAC
>CM059285.1:24792999-24810499 GCA_030347295.1 Setipinna tenuifilis
AGGCTGCAGGAAGCCCTCTGTAATGCGCCAAGGCCTCCGCTTGCCAACAGCGATGCCAGAGCCTCTCCATACGCCCCTACTGCCTCTACTGCCTCTATGCCTCTACTGCTACACCACACTACACTGGCCTCCAGCGCTGCTCCTGCTTGCTGCATTCTTGCTCAGTGCCAAAGCACTGGAGCTCCGCATATACCCAACTCTCCTATCCCAACTCTGTTTATGCTTCATCTTTTCACCATTTATTTATTCTCTGTTGTATTTAGTAAAGAGGATAGTGGTGCGCACAGCCAAAAAATAGGTGGTGGACAGCAAAAATATACACATCTCAACCAAAATGGAATGCCAGAGCCTCTCCATAGGCCCCTACTCCTACTGCTACACCACACCACACTACACTGGCCTCCTGCTTGCTGCATTCTCTTCACAATTTATTTATGCGTTATTGTATTTAGTGAAGAGTATAGTGGTTTATTTAGTTAAGAGTGTATACATACAAAAAATAGGTGCCGGACAACAAAAATATACACACCTGAAACGGAATCGGAATGTCCGCACACTGGCTCCCATTTAGTTTTTTTTTTCATTTATAATTATTTTTTATTTATTTTTTTACTTGTGGGGATTGTTAAAAACTAAAAACTAAACAGGAGGAAGTGTATATTTAGTCACATATACCGTATATTAGCTTGTTTGTATGTACCGGTATGTGTGCTTGTTATTTTATTAAGTTACGTGTGTTTTAGCTTGTTTGTATATACTGGTATGTGTGTTTGTCTGTTATGGGTTTTGGTGCAATCCTATTATTCTGTTAGAGATTTGTGACTTAGACTTGGAGACTCGTAAAACCACTAATTAAATTCACCTCATTATATTTATATAATTTAATCTCAGCTGTGCATTTGTAGGGAGAAAAAAAGCGAGCTTCCCCCTAGCGTGTAATCTCGTCACTGTGTGTGTGTGTGTATGAGTGTGTGTGTGTGTGTTCATGTCTGTGTGTATACGCATGTGTGTGTGTGTATATGCATGTGTGTGTATGAGTGTGTGTTCATATGTGTGTGTATATGCATGTGTGTGTGTGTTGGTGTGTGTGTGTGCATGCACCATACAAGCACATATGTAGCTTGAGGACTTATTCGTCACTCACGTCACGTGACGATAACCGGCGTTAGCACGTACGGCGCCGACGGCCCTGCTGCATAGTAGGCGCCCAAATCAAGAGTGACAGCACGTAATGAAGACAAAGGGTATTATTCAACGCCTCGATTTCACACTCAGCAACATCTGGCCGTGGGGGCAGAGGCGGCGTGTACGGCACTAGCTGGCTGACGCTGGCATTGTCGCCAGCTCCGCTCATGACCAAAGTAAGGTCAAATCTCAGGCGCTGTAATTAATTTCCCTCGTTGGGGGAGTGTGGAGTGTGTGTGTGTGTGTGTGTGTGTGAGGGGGGGGGGGTGGTGGTGGCCGTATTGTTTGATGATCCGTGACTCTACTGCAGTCAGTGTATGCTGTATAGATCCCATGCTAATGCTAATGTCTTCATGTTAAAGCCACGCTGCTGGTTGGTTGGTTGGTTGGTTGGTTGTGGTAGCGGGTTGGGGGGATGTAGGGGGACGTTTTGGAAATGAAGGTGCCAAGATGGACAGACTCATCCTCTTATGGGCCACAGGGGCTCTGTGCTCTCCTTCAGTTTGTCAAATGTTAAATCTGTTAACGTTTACTGACCAATTCATGCGATACACATTAAATATTCCCTCACATCTGCTAACGACTAATGATGAGGCAAATGTATCATTTATGCTAACTGGACATGGCAGTGAATGAATGTGTGTGTGTGTGTGTGTGTGTGTGTGTGTGTGTGTGTGTGTGTGTGTGTGTGTGTGTGTGTTGGGTGGTGTCAGTGTGGGTGTGTGTGTGGGACTGATTGCTTCCGTGTTGCCATATATTGCCAGTACTGACCGTTCCTTCATACTACTACAGGGCCCTCGCAGGCCGAATGAATGAATGAATGAATGAATGAATGAATGAGAGAGTGGGCAAAGGGAAAAAAAAAGAATCAAAATGAATCAAAGAAATTAGGAAGAAGGAGGGAAAGAAGATGGCTGACCTCCATGATAAGGAACGCGTTCCATTCACACAAAGGGCCTCCCAAGGGCCCCCCAAAGGGCAGATGGGCCTAAGGGTGTTTTCACATATGGCTCCCTTTAAACGAACCACACTCAGTCCCCTAAAAGTGGACCAAGAAATGGACCAACAGTAAACAAGCTCAGTTCTGTTTGTGTTCACATTGTGAAAGAAGACCGAGTTCTCTTTCTGGTCCACTTAAGCTGGATGGAGCCTCAGTCCTGTCCAGTCCTCAGTCCTTAGTTTCTGTTCACACTGTAGCTTCTCTAGAGCTCTGAGACCGTCACTTCTTGGCATTCTCAACAATTTTGCTGCTGCTTTTTGAATGCAAACATGTGACCTGTCTATGGGAAGCTTAGAATGTCGTAAAACTGTGCACAAAAGGCAAAGTGAACCCGGAGCGCTATGTGTACACACTGCGCAGGTTAGGCAAACCGTACAGCAGACGTTTTAGTGAACCAAGATCGGTTCATTTGGGTTCATTTTAAAGGGGTCTGAGTGCACTTACAGTGTTCACATATAGGCCTATAATGCTCAGTTAGTGATCTGAGTTCACTTTAAACACTGAAAGGGACCAAGTGTGAAAACACATTAAGTCTGAAACAGGTGTCTAAAAGCCGGTCTGTTATTCTCTAGCTCTGAGGCCTCCTACACAGGCCTTTGGCATTTATTTTTCAACTTTATTTATTTATTTTTTACTACTTGCTCGTAGGAAATGTGGGACAGCCACTATCAGTTGTTTTGATAGGCTTTGTTTTCCTGTCAGATTGAGGTGCGTGCTGTCCCAGATATCGAAGCCATGACATCTTTAAGGCTGCTACAGACATTTTTTTTAAATCCAACACCCTAAAGTTTCCAAGATAACAGAACAACGATTTAGCCAACTTGTGTAACACTTTATTTTACTTTTTTTGTGTACATACATGTAACAACATGTTTTATTATGTACTTGCACTGTACATACCGAACACTAACCCTAACCCTATGGTACAGTGTAAGTACATGATGTTACATATTGTTACACACCTAACTGATGTAACAAGCACAGTATTATAAAGTGTAACCCACATCAGTACTGCCCTACAAGGCCAAAAGGCTGTGACATACAGTATTTTGTCAAAGCTGAGTTTGGACTGGAAATCAACTTCATCACACCTCTTTTTCACCATCAAATCTCTTGGATCTTGCTATTAAGAAAGCACCAAAAAACATTACCACTATTATACCTACAGCATGTTTGACTGAGCAGTTTAGGGCATGAAGGCATTTTTCTCAATGTTAATGTTTGTGTAGTTACTGTTCTTTGCCTTTGTAGGGCAGGCAACTACCTATGTAACAGTCTCACTGCCTCTGTATTGACATGTAATTACCAGTACAACCTTACTGTTCATGGTTACTTGATGGACCTGGATGCAGAAGATTATGTCAGAAAAGGATATTGATTCTCATCTAAATATGTTTGTCTAGTTTTTGTTTGAACTGACTCATGTCCAGATATCCCTTTTTAATATTTTGTTTGAACGGACTCTGTCTAAATGCCACTTGTGTTTTCATTTGGATCGATTTATATGTAAAATGTCTCTGTTGATTTGTCTGTTTGGACAGACTCATGTCTGAACATCCCTTTTTAAGCTTTTGTTTGGGCCGACTCATCTACATGTTTCTCTGTTATTTCCATTTGGATCACCTCATTGTGAATCTGGGCACACCTCAAAGACAGAGATATCTCAGTTGCTCTGCTAGCGGTGATAAGAATCCCATTTATCTCTCTGCTTCCTCCCTCCATCCATTTGAATTTTATATTTATCTGCACAAGTTTGAAGGTCCCTTCGTGAACCGTGCTTCGAGTAAACACTTTGCCTGCTCTGTCTCGTTTGACGCCATTGTCACGCTGGTCGATTTAGGAGAGCTTCTCCAACGACTGCACCGCAATCAGTCGCCATTTATCACGCGCTCCTCAGTGCTGATGCTGCCTAGTTCCTTTTTAATAACTGTCAGAGTTAGTGGCTATTCAGTGTCCCGCGCGTGACCACGTTATCTGCCCTCACACGTCACTGGGCGTTTTTATGTGACACCGGTGATGTATGCGCCCGCGTTTGCCATGGTGATCATTGCGCTGATTGTGTCTCATTCTGGGATGGTCAGCGGCAGCCTTTTCGCAAAATGGACTTTTCCGTCCCAAAGTCTCTCGTGTGTGCCCAATTGTGGTGCTTCAAAGACCAAAGCTGCGATTCCTGTCTCCTGTCTGACTCTAAACCAGTGGTTCTTAGCCTGGGTTCGATCGAACCCTAGGGGTTCGGTGAGTCGGTCTCAGGGGTTCGGTGGAGCCTCGGTGGAACCGTTAATGCACGGTTCATTTTGTGCACCAGTAAAAAAAATCATATATATATTTTTTATTTTTTACTAAAGAAGGGTTCGGTGAATGAGCATATGAAACTGGTGGGGTTCGGTACCTCCAACAAGGTTAAGAACCACTGCTCAAAACCCATGCACCCAAGGCAGGGGCCATTCTAGGCTCCACTGGGGCCCCAAGCAGAAACACACCACTTTCACTGAAAACTGCACTGGCAGAACCAGAATCACATTTAGAAGCATGTTAATCGCCTAGTATGTACAAGAGATGAAGAATCTGTCACTGCTGTAGTTTGAAGGTTGGCCAGGGGGCCCGAAGCAGTTTCCTGATCTGCCTGTGTAACCAAGGTCTTCCTGCATGCTCTAGACCTACTCTCGAACCAGCAAGCTCACAGCCAACAACGCCGATATGGGAGACAGACGCACTATCAAGTGAACTAAAAGTCAGGCTATTAGCTGGTCAGTAGTGTATATTTTTGAGATGTCCAGAGAGAGGTTTACTAATGTTCTACACTCAGCTGAGCTAGCTGGCATCTATTACACACACTCTCACACACACACACACACACACACACACACACACAGAGGGAGGTTTACTAATATTCTACGCTGAGCTGTGCTAGCTGGCATCCGCTACACCTGTTGGCTGGCTATGCCTGCACCAAGGTCCAAGCTCTGCTAATGCTGACGTGGAGCTTTCTCCCTTCGCCTGAATCTTCTGCAGTAAATACATCCATGCATCTCTGACAACACTTTAGCATAATCTCAGTGATGTAAAAACATGGACATCTATTACAATTGTGTTTTTTTTCCACACAGTGCTTTTAAAAGCCATTTTGCTTGTCTTTATTGATATATTTTAACAAAGCAACTAAATTCTCATTGGTTGTGGTCAAGCCAGGAGTCGCTTGTGTTTAGTAAAGCACACAAACACACACACACACACACACACACACACACACACACACACACACACACACACACACACAAACAGTTGGCACAGTTTCCCCAAAAAAGTCCCTCTTCTGTGACATTTTTTGAAAAGGCAGAACACGGTGCCCTGCATGTGCGGTGGCTGCACACACTGACACCAGTTATTATGGACACCATTTTAGCTCCTCAGCACTATTCAGGACCGCCCCCCCCCCCCCCCCTCCACCCCCCACCACCCCACCCCCCCCTACCCCCCCCTCCACCCCCCCCCACCACCCCTCTGAGGACACAACAGAGGCCTGTCCACAACACAACAGCCAAACAGCCAAAGTAAGTCCATTTACTTCAGTTTTAATAGTGTACCACTCACTTTGACTGGAGCATGATGGTGAACATAAGCACTCTCTCTCTCTGAACATAAGCATGTCAGGGCCATCATAAAGCACTCTCTCTCTCTGAAGACACAACAAAGGCCTGTCCACAACACAACAGCATCTCTCTCTCTCTGAAGACATAACAGAGGTCTGTCCACTACACAACAGCATCTCTCTCTCTCTGAAGACATAACAGAGGCCTTTCCAAGTCCACAACACAACAGCCAAACAGCCAAAGTAAGTCCATTTACTACAGCTTTAATAGTATAACACTCACTTTGATTGGAACATGATGGTGAACATAAGCATGTCAGGGCCATCATAAAGCACTGTAATCATGTTGGCTACAGTGTGGTGTGGGCAGTTTTATGAATTGTGAATCACAATCAATGCTTATATTGCCAAAGCGGGCCCTGTACTTGAAGATTCAGGCAGACGTTGTCACGGTTAATATGTTCTGTATTGTCATACAAGACTCATACAAGACACAAACCTACTGTAGTCTACTTATTTTCTCTATGTGTTCTTCTCAGTATTATTCACAAGGAAGGTTTTGTAACAGGTGCATTGGAAATAATGATCGCACAAAACAGCTTGCTTTTAAATGTGCTGACATCAATCAACTTTGGTCCCCAGCCCAACACGTGTGAAGCATATTGATAGTCCATCACGTCTCTTCATGCAGATAAGGTTTAACTATTGAGATATTACCGCACTTTGTTGCCGTGCAGGTAAACAGAGATATCGGCTCGGCGGACGTGAAGAGTTATGTGTTCAGACGTTGCATAGATGCCGGTGCTCGGGAGGGTTGTCAGGTCGTGAATCATCCGAATGCGGCCCCCTCATGCATTGAGAGGCTCTCGTCAAAGATGCGGCAGTGAGTTTGATTTACGATAACGACGACAAGCTTAATTGTGTTCAGTCCTTCAAGGACTCTGAGCCACACAAAGCCAAGACCCAGCGCCATTTCACTGAGATTTAAGGCGTTGACAGATGGTAAGCAGGTGGGTCACATGGAGATGTGTTTCTGGTTTTTGATTTTGTTTTTTGTGTGTGTGGGGGGGTGGGTGGGCAGAGGTCTTGTAGAGGAAAGTATAGTTCTCATTCAGAGACATGCTTTGCTGGCGGCATACAAATCGGCCATTTTGCTTAACGTAAAAAGAGAGAGAGAGAGAAAGAGACAGAGAGAGAGAGAGAGAGAACATTTCAGGAAAGAAGGATGAGTGCCAATGTGTTCATGCTCCACCTCCCTGCTAGCTAATAAAGGTGACCTTGAGAATCCATATGCTCTACACCTGAGAATACTTATTGGCCCCAACCCTCTTCGCGCTCACACTCCCACTGAAACACCAGTGTGATTAAACTGCTGTGCTAGCTCAGGTGCTGCTATATGCCATATATTTCCTGTGACTCATGCAAGCGTGAGGGAAAAAAGGCCTGATAATGCTGCCATGAACACTAACGCAAAGTGTACTGTGTGTGCAGTATAATAAAAGCCTAGCGCACACACGGTGAAGGCAAACATACACTACACCTGAGGGTTACTGAGCACAGTGATGCGGTACGCGTGGTAGCCAACCGTGAGCTTAGGGCTGAGAAATGTAGATGTAGCTGGAATTTCATGAATTTGAATGTTGCCAGCAGTGCCTCCAGGTGAATAGATGTGGCTGGGCATCTCGTTTGGTCAGGTCAGGTCAGGTGTGTGCCCCCAGACTGACCCCCAGGTGGCGCTCAAGATCCTTCTCCTTCGCCCACTGACTCGCCAGGTGCCCTTTTTTTCAGGACGGTGTCTTTCTACTTAGTTTTGATTTTACTATTGAACTTTTTTTTTTACAGCTACTTTCATTTGGTTCATGGCCTCAATTTTCATTTAAAAGCAGGCTGTAACACCACAACGCTTGACGTCCTGACACTTATAAGTTTGAGTTCTTGAATTCTGCAAGACCAATATAAACCCTTGCACCTGCCCCTTCAGCTGACTTTCTGACAGCAGCTACGGTTAACTCACACAAACCCAGCACCATGCACATCTGAAGGCACAGCTCCCTGACCTGCCTCTACTGGTGAAAGCCAGTTGTAAATGGGCAACAGCCTGCCTTGACTGGGGGCTCTGGCCAGCCCTGGATGCGCCAGTGTCCATGTCTGACTCCCATCTCCCTAGCAACAAGAGATGCACCTTTAAGCACTTGCCATATAAGGCTTCATGACTAATGAAGGGTTTATAAACAAATATATTAATTCTATAGAAATGAATAGCCTCAATAAACAAGCTAGCATTGGCTTTTCAGTGAAACTGAGTGAAATTGTTTGAATTTCACTCTGTGGTCCAGCAAGATAAATAAATAAACAGAAGATACTGTTGTATGCTGTCTATGTCTGGTTATCGGTCATCATATCCTACAGAGCTGTGGATCTGACCTGGTCCAAAATAAATAATGATCACCACGGTCCATATCTGTATCATAGATACACCACCACAGGGTAGTCTGCATCTGCAGGTCTAGAAATATTGAATTATCTTAAATATTTTTTTGAAATATGCAATGTGCAGGTAAAATCAATTTAACTGTAAGTGATTTGATTTCATTACATGAAAATAAATAAAAAAAATTTCAAGTGCAAAATTGCATAAGAGAAAAAAAGATAAATGGCCTTCTTATCACCCCCACCAGACAAGTAAGATACACTGTCTTCGGTGTGTGACAAGATCAACAGTGAGGCAAAAAAAAAGATTTATAAAAATTAAAACTTAAGACTTAACTTTTGTAGTTTATATGCAATGATAACTTGATCTACCCCTTTTTATAACTATATAAGAATTCCCTTTTTAGCCTGAGCCAGTGCCCTCCAAACTGTGTGTGTGACGGGGGCCTGTGTTTGGTGAAGTGTTACATAACCGTCCCTTTTGTAGTGGTTGAACATAGTCCCCCGCAAATTATGTCTTTGTTATCTCGCGTGGAACGTAGCACATTCTTTTTTCGGCAAGGGGTTGGTAATTGAATCCATAAAAGGGGTTACTCTTTGAAATGTGGGGTGTCTCCTCGTCGTCCTCCTCTCTAGCCCGAAGCCAAATTATTAATAAGATTTAACACAGACTCTTTTTCCCGTTTGGTTGTTAGTAGGCCACATAGGCTGAAGAGCGCCGTGTTGAAGGCTTCACCTCGCTCGTGAGATAAAGGCAAGCTGTAAATGAACATTATAAATACATTTAGCTGTGTAATGTCATAAAATGGTGGCTCGTGTGGAGGTTTTTTTTTATTCTCTTTTATGAATTATCAGGCAGCTAGCGAGCTGATGAGCAGTCGTTGAGTTAGCATGTGCCGCAGGTACCAAATTATCTCTTAAAACTGATAGTTGCTTTTAGCCAATTCCTCTTTTTCCATGTCAGTGGTGGAGGGAGGATGGTGGTGGAGGGAGGTACCAGCGGGGTGTATTTTCAAGCGGAGGGTTTCTTATCTTTAAATGTTGATATGGCAACACAATGTTTTCACATGCCAGCAACTTCCTGTCTGACGTGTTGCATACAGCATGGACTCGGCACCAAGGAGCAGAAAATTGCTTTAGTCGGGAGGCGGATTCGGTACTCGTTTGCCTCTCTCTCTCTCTCGCTCTCTCTCTTTCTCTCTCTCTCTCTTTCACACATTCTTTCCATTTGTCTCCCTGTCCATTTGTCTCTCTTTCTCATCTTCTCTTTGTCTCTCTCTCCCTCCCTCTCTCTCTTTCTCTCTTTATTTCTCTCAGGCAAACAGTATAACCTTGACGAAGGTGAATACACTTGGCCCTCTTCAGGTCGTGACCCCCGCTACTTGGCCACAGACAGTCTCAGCTGTCACTCCATCTGCATGAATACAGGGCCTTTTTTCCCATAAGCCACTTCAGCTGTTTCCGTCTCCCCCCTCGCCTGACTGACAGCCCCCCCGTCTCCCACTGTAGGACTTTATTAAACTCTAATATTAACATGAATATTTTCATAAGCAATTTCCAGCACGCAGACAGACGCCCCCAAACACACACATTCAGTCTCACCTGAAACACAATGCACCCAGGAATTGAGCTATTACTTCCTGTCAAACACCCATATGGGCTCTCCACTGAGTCTTGTTTTGTGGGTTGACGTGCTGGGGGGGGGTGGGGGGACATCGGCGATGCCTGTTGCGTGGGCACTGACCACAGTCTATGAGCGACGTCCACCTCTCATTTCCATCAGCGGGCAGTTTTACAGGCACATTCCCCTGCCTCTATGCCACGTTATGCACGCGGCAGGGCAGTTATGCAGTTATATATGGAAATGCTGAGGCCTATAACAATTTAATGGGCGATACATCACGACGCTGGGCTGTGCAGACCTGCGCTTTACAACGCTAATATAAACCGGGAATGGCATGGCAACATGCCTGACCCCGCTGACCCGCTCGGCTCGTGCAGGGGAGGAGTTAGACGAGTTACAGGAGACCCCAGCGACTCTGCATTAATTAAAGGCACGGTGTATGAATGTCACTAAATACCACTTACTGTACCGCACGCCAGCAGCCTCGGGCCTCGGCCTAGCATGGAACACGCCATCACGCCACACAGACAGAGCCCAGAAACCACAGGGAGTTCACAGCATTAGGCCAAGACATTTCGCAGTGCTGCATCTCCACCATACAGAGTGATTACACCCCCTGGCTCCTAAATTATAGCCACATGAGGTGGTAGTTTGGTGGTGGTTTAAGTTTCATAATGACATCTTACTGAACAGTGTTCAGAGCATTACAGAGATAAGACATTTCCTGATGAGATTCTAGAGGACTTTAGTCGTTTACCAGTTTGAAGCACAGAGAGGTGAGGTGTGACATCAGGAATTGAGCTATTGTTGTGTCAGTCAGGATACTGAGACAAGAAAAATATCATCATCATCATCATCATCATCATCATCATCATCATCATCAACCATTGTTTATTCAGGGAGAATTGACTGAGCATGAAGCTCTTTTACAGCAATGCCCTGAGTTTACAATTCATACAGTAAAAATAAACAAGCAGCAATAAGGACACATCACATCAAAACACATCAAATCAAGTAAAACAAGAACACTGTGCAATAGGCGTATCATCCAACAAAGATCTAAAAGTATAATAGAAAAAGGAGCAAGACCGGAGCACTCCGTTTGCAAAGTTTTAATGGTGCAGAAAAAACGACTGACGTTTCGACGCCACTGCGTCTTCTTCAGAGTCAAACCTAAAAGTGACACAAGCGGGTCTAATTTAATAGCATCTTGTAACCTGCTCTACTTTGTAGGTAAAAAGAAACTAAAACATAATTTAGCAATCTCAGATTTCATTTGGGGGGTTTAGATAAACATTAGCTTCTGAAGACAAGTTGTCTGTACGGTGTGACTGCAGTTCCATTAATATTATATTAATTATTATTATTTTAATGCACATTATGACCATTTTATGAGGGTAATCCCGAGACTTGGAAAGCATGTTAGAATCTCCATAGTGGATTAAGAAAAGTAATTTGTTAGCGTGGGTGACTTAGTCTGTATAACACGCAGGGTATACCTTGACTTAGATAAATTGAAATGGATTTATTCAGATCAAAATGCATTAGTTTTGTCTTTATGAAATCCTACCGTTAAATGATGTCAAGATTTGAACTCCACAGCTGTCGACAACCCCTCCCAGGCAGTAGATTGCCCATTTGTTAGTCGTAAAATACAGTGGAAAAAAAAAACATGCCTGCAACTCCTCCCTGCCTTTCCCATACAGGAGTGCAAAGACTAACTATATAGCAAGAGGATTGCTAGACAAAGAATTTGCTCAATTTAATGAGAAATCAATCAAATCCCAAACAAGGCCTTAATCCTTAATTACCTTTTATATCCTGCCCATTTATGATTACATTTTTCATATTTCCGTCTAAGAAGAACACGTGCCGGGGTCGACCCAGTGGCAAGACAAGTGAAGCCCAAAGCAACGGCAAGAAAACAGAGCCAGAAACGAGCAGCCTAATCTTCAACCTCACAGGCAGCCCCTTACACCCAGATGAAGTCAGTCTCTTAGATAAGGACCTGAGCTTTGTTCCCTGCAAACCTGCTGATTCTTTTATAACCAAAACACAATTGTTTAAATTCTTTTGTAATCTGAGACTTAAATGTTACCATAAAGACACCACTACCTCTTTGCATGCATCTAACAAAGCACTAACAAGCATGGCACTGAAAAGACATGACCTGCAGCTGTACGTCTCAGAAAAGCAGCAGTTCCCCCTCAGTCACTATCTACCCTAGCAGGATTGTCAGAAAAAGAATTTGCTCAATTTAATGAGAGATCAATCATAAATCATGATCATAAATAAATCATAAATAAGGCCTTAATCCTTAATTACCCTTTATATCCTGACCATTTATGGTTACATGTTTCATATTTCTGCCTAAGAAGTCACAATCTGCCCTAAAAGTCTTCACCACAAGGAGCCGGGCACAGAAAACACCTGCTGCAAGCGTCTTTTCGTGTCTACACAGGAATTACCGAAGACAGATGCTCTCACATGAAATCCAGCTTCAAAGGCTCTGCTGCTGTGTCTTCAATTTGAACTTCAAACATGCACCGCGTAGGCCTGTTTTCAATCTGTCATGTCTTTGCTGTCTTATCTGTGCCTGTTTTTCTTTTTCTTCAGAATACAAATATGTTGTTTGTTTATTTAGCACAAACAGAATTTATTTGCGAAAATAACTCTACCCAAAATTCTTCCACAGAGGTGGTTATTTTTGGGGGGGTAATTGACAAGTTTTCACAGGTACTTCCCACAATCCCCCTGGAGAGCCAATTCCGTCAAGTGTTAAACGAGTCAGCATTTTTCTCTCTGACACACCATTAGCTGGTCCATCCATTTTAATGTGACAGCTTGCAATATTACCAGCAGAAACTTCTAGAGAATCTGACTGAACTATTTTTAGTGTATGCTTGGCATGTAGGTAAGTAATGAGGTCCAGGCATCGGCAGATGCATGTTTTAAATGTGCACTTGGGTTGCCAGAGCCAAGGTACATAAAGCGGACAAGGACACAAGCAGACAGTGAGATGTTTCCAGCCCCAGTCAAACACTAACCTGGCACAGATCTGGCAGATTCCAGGACCAAGTGATACCTGAGGGAATTGGGTCATTGAACCCAGCACCCAGGAAAGCATGATAACATGTGTCACTGCTAACAGGAAGAGGGTCTGTTGCCTGATGAGACTCACAATGACCAGCAAACCAGGCCTTTCATTTTGACCGGTATAGCAACAGACACCAAGGTCCTCACAAACTTTTTGGTCCCTAAAGTGTGTGTGTGTGTGTGTGTGTGTGTGTGTGTGTGTGTGTGTGTGTGTGTGTGTGTGTGTGTGTGTTTGTTGTGCTGGGGTTGCTGGTTGTCCTTTTGTGAGTGAACCTAGTCTTTGGGATGGGTTGAAAACTGGGTCATCTAAATGGGAGTACCTGGCGCCAAAAGCTATTTAGTTTGCTCATTAGGAATTTCTGTAAAAGAGTATGGAGATGTCACAACTGTCTAGAAACTCAGGCCTTTGTTTATGTTGGCTTGCTGCATTTGCACCATACGCCATTAACTACAACAGCTGCCCATAGATTCCTGAGATGATTCATTAGTTGTGTACACTGCCTGTAAATACACATAGGTTTACATTTTTAGTTAGACTGACTATATATGTATGCATGTATATTTACAAATGAAACTCATTGGTCTGGTCAAAACACTGCTTCATATTCCAAAGGTCCACATTCTTATAATCCTCTTAGTACAAGCTGACTTTCTCCCAGGTGTTATTTAAAATAGTTAATCTTTGCTGACCTCGAAACATACACCCACCCACCCACACACACACACACACACCAAGCAACAAAATATGAATTTTTAGAGAAGATAAAAGAGCCATTACAGCTCTTAACTGGACTAAAATAGAAACAGAGAGCTTTGAACCAATGAAGCACAAAAAACTTGGCTGACATGCCAAATCCTCCACACAATGTGTCTGGCAAGCGAAGCCTGTGCCACAGAAAAACATTTTTCCTTTTATTAGTAGGCCTGATTCAATTCAGGCACTTCCTGATAGCGCATAATTGACTTTTACTTTTTCTTTCTTTTACCTTTATACTTTCTTTCTGTCATCTTTAATATTATTCATAATGATTCATCATTTTGTTTCGCCTATTCTTATCTATTCCAGTAAAAGTAGTTATTATATGTAAAGTTTCCGAAATTATTTAATTTGTTAAACTTAAGACTTTAATAATGTTTTATTTGTTTTGTCAAGTAGTAGAGAGGTCGGCCACATTAAATGCAGGCCACTGAGTACTGATGGAATAGCTGTGCATTTCTCATTTCATTATAGCTGTGTAAGTCTCATTTCATTTTTCAACAGATACAATATTGATATTCTGTGATACACAATTGATATTCTGTGGTATCTTATTTTGTATTTTTAAAAAAGGTATATATCTAAATCTAAAGGTATAAATCTAAATTGTACTGTATGTCAGATGGGTTGATTTGGCTCGACACCAAAAATGTGACCAAAATGTTGCAAACTGAAGCATGCATAGTAGATGTAATCAAGCCTCCGCCATTTTCTGTCTTCAGTCCCCTTACAAGTGTCCGTCCCCCATATTTACGGCCGTGTTTCCTTCCGTCTGCACTTAATGACTTAGGACTGAATAATGATCCTATATAATCTTCAAGTGTGAAATCCTGTCGGGGTTCAAAGCTTTGTATTCTGACTGCAGAGGCATTCATTTCAAGGCTTGTGCCCAACATTATCGCAGCCATATCTGCTGATTAATCCTTGAAATTGGATGAGAACGATTCTCCGAATTAATTTTGATCACAGCGTTCTGCTGCAACCCAATTACCATACCGTGACACTCTGTTCTCGCCCAGACACACCAGCCTGGCTGAGAAACTACTGGCTTTTCAGAATATTTGCCAAATTCAGAAATTTGCAGAGAAAAGGCTAAATAGTCCTCGGAGGTGTTCTATTTGAGCTCTGTTAGACTTGTTGTAGTAACACTGTAGGTACACTTTGTGCCAAAGTAAGAACCAGAGTGTAGAGTCCAAAAAAAGAATATTTTGTAGCCTACTCTGTAGTCCTTTACAGTGAAGCAAAGTGAACAAAGGCCTACAGGCCACTACCACTACCACTACCACTACCAATCGTATCACAAATGATCATCCATTTTTTATACTTCCCTACTTCACCCAACATCATGCCCTCGATGCCCATGCTTTTAAATGGTAAAAAAAGCTGCCATGTCAAGAAAACAAAGAAAAAACCTAAATGCTAAGTACATAGATGAAAGAACCACTTTCCCCCAGACTCCCACATGCTGACCTTGACTTTGACCTTAAAAGCAATTAACAACAGGGTGCACACACGCGCTATTCACACACATTCAAAGATGCTTTGAATTGTGCTTCGATTGCTTTATGCTTTTAGCTTTTTGCACGTGTATACACTGAAGGACATGCATTAGAAGCACTCGGCACTGAAATGGCATTTGAGAAATCGAGAAACTTTGCCAGTGGGCTAGTGTGTCTTTTTTCCAGGCTTTCCGTGGGCTTGAACAACTCGTGCAGACATTCAGTAGGTTGTCTTCCCTGCAACGCCACGGTTGGTGCAACCTGTAGTACTCACCACTGACAGGATTTGCCCCACAACCCACAGCGTTATACAGCAGTAGCTGCAAAGTATCCAGTTTCTTGCCAGTCTGATGAGGGGAAAAAAAAAGATTTAGAGGAAACATGCTTGCACCTCGACCAGCACAGAAAAGTTTGCAGGGTGCTGGGAAGTGTGTGAAATACTCGATGAACACTAGCAGCCTGTTGTGTGTGAGGAGCAGAGGCGGCGTGAAGAGTCAGACACTGAGCTAGGAATAGGTGCTGTGCTGTGCAGTGCCACCACTCACCTAGTGAAATCAGCTTACACATACAGTAACTGCATGTTTTTGTTCACCTCCAGTTCCAATGTTAAAGCCTTTGCACCATTCCCATACACCTGACAGAGCAATGGATGCTCTTGTCGATGTGACTTTCTGAAGCTATGCAGCTATGGGCTTGGTTAGAACTTGGTTGGGAGACCTCCTGGGAAAACTAGGCTAGGATGTTGATAGAAGTGGTCTTAGCAGGCAGGCAGGCAGGCAGGCAGCTAGTGGGTGGGTGGCTCTCTCTGTTCAAGCTGGATAAGTCAGTCATGATGCTCTGCTGTAGGAGATGTCATCCTTCAGGTAAGACATTCGGCTCTTAGTCACACGAGGCAAATAGTAAGGTGACTACCTAGACAACCCCCTAGTGTAACACTGGCTTATCTGTTGCCTCGCTCGCTGTAAAGTGGCGACTGCTCTGGTACATGATGGCTGCTGTGCTGTACTACAGCAGTCGCCACACATGGAAGTGAAAGTGATTCACAGAGCACACAGTGCACGCAGCGGAATTTGACCTTTGCATTTAACCCATCACATGTGTGAGCACATGTGTGTATGAGGGTAGTGTGTTTACTCTGTGTTCCTCTACACCTCTGTTAGCTTATTATGTCCTCCTTTTGTAAGTCACTTTGGTGTAATGTAACGTAATGTAATGTAATGTAATGTGAGCAGGGGGCACAAGGAAATTCAACCTCTGCATTTAACCCATCACAGATGTGAGGGGGCAGCCATGACAACGGCATCCAGGGATCGCCTCATGCTCAGAGCACCTCGGTGACACGGGAGGATGGAGGAGAGTGCTGGTCCGTCACTCACCCCACCCACCTGTTGGTGTGGGGAGCTGACCCTGTGATGCTCTGGCTGCATCCTGGTGATGGTGGGCCAGATGAGGTGTGAGTGAGTCTACCTGTATGTCTTATGTCTTATGTCTATTTATTATTGATGTCTGTATTTTTATTTATTGTTGATGTCTGTATACACTTTATACCCATGAGTGTGGCTGTGTGTTGTGTGTGTGTGTGCGTGTGTGTGTGTGTGCGGGTGTGTGTGTGTGGGTGTGTTTTTTAGTTTAAATTGCACATTGATGTCTGGTGAAACGCAATTTCAATCCTCCGTGTAATGCTTGTTACTGTACATAGTGAATTGACAATAAAGTACACTTTGACTTTGACTTTGACTTTGACTTTGAGTGAGGAGCCCGTCACTGTAAAACACACTTGGGGGCCATAAATACTGTATAACTACATAAATCTGCAATCTGTTTCCACCTCCACTCCGGCTCCTTTACACTAGCTTTCATGTGCTGTAAATGTTAAAGTAACGTGTTAGATTGTTCAATTGATTAGCTATCACTTTCATGAAATATTGAGGTTAGGCTGTTGATATGATATGAGTGGGAGAGAGCAGGATAGAATAGCAGAGCACAGATCTGATTACTACAGGATTACGGTTATATATTGAGTACACTACACAAGAGTGACATGGGCGTATTATAAACATGATATGACACGTGTTATAAACATTAATGACACTTTGTTCATGTTTATAACTGTTGTCATTACGTGTCATTCGGTTTTTGTAATGTTAAGTTGATTTTTATTTGGGATGCAGACATTGCAAAAAAATTAATGACACTTACTGACAACAGTCATAAACATGAATGAAGTGTCATTAATGTCTATGATATGTGTGTCATGTTTATAAAGGGCTCATGTCACCCTTATATAGACACCTTAAAATAAAATGTAATCACATACCTA
>CM059285.1:24817999-24837999 GCA_030347295.1 Setipinna tenuifilis
CACACACACACACACACACGCGTCATGCTCTAAAGCACATACGGAGATGCACACTTAAAAATCTGTCAATGTACTTTCACTCCTGTTCTCTTCCGTATACAGACACACACACACACATACACACACACACACACACACACACACACACAAACACACACAAATCCTCATGCATTCAGTCACACATGACAAGCCACAAGAAGAAAAAAGGGGGTAAAAAAATGCTGATGAAATACACGTGCAAGTGGCAAGACAATTCCTTTTTTCAAAATAAATAAATAAAAATAAATAAAAATAATCTGGCAAATAGATAAATAAATAAATAAAGAGAGAGGGACTTTGGCTCAATTTGTCTTCCGGCGGCCGTGCGTTGCGTTGCGCTGCGCTGTGCTGTGCTGTGGTGTGTGTTGCTGTGGTGTGCAGAGGAAGCCCAGTCCTCAGCTGGCGTTTTAATGGAATGTGTCAGACGGAGCAGGCGGCCCCTGAGAAGTGTGTGTGTGTGTGTGTGTGTGTGTGTGTGTGTGTGCCCCTGAGAAGCACAACACCAAATGGAGTGGAACAAGGGAGGGGGGCGGATTGGAGGTGTCAGGGCGGAGGGAGGCAGATAAAGGATGGAGCAAACGCATGATTAAGGTGCCGGATTGTTTGGGATGAGCTATGAGGAGATGCAGAAGCGCTGTGAGAGATGGGGAGTTGTTTTATGTGTCAGCTTCAGTGAAAGGAAGGTGGAACAACATGACAAGAGAGAGGAATACACTGTACACGTTTTTGGAAAGATTTATAACAGCTGGAAATTATAGTGTTGAGCTAGAGCACTTTCTTTCTATACCTCTTTCTTGATTTTGTTTTTTTTTTCAGTTTTTTTTTGTCATCATCACCCTTTTTGTTCTTTGTTCTTTGTCAAAATTAGTTTTATATGTATCATTATTCCTTAGCATGTATCACAATTTTAGCACTAAACGTTTGAAGCATGATTGTAACATACTTTCTAAAATACTTTTTGCTATTGTGTTGCCATAAAAGTAAAATGCTACTGATAGGCAAATTTTCTAAAATACAGCACTGACACTGTAGAACAGTAGGGGCGAGCCGTGACGAATGAAACACGGGACGTTAGAAACACAGCTATTTCCTCAAAAACAATACACATCTGAAACATCATATGTCATCAGCATGTTCAGCATGCAAGACTTCACAACCCCGGGAAATCATGTGCCGTGACGATTGTAACAACCGACACCTTGCGTTCAAAGTTAAAAATGAACGTGATTTCTTATCGGATGTGTTAAATTACACCAGTAACTTGTATGTTGATGATCATATGGCAAAATAAATCTAATTAGCTTCACTGTCTTTGAAAATAACCGTTAAGTAAAAAGTGTTTCATTCGTCACGGCTCTCCCCTATTGTTACTGTAAAGCACAGTACGGCTGTGTTGGTCCTACTATACCACACTAGTACTAGCAGTGCTAGCATGCTGTCCTACCATGTGCTCTCCTTCACATCACTATTATACAGCACTGATACTGTAAAACACACAGAGGTGTCAATCCCGGGTTCAGACAGTAAAAACACTGCCACAAATGAGTCAGCTGATCATAATGAGCACTCAAGAAAGGTAGATCAGCTACTCAGTGAAGTCACCTGTGTTAGAAGGAAAACATGCAGGGCTTTTACTTTCTGAACCTGGGATTGACACCTCTGCAAACACAACACTAATACGTAAGCACAGTACTGGCTCTATGGCTTCACTGGATATGTTCCATTGGTGTCGTGTTCTAGAATCATACTTTTTCCTTTTGACAGGCTACACATGCTGTGCAAAGCATTACTGTAAATCAAAAGCAGAACAACTCCATTTTGGATTTGCAGCTTTTCAGCACACTGAGTTTCTTCTCATTTTGTCCTTGTAGGGGTATGTATTTGTATATGTATAATGTTTATTTTCTTCAACTTTACATAAGCATCTGTTTCAAGTTATCCATCCCCATAAAGAAGCCTGTTTAGTAATTTGTTAGGCTAGATCATAGGCTACCATATAATCTCCATGGTAACAGTGCATTTCCTTAATTAGCCTACACACATGTCCTATAAAATGCACTTCACAACACTTTCAGACACTAATGTTTCTACTGTATAAAAAGACATGTACCTTGCGTCAAAAAAAGAAAAAAAGAAAGATGAGTCTATTTCTACAGCTTTGGTGCATCTGTATGTTGCGTTGTCGTAATTGGTGTAATTGTGTCGTAATTGGTTATGGTGGAAGCTAATTGTTAGGGCAGATACAGTACATTTGACCTAAGGCATCTGTAATGCATCTGGTGGAGCCTCCCCGATCTACTGTAAAACACAGCACTGCTGTGTCAGGACCACTACAGCACCACTGGTGACACTACTACTGCATCAAGTCAAGTCAGCTTTATTGTCAATTCTTCATATGTGCTAGACATACAAGAAATCGAAATTACATTTCTTACTGCCCCATGCGCAGACAAAACAGGACAAACATTAAAGCAAAACATTTAACATTTAACATTTAACATTAAACATGTATTTGCACTTTAAATCTGTTGTGTAGGACTAGGTGTTGATATTACTGGGATATCAACACCTAGTCCTACACAACAGATTTAAAGTGCAAATACACTTTAATTTACAATCTACACTAGGCCTGCTTCTAACACACTGTCCCACTCCTGGCTCCACTTGACATCACATAGATAAAAGCACATGGGTACAACATCTAACATATGCCGTATATACCAGAGAGTGTGTCACAGTTAAAAAGTACTGATACTGACAAAATAGTAGTCCTTTAGTCACTTCAGTCACATTCAGTCCCACCCCCCCCCCCACACCCACACTCACTCAAGATGGCCGCTCTCATTAAGGAGCGTTCTTCTTCTTTAGGTGGTGCGTATTGATCTTTAGCGGTGTCAGCTCCACCAGTGTGAACTGGCAGGAGCAGGAGAGTCTCCGCACGTGGGCCCAGTAAGGATCACGCCAATTACTCAGCCGCTGTGTCCTGGGAGGGGAGAGCTGTAGTCGGCAAAAGACATGACATGACACCGACAGATGACAGCTTGTTATCCCCCCCCCAACACACACACACACACACACACACACACACACACACACACACGCACACACACACACACACACTCAAATTCCCAGCGCTGGCGCCGAGGCTGGCCGACTCGACAAGCAGCCTCAGTGGACGAAGCTCGGTAAAGGTCAGGGCCTCACGTCACTCTCAACACACACACTCACTCACTCACTCAGCAGCCTGTTTGTTTGCTGTGAGGAGAGGGAGAGAGACAGAGATGGAGAGAGAGAGAGATGGAGGGAGTGAGAGACAGCAAGAGAGAGAGATAAGATGAAGAATGAGAATGATGGAGAGAGAGAGAGTGAGATTGAGAGAGAGAGAGATACAGTGACTGAGAGACACACAGAGAGAAAGACCAAGAGAGACAGCAACAGAGATGGAGTGAGAGTGAGAGATGGAAAGAGAGAGATGGAGAGAGAGTGAGAGATGGAGAGAGAGAAAGTGAGAGACAGCGAGAGAGAAAGAGAGATGGAGAGAAAGAGATGGAGAAAGAGAGAAAGAAAAAGTACTGCGTATTTTAAGCTGACCACGTCGAGCGCACTTGTTCCCCTGTAGGCGAGGAGCTGGCCTGCTCCTTTGGTTGACGGCTCTTGCTGAACTGGTACAGCGGGAAGGGGAAAAGGAGGAGAAGTGTGTATTAAATAATGTAAGCTCCACCCTGACACACACTTACAGCCACACACACACACACACACACACACACACACACACACACACACAAATACATACACGCACATTGCATACTCATACACATATACACACACTCACTGTAGGTACACCTACACACACATGCAGTATTATGCTTTTTTGCAGCCCTGAACTACATGGAGAGAACTACACACACACACACACACACAGACACACACACACACACACACACACCCACACACACACACGCACACACACACACACACACACACACACACACGCACACACACGCACACACACACACACACACTGTAGGTACACCAACACACACATATAGTATTCCGCAGCCCTGAACGAGCCCTGTTCAGGTCTGTCAATCATGCTGGTGAGTCAGCTGAGAGAGCGCCAGAGAGACAGAGAGAGAGAGAGAAAGAGAAAAGGAGAGAGAGAAAGAGAAAGGGAGAGAGAGAGAAAGGGAAAGAGAGAGAGAGGAAGAAAGAGAAGGATCCACTGTGAGTGTGGAGCTTTGCAGACGTCTGTCCTTCAGCTTATCTCACACACTCAACTGCTCGGGAGCGTTCAGCTTGGCTAGATACTAATACTTTCTTTCTTTTTCCGTCTTTGTATAGTTTTCTTTTTTTTACCATTTTCGTCATTTGTTCCATTTTTGTCGTCTTCTTTTCTGCTGCCTTCTTTTTGTCCCTCATTAGAATTTCATTACAATTCTTAGAAATACAATCTGCTCTTCTTCATCCTCTCATGGCTAGGTAGATGAAACAACCATTGTAATGTAAGATAACTACCTCTGTGTCCTTGCCTGCTGCCTGTGCTTTTTTTCCTTTAACTTCAGCTTCCTCCTCCAGGTGGTGTGTGGTAAGCCTTCTAATGCACCCCCCAGGTGGGTGCTACATTCTGGGGGTGGTTAGTGAGATCCCCCACCCCCCATGCCTCCGTCACACTAAAGCACTTTGGGTGTTTTCAAAGGTGCCATATGACTGCAATGTGTTGTTGTTGTTGTTGTTGTTGTTGTTGTTGTCGTTTACTGCTTGCATTCCGGCATGCCTTCAGCTGGCAGCAAAGCATCCTTTTGTTGTCCAGGCACAGTACAGTGGATGTGGATGCCCTGGTCTGGCAAAAGGACTCACAGTGACCAATGATTCTGTGGGGTGCACATTCAATTAAATCATAACAGGTGGCAAATCAAAAAAGTAAAGTTTAGGAAAGGTTTCTGCTGTGTATGTAATGAAATGTTTTTCACAGTCGTTTTGCAACAGTGTGCAGATTATTCTGACTCATCCAAAATGAGTAACAGCACTCTAAAACTAAACACTAACACACATATATTGGTGTTGAAGGAAACGAGAACATTTACATTTACAACCTACAGTAGGTCACAGGTCCGATATCCCAGATATCTTAAATTAGTTGAGTAGTCATTTGCAGTATTGCCTCTGTTAGCATACTGCCCATGACATAGGATATAAGATCTGAACTCCATCCTTACAGAGCAAAGATTGTGCCCTTTTAGAGGCTATCCAGATCAAAGGGAATTCTTACAACTAGCTGAAAGGAAATATTGGAAATTTAGGGTATCTTGAATATTTACTAATATTGTGTGCTAGCTAAAATATACTACAGTCGACTAAATTGTCATTTCTCTAGCATTATTAACAGATATTGACTTAGGTGTATGCCTCTTGAGTAGATTGTCTTCCATATAAGACTAAAAACTGAATGTAAAAACAGACCTTATGGTTTTTGGTGTCATTGGCCTGTGCCTCAGGATTGGGACCTGTGTCTCCAAAATCACTTTGCCAGATTTTATATTTTTGTTTTATTTCTCACTTTCCTTTGTTGTTTCTGCTTTTCCGACTTTTTCCCCCTTCGTCTTCCTCTCCCTCTCCCTCTCACTCTTCCTCTCTACCAAGCGGTCTCTCTGTCCTGTCTGCCAGAGGCCTCCCAGCTGCTAATTGCAATTTCAAAAGACATTATTGGAGTCGTTTCCAATTACGCCGGCCTCAATCAAATGGGTGATTTAACCCTAATGTGAAAGACTCCAGAGTGGCAGTCTAAATTAAACTGTGACTGTCCCCCCGTGGCACGCCGCAGTGAAGGACACTGATTTGGGGAGTCTTCTGCCACTGCAAAATGACCATGCAAGTTTTAGGACTTTCTTCAATTGTCTGCCACCGTTTTTCAATTTCCAGTGCACCCGAACAGTGTTGGGCTTCTCAAATCCCATTGTTTCACACGGTCACGGTCCTTTTGATGTCTGTGCCTTACCTTGTTGTTAGGCAGCGCAAGTCAGAAGATGTCATTCAAAAGTCAGTCTACCATCCAGCCTTATTGCATTTTCATGTCTACTAATTTCAAATGATTTAGTGCACGGCAAAAAAATAAAAAATAAAAACAGCAGGTAAAAGAATTTCATTTTCAGGCAGGACCAAATGGACACTCTTGATATCATCTGTGATGTCATTTGTATTGACTAACCATTTGGATAATGATAATGCAGCAGGCGTCTTTGGGCCAGCAGCAGCAGCAGCAGCACCAACGCACATTTTACAGGTGAATAAAAGATTTGATATTTTCAGAAGAAAGACCGCAATCATATTTTACAGGCTGACATTTTTCTGTGGATTGGCAAAGTAGTTCCCCTTATCAAGGTCAACATTTATTTAAAAAAGGGACTCTTGATGCTCTGGTGTTCTTCGTGTTTGTACATTTGGTTTAGAGCATCATTCAAAATGTCAGCATCACTGAGAAGTTTATTTGCTCTTATAGTTTATTTAATTATATCCTGAATAACCTAAAGTTGATCACAAATGAAGATGCCTTTTAAGCCGTGAAAAAAATAGAAACAGCTGAATTTGAATTAAACATTTAAAAGGCCCATTTTCCCACCCCCACACCTGTGTTTCCCTGGCATAATTCTGTAAATTAACTTATCCTGTATGTCAGTCTCAAAGGCTTTATTTTTTACAAAGCTGTTTTGCAATTACTTCTTTGCAGCAACTACTTTTGCAATGACTCCTCTGCAGCGTAACCAACAGCTTTTCAAGAAGCAGTAAAATTGGCCTGTCACAACTTGAGTGTCTGAAACATCAGCACTTCCTGTTTTGATTGTAGTCTAAAAATGGTCCTGAAGAAAGAGCTGTCTTCAGCCACTCCTCAGTCTATTGATGTGCAGAAAAATGAAGGCTGTTCCTTGCATGAAACTGGCTAGAAGCTGAGGCTGTCCAACGAAAGGTAGGTAGGCATGCACCACATCCTGCCACCTCATAGCACAGCACATCGGGGCAGAACAGAGAAGACGAGAGGAGAGCAGACGGGCTTTAACAAGGATACAAAGGAGTTTATTCCTCCTTATAATATGTTTTTATATCCTGAATAACATCATAATTGTAGGCGTCATAAAAGTGGTAAATGACTGTAACCGCTAGAAATGGGCAGAGGCAGGCAAGCAGGCACCACACATAGAGCAGAGGAGAGGGGAGGAGAGGAGAGGAGAGGAGAGGAGAGGAGAGGAGAGGAGAGGAGAGAGTTGAGAAGAGAGGAGGAGACCACAGAAGATAGTTGAGGAGAAGAGAGGACAAGAAAGGAGAACAGAGAGGAGAGGAGGGGAGAGGAGAGGAGAGAGTTGAGGAGAGAGGAGGAGACCACAGAAGATAGTTGAGGAGAAGAGAGGACAAGAAAGGAGAACAGAGGAGAGGAGAGGAGAGGAGAACAGAGGAGAGGAGGGGAGAGGAGATGAAAGAAGAGCAGAGGAAAGGCCAGCAAAGGAGATGAGAGAATTGAAGCGGAGATGAGGGAAGAGCAGAGGAGAGGAGAGCAGAACAGAGAAGAGGATAGAAGAGAAGATGAGAGGAGAAGAGAGGAGAGCAGAGGAGACCAAAGGAGAGAAGAGCAGATGAAAGGCCAGCAAAGGAGAGGAGAGGACAAAAAAGGAGAGGAGAGCAGAGCAGAGCAAAGCAAATGTGAAGAGAGGAGAGGAGAGGAGAGGACAGAAGAGGAAAGCAGAGCAAAGCAAAGAGGAGAGCAAAGGAGAATGGAGGCACGTAGAGCAGAGTATAGCAGAGCTGTCTGGCTTTAACACGGATACAAAGAGAAGCAGGAGGCCCCGATGCCCAGCTGTGCTGCGGGATAAAAACATCGGAATTTCTAATTCCAGGACCAGATGCCTCACAGGTCCTCTGTCGGCAATTTGAATAAACAGCACGGAGGAAGCACCAGTCAAAGCTTGTTTCAAAGGTGAAAAAAAAACATCACAGACACTCGAATCTAAATTGAGACATTTGCCCCACAGAGTGGAAAGTTAGTGAGCCACAAAAATGAATGGATAGAGACTAAGGTAGGGCATGACACTGTCTCGTATGCTATAAAGAAGAACTACGACTGTCTCTTGAGGCGCTTAGGTTGGCATTACAGTACATTATGTAGCATGTGCAGAGATTAAAAACACAAAATCTCAAAGATAGCAAAATGTCTGTTACCACAACTAAGTCGCTATACCATATCCTTTGTATAGTGCTTAATTGCAGTCGGTATTCTTCTATTATATGAAAGTCATCTAAAACATTTCTCTGAATTATGTAAAAATCATTTAGAGAGAAAGTAATGAAGCTGTCTACTGCAAAGTTTATGACTGCTAGAAATCTCAAACAGCATTACTTTTTCAAGCCCAAATCAGTGGCTTTGACTTAAATGTCTTGATTTTCCATATTTTCCTTTTATTTCCCACCCTTTTTGTGATGGATACAATATGACTTTCCCAAGAAACCCATTTTCTGTGAACGTTCTCTAGCTGAGTTAAACACTTGAACAGTACTGCATATTACAATAGTTCACAGTGTTGATATACAACTTTGAACACAGTGGGAAATTGGTAAAGAAAGAAGAAAAATCTTAATCAAAAGCTCAGAGTGGTACAGTAAACAGCACGACATGCAAATGGAAGGCTTTTTTCCCCCTCAATGTCAGACTCCAAACTCCTTTGTCTGAGACTGCATGGTGACTCATGTGGGTAAGCTGTTCTCCTTCCAGAATGGTTTCAAACAGGAAAAAAAGGGTGTCTGGCTTTTTGCAGATTTGCTATTGATCAAGCCGTAACCTTTAAAAACCATGCACTGCCCATTTTCTCCCATCTCCACAGCGCCTTGCAAAGTGCTTCTAATGGCTGTTAAGGCTGTAGCCTTTAAATGAACGTGTTTTTGCTGATGCCCTTTAGTCTCCGAAGACTACTTAGCTGTAAACGTTAACACCAGCGCTAATTAATCTCCATGTAATTTTCGTTTTACACAGACAAGAGTTAAATTCCTCACGTTACGGGGGTTAAGGGGGGATCCACGAATTCACCACAAAACCTCAGACCTCACATGCAAATCAGTATAGCTAAACAGACCAGCTAAAAGATGGCTCCTCATTACTGATACATAATAATACAGTAATGATATAGCATATACAAAGAGTATTGCATTGTCTTTGGTTGTGTATTCATGGTCATTACTGATACATAATAAGATAGTAATAATAATATAGCATATACAAAGAGTATTGCATTGCCTTTGATTGTGTATTCATGGCTGGATGCGGAGGCAAGGCAGGGAAGTGTAGGAAGAAGCCTTGTTGTGCAGAAGGCCATTGTGCTGCACCTGAAATAATGAGGGTGTCGGCAAGCGCTGGAAAAACTAGTCACGTCATCTAAACGGAGCCACACTAACACAAGGCGTCCAGAGAGAAGGTCACTTTGAGAAATGAGCAGAAACACACTCAGAGACACATGCATTCAGAGACACCAAGTACAAAAAGGGTGGGCGCAAACACACACATGCGCGCACACACACACACATACACATGCACACCAGCACTTGCACACAAACACACATATACGCACACACACATACATACACATGCACACATATACTTGCGCACACACACACACCCACTCACACACACACACACACACACACACACACACACACACACACACACACACACACACACACACACACTTCACAGCAAAGAAACCTTTGTCCGTTAGCATTAACAACCCCTCCTCTGGCTTTCATGTGAGCTGTCTGGTTGCATTTACAGTCCATTTCCCACCTTTCATCCCATTGTGCTGGCCTGCGAGTCTGTCAAGGGGTGTGTGTGTGTGTGTGTGTGTGTGTGTGTGTGTGTGTGTGTGTGTGTGTGTGTTGGGGGGGGTATAGTGATGGGGGGATGAGTGTAGGGCTCTGAGCTGGCCCCTCGGCGCCCAAATGAGCTGCTGAAATATTTAACGCGCCCAGAAATCTCCCTGCGAAGGAAGTTCTGCCGGACGCATGACTAATGGTCAATGTCTTTGCCTGGGTTCCTTTTTTTAAAAAACGAGTCGAAACCAGACCGGCTGATTGTGCTTTAATGTTCGCCCCCCCCCCCCCCCCCCCTTCGCCCCCCCCCCTTCGCCATGCATAATGCATCCACCCCCTAATTGTGACGGGTCACACTCACACAGACGGTCGGTCGGCGTGACGCACAGGGTCGGACCCGCGCACACCCGCACGGAAGTGTGACAGGTCAGGGATAGGTCTCGTTTAATCAGTCTGTGGTGGAGCAGAGGCCTGGAATAGACACTGGAGTTATGGCGTAGATCGCTGGCTAAACTATGCCTTTCGACAGAAGAGACGTTCCAGGAGCTTTGGTCTAAAGTCAGGTGAGCTACCTCGTTAAGAAGCATCCTAATTCCACCAACAGTTCAGTTAGCTTATCCTGCTAATAGGCATCTTTTTGATCTTTTTTAATATTCATATTACTGGTGGTAAATCCGTTCAGACATAGCCTGGTAAACCAGCCACTCATACTTCATTCCGTACAGAGGGTTTGGCTGTGGTTTCATTGACATGGTTGTCTCAGGCAGCATGTTGCCTGACCACTAAGCAATGTTTGGTTCTGAAAGTACATTTTCTAGTAAGTGCCTTTCTCTCCAATCACCACACGCTATCCAAATTAGCCTGATTATTCCAAAAGGTCTTTGCTTATGAGCAGTGTCATGTTACCTACACACTTGTGCTTGTGTGTTATTATTAATACCATTTATACTTCCCAGTTCCCCCCATTAACTATCTCATCGCCATAATCACCATCATATACTGGGCACGTTTGTGTAGCTCATTAAAAACAGCATGCATCAGAAAGTTTACATTTGTTAAAGGAAGTAGTTTTAAGAGCAATTACATAACTCTACTTTGTTTGTTTATTTCTTTATTTATTTATGTTCCTTTTGCGTGATTTAGAGCATAAGGGTGATTAGTGTTTGGGCTGCTGATGCCTATTTTGTCTTCCGGATCAGCGCGCACCCATCTGGCTCTGGAGATGGAACCATCCCAAGTCTGGCTCCGACCTACAGTACGACTCGCTGTGTCCCGGTCGGGTCCAGCTGCTACCGCGTCTAGGGGGAGCTGACCCCTTTGACCTCTGGCTTCCTATAGGTTGGCACTGCTCTCCGTCCGCAAGCTGAGCTCCTGCTCGGAACAAAACGTGCCTTCAGAACTAATGATGACCTCCGCGGGCTGCCAGGCTTCCGTTCTCCCACCCACCTCATCACTGCAGCTACAGTATGCATGCACCTGCAGTTATGGATGACTCAGAGTTAACCTTGGGTGAAGGTTTAACGCCGGTGCGTGGCAGGGGGGAATAACAGTGCGGGCTGCTGCGCTTTGTCGCATGGCACAGTATGGCGCGTCTGTCCAAGAGCCCCATAAAACAAAAACATGCTGATGCTGGTGCTTTAGAACTCCAGTGCAGGCCAATCGATCTCTGTCATATTGTAGCTGTTGCCACGGAGCATTGTCAATTCCGTTTGTGTCACAATGGGTTCCCGGGGACAACAGGCCGCAGAGTTCTACTCCCCTGAGCAAGGCTTTGGTTTTAGCGTAAGCAAGTCTATTATTGGTGCTGAGAAACTAAAGAGCTAAGGAGCTGGAGGAGCTAAATTTATCAATAACTTTTTCACCATATGAAGCATTGTTTTAAGTGGAACAGCAGGAAGGTGGCTGATAATAGGCGATATGCCAATAATGGGATCTTTTCTGCTACATGTCAAATGAAATATCAGTGCCAGGTTCCATTACCTGAAAGCTTGCCATGCTTGCTATGTAAGCTGATAGCTTTGATTTGTTAGCTAAATTTATCAATCTTCACGGGGATAACTTTTTCACCACATGAAGCAATGCTTTAAGTAGAACAGCAGGGAAGTGGCTGATAATAGGCGATATGCAATAATGGGATCTTTTCCGCTACATGTCAAGGTACATACTTTTTTGCTATGTAAAGCAGTAGTTCTTTCTGAACAGCAGTGTGCTAGTAATGGCTTTAGCCAGGTGTTGCAGCTAAAATATAATGAGAGAGGTGTTGAGGTCAACGCTTGTTGGCCTAAGCCACATCTCTGCCTGTCAATGTCTATTTCAATCCTTTTCCATTCTAGGTGTTCAGCATGCACCTCACACTGAACTCTCTGTTCAAGATAAAATTAGACACTGTACTGCAAGTAAGTATATATATATCAGGTTTAATGGAAATGAATAAAGTAACAAAAGAAAATCTTTTAGTGGAAAATATATGTTACACGAAGACAGCATGAAAGTTCTATTCTGTATTATTATGAAAGTTTTGGTTGGCTTAAAGATAGTTGATGGATTTCAGTGGAATGTTTAGTAAAGATAACCTCTGCACCTCCCCCGACATCAGGGCTCTTGCAGAGAGGAAAAAAGGCACGAGACAGACAGAGACAGAAATAGAAAGAGAGCAAGAAAGAGGGAGAGAGAGAGAGAAAGAGAGAGGAGAAATGTCACAACAAAGAAAGATAGATATAGAGAGTAAGAGGTACAAAGTAAGAGAAACAAAGAAAGAAAGAGAGAAAAGAATGATAGAGAGTAAGAAACAAAAAAGTCAGGGAGAGATAGAGAGTCCTACACAGCGTTTTCAGCCATCGTAACCCAGCTACAGAGAGCCACAGAGAGCCAGAGAGAGCCACAGAGAGCCAGAGAGACCCAGAGAGAGCCACAGAGAGCCAGAGAGAGCCAGAGAGACCCAGAGAGAGCCACAGAGAGCCAGAGAGACCCAGAGAGCCAGAGAGCCACAGAGAGCCACAGAGAGCCACAGAGAGCCAGAGAGAGCCACAGAGAGCCACAGAGAGCCACAGAGAGCCAGAGAGACCCAGAGAGAGCCACAGAGAGCCACAGAGAGCCACAGAGACCCAGAGAGAGCCACAGAGAGCCAGAGAGAGCCACAGAGAGCCTGGGACATTCTTGGCCGCGATACTGTCACCCGTCCCCAGGCTAGGCATCTATCAAGTGTCTTTAGCCCAGTCTGCATATGCAGCCACGGTGCCCCTGTGTGTGTGTGTGTGTGTGTGTGTGTGTGTGTGTGTGCATCCATGTGTGTGTGTGCATGTGTGCATGTGTGTGTGTGTGTGGCATGTGTGTGTATGCGCGTATGCATGTGTGTGTGCGTGTGTGTGTGTGTGTGTGTGTATGCATGCGTGCATGTGTGTGTGTGTGTGCGTGTGTGTGTGCGTGCGCGCGTGTGTGTGTGTGTCACCACCGATAGCTATATTTAGCTCCTTTGCTGGCACTTAGGGGCTCCTGAAACCACCAGTGTACTGTAAGCATAATATGCAAGTGTGCAGCGGACATAGCCTACGCAGGGCAGGGGAGAGCCTTTCATACGTCCCTCTGTCTCAGCACTTTGCGTTTAAAAATACACGGTGACTTAGCGTGCGTGTCACACCAGCCACCCCCCAGGAAGGACACCCCCGCCAGCCTGGTCAACAAGACGTGACCTCCTCTTGTCTGTGTAGCCGCTAGGGCTAACATATGACTCAGCCCTCCATTACAGTGAGGCATTGACTATGGCTCAACACGCTAATTATCCACTGGCTTACGTAGCAATTATCCCAAAGACACCCAAATGTTACTTTCATTCGAACCCATTGACGTCAGTATCTCTGACCTTAAAGTGGTCATCAAGAGAGAGAGAGAATATGAGGGGTTGCGCCCTAAAGATGCACACAGCCTGCCTCCACACACACGCTCCAAAAGCAGCGAACTGTGCCTTGTGCAAATGATTTGAAATTGATCTCCCATGTTCTTGGCTGTCAAACCCAAAGCAGGTCTTGCCCAGAGGCCGCTCTATAGGATACTGTAAGTGGGATACTGTTGTGTCACATGACTTTGTTGGGTTATGCAGTTATTGATTGCTCAGTGCAGGTTGGCTGCAGCGGACTTTGCGCTCCAGTAGTTATGGGTTTTGTGTACTGAACACACACTCCTATCCAAGGTCACTTGGAAAAAAATGTTATAAAATTGAAATGATGCTCTGTGCAATATCACTCTGTGTGTAAGGGAGGATGGGGGAGTTGGTGTTGGTATTGGTATGTATTGGGTGTTTTTGGATGGATGCGAGTTAGTCTATATTTATGTTTTACATATTTTCTGTCTCTTGTCTATTGTGGCTCTATATATGCTATGTACTCACACACTGTCTCAATTGCCCAAACACTCTTTTAAAGAGACAATAAAGGCTCATCTTATATATGTGAGAAATAATGCTGATAATTACCTGATAATTACAATCATATTAGTTTAATTTAGTTTAGCATATTAGTACAGCCACTGTTACAGTGTATCTACACCATGAAGTACTGTGTAACAAAGTTTGTAACAATGTGTAACGTTATGAACTTACACTGTACCTTAGGGTTGGCGATAGGATCAGGGTTAGGGTTAGTGTTAGGTTAGTATAGTGTGTTTTTACATTTAGATAACAATAACACTAAAATAAAGCGTTACCAAGTTTTAACCCTGTCCTGCTGGGGACAGCAATGGGGATATCACCCCACATCAAAAGGGTTATCTTATGAGGGAGACGTCCCAAATTATCCCATCAATCAATTCAGGATTCATCATTCAAATCATTGTCATCATTCAATTCATCATTCAAATCATCCCTATCATTCTCCACTCACACGCTAATGGTTGTGCAGACCGTCTGTTTTGGGATGTTGTGTTTCCTTCCTGACAAATACGAAGATACAATTAACCTGTACCCAGGGCTCCCACAAATCCTCATATCTCTCTCTCTCTCTCTCTCTCTCTCTCTCTCTCACCCGCTCATACTGGTGGCTTACTTATGCCTATGGCTGGAGGCTGGATGGAGTAGAAGGGGAATCATTGCAGGCACGTACGCAAGACAAGAGTTCAATGCCGGGTTCAGAAAGTAAAAACGCTGCCACAAATTTGATTCAACTAGCTCTTAATCAGCGGATCGTAATGAGCACTCAAGACAGGTAGATCAGCTACTCAGTGAAGTCACCTGTGTTAGAGGGAAATGTGGCAGGGTTTTTTACTTTCTGAACTCGGGATTGACAGCTCTCATTTTCAATCTACGGTTCAGTGATGTGCTCCTGACAAGAATGGCCACACTCACCTTGCCATGCAAGTACTTCATTTAAGCAGAACATTTACAAGCTTTCTGAGAAGTCTATTTTCAGATGGAAATCTTCTGTACAGTAGGTGGGCATGGCCTGATCCTGAATTATTTTCAAAGAACAGGCTGTTCTTTAGCACGTTTGCTTGTACTTCTTGTTTGTACATTTTTCTGTGTGTGTATTTGTCCTGATTTGGTTGTTGATTTCGGTTGCTAATTATATCAGTCACTGCAGCAGACACATAAGGAATTTATTTGAAAATAAAGTTATTCTGAAATTACATTGAAAACAGCACACACACACACACACACGCACACACACACACACACACACACACACACACACATAAACAAACAAGACAAACCGTACAGAGTGATAATAAAGTAAATACAGTGGCTTTCTCCGGTGAGTGAGCAGCCACAGCGCAGGCAAGAGCAGCTGATGGGACGCAAATAGACATAAATTAGCCCCAAGGAACTTCCATTGTCTTGAGTCATTAGGCCCATCAGTACTACGCCACGTGGACTGGGAGTCAGGTGGAGAGAGAGAGTGTGTGTGTGTGTGTGTGTGTGTGTGTGTGTGTGTGTGTGTGTGTGTTTGTGTGTATATGTGTGTGTGTATTGGGTGTTTGTGGCTTTCGTACCTTATTTTCTCAGAGCCAATTTGCACAAATAACCTGCCCTTTTCCGAATGTGTGAATGTTTTTCCGTATTGGCCCTGATTACAATCATACCGGCTGGCTGCTGTCAAAGAGGGATAATTACGTATCCGCCAAATTGCTACCTACTGTATGAACAAAGGAAAAAGGATTAACATATGGAATCAAATGAAGAAGTACAAAAAAGGAAAGAATTTTCTCTCACTTCCCAACTACAGTGTGATAAAAAATAACCACTAGTAATACAGCTCTTCTTTTCTGTTTTATCCTGTAATTTTGCATGCTTGCATTAACCTATACAGGCTGCTGTTGCTCTAGCTAGCTAGCCTCAACATCAACAGAGCTAATGGAAGGAATCTGTAAGTAAACATTAAAAAAGCCTGTGTTTCAAGAGAAAAAAGCAGTGCTGGATGTCAGACCACTGGGTCCTGTGTGAGAAGTCAATTAATCAAGAAGGCCATTAATCGGGAGCGTTTCCCAAGAGCACGGGATCGTTGAGAGAATGATCTGAAGTACTTGAGCAAACAAGCACTTTGGACAGCAGCCGTAAGTCAGTGTGACAGTCCTGAGTTAGGTCCGGCTGTACAGCGCGATATTTAACCTAATCTTAGTTTGAATGCGCAGAATTACGTTCAAATGACATTTTAAAAATGATATATTTAGTTCTGATTTATTTTTTAAAGTTGGATATGATGACATTATCACTGCTCTACCCAAAGACAAGGATGTTTTATTGGCACATGCATAGACGTACTGGGTAGAGTAGGACATGCAGTGAAATTAGCCTTTCTAAGTCTGTGCCATTGCCCTCTCATCTCCTCACTGATACACAGGGAAGCAGCTGACTGTAATGGATAGCAGCATGATGCTGGGAGAGTGCAGGGAGAACGTGTGAGAACGGCAATGAGTGTCCAGGCTGCAGCCAGGTAACACACACACACACGCACACACACGCACACACACGCACACACACACACACACACAAACACACACACACACACACACAGATATACACACACACACACACACACGCACACACACACACACACACACACAAACACACTACAGGAGCCAAAGGCAACATGTGAGTCAGCCTGAGCATCCATAGCCCCTGTAAGCAGGAGAGGCAGTCCGGCAGCTAAGGCTGACCTCAGACTGACGGCATGTCATTACCCTGCACACAGCTGTCTTGCCACAGAGAGCGTACTTTCAATGCAGACATTTATTGCATAAATTTATTGCATCAGTAGGTTTATTGGAAATTACCATTGATGTGATGAGGACAGGGCCCTTAATTACTGCCACATAGCAGGCGCAGCCTCATAAGTAATCTGCGGGCACAAGTCTGCAGCACCAAGGGCACCGCATACAAATCTGTGGGCAAAGTTTGCAATTCCCCTGGCACAGATTGCAAAACTGGAAGCAGGGATTGCAAGAGCGTGGGCTTCCTATTTGCATACGGCTCCTTTTCATTCTCCTCTGACACTGGGGCTGATGCACAGGATGCCAGGGGAGTTTGGAATGACACTTATAGTTAGAAATATCCTACAAACGACTCCAGATCTATGAACCACTCGAGGGTATTTCCAAAAGTTTATGTGCTATTTTTTATTTTATTTATTTATTTATTTATTTTTTGTGAAATCCTCGAAGTCTCCACCTCAAACTCAAAAACATGGTCGTGCACATAAATAGTTCTGGAGGAGGCTATAGACCCAACATCCAGCATAGCAGTAGCAGGTTCCTCCCCGAAACACTGAAAACCTCTTCCTATCAATAGCATACAGAGGGAAATATGCAAACAGTCACTGTCATGCAAATGTGCCACTACTGCTTAGTGTTGAGATTTAAATTCCGTCAATTCACAGCAGGGTATTTTTAGTCAGTGTGGATTTTTGTCAAATAATCTTAACTAATCCACATTTTCTCTGGTATACAGGTATTTGTGAAGGATATCTCCATAATATTCTGGATCTATCTATCTATCTATCTATCTATCTATCTATCTATCTATCTATCTATCTATCTATCTATCATCTATCTATCTGTCTGTCTGTCTGTCTGTCTATCTATCTGTCTGTCTGTCTGTCTGTCTGTCTGTCTGTCTGTCTGTCTGTCTGTCTATCTGTCTGTCTGTCTGTCTGTCTGTCTATCTATCTATCTATCTATCTATCTATCTATCTATCTATCTATCTATCTATCTACATTTTGCCTTTTACATCCTGCCCAGGTGACACATCACCACTGTTCCAAGAATCCCTTTCAGTGTCAGTCAGCCAGTCAGTCAGTCAGTCAGTCAGTCAGTAAGTCAGTCTGTCATTCATTCTTCCAGTCACTCAGTCCGTGTCATTCTGCTTTCATCTCAGCTATCATACACAAGGAGCAGTGAGTTCCTGCAATGGATGGGGGCATGGAGCATGGTGGGAATAGGGCTAGTGGTTGTGTGTGTAGTTGTCAGTGATTGTCTGCCAAACGAACACCAGTACTGTAGGTTGTGACTTTGATCTCGGGGTCCTCCTCCGCTGTGGCCCTGAGCAAAGGGACTTAGCCTCATGTTGCTGCAGTAAAACTGTCCTTTGTAGTGAGTTTATGGTCCAGTAAGTCATTCGGGATAAAAGCATCTGGTTAATCAAATGTAATGCAGTGATGCTGAGGGAGTCTACTGAACATATCTTTTACATTACATTACACTTAGCAGATGCTTTTATGCAAAGTGACTTACAAAAGGAGGACATAATAAGCTAACAGAGTAGCTTATTAGTCGTAGAGGAACACAGAGTAAACAGACTACACACATACACACAAGGAGATACATGTGCCTGGGGAAAGAGCTGGTTAGTAGAGATTATTTTTGTTAGGAAGGGAAGCAGTCTCGGAAAAGAAGGGTCTTCACAAGTGTTTTAAAGGTCCAGAGGGATATTGCTGCTCTTGTAGTGACTGGTAGGTTGTTCCACCATTGAGGAACACAGGCAGAGATATCTTACAAGTACCAGAGGCCACCTGTGACTCAGCCAAGCCACCGAAGGCAGGAGTGACGGTTCAGCAGCTCACTGACTACAGTAGGTGTCCTCTCTGTACACACAAGTCTGTCTGCACTCACTGCGTACAGACACCCGTAGGCTTATTGGATAGGAGAGTTTTTAGCAGTCTTGTCATTATCACACTCGTCTGAATGCCATGTTGCTTACATATGAATTACATTTGACATTGTGTATCACTTTCTATTGGTATACCATAACGTAATTGATTATTTAATTGATTATTAATTACTAAGTAATTACGTAATTAATAATCAATTAACAGTAATAATCAACTTTACAGTAAGGGTACATTAATACACATTTATTAATTATTAATACATGTGTATTCATGTAGCCTTACTGTAAAGTGTTATGACTCTTCTTTGCCATTTTAAAATACTACGTTCATGAAATAATGTTAAAACACAAACGTCACAGATGCCAAAACACTTAGGGCTAAAATGCAAACTCCCTAATAAGGCTTACGCAGTGTGAAATAGACAACAGGGGAGTTACCCTGTCCTGAATGAAAGTGTAAGGCAGTGTTGTAGCAAGAGGAAGAGGTAAGTACTTTTTCTGTCAGGTACATCTGGAGGAGAGCATGAACAAAGAAGACAAGGACTAAATTTGTCAAATGCAAATAACATTGATTGAGAAAAGCCACCAAATTTGAAAGAGAGGATGCTTACAGTAGCTTTTTGTGTCAAAGAATAATTTACTGTGTTTTACTGTGTTTACTGTGTACATGGTTCGTAGTAGAAATGTTTCAATTCTTACAGTAATATGCAACTATACAACAGGCAAACATCCTTTGGCTCATATTGACCGATTTTGCATTGCAAGTACAGATTTTTACAGATTGCTTGAAATGTATTCAGTCAACACTATTCCTCATGTGTTGATTTTGGTAAAAATATTCATGTCATCTATCAATATTTCTGAAAAATAAATGAAGCCAGATCATGTCATTAGAAAAGCTGGAATATTACAAAGTGTTTAGAATTGATCACTGCAGCATATAACTAATTTATGTAACATCAGTGAGATGAAAACAGAATATCAGTATTGATTTTATACATAAAATTCACAATGTCTAGACAATAT
>CM059285.1:24842999-24845499 GCA_030347295.1 Setipinna tenuifilis
AATACGCTTCCTCCCAGGCAAAGACAGACAAAATGGTTTCACCAGAGCTCTAATTTGGGTTGTCATGCCAATAATAAATCGGCGAGGCACTTAGGGTGTCCAATTCGCCGTGTGAGGCCCATCTCGGCGTTGGAAATGTCACGCGCGGCGCACCCCCATATTAAGAGGGATCAGGTGTAGGCCGACTCCTCCTCGCCTCCCCGGCGGAGAGAATTAATCACTATTTTGTCATTTACTTTTATTGTGTTTGCAGTCAGAGCGAAATGTCAGCGGCTCTGACTAATTCACTGTTAGACAAAATTTAACATCTCGGCGGCGGCGCGACGAGACGCGAAGGGAAAAGTCACCCTCGGCGGCCGTGAAGCCACCTGCGTCCCGCTCTGCAGTGGGTGTAAATCTCACAGCGCTAAAGCTTCCACCGAGCACACCTGGCTTTGTCTGCTGCATTTGTCAGTGTACTGTACCCTTTCCCGTCTCTTGTGATGTAGTGTGTTCCTTTTTACCTCCTGCATTCAATGTTGTTTTCTAAACATAGTTCGGGAGGGGCCCTTAGGATGATTGACAGCCATCAACTCACCTGCCTCCCACCTTCTCATCCACCTGTCATGCGCCCCGGTGTCACAAATGATCCTTCCCCTACCCCCCCACCCCACCTCACTCCTCCATTTCACTAGTGGCTAAGTCTTCACACACACAGACAGACAGACAGACACACACACACACACACACACCCTCCCCCTTCCCTTACTCCTCCATTTTACTAGTGGCTTTACTCTTACATTCCTCACACACACACAAACACACACACACACACACACACACACCCTCCCCCTTCCCTTACTCCTCCATTTTACTAGTGGCTTTACTCTTACATTCCTCACACACACACAAACACACACACACAAACACACACACACACACACACACACACCCTCCCCTTACTCCATCATTTCAGTGTTATTAGTGTCTCTACTGTCACTGCCCTCTATATGCATAGGGGGTGCAAGCGGACATCAGCCTGTACGATCTCCACTGCACTCATTTCAGGACCAAGGACAGCTACCAAGCCAAACACGACTACATTGTAAACATGACGTGACACAAGTCATTAACATTAATCACGTTTTATTCATGTTTATGACTGTTGTCATGAGTTATTGTTTGGTGTTTCCAATGTCTGCATCCCAAACAAATATCAACCTAACATTATGAAAACCAAATGACACCAGTCATAAATGGCAGGAATGAAGTGTCACTAATGTTTGTGATAAGTGTCATGTCATGTTTATAATGTGCTCATGTCACTGTTATGTAGACACCTTCAAATAAAGTGGTACCGTGCTTTCTTTAGTGTGTAAGCCTTGCTTCTTAAAGAAGAGAACAGAGAAATGGTGCATAGTGGATACTACAGTGGAACATGAAAGCGATGGCCTCTTCTCATGTGTTCTCTTTCCACTGTGTTGTTCTCAGGTAAAGATATCCAAGGCTTTGATCAACTTTCATCTCTGACAAATATGGACATGTAATCTGATGTTCGTCACTAGAAAGCAGGATGTGTTATTGACATTTCCACAGGTCTAAGGTATCACTGCAAAGCTTTGCCGATGTGCAACAATCTCTGTTGGGTTTAGTTTGTGCTCTGGGCTGATTGCAATCTCGCTACCAGGATATCACAACAGAGGAAAAAAGTACCTTTTTAAAAGAAGATTAGCATTTCGGTATAGTCGCAGTCTTGTCAGAATGCCAAGGTGTGTGTGTGCATGCATGTGTATGTGTGTGTGTGTGTGTGTGTGTGCCTGTGTGTGTGTATTAATGTTTGTGTATTTTTTTTTATCGACTAATGTTTTTCTTTGACTGTGTACCAGCTATGTCTCCAACAGTAATCCGTGCCACAGGAAAGACAAACAGGTTTTAAATAAGGCCTCTAAAAACCAGCACCATTGCCATGGGTCCACTTGGACCAGGCATTTCTGTCTTCTTATGCAGAGCAGAACACAGACTCAGACCCTTTCAGACTCATAAACTTGAGTGTTTTTGGAAATATGACCGTACGCGGAAATAAAAGCAAAAGGCCCAAAACGGCGTTGGCACGAGAGCAAAGCAGGCCATTATCATTAAGCATGTTTCTGTTTTATGAAGACCCACATGTCCTCTGATGCACCAGTGACCTCAGCCACACTTGTGTATACGTCATTTGTGATTGTGTATATTTATATAGAGATATATGTGTAGATGTGTATATGTGTATATGATGTGTATATGATGTGTATATGCTACTGGACACCTTAATTTCCTTCGGGATAAACAAAGTATCTCTACTCTCTACTGTTCTACACACTGTGGTTGTAATTGTGTGTATGTGATATATGTAGATGTGTAGATGGGGTGTATATGATGCATATATGCATATATGATGCATATATGCGACTGGACACCTTAAATCTCTACTCTCTACTCTACTACACACTGGATTTACACTAAAGTTGATTTTCCCCTCTGC
>CM059285.1:24850499-24852999 GCA_030347295.1 Setipinna tenuifilis
ACTTTAAAAGTTTAAGTACAAGTAACTTTACTTAAAGAATACAGTTCATGTACTTAAACTTTTAAAGTTAACTTTAATTAAAATATATAGTTAATGTACTTAAAACTATTGACGTAATCAGTTACATCAAAAGTTTTGAGTTGAATTACTTTTCCAGTTTTACAGTGTATGTTGGATGTACCCCTACTGTGCACGTGTGTTTGTGTGGCACAGGGGCTGGACAGTAGCTCAGCTGGACACAGTCTCCACAGGTGCTGGCAAAGGCTGGCAAGGCCCCTGGGCCCCAGGGTGTGTGGAGCTGTAACGCAGGCATGCTGTCTCCCTCAGTGATCCAGAAAGACAGTTTGTGTAGGCCTAAAGCACGCACATCTGCCTTCAAGTCTTCTTGGTGCTGGACCAAAAAGCAAAGTAAAAAAAAAAACAGAAACAAAGTCTGTGACACCAATATGTGCCCACAAAAAACGTTTTTAATCATACAGTATTACATCTGATAAAGGCTGCACACCTGAAACATTGTCTATGATTAAAGACATTTTGTGGGAGTGACACAGGCATGCTGTCTCCCTCAGTGGCCCAGAGAGACCCACCGTTCCTGGGCACCTGGGGACAGCATTGCTGGGGTGTTTTGGGGATGGCATCTCTCGGCTCCAGGGAGCCAGCATCTCTGGGTGTCTGCCAGACAGGACAGCATCCCTCTGGCATCTGTGTCGTCTGGGAGACAGCATCTCTGGCTGTGAAGGAGACTAGGGGTCAGTGAGATAGTACCGCTGGCCTTAAATAACCTGCACTGCCCGACTTTCTGCTGTCAATGTGCCCAGGGGTGATAGAATTGGAGAAACCTACATTTGGGGCAATTGCTGGATGTCTGTAAAACCGGATAAGTCAATGCAACTCAAAACTTTTGATGTAACTGATTACCGGTTTTACAGTGTGGATGTCTACTGTGCCCTTGCACCATATACAATGTTGTGCAAGAGGTGATAGGATAGTAGGTGTTCTTCAAAGAGGTGGATGATCTTGCTTGTAAGCAGAGAGAGACACCCTGGCATCAGTGAGTGTCTGGGGATATGATTTTGCTGGATATCTGACAGACAGCATCCCTGGGTATCTAGAAGTCAGCGTTAGACCATTTCTATGTGTGCGGCAGCTGTGTCTTACAGGTCAGAGAGTCAGCCTTGTAGGAGTCAGAGAGTCAGTCTTATAGCTGGAGGGGGATTGCAGCTTCGACTCCCCGTGGCAGTAGGAGAAATGTGAATCATCAGTGCCCCTCTTCACCTTCAATCATAGCTCCGGTGCCCCTGACCCAGGCAACTGACCTCAGCTGCTCCCTGGCCACTGCAGTAAGTGGGAGCGGGTGTCCATGCAGTATGTCTGTCTAAGTTTGCAGTGTGAGTGTTGCACTCATAGACTATATGTTCAGAATATATACAGTCTATGAGTGCACTGCCCTAGGCCTGTGCTCACTACTCACTGATGGATAGGGGGAAGGCTTTTCCTCTGGGAATTAAAGGAGTGCCTATCATCTTTGTGGAAATCTAGACTACAGCGTTTCTTGGACTCTCAAAAACAGCGTTTCTAGCCATCTGAGGACATCTTTTATAAGCATCTGAAAGTTCAAGGTGTTATTGGGGTGGTACTAAAAAAGTGATATGAGGAGCTGAACCATTCAAGGTTTTAAAATCTATTCTGAATTTAACTGTCAGCCAGTGCAGCTTCACCAAAACAGGAGTGACGCATTCTCTCTCTTTTTTTTTTATTTAGAACCGGTTAAAAGTCTGACAGCTGCATTCTAGACAAGTTGTAGTCTGGCTAAAGCAGTCTGAGTGAGTGAGGCCTGTACATAGAAAGTTGCAATAATCTAGTGCTGATGAAATCAATGTATGATCTGAAAGACATAAAGCATAAAGCATAAAGCATAAAGCTAAAGCAGTCTGACTGAGGCCTGTATACAGTGAGTTGCAATAATCTAGTCTTGATAAAATCAATGTATGATCTGAAAGACATAAAGCATTGACCTGACTTAAAGACAGCCCTGCCAGGCATCTGAAAGACAGCCTCTTTGGCCGTCTGAAAGACATCCTCCCTGGCTGTCTGCAACCCTTACTTGGTATTTAGAAGCTAGCATAAAACCAGGCATCCGGAGGACAGCATCGCCCTGCATCTCCTTACATCTCCTTGCGTCTCCCTGCGCCTCCTTACATCTCCCTGCACCTCCCTGCGTCTCCCTGCATCTCCCTGCGTCTCCCTGTGCCTCCCTGCATCTCCCTGCGCCTCCCTGCGTCTCCCTGCGTTTCCCTGCGTCTCCCTGCACCTCCCTGTGCCTCCCTGTGTCTCCTTACATCTCTCTGCACCTCCCTGCATTTCCCTGTGCCTCCCTGCATCTTCCTGCATCTTGGAGAGAAGGTCTGTGGGCATCTTTAAGAGTTGGCTCCTCAGCGAGAGGAAGCTGTTACATTATGAATCACAGCCTGGCTGTCTCATGCTTATACTACAGTGCTTG
>CM059285.1:24860499-24872999 GCA_030347295.1 Setipinna tenuifilis
CAGCACCATAGCGGGGTATGGAGTGTCCATCTTTTGTGGGAATCTAATGTGTGTGCATAACTAGCTGAGCTAGTACAGATCTGTGTACTGTAGCACACACACACACACACACACACACAAACACACACACACACACACACACACACACACACACAAACACACACACACACACACACAGACCACACTCATAAGCTCAGATGACCTAATTGGGTAAGTCCCATTCCGAATAAAATTCCACGATCCCAATCGGCCAGTGGCTAATGCTGCCATGACAGGCAGGAGTGTGTGATGTTGGCTTAATTGGAGAGTTTTCTCGGCACTGCGCACACCGAGGACACGTGCTGTGAAGAGAAAAACATACACACAAACACAAGCGGGCATACAGTACGCATCCCGGCAACCCTGGCGTGTGATGGATATGGCATATTTCTCTTCAAGGAAATGATGTCGTCCTCCCCTCCCTGTCCGTGGTGCAGATAAAAGAGTAAATCATGGCCGCCAGCAGAGGTGACATAGCTTCATACTGACATTGGTGCTCTATGCAGCACCATTAGTCTTCTGTGTGCGAACCACACACACACACACACTATTAGCACACACATACACGCACACACACTATTAACACACACACACACGCACACACACACACTATTAACACACACATACACGCATACATTCTCACACACACACACACTCATAAATACACACGCATTCATACACACACACAAACACACACACACATACATACACACACACAAACACACACATACACACACAAACACTCATACACACACACACACACACACACATACGGACGCATGCACACATAAGCAAGTATACATCCTCCCACTGAACAAGTAGTGTTTCACTGGGCACACACACAGACGCTCACACACATGCACACACACACACACATGCACGTACCATGCACACATGCACACACAAACAAGTACACGTCATCCCATTGAGAAAGCAGCATTTCACTGGTCACACACACATACACTCACAGACACACTCACATGCACACACTCACTGCGTTCACTGGGCTTTTTGGTGAGGACCAGCTCAGCAGAGAGGCATGCAGAACACGACATAAGAACACACACACACACGGACTAATTATACGCACAAACACACGCACACACAAACAAGTACCCATTGATGCACAAACACCTAGACATAAATGAGTACACAAGCACACACACACGTGAGTGCACACTTTCACAAACACACGCAGCAGACATACACACACACACAAACACAAACGCAAAGATGCATCTGCACACACACACCTGCATACACACACACACACACACACACACACACACACACACACACACACACACACACACACACACACACATACACACACACACATACACAAGGCCTTGGCCCGGGTCAAGGACTCTGCTGGCCTGGCACTTCTGTGCAGCCCAGCCCAGGAGGCATGAAGGAGGCAAGGCAGCCCTGTTGTCATGGCGGCCGGGGGACAACGCCAGCTCATCAGCAGATGTTTGCTGCTGCTTCATGTCAACTTATTTTGGGCAAATCAAGAGGACGACGAGGCAAGGGTGCAACGCACTCAACCGAGAGGAAATGGAGAGAGAGAGAGAAAGAGAGAGAGAGAGAGAATGAGAGAGAAAGGTGAAATATACCATGATTTTCTGAGAAAGAGAGAGAGAGAGAGACAGATGGAGAGACAAAAACAGAGAGAGAGAGAAAGAGAAAGGTGAAATATACCATGTTTACCCAAGAGAGAGAGAGAGAGAGAAACGGAGAGAGGGAGAGAGAGAGAGAGAGAGAGAGAGAGAGAGAGAGAAAGAGGACAAGAGAAAGGTGAAATATAGCATGATTATCTGAGAGAGAAAGAGAGAGAGAGAAAGCGAGAGAAAGAGAGAGAGAGAGAGAAAGGTGAAATATACCATGTTTACCCAAGAGACAGAAAACCCAAGAGAGAGAGAAGGGTGTAAAATAAAAAATAAAGAAATGAGACTAAAAAAGGACAGATGAAACACAGAAAAAACACACGGAGAAGAGAGTTAGATAAAAAGAGAATGTCATGCATAGAAGGGGCGAAAAAAAAGAAAAAAGAAAAAAATATTCAGAGGCTGTCTTGAAAGGATTGTCACCATGGCAAATCCACATTAGTGCAGCCTCCCTCTGTAAAAACACAACAAATGCTTTCGAGAAACAAGTGCAACATTTCCAAGACTACAGTACACCACAGCTCCGCCAAGGTCTGCCCGGAGACCTCTTCCTGATCTCATCTTCATCTAGATCTTACCGTGGGCCACCAGATTGCTCCCCTGCTCCCAAGGCCAAGGCTAGCAGACAGACAGACAGACCGACAGACAGACAGACAGACAGACAGACAGACAGAGGCAGACAAACCCAGATTGAGAAAGTAGACATTGCGCCATGTGTTCCTTCTGCCCGTGTTCTCCACACAGGTGATTCCACTAATTAGCTTGTGTACCTGGCTGAAGAGTTGTGGTAATTAGGATCAGCCGAATGAGTGAATTGGGCTGGAACAAATATGTGGCAGGACTTTTACTTTCCGAACCCCGGATGCAGACCGCCTCTGCAGACAGACCCATGCACATGCACACAGCCTCCTTTCTGTCCCCCGTGGCCTGCTGTCTCCGAGATGCTAGCCCACGAGGTAAACAGGTTGTTTGTTTACGGCAGTAAACACTTTAATTAGAAAGCCAAGCGCTTGACAGCAGCCCTGCAAATCATGCCTGGGTGAGCCGAGCCGAGCTCCGCTGATCCGAGCAATGGGCAGCACTTAAGCACTGTCGTCCAGCAATGTGTGTGCTGATATCTCCCGCCTGAAACAACATCATGGAGGTGATTGGCAAAAAACAAAACAGAAGGAAAATATATACGAAGCACCATGTGGCAACAACGTGGCCATCGCAAACTCTCAGTGATCATTTTCATAGGTTTAACTCAATTTGTAAATATATTAGTGTAGGTCATGGGAGTTTGTTATGGTTACAGTGGGCTTATATGTAACACCCCCCCCCCCCCCCCCCCCCCCCTTCTGGCATTTTTAGGTCAGAAAATCAGGAATTCCTGATTTATCAGAAAAAAACACATCTGAACATGCCAGCCTCTGATGAACCCATCCACTACATAACAGGCTACTGAGTCCTCCCTCACATCAACTCCACTATAGCGGAAGCCGTGTGTTTCTCTTTTCTGCCTTATATGGTCTTTGCAGTTAAAGCTGTACGTTTAGATGTATGGTAGGTTCTCATCTATTATGGGCTAGCTAGCATAACAAGCAGACATGCAGGGCCTCTATTGACTTCTGTTGAGAATAGAAAAACGTAGGCAATTCTATACGGGCCACACAAAGCCCTCTTTGATCAGACTGCCATATGTACTTCTCTAACTTCCTTGTCTGACGTATTCACATACAGTAAGCTGGCTCTACACTGCGTAATTACAGCAGCTTCAGTTATTGCCACCTGTAGGAGGTGTTTGAATAGATCTTCTGTTCATCACTGGCTTTGCAGAGGACAAGTGGAGACTGCTGGACATTTGAGGTACCACTCATTATTAACTCTACGACTTCGCGATGACTCAGCACTCCCAACTCTGCTCTGAATATATACACAGTCACACTAGCACTAGTCAATCACACTCACACTCACGCATACACTCACGCATACACACACACACACACACACACACACACACACACACACACACACACACACTCTCTCACACACACACGCTGTTGTTGCTGAAGAAAGCACCAGCAGGCGCTGACACTGAACGTTATGCCGGTGCCCCTGAACAAAATGGAGTTCATGTACTCTCCAGGGGACAATGCTGGCGCTCTTTTTAAGTTCCTTGGCTCCGGTGGCGTACAGGTAAACAGATTTCTTTCAAGGTAAGCGCAACCAGTTTAAGAGGGCAGCCAGGGGAACTGAGTCATACTTGTATTTATTCATTCTGTGAATAGGTGTGTGTATCATGGCCTGTGTGTGTGTGTGTGTGTGTGTGTGTGTGCATGTGTGTCTGTGTGTGTATCATGGACCGTGTGTGTGTGTGTATGTATCATGGACTGTGTTTGTGTATGTGTGTGTGTGTGTGTGTGTGTGTGTGTGTGAGTGTGTGTGAGTGTGTCCTCAGAGAGACCGCACCATGTACATGAATGGCATTGGTCTTTATTCCCCTGATCCTCCTCCACACAAATGGGGCCTAGTATGGACTCACAGGCCGACTGATGGAGAGACGGAATAGAAGGGTGAAAAGAGCAAAGTAAAGCATGGAAGCAGTGCAGGTACTGTATACAGAAAAAAGTCCAAGCGGATGTAAAGGTTACAGATGACTAAAGAGAGAAGAAAATGGTGGAAAAGAGAGAGAGAGAGAGAGAGCAAGAGAAAGAAAGAGAGTGAGCGAGAGAGAGAAAGAGAGAGCCAAAGAGAGAGAGTGAGCGAGAGAGTGAGGCAGCAATAGAGAGAGAGAGAGGGCGATAGAAAGAGACAGCGATAGAGAGAGAGAGATAGGGATGGGTAGTAAATGGGAAAAAAACCCTCAATTTTTTTCCTCCAGCAGTTCTTTTTGCTATAGCTGAGCTGCTCAGCAGAATGCAGGTGAGCCATCTGCTCCCCGCCGCCCCGTCTGCTGCCATCCAGCCAGGCAGAAAGCCATGCAGCCATCCAGCCAGAGACCCAGCCAGAGAGCCAGCCAGAGACCCAGCCAGAGACCCAGCCAGAGAGCCAGCATGCCAGGCAGCCAGGACCACGCTCATCCTGCTAAACACCTTGGCCATGCTTTCTGTCATCGCTCACTTCCTGTGCTCGCTACACACACACACATGCACGCACACCAGCACACACAAACACACAAACATACACACACACACACACGCACACACACACACACGCACGCGCACATACACACACACACACATACACACACACACACACACACACGCACACACACACGACCAGCTGCAACCCCTAGATAGCATACCACAGTGCTGAATGATGCTAACGCTACCGCTGCTGCTAGCCGCATGCTATTATGTATGCCTGTGTGGTTTTATAGGTTGCAGTTTATTTCATCCACAGCTGTAGGTACAGTGCTTTTTTAATGCTTAATTAATTAATTAGCACAGTTTTCTCCTTCCATTAAACCCAGGCACTAAAGAGTTAGGACTGAGAGTCGTGTTTTTGGCTTAGCGACATGTGTACAGGATGTAATTGCAGGAAAAGGGGATTGTGTATCTGATGAATAGACAGTGATTAAGCTTTGTGTGCACTGCTGGCTGATGCTACAGTATGGCATTGAAGCGCTCGCTAAAAGCACAAGTTTTCTCTCTCTGCTTTGAAGTCAACAAATGTTTTGTCATGCAAAAATCCACCTCCAACTCTGTTTTGAAATACACTTCTAGCTAATTAGTCTCTTGAAAAGGCTCACAGCGGGGTTAATTTATTTCATTGTTTTCTTTTCATTAACTTGCCACAATGCTTAAAAGCTGCAGTAACAGAGGAGGGTCTTGACATCACACAGCGGTTTCAGTGCATACTGTAGACAGCATCACGGGCGCTAGAGAAGAGAAGAGAAGAGGAGAGAAGGGGCTAACGGATATGCGAGCCATGTGGTTTCAGACAAATTTTGAATAAAATGGAGAGGACCACCATGTCCTGCTGAATTATTTAAAAATGCCATATTGCGACAGTTTTGATGGAGCTCATTACTCAAACATGCGCCATATGTCCGCATGCCATCCTCATCAGACGTACAAATGTTTAATTGAGCACTGACACTGTGTGTTCATCAGCTCGTCATTGAGTTTAATTCGCGAACCGTGGGAGAGTAAAGTAGTCTGTGTGATTGAACTATTAATAAAAATGTGCATACATAATCTGCTACCATAGCAGTTATTGCACATCACAAAGCCCTTCATAGACAAAATGGTCTGGAGTACAACACCCAGTTCAGTGGCCTTTTTGTGTTATATTGTGAGTAGAGTCTAGTATTCATGACCACTGGCAAAGAGTTTTTTTTAATTCAAAGCAAAGGCGCAGATCGGTGTTTCCCCGATGGCAATTGTTCCTGAGAGTGTAAGCGAGGGGGGTGTGCTAATGCTGTGTGCTAACATGATTGTCTGGCTGTGTGAACATCACCCGCTAACATGATAGTCTAGTTCTGTCAAATTACCTGACAGTCAGTGTGGGGGGTGGGGTTAACACACTGGTATACTTTGCATATCCTTTATATTAGCCATCATAATAAGTTTAATTGCTATCTATCTGTCTGTCTATGTATGTATGTATGTATGTATGTATGTATGTATGTATGCATCTATCTATCTATCTATCTATCTATCTATCTATCTATCTATCTATCTATCTATCTATCTATCTATCTATCTACGTATCTATCTATCTATCTATCTATCTATCTATCTATCTATCTATCTATCTATCTATCTATCTATCTATCTATCTATCTATCTATCTATCTATCTATCTATCCATCCATCCATTTGCTGATGCTGCAGTGCTGGCTACAGTCCAGGCTAAATTTGAAAGATGCCACACGTCTCATTGAGTTTGTAGGGCAGCTAATGTCAGCCCTGGAGCCGTAATGAATAGCTCTGCCTAATGTCACTGTCCACATGTAGACCTGTGCTTGCTGTGTGTTCACCGCCTGGCTGCCTAATGTCACTGTCCACATGCAGACCTGTGCTTGCTGTGTGTGCTTGCTGTGTGTTCACTGCCTGTCTGCCGGATGGGAGTGTTATTTAAGGCCACTGGTTGGCTTCGTTCTCAGTGGCATCATCAGGGCTTTGTGCACTGCTGCAGATCACTCACAAAACACTGACCTTTGATTGGCTCTGGAAAGCATGGCCAGCCTTCCTTCTGCAATGTCCTACAGCTCACCAAATTGGCGGTGAGGCCCCCCTAATGATATAGAGTGGGGAGGTTGTTAGTGTGTGTGTGTGTGTGTGTGTGTGTGTGTGTGTGTGTGTGTGTGTGTGTGTGTTTGAGCATAAGAGAGAATGTGTGTTTATATGTGTGTATGTAAAATGTGGATCTTTGTGATATTGTTGTTTGTATGTGTGTCACTGTTTGTGCCTGTTTGTGTGTGTGCATGTGTATATGTGTGTGTGTGTGTGTGTGTGTGTGTGTGTGTGTGTGTGTGTGTTTATGTATGAGTATGAGTGACTAAGTGACACGCAGGGTTCTACACCCCTTTGCCAGGCAATCCAACACCCTCCCCATGCCCCTGGGCAAGGAAGCAGCCCTCCTCCCCACGTCCTCAGCAGGCAGGTGGGCAGGCAGGCAGGCGAGTGGGCAGCGGGCACAGCCACCGTGGAGGCTCCATGCGGTGTGCAGGGGCGGGGTGGAGTGGCATGGCGATGCCCACAGAGTGACACTCTCCGCAGTGGACCGCACCTCCCCCGCCATGCTGCTAATGAGGTCAAGCGATGAATTACAGAGCCAATTAACCGGCAAGAGGAGCGCCAGGACCAGGAAGGACCGCGGTGCCGGGGACGGGGGACGGGGGACGGGGGCCGGATGCAGCGCCAGCCCAGAGGCCAGAGAAGCACATATCGGGGCCAAGCGGAGGGACTTTAAAGAGTGCCAACAAAAAAGAAGAAAAAAGAAGAAAAAGAAGAAGACTCAGACAGGAAGTGAAGATAGGGAAAAGGAAAAGTACTTCTGGCTTAACCAGCCCTTAACGTAATTCACTGCAGGAGATGAGAGACAGAGAGAGAGAGAGAGAGAGAGAGAGAGAAATACAGAGAGGAAGAGAGAGAGAGAGAGAAAGAAAGAGAAATACAGAAAGGAAGAGAGAAGAGAAATACAGAGAGACAGAGATAGAGAGCGAGAGCGAGAGAGAGAGAGAGAGAGAGAAAGACAGACCGTGAGAAAGAGAGATAAATACAGAGAGGAAGAGAGAAATACAGAGAGACAGAAAGAGACCGACAGAGAAGAAAAGCTGTACAGGCTCAAGTTGGCATTACCATTTTTCTTTGTGGACTAGAGAAAGGGAAGAGGTTGAGAGAGAAGAGAGAGTTTTTGAGGGAGAAAGGGAAAGTAGGCATTAATATCTCAGCCAGTGGCAGGTCGTGGAATAGAGTAGAATAGCCTAGGAGCCACTACATCAGATACTGTATAATTAAAATTTGATCTGATGTAATAAGCACACGATCAGGTGATAAAAAGAGAAAGGTCATAATGAAAGCCACGGCCTTTGGCAGGGTCGTCATGGAAATGAACAAATGTTGCCATGGCATTCCAAACAGATGATTGACACATTCTAGCTTCTGTTTAGACATGTATAGCAGCAGAGATGTTTACAGTGTGGTGCAGGAAGTCAATCTCATTCCCTATCATGTACAACAACAACAAGAACAACCACCACAACAACAACTACAATAACAATACATTGCATTGGAGGAGTCCACAGGAAAAATGGGCAATGCCACAAAATGCAGAAACTGAGAAAATGTGATTTATATGCTTTGATTTTTTATTTGATTTTATAAGTAAGTGCTATTTTAAAGTGCTTCTAGCTCGAGACTATGCTCGTTTTTGTTTACAGGATTACTTTTGAAAAAGCTGGGGTTTCAATGCAACTACCGATAGGGAAGAGTACGTTGACAAATGTGATTTTGTGACTATGCCCATTTTTCTTGAGGACTCCTCAATCATGATTATGAATTATGAATCAAGCCTTGAGCAGCTGTAAAAACGCCACCATAACAATGCTTTGTGACTATGTCCGTTTTATCTATGGACTTCTCATTTATATATACCGCACCCTCAAAGACACCCTCAGTGCGATGAGTTGGGGTCTCCCAAACCAGCCCCAGTACGTACAGTAGCCCCCACCTGGGTGGAGCACGGCAGCTGTTGGGGACGAGAATGCTCAACACACACCAGCTAGAGGTGGAGATCGAGGGAATGAGTCTATGAGCCAGTCATACCAGGGGATGAATGGGGGGGGCTTGAAAAAAAAAAAGAAAAGAAGTGCTTATCTCTGCTGGCTGTATTACAAATTGGCGCTCTGGGATATTAAAGATACCGTGACCTTGACCAGACTGGATGAGCCGGGTTGGGAGTTTAGCCAGGGCACCAGGGATCCCATCGCCTTAAGGTTTGCACTGGCAAACTTGCCAAACTGTAAAGCACTTTGAGCTGCATCTTGTATGTATGAACTGTGCTATACAAGTAAAGGTTATTATTATTATTATTATTATTATTATTATTATTATTATTATTATTATTATTACACACCAGCCTGGCTGCACTGGGGCTGTTATGGGAGCATTCGGTTCATGGAGCTTAAAAATATTTTTTTTTGGAGACTGGTCTTCAAATGTGAGCAGCGCCTTTCACATCTGATAGAGTCGCCCCCATGGATTAGAGTGGAAGCTAAGTTTGCTTGCGAAAATATGTTTTGCAAACTTAACACTTTGATTTGGGAAATATATGCCAGGGTGACTGAGATCTCTGAGATGAAAACCATTTCACTGAAAAGCTAGGGACATTCTAGGTTCTGCAGTCAAAATCATTAAATTAATTAATGTTTTAGCTACAAGAAACTAATTTGTTTTTGTCATGTGTTTTAAAACAGACAGGCCACCAAAAATGTACCTTGTTAAACCAGCCACTCGTACTTCACTTCACTTTGTACAGAGGGTCTTGTTGTGGTTTCATTGATATGGTTGTCTCAGGCAGCATCTTGCCTGACCAATCAGCTAAAATGGGGACTGTCCTCGGGCCCCAAGTATGGGGGTGGGGGGTGGGGTGGGGAGTCTGGAATTTTATTTTCCTTTAAATATTAATATAATTTAAAGAGGGGGGGGGGGGCATGGAATCTGCATGTGCATAGGACCCTGAATTTGGTGCTAGTGGGGTGAGAAGTGGGACTGAGTTACCAGTATGGGGGGGTAGAGGGGGGGGGGGGCATGGAATCTGCTTGTGCATATGGCCCCAGAATTGGGTGCTATGCCCCTAGACCCACCGTTTAAGTCTGCAGTGCAATGCTGGTTGTCTGCCCTATGCAGGTAACATGGGCAAAGCAAGGATGAGGGCTGTCGACACAATGCAGGTAACATGGACAAAGAAAGGATCTAGCGGAAGGTCACCTTGAAGCTCTTGGAGCTGTAATGATGTTGTGTGGCTGCTGAACAGGAGTGTGTCCCTGCCTGTGTGTGGTGTTATCTCTACTGGCTTCTCTAGTGCACAAGGCCAAATGTCACATTAAGGAGAATTGCTTGGAACAGATAAACAGGAATTCAATATCACTTGACTTGACGAGTGAAGTGGGCGAAACACTAGCTGAACGTCAACAGTCTGACCTCAAAACCGTTGTTTGAAAAAACAATAGTGTGTCACCGCATGCACACACACACAAACACACAAAATGCAAACACAACACAAACACATACACATACACACTCACAGTGCAAGAGAGAGAAAGGGAGAAAGAAAAAGAGAGAGAGATAAAGCAAGAGCAAGAAAGTGGAGAGGGGGCAAGACAGAGAATGAGAGAGAGAGGTAGAGTGAGACAGAGAGAGAGAGAGAGAAAGGAAAGAGAGAAAATGAGAGAAAGAGAGACTTACAAACCTCCTCAAAGAAGAACAGAATAAAAGGAAAACAGCAGGGGAGCACCTGTGTGTTTCCCTGCCCAAATGCTCCATAAAAACATAAAAACATATCACGCCCCTCAGGTGTAGCGGCAGATAGAGTGAGCCGGAACGCTCGACATGGCCGCCGGATAACGCACCATGACGACCAGCACAAATATTTGTTCCCCGCCGGAGTGGCGCGTCCTCTTTGAAAGGCTCCTGTAATGAAGTACAAGCCTGTGGAATGACAAACAGATGGCTCTTCCTTTAGCTGTCGGACTCCTCAGTGCATGGCTAATGAGGTTAATCGCAGACCCACCGGGCCCCCGCCGTGCATTGGGCTCCCCTGGTCCTGCCCTGACTGACAATAACACAGGTAGCCGCGGAAAACAAGCTTTTTAAAAACCTAATGGACACAACAAAGTCATGATGGATAGTCTCTCATGTGCAGTACAGCTTCCAGGTGCTGTTATCTCTTCGAGTTGCCAGGAGATGCAATCATGAAGTTTTTTGTCCCCAAAAAATGTCTCCTTCATGTCAAGTTTTTCAGACGTTTTTATTCTTTATGGTTATGACTGAAGGTAATTTTCTTGCGCCTCTTTTCCAGTAACACTGTCATTTCATCATCAAAAAAAAAAACAAAAAACACTTTTACAACATGCTACAAACGCTCAACGCTCTTGATGTCTGCTCTCTCAACACTCTGCAATAATGCTTCCACAGCCATGCTGAAACCAAGCCCTGAGCCCTTTGCAATGACACAGCAATGACCATGCTAAAAACTCAACCCAAGCCCTACAAATAATTAACTGTAATAATTCGAACATAACAATACCATAACCAAACACAGAGCCATCACCATAACCACATATTATTAACTTTATTAAGTAAACTCAATGGTCCATTTTCAAGATACACAAACAGAGGAATACAGTGTGTCACTTTGCAATGGGGTCGGTCAAGGACATTATTATTCCATTTCTGGACTCAGTTATCCTACACATAAATTTATATGTAAAGTTTAGGCCTAAGTAAGGCCTGAAATGTCAGAACACCTGAAGAAACAAACATAAAGCTAGCACTTTCCCACCTTGGCTACTTGAGCAGAATTCTAAGAGCATCATTATATGCCACCTTCATCTTATTCAAGAACCATGACCAAGCCCTCAATAATACTGTGCCTATAACCATACTCTTACCGCGCCCTGAAGAAATGTCACTACAGAGAGGGCAGGCTGAGATGGTTAGGGCACATACAGAGAAGTGATGGTGGATATATCAGTAGAAGGATGCTGAGGCTGGAAAATTCATTGCAAATGGACCTAGACCGGTTTTGCATCTGAAATCGTCAATTATGAATCAAGCCTTGAACAGCTGTAATGACACCACCATAACCACACTGAGAACAAGCCCCTGGCACTCTGCAGTAGTAACCGTGTCACAACTAAGCCTCAAGCCTTCTGTAACACCACCCCCATAACAGCAAAGTCCCAAGCCCTCTGTAACAACACCCCATAGATGCACTATGAACAACCTCTGAGCTCCTATAATAACATCACCATAACCGTGTTACAACCAAATCATAACCCTTCTGTAGCAGTTCCAGCACACCTTTGCTAAGTCCCAAGCCTTCTGTAACACCACCCCCATAACAGCAAAGTCCCAAGCCCAAACACACTCTGAGCCCCTATAACAACATCACCATAACCACATTACAACCAGATCATAACTCTCCTGTAGCAGTTCCAGCACAGCCTTGCTAAGCCCCAAACCTGTCTGTAACACCACCCCCATGACAGCAAAGTCCCAAGCCCTCTATAGCACCACCCCCATAGACACACTATGAACAAGCCCTCTGTAACACCACCCCCATAGATGCACTATGAAAACC
>CM059285.1:24877999-24882999 GCA_030347295.1 Setipinna tenuifilis
TTTCTGCTTACCTTTTACATTTTGCTGTTCTGCCGCCGTCTGAGGTGCTGGATCCCGCAGTCCGCCTCGCTTTGCAGTACCTCTTAAAGCAACATCCTACTTTTTTCAGTATTTCATCATGGTACATCGCGCCTGATGGATACAAAATTTCTATCACGATTTTTTTTGTGGTTGCCATGCACCACGTCGTGATATTTTGGCAGTTAAAACAACTCTTAGGATTTAAGAATTATTGAAGGACCTACTGCTGCCGGAAAACAAGAATTTAAATCAACTCTTTGTTTTTTTTTATCAGACCAATAACGAGCTGACCGGATGAGCCTTCCTTTCCCGTCACTTCTCATCAGGGATGCAAAAAGAATGAGATAAACAAAACATTATTTTCTCGAGTTTTGTTGTCGAAGTTGGGTGTGCTCTGCATTGTCCAAACAAGTGAAACAACAAAGACAATGTTCTTGGAATGGATATATGGTCTTGTGGATTTTCCCTGAGAATGGTTTGAAGAAGACTTGAGATATTCCCTTCTTTATGAATCTTTTTATCGTAAGATTGCCAAGGTGGAGCGACTAGAGGGGGCTGATGAAGGACCGATTAAACCTTACAGTGCATCAAAAGCACCAAAGGGTATTGGAAACGTTTGGATGGAAATCGGGCAGATGTTTAGACCTGTTTTTGGTTTTATATGAAACTGGTGATTAATAGTTTCTGTCGTCTGTGGAATTTGTATTTATCAATCAACAATTGTAAAAAAAAAAAAAAGGGAATTTTTCTCTGGGTCGTACGCCAGGCGATTGGTCTATGCATTTTGTAACCCTCCGATATATCGATAATTTTCCACTTGAAGTATCCTTTATCTAAATGGAATTAGTTGAGATTGAAGCCCCTTGTGTAAGGAACAGACATGGTACATGGGCACATTTTCCTTTACGGTAAGTCAATACATACATTTTTCATAGGCTATTTCATACTACAAATATTTGTCGGTACGAGTTGTTCTGCGCTTTCTCTCCTGTCTCCCCCCGTAATGAGAAGAGCTTTGGTTGATAAAATATCCAGGCAGTCACGTTTCAAATGATGGGCGCGATTCATGCTTCCTCTTGCATCCTTTAAGGGACATGTGGAATGCACTTTTGGATTTCCTTGCAGGCTACATTCTTCTTCTTGTTACAGAACACAGAACCATTCCACGAATGTGGTTGCCAATTTGCACTTTTGCATAACACAATATATGACAACCTGTCCACTGGCCAGCGTGTGACAGTTTTTTTTTTCTTTTTTTACAGTTATGGAACTTCTAACTTAACATTAGGCTATTTTATAAGGGAATTTGGGCAGATCGCAATGCAAATAAACAAATAAACTTGCATTTCCAAGGCGTCATTGAGTACGGTTTTGACGTAGTTGCTGCCATCTTTTTTATGTATTTTATATTATTAAACTATTCAGAACGCACACTGCTTGAATTTGACATGAAGTGATTGCTGGCAGCTTGCAGCCTACTCATGTCATGACTGTCGAAGGCTTTTCAAAGAGAATAGGAAAATTATTACAGCAGAATGCATCATACTTGTTATGAGTGACAGAGAACTTTTACTCAGTTCTTGGGTAGTGCCAGAGGTCTTTAAGCTATATTCAGTACAGCCTGTCTTGGTTACACTCACAACAGCAAGGAAATAAAGCCACTTGGATATCACTGCCTGTTAACATGGACCATCTCTTTTTGCAGTTGCAAGTCTCCTCATGCTTGGGTTGTCTGGGGCAACAAAGAAAGACGCAGGTAATGGATTTTGTCACATGGAATCATCACACATGCAAGTGCTCTCTCTCTTTCTCTCTCTCTTTCTTTCTCTCTCTCTCTCTTTCTCTCTTTCTTTCTCTCTCTCTCTTTCTCTCTCTCTCTCTTTCTCTCTTTCTTTCTCTCTCTCTTTCTTTCTCTCTCTCTCTCTCTCTCTTTCTCTCACTCACACACACACACACACACACACACACACACACACACACACACACACACACATACACACACACACACACACTACAGTATATCCAGGTTCCTGGCCGACTGCTGACATTTAATTCTGCTGTGTCCAGTGAAAAACAACTCAGGGGTCCAGCCAGCGGGCCAGTGTGGCACCTGGGTGAAGGAAGCGGAGGGGGGCCTGTTCACCTCCCCCAATTACCCCAACAAGTACCCCCCAGAGAGGGAGTGCATCTACATCATCGAAGGTAGGCATGCAGCACGAACAGGCCTGGTAGGCCTAGCCAGCTTCTGCACACTGGTCATGTCATAAGAGACCACTATGCCCTTAACAGCTGAAAGACATTCTCACACTCAAGTACCTCTTTTTTCAGTTATAGCTGAATAAAGTGTGCCTTTTGAAAGCAGACTTTTTAAGATTTAATGAAGAAGTATGCTTTGGAAAGGGTGCTTTTGGTTTTCAATTGCAACAGGTGAAGTGGTACCCTTTTTTGCATAACACAGAGAGGACCAGTGAGAGCTCTGTCAGGGACGCAAGTGGCGAGATGTGGCCCATAATGAAGCACCCCGCTTGGGCCACGTTGACCCTCAGGGTCCACCAGAGCGCTAATGCTGCTTTCTGGCGTTAGTCGATTGGAGAACATATTGAATGCGCTGGTGATTTATGGAAGGAACACTGTGTCAGGGATTTGCATGCAGATTTAGGTAGCAACTGAAGTGCAGTGATTTCCAGTCCACATGCTGGACCATGCAACTGTTGGGTTGTTTTTTTTTTTTTTTTTTTTCCTTGTCGTTATCGACTGCAAGCAACCATGCTTGCCGAGATGCTGACTCAGTATGTCCACAGCAGTTTGTAACTTTTTTAATGGACTTACATTTTTTTAAAGTGAAACTGTATTAAGAGTGAATGAAACAGTAATTCACTGAAATGTAATCTTTGTAAACACTAAACAACCTCAAAATCACCTGAAAGACTGAAAATAATGTTACCAACATCCTGTGTAATATGGAAGCTAACATTAATTTCAGCAATTCCTTTAAACATTGCTTGTCTTATGTATACTTGCTCCTACATTTTTTACTATTTGCTTGTTTATCTTTTTTTGTAGCTCCCCCAAGACAATGTATTGATCTCTTCTTTGATGAAAAGTACTCAATAGAGCCTTCGTGGGAATGTAAATTTGACCATATTGAAGTCCGAGATGGGCCGTTTGGCTTCTCTCCAATAATTGGACGCTACTGTGGACAGCAGAGTCCCCTGTATATCAGGTCGAGCGGCCGCTATCTTTGGATAAAATTTGTGGCCGACGGTGAATTGGAAGCCATGGGGTTCTCGGCGAGCTACAACTTCACAGCAGGTAACACATACATTTTTATTCTCTCCGATCAATCTCGGCCATTGATTGTTATCCCCGAGCTCCAGGGTTGCACTAATGCGGACCTCTAAATGACTGCTGTTTTGTTAGGCCGACGGTCAGAGCCTCTCCCTGCCAAATCCCACAACTTACACATCGTTAACAAGACATGTCTGTTCGGCCTGCTTAGATGAATTGATGTCATGTTCGAGCTGTATTTCAGTCTGGTAGAAAATGGCCTTCCATTTTTGTCCATTCTGATGTTCAATCGACTGCTTTGAAATTCACTTAAGTACTGCCATAAATACTAAGGGTTTATTATGCTCTTCTACACTCCTGTCAGTGATCTTCTGGTTCAGAAAGTGTAAAGCGATGAAGTCGTGTTGAAGTAATTTAGCCAGTCACATCTCAGGCTGGCCGACTTTGAAGCCAAAGGCCAGGGCTTTTGTGGCATTCGATTCTCACAGATCGTTGCAAAGAGTGTGAGGAGTGTGAAGTTTACTGACACTGTAGAGACTAGCTAATCGGAATTGTTAAATAGAGTCAGCCCAATTACTGAGCCAGCTGAGGGGCTGCCATCGCTCATTTGCATCCCGTCCTGGCCGCCGTCCAATGGCGTGCGTGCGTGTGTGCGCGAGGGCTCTATCCTGGCCCATGATTTGAAATCGATTTCCGTCAGCGTATCCTGCCCTTTCTCCACTTAATATCTCTGTTAGAGCATATAATAGATCATATAGGCACAAATGAAATGCCAATAGCTGTCAGTGGAGATTGCCTTCTCCACTCACACATAAACGCAGTGGTGTTGTTGGCTACTGTGGTGATCAGTGGGAATTAGTGTGTCTGTTAGAGATGTGCGCATCTTAGACTTTTTAAGAGGTTTTCTTCCAGAGAAGAATCACTGGAGGAACATGGAAAGAAGACCACAAATTCCTTTGAAGATTCTGAAATAATAACGTTTTCAGTTTTGAAATAACAGCTTTTTCAGTTTTAAGCACTGGCTGATGGTGCTCAAATGTACCATGTCTTTGTTGGTGGTTGGTTGTGTGCTTAGTGCAAAGCAAGAAAGGGTGCTGAGGATGGTGTGGCATTTTAAAAAACAGACATGGAACGATAGATGGCCGAGCTTGAAGGTTGCTTTTATATAGACCAAGCTTCAGAGACCTGAGAAACCCCTAACACGGAGGTGGACAAACCGGCTTGAGAAAGTAGAAAGAAAGTCCTGCCATACTGTAAATTCCTCTTACCTGTGCTCTTAACACAGGTGATTTCACTAATTAGCTAGCCTACCTGGCTAACAATTTCTGCCAAAAGGAATCAGCTTGTTTACCAAAATGGATTGGACAAACATGTGGCAGGATTTTTACTCTCGGAACTCGGAATGACCGCCTCTGTGTCTAACATTCCTACAGAGGCAGCGAGGAGGACCTGTTCAGTATGTGTGGTCTGACCCCCTGTCCAGATTTGAATACCCTAGCCTGGCCTTCCCTCAGTCGATAAGGAGTATCAGTGGCATATGATTTGCATAATTAAGGAGATTAAAGTTCCGAATTCGCTCGACTCGATGCTTCAAAAAAAAAAATCAAGGGAGGACGTACGGTCTGTGTGCTTTGGTGCTGGCACAGGGAAACACATGTCCGTGAGGTACAGATGGCCAAACAGATGCTGGA
>CM059285.1:24887999-24890499 GCA_030347295.1 Setipinna tenuifilis
GAAGCCATTTATACATTTAAAAGCCTTATCGGCGGGCAGCTAGGAAGCCTATTGGATTCAGATCTCTCTAATGGTCTTTGAGATTAAGACTGGGATAGAGTATGTGGCTTCACGTGGCTCCTCCATAGTATTGAACCAGGGAGGGGAGATCTGTGAGAAAATTGAAAATTGAGTCATTGTGAGGGACCACAGCAGTTTTAGGGAGCTCTAGTCTATATCAATGGCTGGGCATTGATTGTGTGAAATAGAGACTACCCAGAGTATCCACTTCCCCCGACTGACTGTGTAGCAGCAGTCTCTGGGTGAGTCTGGAGAAAAAGGAGTCAGAAAATCTGGAAAAATGCTTGACATTTCAGGGTTTCTGAAGTTTTTTTTTTTCATTTTATAAATAGTCATTGGGTGAGTTGGGGATGTTTGGAAGTTGGGCACAAGGCGGCTGTGTAATCAGTCTCTATTATTTCAAGATGGCTGAGCAGCGCAGGCCAGGGCCCTTGTTAATTACAGAGACGGGAAATGGCGCTCCGCGGTCCCGATAAGCAGATGTGAATACGAGCGCTGGACTGTGATGTAGCCTAATTTCGTTCCTCGTGAGAGACGCTGAGCGGTGAGTGTGGCGCATACATTACTCACCCTCGGTGACAGCAACGAAGCGAGACGGTTGGATCTCTTGTTTGGTTAGTCTAGAACGAGACGGTTGGATCTCACTGTCTGGTTAGAGTAGAGCAAGACGTTTGGATCTCACTGTCTGGTTAGTCTAGGTTTCAAGTCATGTCAATCCAGCATGTTCAAAAGACACTTTTTGAGAAGGCTCTGGCTCTTGCAGGGTTATTTAATGTATCGAGCATAGACGGGCTTGACGCTGGTCCTGCAATGCCCTTCGGCTGATGCAAGGTTAGGGGAAACTGAGCAGACTAAAGTATTCAGTTAGCCAAGTTGTGTTGACATTTTACAGAACTTGATAAAGAAAAAACGTTGTTCGGGGGACCTCTGGGTGGAGTGGAGAACTCGAATGAGGCCGATTGCGATGGTGCTGCTACCTACAGTAAAGCGTTGAGAAAGCAGAATAAGGCCTGTCAGTTTCACCGAACCCCTGAGACTTTTATGGCCTCAGAGAATTACAGCTGGGCTCACAGTCACAAGCCCAGTCATACTAAGCATTTGCCTCAGGACATGATGGTTGAAGAGCTGATGGTGTTTGTGTGTGTGTGTGTGTGTGTTTGTGTGTCTGTGTAGTAGTAATAGTAGTAGTAGTCAAGTAGAGATATTTTATTTATACCAAAGGAAATTAAGGAAGGTGTGTGTGCATGTGTGCGTGTGTGTGTGCATGCGTGCATGTGTGTGTGTGTGTGAGAGCATGAAGAGATTCAGAACAGGATCTGATGGTGTGTGTGTGTGTGTGTGTCTGTGCCTGTGCCTGTGATGTATCTCCGCATGGTGTCTGCAATCGCTCTCTGGCTGAGCCTCTTTATCCCCAATAAACGTCATCAGGATTGCGGCTCTCCTATGCAGCTCTGCTCCCCTGGAAGGGCCAGCTCTCCTCTGCAGCTCTGCTCCCCTTGAAGGGCCATCTCTCCTCTGCAGCTCTGCTCCCCTTGAAGGGCCAGTTCTCCTCTGCAGCTCTGCTCCCCTTGAAGGGCCATCTCTCCTATGCAGCCCTGCTCCCCTTGAAGGGCCAGCTCTCCTCTGCAGCTCTGCTCCCCTTGAAGGGCCAGCTCTCCTCTGCAGCTCTGCTCCCCTTGAAGGGCCATCTCTCCTCTGCAGCTCTGCTCCCCTTGAAGGGCCAGCTCTCCTCTGCAGCTCTGCTCCCCTTGAAGGGCCATCCATATTTGCGTGCTGCTAATAATGAAATGACTGCCTCTCTCATGTCCGTTTATGTGCCTGCTTTAAAGGCCATTTCATGACTCGCCAACGCGCGACGGACGTGCGAGGCGAGACTCATACTTGTGTTGTGAGGCGCCTGTGTGTGTGTGTGTGTGTGTGTGTGTGTGTGTAGTCATTCTGTCACTCTGGGGCAGCTGCAGCCCAGTGTGTGTGTCTCTCTCTCTCTTCAGATTCCCAGTGCAAGCACTCGATGATAAATCTGCTTTTATGGCTCCTTTTTGTGATTAGGAGAATAGCACTCTAGGTGTTTGTGTGTGTGTGTGTGTGTGTGTGTGTGTGTGTGTGTGTGTGTGTGTGTGTGTGTGTGTGTGTGTAAAGTAAACACACCAGACTACTGTGAAAAGGAAAAAGAGACCTCAGGGCAGCTTGGGGCAGAGAGGGGTGTCTGCCTTCAAAATTTCCGGTGTAGTTCAAAAATAGACCAAAGTATTAGCATATAATCACATATAAATAGCACATAAACCCAAGGATGCTAATGTTAACACATAATGTAGTCATAATGATGTACATAGGATCAAAGAGATGATGTTATGTGCTAGCCCAGTGGACAATGTATCAACACTTAGCCTTACCACACTGCACATCAAAAGCTATACATTTAAAGGCTTTAAAGTCTGTG
>CM059285.1:24895499-24900499 GCA_030347295.1 Setipinna tenuifilis
AGCACAGCCCAAACCAACCGTTTTTTTATTTATTTATTTTTTTTTTAATCTTAGATAAAAATGGATGACCCCTGAGCCGCCCATTGCTGTCCTATTGAGCAAACCCAAGCCCATTTCTAGCTCACGTGCGAAAAACTGATATCCGCTCTCTAAATGTGAAAATAGATGGAGACGCTAGGTGATTGTGCTGCAGCAGCCCGGGGCCATGAGGCTAGCGTGACTGTGTTATGACTCAGTGAATGAATGTACGGCGGCTAAAGATATGCATGCGATTCAGTGGCTTTGCCAGGGGGCTGACACCGTAACAGGAACCACTATTGTTTTTTTTATTAATTTTATTTTGCTAATTGAAATACATTTTCATACACTATTGGGGTATTAATCAGGTATAGTGCTATCAGAAAATGTATTACCTATTATTCGAGAATGGCTGGGAAATAGATTTGAGTCTGTATGCACTGTATGCTTTCCACAATGAGTGGCTAAGAGTCTAATTGGCTAAGTGAACGGATCCCGGAAAATCAATGGAGTCAGAGTTCGTGATTAAAAAGACGAAAAATAGATATGGCTTTCCCCAGAGGCACATTAGCCAGCTAACGTTAATTGCTAGGTGCACGGACCCGGAAACTCACCTCCAGCATCACGTGTGCTTTCAGTGCATCTCTGTGGTCTCTGCGGTGCTCACACACACACACACACACACTCACACACATATACACACACACACACACACACACACACACACACACACGCACACACACACACAAACACACACACACACTTACACACACACACACATGCACACACACACACACATTCACACACATATACACACACACACACACACGCACACACACACACACACACGCACACAGACATGACACACCCCGCTAAACAAGCTGGGTTTACAGCCATTTTATTCCCTTTTTTTCCCCAGTTAATAACGACGCTCAACTCTCACTGCCGATCCACTCGCCATGTCCATCCGCATTATCTCCCTCCTGCTCTTGTGTGTTGTCCTATGGAAATATAGGGCAGACGAGGGGGAAAAGGAAAAAAGAAAAATGCAAAAAAAAGGGAAAAAAAGGAAAAAAAGGATTGCACTGAATGACAGTGGGGTAAAGAGAGCTTGATAACAGTTCCAGGCCAGTGTGTATCCCCAAGGCTCCGCATATCTGCATACGCGCTGCATAGAGAGCGGCCTCGCTCTCGCCTGCGTGTCCATTGGGGGGTTTATTTCTTTATTTGTGTCACTCCCCCCACCCCCCCCCCCACACCCCCCACCCCCGTGAACAGCTATCAGTTTTTAACATGTGGGCCGTAAATGGTGCTGCCAGTGTGCACAACGGGACACGGATGGGTCTGGGGGTTGTTGTCTATTCTGCGGGAGGAAATTGCTGCGATAGCGGTTGTGGAATGCGACTCCGGAATGCCAGAACAGATTCTGTCAAAGGCGCATTCTGCGTCTCACAACAAACACACTGCGTAGTGTGTGTGTGTGTGTGTGTGTGTTTGTGTGTGTGTGTGTGTGTGTGTGTGTGTGTGTGTGTGTGTGTGTACAGTTTACTTATTCATGGACAGTCGCTCACAGAATGCCACATTCCCAGCCCATTCTCTTGCTCGGAATAAACGGCGTATAGAACGTTTGATTCATTTATTCATGGCCAGCCGCACGCTGAATGCGGCAATCAGAACCCCGATATTGTCGTTCTGTGACCCCACTATCATTAGGCTCAGAGCGGAATGCTTTTCCGAAATTGGCAATCTAGATTCATCTCACTGTGTTAATCACAAAAATGTGTTCTTTTTCATTTGCCAATAAGGTTTTATCTAGCTAGTATACTTCCCACTCACGATTCCAAACTCTCCACCACATAGTCAGTGACAACATGTTTTTTTTCTGGCAGTGTATTACTGTAAATACCAACTCCACATGTCAATGTACAAAACTTCCCCTAAAATCCCAAACTAAATTTCAAACTAGCCTTTGAATATAATGTTTTCTATCTAGTATGTTTCTGTTTCTGTTCTGTTAATGAGTCATGGTACGGTACACAGACTTTACGTAAATGTGTTAATGACTTTACAATAATGTATTACTGAAGAATCAGGTCTACAGGTACACTGCATGTACTTCAATTGTCTATGTGTTTTTAATAACATTTCATTAAAAGGTCAATGAGTCATCTGAACCTCACTGAATGCATACCAAAAAAATAAGAACAAGGCTTACACTTATTGTAGTAAAGCCTCTACCAGTGATACAACTACAGCAAGATATTAAAACAATATTCAGCATTCATGGCCTTGGGGTTCAAATGAATTTGTAAAACAAATTCAATAAACAAATAGCGTCAAACACACACAATGAGAAAAACACACAAATGCACACAAGTGCACAGTGTTGCTGTAAGCGCTTAGTCACACATTATCATCCACATCACATTTCATGGCATCTCTCACTATGCACCTTGGAGACACACACACACACACACACACACGTACATCCACCCACCCACACACACACACACACACACACACACACACACACCTTGGATACACATACAAACACACACACACACACGTACATCCACCCACCCACACACACACACACACACACACACACACACACACACACGTACACCCACACACCCACACACACACCTTGGAGAGAGACGCTTGGCACGCTCATCCATCCCTGGCACTCCTCAGCTGAGCAATTTCTCAGCAGCCAGCATCCGTGGCGTTCAGCAGCGGCATTCGGTCACGTGGCCAGCCATCATACGCCTTCCAGCTCCAGACACACAACAAAAACCCCCAGAGGGGTTGAGGAAAAGACGAGTAGAAGGAAAGAAAGAAAGAGAGAAAGAAGGAAAGAAAAGAGGAAATGCATTCTTGGACGAGCTGCTAACCAGCTTGTGATTGCATGTGAATGGTGGGCTGCTGTGCCGTGCTGTCCCGTGCGTTTGTGCCAATCGCCCTAATGTTGTCTCTCGCACGATCACTCGCTTTTGCTGTTCCCCCACCCACCCTCCACCAGGGACAACAGTGGAAATAAGCTTTTCAGCTTTTGTTGTGTTATCCTTGATATTTGTATAAGAACTATGCAATTAAAAGATGTCTGTGTTTTACAGTATCTTCCAACATATCAAATAAAGTATCTGTCTTCTAACTGGACCTGCTTCTTGTACCTGGCTTTAGTAGACTTGATCCAAACAACGACAGAAGGTGCCGGAGTGTTGTAGGGACCAGTGTGGCATTTCCCCAAGCCCAGCGCAGCGGTCCAGGTTGCGTCACACATGTTGATATTTGCTCCTCTTTTGACCCAGAACATCAACACTGGCGCTCTTCCCAAAGCCGTTTCCTCCCATGTGCCAGTGTGTTTCTGCAAGGTTAAACTCTGCCTCCCTGCCTCGTTCATGTAAATGATTTCATGTTGGGTGGGATTAACCTTCCTCTAGGGAAAGAAATCGGTATGTGTGTCACCGTAAAATTGTACTGGCTTTAACTTTCTGGCTGTGGCACCACCTGGATTAGGCACTCATAAACAATTACAGATCTGCTAGCCTGGTAAACCAGCCCTCGTACTTCACTTCGTTTTGTACAGAGTGTCTGGCTGTGCTGTATTGAGAAACGTTTTTCTTCTTGGAGCTGTGGACTCTGCTGTAATGTAAAAAGATTGGATCTGCCTTTACCCAAAACATGAATGCGAAAGAAGTTACAAAAACTAATGGAAAAAAGTCTGGAAACTAATGGACTAACAAGTAACTCTCATGAACGATTACGAACACTCTGTGCGCTGATTTGGCTAGGAAGGATTCTGCATACAACCAGCCATTTCAAAGTAAAGTACAAGGGGCTGGTTTACCAGGCTACTTACTAGAAAGAGTTGCCCTGTAGCAACTTAGGGTTAAATACTTTTCTCAGGGGCATAATGGTAACAGACCATAACATCAGGCCCACACTGCCTCTGTTGTTGTTTTTGCAAGCCTGGTTGTTTGTCCAGCAGACCTCTACCCCCCCTGGCAGTATATTCAACCTCCCAGCAGCTTGTCCCAATGCACGGCCCCTCTACTGGAGGAAAACTCTCTCTTTGCACTGGAGAGGTAGATATAGATGGTGGAGAAAATCAGTGCAGACCAAGACATATTGGGCCGACACCACAGCCGGACACATTGGTGCCAGAGTTCCCTGACCCACTCACTGTTCCTCTCAGCAGGAGCCCTGTTTTCAGATTTCCCATCCGAGCTCTGGGTTGGGCCCCCTCAGTGCTCGGCCCAGAGCAGCGGTTCTGTACTGTGCTGTGCTGTGCTGGACTGGGCCCGGTGCTGTCTTGCTGCTGTGCTGTCTGCTCTGTGAGGTGCTGTACCAGGCTGTCCTCTGCGGCTCCGGTTCCGGCTCTGGCTCCAGCTCCGGCCCCAATGCTTCAGCTTTAGTGCACGATCAGCAGTGTGCACAGTCCGACTGTGTGACACGCTCTTGGGCTTCATGGAGGAGCTCTCCTCTTCCCCCCAGAGGGAGGCAGAAGTGGCGTCCTTCAGAGAGAAAGAGAGGGGGAGAGAGAGGGGGAGAAAGCGAGTGAGATGGTGAGAGAGAGAAAAAGAGAGAGGGGGGAAGAGAGAGAGAGAGAGAGAGAGAGAAGGAGAAAGGAAGAGAGAGGGAGAGTCTGAGACAGAGAGAGAGAGAAAGAGAGGGAGAGAGGGAGCATGAGAGACAGAAAGAGAGAGAGAGAAGGATGGAGAGGGGGAGAGAGAAAGAGAGAGACAGAGAGCGAGACAAAAATACAACACATGTATCAGAACTGGGACCTGAGGCCTGTGGTGGTGGTGGGACATACAGTAGCTGCAGCAACGCTAGCAGAAGAAGCATGCTAGCAGAAGGCCCAGTAAAATATATTATTTACAGTTCCTGTGGGATTTCTGACAATATCTGAGAGAAACAGAAACCCATGGTTGACCCTCTGCCTCAGATTGGGCCGAACTCTTTCAACCAGCCCTCTT
>CM059285.1:24912999-24915499 GCA_030347295.1 Setipinna tenuifilis
TGTGTGTGTGTGTGTGTGTGTGTGTGTCCGTGCATGGACGTGCATGCATGCATTTGTGTTTGTGTTTGTGTGAGTGTACTTGTATGTGTGTGTGTGTGTGTGGGTGTGTGTGTGTGTGTGTGCATGCGTGCGGGTGTGTTTGTGTACGTGTACTTGTATGTGTCAATGTGTGTGTGTGTGTGTGTGTGTGTGTGTGTGTGTGTGTGTGTATCAAATTGGGTAATGGTACGGTATATGAAGGCAAATCACTATCACATCATTGTTATGCTCGACTATCACCTCATCGTTATGATTGTAAACTACAACAGCTGCAAAAAGTGCATTCTGTCATTCACTTCCTCTTTCTGTCTTACATCATCTGCCGTAAAAGGCCTTTTAGCAGCTGTTACATCTTAGCTGACCAATGTGTGTGTGTGTGTGTGTGTGTGTGTGTGTGTGTGTGTGTGTGTGTGTGTGTGTGTGTGTGTGTGTGTATGTGTGTGCTTACAGTAATAATGGGGTAAATGCACTCAATGTCTGAGATATAGAATAGAACCAGCAGGATGTAAGTAAACACACCCCACAACACACGCGCACATGCACACAGACATGCACACACACACACACACACACACACACACACATACAAACACACGAGGGGGAGGGGTGCACACAGACATGCACACACACACACACACACACACACACACACACACACACACACATATACACACACACACACACGCGCACACACACACACACACACGAGGGGGAGGGGGGACTGTCAGCTCGGGGTGTGTGTGCAGGCTGAGCGGTGATGGGTATTTGCTGAGCCGTGTATTAATAATATCCTCATGTTTCCTTCTGTGGGAAGAGGTGTAATGCTATTTAACTTCAAAAGCTGCCGAATTTCAGGGGGATCGTTCCGACAGACTGTTTCTCAAAGCGAAGGCTTCTAACAGCCTTAGAGAGGACATCCCACGCGGCTGGCTGGGATTGTACGCTTCTTACGGAGAATAAGAGAATGGGAGGAAGACAGAACGAGAGAGAGTGAAAGAGAGAGAGAGAGGGGAAGAGATAGAAAAGAAGAGGGAGAGAGAGAGAGATAAATAGGGGAGAGGAAGAGAGACAGAGAGAGAGCGAGAGAGACAGATAGATAGACAGAAAGATAGAGAAAGAAAGAGAGAGAGAGAGCAAGAGAAGGAGGGAGGGAGACAGAGAGCGGAAGAGGGAGGGAGAGAGAGAGAGAGAAGGAGACAGATGGAGAGAGAGTCAAGGAGGGAGAGACAGTATTGACCTTGCACTCAATATTTAAATTTTACAATTGTAGATCAGAACATACACATAATGTATATTTTGTATAAGTAGACCGCTATAAGACAACATTAGTTCTCATATTTGTTGGATAATATCGATGTTCTTGGAGTCAGCCTACATGAAATTAAGTAGTCCTCATACATAGTTACTGGGAGTGAGAGAAAAAAAATTCTTTCACCTCGAGTGCCGCTAGATTTTCGAGGGAACTCATTTGGATGCAGATGATCATTTCAGTGAAGAAATCACAGGAGTTTAACCTCCTTTAAGTCAGACACCAAAACTTTGGCCAGTAACTTACTTCAAAAAACAAACTGTTGAAAAGAAACTCTTACCCAGAGGATTTTCGGCTTTCTCCTTCTCTTCTTATCTGATGGGGGAGTCATTTAAACAGTAGCAACGTCCACACACACACACACACACACACACACACACACACACACACACACACACCGCAGCTGAGTCCAGGCCTCTATAGATCTTGGCATGCATTATAGGCGGACAGAGATAATTGGTTTAGTATTTAAATGAGGTCTTAAGACCAGGATCGACGCGATAATGGAGGATGGTATTTAAACAGCTGTGTGGTCCTAATGCTGTGAGATGCCAGAGATATATTTTTAATGAAGTACTAAACGGCGAGAGGGTTTTTTTAATATCTAGGTTATAGATGAAGAACATGTGCAACTGCAGTGGTGGTGTAATTAAAATGCATGCAGGGTTGTAGTAGTGTGCTGCGGTTTACAGCACCACACACATTGGAATTAAATAGACCTTCAGGTTACAATTTATTTATTTACTGTCTCTATTACATAAGTTAGGTACAGTGTAACAAAGTGTGTAACAACATGTAATTGTATTCAGAGTGTGAATTACCCCTGAATAATTGGGAGCCACTATGTTTATGCTTTACATTACTTACATTAATATATCAGTACCCTCCAACCCTAATATTTGTTCTCTTTGGGAGGTACTAGGTATTGACTGGGGGGTACTGTACGCCCCCAGTACCCCCTGTAATTTGAACTATGATTGTAATATGCACCATATGTACTACTGTGCCATAGGGTTAGGGTTAATGTTAGATATGTGCAGTGTAAGTGCATAATATTACAAGTTGTTACATGTAGATGTACTAAAAAAGGAACTGTAAAATAATCTACTACCAACGTTAATTATGTTCCCATGTCAATTTCATGTCGGTCCC
>CM059285.1:24922999-24930499 GCA_030347295.1 Setipinna tenuifilis
AAAGCAGGTGCGAAGACGAGGGAAACGGTAACCATGGCGACTGTGTCATTGGAAACCACTGATTAAGACATCTCTAGTCACCGTGACACAGCCCGAAGTGACACGCCGCGGACCTATAAAATCCACCGATGTGGCGCGGGGGGCCTGAGGAGGGCTGTGAAGGGAGATGTGTTTAGCGGCTCTCCCTGCTGGGGACAGTCAGGCTTTTATTCACATTGCTTCCCAGTCACCGGCTTCTCGTAGTCACGTTCACTGGTGGCTGAAGCCTCATGTAAGTAAGTAAGTAAGTAAGTAAGTAAAGTAGACTGTATTGTCCCCAAGAGGGGAAGTTTGTCTTGGGCTTCACAGTCACTGCGTCCGGCTCATACATAAATAAAAACCAGCAGTAACACATACGGCACCACAACACCACAGTAACACCAACAGGCAACTCAGTCAGGACTGTACACTGCATAACATATTACAGTATAAGCACGATAGCCTGCTATCTGTGGTTGAGCATCTTTATAGCAGCTGGTATAAAGGAGTTTTTATATTTATTTCATCTGCAGTTTGGTGTCCTATAGTGTGTTCCCAAGGGTAGCAGGACAAATTCCTGACGCAGGATGTGTGTGTGTAGGGGCCATCTGAAATCTCCAGTGCCTCTCTGAGCACTGACTTTTCGTAGAGAGTAGTCTGAGGAAGTCTCTGTCTCCAGTACTCCCCCAAGTGCTCAACTTCACACACAAACACACACACACACACACACACACACACACACACACACTCCATAAACTCTAAATGAAGCCAGTGGGGTTACACCTACTACAGAAGCTTGAGCTGAGCATCTCTAACCTGCGAATCTTACAGGGACTGACCCCTTCATCTTTAATCTCATAGGGGGATTATTGACGCCTGTGAAAAAGAAAGAAATCAACAGAGCGAAGCTTGAAGATGCTGAGCTTTTTCTTGGGTCCCGATGGTGTTAGAGGGTCTGACTGGAGGCAGTGTTATGTGTAGGGTTTTGTTTGTTGTGTGTGTTGTGTGTATGTGTGTGTGTGTGTGTGTGTGTGTGCATATTGGGGATTTGTGTGTGCATGTGTGTGTTAATTTTGTGCGTACATGTGTGTTTGTGTTTGTGTTTGTGTGTGTGTGTGTGCGCATATATGTGTGTGTGTGTGTGTGTGTGTGTGTGCGCATATATGTGTGTGTGTGTGTGTGTGTGTGTGTGTGTGTGTCTGTATGCGTATACGTGTATGTGTGTGTGTGTGTGTGTGTGTCTGAATGTGTGTATGTGTGCATGCCGTTTGATGGGAGCCATGTGCTCTCAAGGTCAAGCCTGAAGTATGGCTGACCTCCATACTCCTCCCCCCAGTCGGGGTGCATTCGCCAGGGCAATCACGTAGGCTATCAAACACAACATGGCACACAGGGGGGGGGCAGCATGGTCTGCCTGTCAGCATGCATGTTCTTGTGTTTGCCACTGTACTGTAAAACAGAAAACATGCATTTCATGACCCACTTGTGCCTGTTTATACCAGCTGTTGTGTTATAAATGGTAACAGTTTATTTTCGGTTCCCTTTTTTAGTGTATCTACATGTAGCAACTTGTAATATTATGTACTTGCACTGTACATACATGTACCTATCACTAACCCTAACCCTAGGGTACAGTGTAAGTACTGTACATAATGTTACATATTGTTACACACTCTAGTTACACTGTACCTAATTGATGTAACAGGGACAGTAAAATAAAGTGTAATCCAGTTTTTATATTATAAGCTTCATACACGGTGTAGTACTAGCAGAGAGTGTTGAAGAACTAGGCTTTTTGGTAATAGTACATTAATGGGGCCAGTACCGGTTCATTGATGCCATAGAAGAACCTTTAATCTCCATGGATCCAGAAATTTTAAGAACCATTTAAGCACCTTTATTTTTAGCGTGTATGTAAAAGGTACTTCACATTGGAAATTGAAATTGAAATGTCATATTGGCATCAAATGGTTCTTTGAAAATCTATTGCCTCGGTGCGTCTTTGAAGCACTGAAAAAGGTTCTTCTATGGCATCACTCTGAACAACCAGTACCGACCCCATCATTTTTTAGAGTGTATGGAGAGGCGAAGAAGTGGCAGTAGTAAGCCTGTTTGTTATTATTCAACCGCTTGGTGTTTGGAGGGTTATTTGTGAAAGGGTCAGGGTCCTGCTCCTGTACTAGACCTTTGGAGGAACACAATTCAGTGTGTGTGTGTGTGTTGGCTCTGTTTGTTTTGTGTCAGTTTCCCTCTTGCAGCACGTCCTTCTGCGCTGCCCCATCAGCCCTCTGTCCAGTCAGCATCTCCTGCAGGCCACCGGCCAGCCAGGGCTTATTATTTGGACGGCATCCCACTACCCTATAAGGTAGAATAAAGTAGAGTAGAATAGAATAGCATAGAATAGAGTAGAATAAAGAAGAGTAGAGTACAATAGAGAAGAGAAGAGTAGAATAGAGAAGAGTAGAATAGAATAGAATAGAATAGAATAGCACAGGATAGAATAGAATACAGTAGAATAGAATAGAATAGAATAGAATAGAGAAGAGAGGAGTAGAATAGAGATAGACAGATTTTTGTAAGTCACTTTGGATAAAAGCGTCTGCTACATGTAATGTAATAAAGAGTAGAATAAAATACATGACACTAGAATAGAATAGAACAAAATAGAATAGAATACATTGGAGTGGAGTGTTGTGGAGTGGAGAGTAGAATAGAGTAAAATAGTATAAGGTGACCCTGTTCTTTTAGCAACTGGTAGCTTGTTTTACTATCGTGGAACCACAAAGTATTAGAGGATGACAGATGTTGATGTACCCTGTTATGCAGTGAGTCATGGAGTTGATGTTGAGCTATGGGGGCTCACAGAGAATATCACACCATGTTCCCTCAAACTCTTCTCTGCCTAGTGATGATGTGTCGAATGGCTAGCCTGTTTTTCTGATGCTGGTTTAGGGCACGCTGTACCTACAGACTCAGTTTCCTACGAGGTTATACGTACTTTGTAAAGCCACCAGACTAAAACTTAATCTCAACTGAAATGGGTTACAACAGTGTGGCTACATGTAAACAAAAAAAGCAGATTTCAGTCCCATCTTTCTATTTACTCTGATTAAAATATGTCACATACTGTACATTTGGTAGTTCGCTGAATTCATATAGCACATTTTAATCTGAGTAAATAGAACAGACTGCAGTATGATGCATCTTTTCTCACTCCAAATAAGTTGTCTTTGAACCGTGGGTGAACTTTTGAAAGAGTGCATTTTCATGATTTACTCTTGTTTTCCCAAATGGATTACAACAATGAGCTTTGTATTATGCATAGCAGCCTCCATGCCTCCATTTGTTTTTATGAGTTTCATTTTAAAGGACTCAGTAGAATTTCTCTCCCAATATTTCAAGGACACTTTGTGCTCTTGCAACGATGCAGTGACGTTATGTGTTGATTTATCGTAAGCGTTACAAGTGTTAGTGACAATGATTTCTCGTGTCGCAAAGGGACTGCCCTCAGTCAAGGTAGCTGCGACTTCTCAATGATTAAATGAAGCTTTTATGCCATTTGGGGCTGGGATCATCTTTAAAATGAGTGGGCACGTGTGTATTATTCACTGGAAATGTTTGGAGGAATTGGACTGCTCAATGGCAAGCTGGGGACCGCGGAGAACTGATCACTCTGTGGCTCCAGTCATTTGAAATAGCGTCGGGCGGAGAAGGTTATTTTACCGGGCCTCTCTCTCTCTCTCTCCTTCTCTCTCTCTATCCCTCTCTCTACCTATCTCTCTCTGTCTCTCTCTCTCTCTCTGTTTCTCTCTCTCCCTCTTTCTACCTCTCTCTCTGTCTCTGTCTCTCTCGCTTTCTCTCTCCTTCCCGCTCTCCCCTGTCTCCCTGTCTGTCTGTCTCTCTCTCCCTCTCTCTATCTCTTTCTCTCTCTCTCTCTCCTTCTCTCCCTCTCTCTCCCGGCTTATTAGATGGGCCAGGGACTGAACATTAGTTGTTGGAGCGCTGAAGCTTCCTAAGTGGCCTTTAGAGCAGCTCCGTGTGTGTTGAAGCCATAAAGGTAATGGAATCAGCACACATATGACAGACTGCTGCAGACGACTATCTGTCATGGCCGCCTTAATGAAATCCGTTGCCGCTGACAACACTTTCTCATGCAGACGGCTAATGAAATTTGCTCCTGTGTGTCGTAGCCGTAGCCCCATTCAGCACCGCGGCGACGGAGCTGGAGAGAAGCCGGCAGGGAGGAAAGAAAAGGAGGGAGGACAGCGGCACGAGCATTCCAAAAGTCCCTAAGTGCAGCTTATTAGACACAATGAGGGCCTGACATTGGTCCTCATTGCTCCATTGGTCCTCATTGGTCATTGGTCCTCATTGGTCATTGGTCCTGATTGGACATTAGTCCTCATTGGTCATTGGTCCTGATTGGACATTGGTCCTCATTGGTCATTGGTCCTCATTGGTCGATTGGTCCTCATTGGTCCGTTTGTCCTCATTGGTCCATTGGTTCTCATTGGTCATTGGTCCTCATTGGTCCATTGGTCTTGATTGGACATTGGTCCTCATTGCTCCATTGGTCCTCATTGGTTCATTGGTGCTCATTGGTCATTGGTCCTCATTGGTCTATTGGTTCTCATTGGTCATTGGTCCTGATTGGACATTGGTCCATGGTTCTCAAAGCAACTGATCATAGTAAAGCTGCACAGCAAAATTCTTGGAGTTCATTTCCCAGCGTTCAGTAAAAGTGTTAATTTAAGAGTGTACGTGTAAAATGAAGAGTTGAAATTACCCTGAAAATGTTGATTAAACTGTAAAGGAGTCAAATATGTAATGACGGAGTGTTAAATTAACACTACAAAGATTGGGACAAAATAAACACTGGCATAGTGTTTGTCTTGTTCTAAGCAGAAGCAGATTAAAGAGTACACACTTAATGAGTGCACGGAGATGTGGTCACATAAATATGTGCTTGTAAAGCAGTCCTTTGGGCTAAGGTGGCACACTCTGATAACAGTACCTGGTCAGGCATTTTAAGCTTGCTGATGATTGGCTGTGTGATGTCCATGGCAAACAATGACACGGTGGCTTTGTGTAGATGTGAGTTGGGGGGGTCGGGGTGGGGGGGGGGGGGCAGCGGCTTTGTTGGTAAATTTGTCTGCCTCGGTGGCAGGAGAACATGTTGCCTTTGAACAGGAGTGACACCCCTTTGAGAAGCACGACGGGAACGAGACGGCCCTTAAACCTTTGATCTCTCTTCTCCTCTCCTCCATCTCCTCCGTCTCACATAACCTGACTCATATCATGAACTCCATGGCCTCTGTTGTCTCTATGCTGTTTAAGGAGCCCATGTGCACCTCAGGCCTGGGGAAGCTTTCTATTACAATGATTATGTGCAATGCCAGTGAATTACATCCAGAGTTAAACACTCCTCCCATACATAACCACAATATTTCCATACACTTTATGTTTTACTGCCATTGTTCACTTGTAATTACACTAATCTGGGTAGTTTTGCTTATTATCATTGTGCACCAGCACCCTAATATCCCATCCCTAAATCATGTGTATTGTATCATTATGCAATTATCACTTCATTTTTTTTCCATGCTGCATGGACGGTACTTACTACAGAATTGGTGCACAGTGATTTAATGTATCAGTTCCTTCTCCACCTCCACTTACTGCAGTTCCAAGACACTGACTGTATAAAAGCGTCCCTGTCTTACTGTAGGTTGGGGTGTGCACATTGGTGCACTGTAAAACCAGATTGTCACTACAACTCAAAACTTTTGATGTAACTGATTGCTTCAATAGTTTTGAGTACATTAACTATATATATTTTAATTAAAGTTAACTTTAAACATTTAAATACATGAATTTGTACTTAAACTTTTAAAGTTAACTTAAATTAAAATATATAGTTAATGTACTCAAAACTATTGACGTAATCAGTTACATCAGAAGTTTTGAGTTGTATTGACAATCCTGTTTTACTGTAGGTTGGGGTAGTGCACATTGGTGATGGCAGTGTTAGTCTGCAGTGTTAGTGTGCGATGCCATTACAGAGGAACTGAGCATCTTATCATTGCTAAGCTGCTCATCAGTAATGCATTAGTGTCCGTAAATGTCAACAAGCACATAACATTACTTTTTATTGTGCTTTTGATATAGCTGGGCTGTTTGGTGTGTTTTTAAGTGCTGTTGCTGCCTCCTGCAATTTAGCTGTTAAAGTGCAGGTGATGTATAGGATGGGCCTTTTGTGCTTTGTAAGGCTGTTAAGCGCCCCTGTGTTTGCGGAGGGATGTGATGGAAGATACATGCTCTTAAACGTGTGTTTAACCTCTGAAAGCAATGACTAAGCTCTCCCTAAACATGAGCACACTAGGGTTAATCAGTATGCATGTATGCATGTATGTATGTTTGTATTGCTACCTGTATAGCTATGGCGTACATGGTTTGTGCTAATCCAAACCCAGTACTGGACATTTTAGGGCTGGCGTGTTGGCTATGTGTGATCCATAATGGACCTGAGGTGAAATGGACCAAAGCTGTCCCAGTCATGCCGCATTAGGCCCACTAAAGGCTAGAGGGGTAGTAAAAGGTGCGTTAGCCAGCACTGGACATTATAGGTGATGGAGTCTACACATTAACTGTGTGGGGGTGAGGGGCAGGTAGGGGTGATGGGCAAGTAGGGGTGAGGGGCAGGTGAGCATTAGGGACTTTTTTGTTAAGTGTGTGTGTGTGTGTGTGGTGGGGGGCTGTTCTTGCAAATAAGTGCAACATTTTAAACAGCGACAATCAGAAACAGTCAATAGGTCAACACCTCTATATGAGCATTAGGGACTTTTTTTTAAGAGCATGTGTGTGTGTGTCTGTGTGTGTGTGTGTGTGTGGGGGGGGTGTTCTTGCAAATAAGTGCACCATTCTAAACAGCTGGAATCAGAAACAGTCAACAGGTCAACACCTCTATATGGTTCTGGATTAGATGCGGTCATACTGTCAGAGGTGGAAAACCTTAGCTTGGGAAGTCTTATTGTTTGTAGGTTATTACACCAATACACTCACTGGGTCTACTTCAGCACTAAGTGCCGATCATTTGACTAGTTCATCTAATTCATCATTAAATACTGTTATATATGGTACAGCTTAATAAACAACACAATGCTAGCCTATGCGATATGTCACATAGGATCCCTCATCCTAAATGGTAAATGTAAAATGTTAAAGCAACACTAAAGCACCTTTCCTGTTTGGTTGCCCTAGAGGTTGGAAGCGGAATTGTCTTTCATATGTCTCATTCGAACTACAGCTTGTCAGCCCACTTTGTGTGTGGTTATAGCCCATGGAGGGCCACAAAGTGAATTCAGAAGTGCCATTCACCCTGTTACGAGTTGAGGAATCACTGAAATTATTTTGGAAACCTTATTTTAAGGTTAAAAACACTACTTAGTGTTGCTTTAAGGACCTCTGATTAAGCTGAGTGTC
>CM059285.1:24935499-24940499 GCA_030347295.1 Setipinna tenuifilis
ACACACACACACACACACACAGACGTACACACACACACACACACACACACACACACACACACACACACACAGGCGTACACACACACACACACACACACACACACACACACACACACACACTCCTGTGTGAGAAACTCTCGGAGCCGCGTGAGCCTCCACCGCCGCTGCTGCCGCTGCTGCCTATTCACACTAATCACTGTTTAGGGCACTGCACCAGCCCCAGCGCTAGCCCACGTCCTATACATCAAAGGCATCGCGAATAGTATCATTAGCTGCCAGACATCTCTGCCAGTCTTTTTGTTTTTTTGTGTGTTTTTTGTTTTTGTTTTTTTTGTTACTGCTGCCATCGCCTGTCAGAATGCTCTTTCACTCGTTTCTCGCTCGCGGGTATTTTCCCTCGTCTATCCGAGGCGAGAGTGCAAGGACGACGGCCTTTAAACAGATTTGCGCATCACCCTTTTTGCGTGCCTTTGTGTGTGTCATGATTATGGATAACTAACCCAGCCCCACGCTTCAGCTGGTTGCTCTGGAGGCAGAGAGACAGAGAGGGTTAACAGAGACAAATAGGTCCAGCAATCCAACCAAACTCCCACACCTCTCTCTTCTCTCTTTCATCACTCTTCTTTTCTTCTTCTGTTCTCCCTCTCCCATCCCCTTCTATCTCCTTCTCTCTCCCTCACTCTCTTTATCACACCCTCCGTCATTGTCTCTGTCTCTGTCTCTGTCTCTGTCTCTCTCTCTCTCTCTCTCTCACACTCACCCCTCTTCTCTCTGACTCTTCAGAGTCGGTGTGTGTCTGATCCAAACAGGCTGTCTTCGGGCGTGAAGCGATAAGCCGGCGAAGCGCGAACTCCTAAACGATGGGTGGGGGGGTGGAGGGGGGGGTGGAGGGGGAGCAGGTCTTGGCGCTCGATCCCATCCCTTCTCCGTGCTGATTAATTGAAGTAATTCATTAGCCCGATTAAGCAATTTAGCACCTCGGCAGATATTAATCAGTTGGTTATTTAAATGTCACCAGGAAGCAGCCGGAGCGAAACAAGGCCTCTGGGAAATGTAGTGCAGCAGGGCTGTGTAGGCACAGGATAGAGGATGAGGGCGGCTGTGGCTCTACCAGCACACTACATTGGCTGGCACTGGGGCTGCTACACTAACTATCAGGTGCTACCAGTTGCAACAAGAACAGCAACATCCCTCCCCATCTTTAAAAAGCTTGTAAAAACCCTTTCTCTTCCGAGATTGCTTCCCTTCCTAACAAAACTAATATAACTAACAACACTAATCTAAACTCTCTCTCTCTCTATCCCTATGCAGAAGTACATATGTCTGTTGTGTCTCTACTCTGTGTCCTCCTCTATTGCTTATGTCCCCCTTGATTGTAAGTCGCTTTGGATAAAAGCGTCTGCCAAATGCAATGTAATGTAATGTAATGTAATGTGCTGCTGCTACTGTGGCATTCTGCCCCAGAAATACCATGAAGGGCGACACTTTCACTAGATATTTTTGGAAGTGCTCTGTCTATATAAAGAGTAGACAGTGTTTGCAATGTGTTGTTGTTGTTGTTGGTGGTGGAACATAAGGTGTGTTTTCTTCATCGATGGTGGAACCAACAGCATCTTTCTGCGTCATGCTTCGCGTTTTGGTTTGTGGCCCATATGTTCTCACTGGTGTGTGTGTGCCTGTGTCTGTGTGTGTGTTTACAGAAAAAATGGGAGCATGGTGTGAATGCATGTCAGTGACGGCTTCTTCCACCTCAGGGCTCACACACACACACACACACACACACACACACACACACACACACACACACACACATCCCCTGTGCTTTGTTGTATGGCTAATAGTGGCACAAAGCAACACAGTTTTTATAGGATGAGGATTTTCTCTCTCTCTCTCTCTCTCTCTCTCTCTCTCTCTCTCTCTCTCTCTCTCTGCCTATGTCTGTCTCTCTCTGTCTCTCTCTCTCTCTTGTTCTCTCCTTTCTTCCATGCGTTGCGGCGGGTAGCTGTTGTAAGCTTGAGCAGATTGCGTCCTAAGCCTGGGCTTACAGTGTGAGGTGACGACTCCGCCATTGTGTGCATCCAGAGCGGAGCGCATGCATTCATGTGGCTCATAAGCTTGGCCCTTGGCCCTTCTCCCTTTCTTCTTCGCCCTTCTTCCTTAGCCCTTCTCCCTTCTCCTTTCTCCCCTTTTCCTTCTTCCTTGGCCCTTCTCCCTTCTCCCTTCTCTCTTCTCCCTCTCTCCTTCTCCCTTCTCCCTTGGCCCTTCTCTCTTTCTTCTTCGCCCTTCTTCCTTAGCCCTTCTCCCTTCTCCCTTGTCCATTCACCCTTCTTCTTTTTCCCCTCTACCTTCCTCCTTTGTCCATTCGCCCTTCTCCCTTCTTCCTTCACCCTTTTCCCTTCCTTCCCCCCTCCTTCTTCCTTTCTGCCCTTCCCCCTTCTCCCTTCTCTCTTCTCCCTCTCGTCTTCTCCCTTCTCCCTCCTTCTCCCTTCCTCCTTCACCCCTCTTCCTTCTCCCTTCTCTCTTCTCCCTTCTTCCTTCTCCCTTCGCCTTTTGCCCTTTGCCCTTCACCATGCTAATGGCAGTGGTTGAATGCTCGCTTGGGAAGCGAGCCATCGTTCCTGCTTTCTGCTCCCTTTCCTCTCCTCCCCCTCCTCCCTCTCCTCCCTCTCCTCTCCTCCCCCTCTTCCCTGTCCTCCCTCTCCTCCCTCTCCTCCCCCTCCTCCCTCTTCTCCCTGTCCTCCCTCTCCTCCCTCTCCTCCCTTTCCTCCCTGTCCTCCCTCTTCTCCCTCTCCCCCCATCTCCTCCCTCTCCTCCCTTTTCTCCCTCTCCTCCCTCTCCTCCCTTTCCTCCCTGTCCTCCCTCTTCTCCCTCTCCCCCCATCTCCTCCCTCTCCTCCCTTTTCTCCCCCTCCTCCCTCTCCTCCTCTTCTCCCTCTTCTCCCCCTCCTTCCTCTCCTCCCTCTCCTCCCCCCTCCTCCCCCTCCTCCTCCTCCCTCTCCTCCTCCACCTCTCTGTCCTGCCTCTTCTCCCTCTCCTCCCTGTCCTTCCTCTCCTCCCTCTCCTCCCCCTCCTCCCTCTTCTCCCTCTTCTCCATCTCTTCCCTCTCCTTCCTCTCCTCCCTCTCGGACCATCCGATCTGCTCTGCATTCCAAGGAGGCTGTCTGCAGAGAGCCGTGAAGACAGGAAGAGGGAAAAAGGGACAGAGAAGAGGGGGATGGAGAGAGGAGGAGGGAAGAGGGACTACTGTGATCTTCAGTGCTGGGCTTCTCAGCACTCAGGATTGTAGCAACAGTCATGATCACCTAGTAAAGTACAGGAGGGAGAGAGTTGGTGCCATTTTTGTAATAATAATAATAATAATAATAATAACAACAACAACAACAACAACAACAACAACAACAACAACAACAACAACAACAACAATACTACTAATAATAATACATTCGTTTTGTATGCGCCATTTTCTAAATACTGCAAGCCTACCTTACCTCTACCTTTTCTTCATGATCTATGATGACAAACATGACAGCCGCTGATGACCTACAAATGTATTAATACAACCTGCAAATGTATCAATCTCTTAATTAAACAAAACGACAGCATGGCGCCTGACCTCCCACCACCACAACCCCCCACCCCCCCACACCCCCCCTCGTCCGCCCCCACCCTTCCCGTCTCCGCTCTCTAGGATGCTGGATGCTGGATGTTGTGTTGTGTGAAATCTAAAGTGTGGCTTTCCTCCCTCTCTCTCCTTGGCTCCTCCGCTAATGAATCCTGTCTCTCCGAGCAGCTGACGGGGTGGTGACTGGCACAGCTGATTTATGCATCCTAATGATCTTCTGTCATGTCCCCCTAATGTGAGTGAGCAGCAGCCCGCTTATTTAACAACTAACATTTTAGACTCTTTGTTTTGTTTTGTTTGTTGTTTGTTGTTTTTAGATCTTTCAATTTCTTTTTTAATTTTCCTTCCCACAACGAGCCCAAAATTAGAACAATGAAGTGTTGTTTTGTTTTGTTTATGGAAGGAAGGAAGGGCACCATGAGTGAGAGTGCTGCAGATTTGGAGCCTTACACACACAAGCTGGCCATGGCATGTGAAAAAAAGACGACTCCAGAAAACTCAATCTGCTGCCGCTTCAGACAGCTCCTGAGACACACAGCCTTCGCTCGCCTGAAATGACCTTCCTCCATACTCACACACACATACACATACACATACGTGCACACACGCACACACACACAGGCAGGCACAGGCACGCGCACACACACACACACAGTGTACCCCATGCAGACACACACACACGTACACACACACATACACACACATGCAAACGCACACACACACACAATGTACCCCACTCAGGCACACACACACATATATATACATGCACACACACACATACACATACACACACACACTAAAAAAAGCACACGCACACACACAATGTACCCCACGCAGGCACACACACGCAGATACACACACACACACACACACACACACACACACACACACACACACACACTGTTTCACACCAGTGTTCCAGGTGCCAGTGCTGCAAATCCACACCAGGGGCTTCTCTGCTGAGATGCCACCCTGCCCCCCCGCCCAACCCCTTTCACCCCCCTCTCCCCCCATCCTCCCCCTCCCCCTCCCCTCCGCTGTCCCCACCGTGGTGGCTGTCGCTGAGGCTGTGCCACTGTCCTGAAATTGCCATGTGAGGTTGGCCCAGGCTGGCAGCTGACTGGAGGGAGAGTAGGAGACTAGAAGTGTAACTGGCGCTGATCGGACTCATAGTGACAGCAAGGCCATGTGGCGAAAGGGGCCCGCAAGAGGCACTCACTGGGTGTGTGTGTGAGGGTGTGTGTCTGTGTGTGTTTCAGTGTGTGTGTTTGTGTGAGGGTGTGTGTATCAGTGTGTGTGTGTGTATGCGTGTGTGTGCGTGTTTGAGAGAGAGAGAGAAGGTGTATGTCAGTGTGTGTGTGTGTGTGTATCTGTGTGTG
>CM059285.1:24947999-24950499 GCA_030347295.1 Setipinna tenuifilis
GTTCAGTTAATTAGACGAGGGAAGCACCTAGTGCCAGTAACACGCTGCAATTATAGAGACCTCCAGAGGAACACCAGGAAACTCCTCTCCTGGGGGGTGCGCCAACAGACGGCAACACACACTGCTAACAGATTACGCGTGAACACAGTCGGCGTCGGCAAGGCTGTTTTAGTCGGCAATCCAGCGAGAAATGTGTTAAGAAAGCAGGTGTTGTGTGAATGTGTCTTTAGCTGGATTTGACACCTGGATCGTATTAGTAATCCCCAGAGAGAAGAAGAGTGGAGGAGACAGAAAGCCTGAAGAAAAGTATGTTTTTTTGTCTCAGCTCCCCAAAAAATCAATTTCATCCCTCTATTAAAAAAAAAAGGTTGAGAAGTGTGAGTGGTTTAATCTTCTATGATTCGACGCCTTTGAATGCTGATGTGTATTTGGGACCGAGGAGGTAAGGGATGTGTGTGTGTGTGTGTGTGTGTGTGTCTGTGTGGGATGGGGGGTGGTGGTTGGCTCTGGGGGAAAAGATGGTGGAAGTTGGATATGGAGTGGGTGTGTGTGTGTGTGTCAGAATCGATACAGTGTCTCACCCACTTATACACCATCTGTACACCTGTCAAAAGCTGGTTATGTAAGCCAGAGTGAAACTTATGTGCTTGACAGACCTACATTTTCACCATGACATTATTTTGTTTAAGGAGGATGGTGAGGTTTGGTGCTGTGTAGTCTGGCACTCTCTCTCTCTCTTCCATGGCCTGTGCAGAGACTGCAGTTGTAAACAAAATATATTAGGGTTGTTATTAGACATAAAAAGGCTATTGTACTGCGGCATGTGTATCTAAGGTGAGCATTCATGTGCGCCAAACAACAAGCAATCATTCACAGCCATTAACCTGGTTCACTGTCCTCGTGCCTCCTAAAATAACTGTCCCAGGAACAGCTTTAAGGGCAGCAGTTTGTGTAATAGATTTTATGGTCAGGCATAAAGCGGAGAGATAGCATCTCGATGAATAGCTATTCATATCTGATTTTAGGGCGGCTGTAAAACCGGAAGCTTTTATGGACAGATAATTCGAGCGGGAGTGTGGGGAGGGGAGGGGAGCTACCTCGCTGAGAGACGAAGGTGTTAACCCCTAAGGGGTTGCCTTGGTTGCCATTGGCTTCAAACGGAATTTTCACCCCCAGCATTGTCACAGAACGGTCAGCTTTACTGTACACATTGGTGCTGGTTGTTTTTTGTGACTGTCTGCAGACTGCAAGTTTGCTTGGGACTGTATCAGAACACTTCTGATGGAATGCTTGTAAACATAAAAAAATGGTGTACTGAGTTTATGTCTAAACTGTGGATGAGCCAATCCTGGCATCTTCTTCTAAGCCAGTCCTGTGACTGCTTGTTTGTATTATGTAGGATGTTGTATTGTTGAAATGTACACTGGCCTCATCCCAGTAAGATATGCTAAGCATTCTGGGAATTTCTGCAACCATTCGTCCCTTGTCTCCCGAGCAGTCTACACAGCAAATTCTATAGTGTTACATCAACTCTGAGAGAGTCCGTTTTATCACTATGCCAGAGTTTATTTTGTACAGTACCAATCTTTATAGTGTTAATTTAACACTCCCCCCTTACATATTTAAACCTTTTACAGTTAAATCAACCTTTTGCAGTGTAATTTCAACTCTTAGTCTTACACTTACACTCTTAAATAAACACTGTTGCTGAACACTGGGAAATTAACTCTGGGAATGTTATCGTGTACCATCCCCTGCTGCACAAAGAATAGATTCCTTACATCATGGCTCTGCCACCACTGTGTGTGACAGTCACGATCGTAGTAATTAGGTGACGCTCAGTGTCTGGTCCCCACAACCACATGCCGCTGGGAACTGTGGTCAAACAGCTCGATCCTCGCTTCATCAGAACAAGGGATCCTGCTTCTCGTGGTCTCACGGAGAGTCACGTAGGTGCTTTGTGGCCAGATCTCAGTAGGCATTCACGTGTCTTATACACACACACACACACACACACACACACACATACACACACACACACACACACAGTTATTGAGTCTTCACCACATAGCCCTGATTAACTGACTGATGCAATGATTGGCTTCCCTGCTGTGTGGCGCAGTCACACAAGGAGTAACATAAAGCTTGCTGTGTGTCGTTTGCTAAGTGTTTCACAGTTCGGAGGCACAAAAGGCGTTTTGAACGATCCCACTGCCGTCACTCTGCTACTGGCCTCATGGCATTGCTCACAAAATAAACGTCTTGGCAGTTTTTGGCCCACCTACTTGGCAGCGCAATTAACATTTGAATCACTAATCACTCATTTAAAACTAAAAAACTAAATGAAAGTCATTAAAAACTTGGCTGTAAAAACTTTCTGAATGCACTGTTTGTACCTATGGTTAGAAATTAAACATAATTTTCTGTACTGATTACCGAGTTACGTGTGCTAAAACTCAAAAGGGTGCTTGAGGTGTTTTAGGAGTGTTATGTCAGGATG
>CM059285.1:24952999-24955499 GCA_030347295.1 Setipinna tenuifilis
GAAGACTGGTGCTAATTAGGATCAGTCGAGTCGGTAAATTGGCTGGAACAGGTATGTGTATGTGTGTCGCGACTTTGACTTTCTGAAGCTAGGATGAGTGACTGCACAGGTGCCTGTATGTTTTGCCATGAGGGTTCTGAACCAAGAGCAAACAGAACAAGAATGACACCATGTACCGATTAAGAAGGCGCTTTTATGCAGAATGAATTACACCTCTGCTGCTGCCTTTTTTAGTATGTTTGCTTCCGGGTGATATAGAACCTACTGGAGAAACCTGCTGATAAAATAATGTTCATTTAGTTCATGCTCTAGGGAGTCACAGCTGATTAGATCACTAGGTGACATGGATTTCATCGCATTTCAGATAGGGGTGCACAGTTATACAGTGGCAGAGGAAATAGAGCAGCAAATATCACAGTACAGTCGTTGGTGTACATTCACACAACACAGACATGTTGTTTCAGGCGCTGTGATTGAGTGATTGAGGTTGTGTGCTGACAGACACATCTCCAGCAGACACATCCACCACAGCAACACCAGCGAGCTCCAGAGACACTAATGAGGGGATGTACACTGTACGGGCGGACACAGGTGTTTTGGACTTTGGACTCAGGCCCTTTGACAGAGACAGAGACAGTTCTGACATACAGGAATGCAGGCAGATATTTGCTGGACATTGGCACATGTTTGTGCCAAGTCATGGGCATACTCAAAGCGTGTCTGTTTTCAGTGTCAATTCATTTATTGAAAACTAACAACAGCACAGGAAGACTGGAACTTTAACAAATAATACAATTACACACAAGCATACAGTGTGTTTAGCAGTTGATGTTAAATGGCAGTTTAAATCATATGTCCACAGGAAGTTTTTCAAAGGTTAGAGTGGTAGAAAGTCAAGAGTGGTAAACAGAAAATTCAATACAGGTGCAGTTATAATGCAGCATAAGGTTGCAAATACCTTTGGAATACCTTTATTGAAAACAGTTCAATTGTCCTGTGTTTATATCTTGAGGGGGAAGCAGCTGTGAAGTGTTTTTTTGGGGTTTCTTTGTTGTTTTTGGTGGCCTGACCTGAAGTGAGTTCAAGTAAGCAAAAAGAGAAGCAAACGTTGAAGCAAACGTTTCATGCATGTTTTCAAATGGTTTTTCATTAGCTTTGTTAGGCATGACGGTCATGGTCATGGTGTATTACCTTAATGTTTAGGCTCACACTTCCGCACTCCTGGTTTTATCAGTGCTACGATTGCACAGTTCAGGGCTGAAAGATTTTGTATTCACGTTGTCTTTTTTCCATTTCTTACTCAGGGATGGGTTGTTTTTGTTTTTGTATATGTGTTTGTGTTTTTATTTGTGTATGTTTGTGTTTTGCACCTCCGTGTCCCAATAGCTTTGAGTTCTCTCCAGCCATTTGCAAACACATACAAACGGTCTCAAAAGGAGTTTCAACAGGAAAACACATGAGCACTGGATAACCATTTGAATCGAACAAGTCGTACAACGACGTTCGAAATATCTTTGCCCCAGCGTATGACCTTTGCGACGTTTACACAAAAGGATCAATAAATAGATTTAAATGTAAACGTTTGCTGCCAGTGTGTAACCTCAGCTCACAGAATCGGAGCACATGGCTGCACCAGTGCAAAGCTCTGTCTCCTAGGAGTTGGCCATAAACTGGAGCGGCGAGTGTGTGTGTGTGTGTGGGTTTATTCTCCTCTGTAAAGGTCAGGTTGGCGGCAGCGGGGTTTATTTGGGGTCATGGGAGGTTTTAATCAGCACGCTGGTGTCCAGGGAGGCGTTTACAGCTGATGAAAAAGCCTCCGTGACACTGTTTGACCCTCTGGGCCTGCCGTACGCTCCCTCGTTTGCCCTCCGATGCAATATCATCACCTCTGGCTTCGCACACCAACACTCTCGTATGTACTGACTGACAGGGAATCGCACACACACACACAACACACACACACACATTTACTAACAGGCCATCACACACAGCAGTGTTCACACAAATCAGTACTCACACACCTACTAACTGGAAATCAAAGAGACAAACACTCACATCCTCTCACACATTCACACACATATTCACTAAAAGGCACCCACACACTCACATTCTTTTACACATTCGGCAAAAGGCACTCACACACCAATATCCTCCTACACATTCACACACATATGAACTAAAAGGTACTCACATACCAATACCCTCCTACACATTCACACACGTATGAAGTAAAAGACACTCACACACCAATATCTTCCTACACATTCACACACATATGAAGTAAAAGGTACTCACACACCAATACCCTCCTACACATTCACACACATATGAACTAAACGGCACTTATACACCAATATCCTCTTACACATTTGGTAAAAGGCACCCACACACCCCAACATTTTCTTACATATACACACACATATTCACTAAAAAGCACTCACACACCAGCATTCGCTTACACATTCACGCATATTCGACCACATACAAACATTCTCTTACA
>CM059285.1:24960499-25007999 GCA_030347295.1 Setipinna tenuifilis
CACACACACACACACACACACACACACACACACACACACACACACACACACACTCCAGAGTCTCTAGCCTAACACAGACACACACACACACACACACATACACACACCCACACCCACACACACACTCCAGAGTCTCTAGTCTAACACACACACACACACAAACACACACACACACACACACACACACACACACGCACACACACACACTCACTCACTCCAGTCTCTAGCCCAACACACACAAACACACACACACAGTACAGCACCCATGCACACACTGACACAGAAGACATCATACACACACACACACACACACACACAGGCACATGTACGCATGCATACAGGCACATGCACGCACGTATCCTGGTTGAATGCACGATTTGTTAGAACCCTGAGCATCCAGTCTCTGTGCTGTCTCCTGGTGTCTGACCCATTCATACAGACAGGCCTCTCCCCTCTCCCACTCCCCCTCTCCCCTCTCCCCTCTCCTATCTCCCACTCCCCCTCTCCCCTCTCCCCTCTCCCCTCTCCCACCTCCCTCTCCCACTTCCCCTCTCCCACTTCCCCTCTCCCCTCTCCCACTTCCCCTCTCCCCTCTCCCACTGCAGAGGGATACTGTAGGACAGTATGTCTGTCCCTACCCAGCTGTCTCTGCCATCAAATGCCGGCAAACTATCTGCCGGCAAATTACTCACTGTGGAGTATGTGAGCTGCACTTCAAATGTGGCTGGAAGCATGCCCCCCCTCCCACCCCATCCCCAACACACACACACACACACACACACAAAAACACCCACACACACATATGCACACAAGACACAAAAAGGTGTTGAAATGAACAGAAAGCGGAGGCAGGAGTGGTCATGGAGGGTTTGTTGAGTAGAACTACGGAGCTTGGGGGCTATGGTACTAAAGGACCTGCCCTGCCCCCACCCCCCCGGAGGGTGAATCTTGTGCTGGGGGAGAGAGAGTAGATTATTATGGGCAGAGGATCTGGCAGAGTGGGAGGGTGTGTGAGGGGTCAAAAGGTCACAGATATACAGCATAGAGGAGCAAGGCTATGGATCTTTGAGAGTGAGCAGCACCATACATCAAATGAGTTGTTTATTTTGTGCCTTAATGTGAGAGTGTTTACCAGTCACTGAGGGCTAAACGAGGCGTCGTAATTTGCTCGATTTCCTGTAGGCTCATCATCCCATCACGAGCTGTATTAATTGTGTGGGTGAAAGCGCCGCTCAAATGAGCATAAGCTTCCAGTGATTTCCTGCCTAAATTTATGAAGAGGAGCGATGTCGAGCAAAGCAAAGGGGGTACCTCTATAGCTGTACGCATACGCGTGAGGAAATGATCTATTTAATTTGCTTCCCAGGGTGTTACATGGGAGACTATCCTATTTGACTGCCATTAGTTTGGCGCCTGTCCGTGTTTTCTTTTCATTCCAATCTATGGCCCGGTAATTGCTCTATCTTTATGCTGGTCAGCACGCGGCCCTCTCTCTGGGCATTGAATCAATCTCCATCAGAGGTGAGGTGAGCAACCCGGCCTCACAGAGTAAAAGTTCTGAGCTGCCTCTACCACGTGTTATTAGTTCTGTCGCTTCACTTAACGAGCTGAGTCTAATTAGCACAGCTCTTCAGCCGGGTTAACGAGTTTATTTGTGAAATCATCCGCTTTAAGAGCAGTTAGAATCAGACATTTATTCTCTGAGGTGAGTGTGTCCAGCTCTGACCTAAATCACAGATATTTTCTCAGTGTCTTTGTGCTTTTCCTCAGATGGCTGGTAACCCTGTAGTCACCCAGGCATCAAAGAAGAGCGATGAAGTGAAAAAAGCAAAGCAGTGGTTCATTTTCAGTGTGAAACAAAGTAATGAGACAAGTGACTTTTACATCGCTAAAGGCCTCTGCACACTGCCTCGACATAGTGCGGAGCACTTTCGGTTGAGACATTTCATTAGTTTAGACTCTATTGTGGTTGACTCTCTTGTAGTTGAATATAGAAAACAGGTTAGACTCTATTGCGGTTGAGTGTCTTGTTTTGAATATATAAGACATCATCACCAACATCTGCTGCCACGGTCATCTCGATTATGACTCAGCTCTATTTCTGTATACTCTGCTCTATAAAATCCGTTGTTTATCATAATGACCACAGATAAAATCCACTGTTTATCATAATGACCGTAGATGAAATCCTTCAGAAATGACTATGACAGTCATTTCTGCTGTGCATGACCAGTGTATGGGGGGCAAAAATTCGACGAATTTGTCGAATATCGAAAGTGCGTGGCAGTAATGTGGACGCCGGTGACAGTAGTGGCTCGATTTGTGGTTTTTTCTCTGGTGGGCGGTAACGGGGTGTGTTGTTTGGGTCGACTCGTTCCCTTTTTTCGGCTCTGTGATTGATGGTGCGTCACTAACAGAGAACAAAAGGGATCAATGTGAACCTGGCCAGCTCGGAGAGACAAGCCGGTGATCAGCGGGCGAGATGCTATCTGCATGATCCATTACCCCCATTTGAGCTTTATGATCGCTGCGAATTGACCAGATGCCCTGCCCGGAAGAAAAGCAATATGCTGTAGAGGGCTAGAGGAGGCTAGAGGAGGCTCGCATCGCATCTGTAGCTGAGGGGAACACGAGTGGAATAATGTGTCAAGGACCGTGATAAGTCTGCGCATGAAAACAAAAGTGTGTGTGTTTTTTTGTGAGTGTATATGTTTCTGTGTGTGTGTGTGTGTGTGTGAGTGTATGTATGTGCGTGCATGCATGCATGCATGCGTGTGTGTCTGTGTCTGTGTCTCCATGGACATACACATCATCTAGCCCTAATGCTATGCCATGCGAAACAGCGTAAAATGTGTGAAATGAGCTGTGCGCGGGAATTTCCATATCTCATTTCTTCAGGAAATATCCGAGCGCGGTGTTTTGGTCTGCGTGGCGTGGTTTGTTGTGCCGCAGCCAGACTCTGCGAGTCACCCCTGCTGTTGGAGGGCTGGCCTGCTGGAGAGCCATCACTTCAGAGTGTTCCTGAGAGGTGCAGATTGTTCCGGAACCATTTATAATGTCAAGAGGTGTGTGTGGGTGTGCTGATGTGAGGAAAGGGCATCGCCGCCTCTTCACCTGCTGCTCTTTCTCTCTCACACACACACACACACACACACACACACACACACAGACACACACATACACACACATACACACAAGCAACACATACACACACAGGCATACACACACAGACACATACACGCACACACACGCACACACACACACATACACACACACAGGCACACACACGCAACACACACACACACGCAACAGACACACACACACACGCACACACACACACATACACACACACACACACACACACACGCACACACACACACAAGCAACACACACACACTCACACACACATGCACACACATACACACACACACACACACACAAACCCAAGCAGCTGCCTACCGACTGCAGCCCAGGTTTGGCCCAGGTTTGGCCCATATCCGGCAAATATCCGGTCGTGTTCTGGTCCAGCCCACACACGCAACACACACACACACGCACACCCACACGCACACCCACACGCAACACACACACACACACACACACACATAGACAGGCAGTCTGCCTCTCTGAATGCCTCTGCTTTCTCTCCCTCCCAGCTGCGGGGAGCGTGCTGCAAACGTGCTCAGCATTCAGTGTGCTGAAATGAGCTGCTTTCCCTCCTTCTCTCCTCTCCTCTCTTCCTTTCCTTTCGTTTCCTTTCCTACCTTCTCTTCCTCCTCTCTGCTCCTCCTCTCCTTGGTCGTGTTTTGCCAAGCTTAAAGTGGAGACGCTTCATTTGTTTCTCTTTAACTCCCACTTCATTTCACCGGCCAGGACGTCATTCATCTTTTGGGGCACTTAAGATTTTCACCGGCGTGCCGTGACTCGTGATGGGGTGTTGAGTGCTCATTAGAGTTGATGGTGGTGGTGTGTGTGTGTGTGTTTTGGGAAAGTATTTTCTGCGTTTTGTTTGTGTTTGTGTATGAATGTTTGTGTGTGTGTATTTGGGGAGTATGTTTTGAGAGTGTTTGTTTGTGTTTGTGGATATGTGTGTGTGTGTTTTGGGAGCGTATTTTGTGTTTGTATTTGTGTATGAATGTGTGTTTGTGTGGCTGTCTAATCATGTAAGTGTGTGCGTGTTGTATGGCAACCATAGGTAGGAAACCTACCCCACAGGCAGAGATCGCACCCACACAACCCTAAAGCACTAACGGCAGGCAGTCAGAACATCTCTACTTCCATGTCCATGTGCAAAGAGGTCATTCTCAGAGTGCACTCATTACTGGAAATGGAGCAGTGAGCGGCTCTATTGTGCAGGCTTGGCTGAGCTTGATTGCTTGATATCATAGATAGCCAGGGCGGAGGCAATTAGTCTAATAAATGGCCTTCCACTGCAGGTTTGCAGAGATTCATAAGGAGTTTAAAACAAATGTATACTGTATTGTGTATCTTCTCTGTAATCTGTAATACGCACTCTAATTCACAACGTTCCAGGAATGCTGTTTATTTCTTTTTTTTATAGTGTGTGCATGCATATAATAATGCACAAAATGTGATATATGCACATATATCTTTACAGTATTTAAGTTTATGTTTTATGTGTTTGTATAATGCCTTTCTATGTAGGCCTGCCCAAGGACACACGTAGATACATACACACAAAAATGATAAAAAAAATATGTTTATATATATATGTTTGATCTACCTTATCTCTCTCTCATTCGGTATATATATCTCTCTCTCTCTTACTGCTGTTGCCACCCCCGTAGATCTACTTGCGCTTTCTGGACTACGAGATGCAGAACTCCAACGAGTGCAAGCGTAACTTCGTGGCGGTGTACGACGGCAGCAGCTCGGTGGAGGACCTGAAGAGCAAGTTCTGCAGCACGGTGGCCAACGACGTCATGCTGGTGTCGGCGCTGGGCGTGGTCCGCATGTGGGCCGACGAGGGCAGCCGCAAGAGCCGCTTCCGCATCCTCTTCACCACCTTCTCAGAACGTAAGGCTAACCACTAGCTTCTGCTTATCACATTGTCAGAACATAAGGCTAACCACTAGCTTCTGCTTTTAACACATTCTCAGAATGTAAGGCTAACCACTAGCTTCGACTTTTAATACATACTCTAAACGTAAGGCTAACCACTAGCTTCGACTTCATTACATTCTTATAACGTGAGGCTAACCACTAGCTTCTGCTTTTAACACATTCTCAAAACGTGAGGCTAACCACTAGCTTCGACTTTTAACACATACTCTAAACGTAAGGCTAACCACTAGCTTCGACTTCATTAAATTCTTATAACATAAGGCTAACCACTAGCTTCTGCTTTTAACACATTCTCAAAACGTGAGGCTAACCGCTAGTATCTAGTACTTTATCACATTCTCGGAACGTAAGGCTAACCACTACCTTCTACTTTTATTACATTGTCTGAACGTAAGGCTAATCACTGGCTAACAGCTAGCATCTACTTTTATCATATTCTCTGAACGCAAGGCTAATTCTCTCTGAAAATAGGGCTAATCATTGCCATCTACTTCTATCACATTCTTTGAACGTAAGGCTAACCACTAGCATCTACTTTATCACATTCTGAGACTGTAAGGCTAACGGCTAATTTCTTCACCACCTACTCAGAATGCAAGGCAATTATTAGTCCCTTTACGGTCTCCTCTGCTGGCCTAATTCTCCGATCAGAAAGAATGCAGCTGTTTCATGATATGTATGTGTATCTGGTCATTTACCGTCCAGTCTCACCAGTAGGTGATGTTTGAGTGTATATGTACATATGTGGTTTCTACAAAGGACTCACTTCCTGAGAAGGGCTCACTCACTTCCTGCTAATTGCTAATCTTTTTGATACTGTTCATGGGAATGACCATTTGGAATGGCTGTTTTTTTATAGATTTATTCATAGAGCAGTTTTGTTTATGCTAAATTAGGCCACTTATGGGTGTGCATCCTACTATCCTACACCACTACTATCTACAGTATACCATGCACCAGTAGAACAAAGGTATGTGCATCAGGCCCATGTGTATTTCCTGTTGGGATTTTTCGCTAATCTTTGTGAGAATGAACAGACAGGTGCAATATTAATACTGTTACATTATTTATAGGAGATATTTATGCAGAGAAACATATTTTGCTGAAACACAGCTGTACTACAGCCTTTACATCTAAATGAGATATGGGTTTAAAATGGTTCTTTAGAGATGGTCAACAGCTATATTTATGGCTCTATGCAAAATGTACATTCATTCACTGAGTTACTCTATGGTGCACTAGTTACACTGGATGATTTAGTGCATATATATATAGTGAATGAGTAAACATTTTGGATATGTCCTCTTTTACTCCTCTTAGAACAGGCTTCAATGATGCAAGCCTACAAAGCCTCTTTTTCCTGTCCTCTGGGGTGCAGTGGGGTCAGATCCTAAATGGAGTGGTTAGACCCAAGTAACCTTCTACCTTCCACTGTTCATAGCTGGCAGCAGTTGCCATGACACCACTGCAGCCAACAGTTCTCAGCAAATGGAGTTTGTCACAGCTTCCCTGTGGGAAGTTTAAAGCTAGATTTTGTTGGACAATCTTTGGCATCGGTCATTAAATTCAGTTATTTGGTGTTTTCGTGGACTATGCAATGTGGCCTAAAGCCAATTTCTTTTCACACTTCACATCATTGGTCTGAAAGTGAGGTCAAATTATTTGAAAAAGTAGTCACCTTTGGCATATAAACAGAGGCAGTTATTGTACATTTTAATGGTCTTTACAAAGAATATTTCAACAGCAGTCAAGGTGAGGTGTTACGGTTATCAGTGGTGTAAAAGGTACACTCAGTCCACTATTTCAGGATGTACTGTAAGGCATAGAGATTTTGTCAGTGTAAAAGGGACTTTGTGTTATCCGACAAGTCAAACTGGCATCGCACCTCAGACTGTGTCCAAGCAGATATGACACAGCACTGGGCAGCAGATTGCCTCATTAAAACAAAGTACCTGTGAACAAAACTTCTTTCTTGCGCCAGGCCATCATCTTTCCCTTGTCACTGTTCCACCGATGTGACGCTGCTAAACCAAGTGCAGGCGCCAGAGGAATAAAACGACTGAACCGTATTAACTTTAAGAGCAGACCATTAGGCAAACACAGGCACTGCTGCCGCTACCTGAATCTTTATGGCTTTCCGCTGGCCGGACATTCAGTTCCGATGGCCAGACGATGTCTCTGTGTGTGTGTGTGTGGGGGGGGGGGGCGACCGTCCAGCCTCCCCCTGGCGGATAAGATCCAAAGATATCTTGGCCTTAAAAAGGCCCTCATTAGCTTTCCAGACCTGTTGGATAGACTACAAGATGCAAGATACAAGATGCAAGAGACAAGATGAGGTTATTGCCACACAACAAAGTTGGTGGTAATTTTTTGTTGCAGGTCAGTCTGTTAAAAAAGTAATGATAATAAAATATAGATAATAATAGATAATAAATTATATGCTAATTCATATCAGGTTGAGTTCAGCAGTCTGAGTGCAGAGGGGATGAAGCTGTTGTTAAGTTGTTGTTAAGAATCTGTAGTGTCTTTCGGAGGGCAGCAGGGGGAAGAAGTGGGGAATGTGATTACTGGGCAATCCAAGCTGCCCTTTCTCTCCAAAAGCAATTGGGAGCATGTGGTAAGGCGTTGACATTGACATGGTGGATGGTGTTGAAAAGACCTAGGATGAATTGCTGACTATGGATTCCACAGGTAGTCTGAATGTGATTCCAGCTACCTGACTCATTTACAGTCCACTGCCCTTCAGCAGTTAAGTGTTTAACAGTGAGGGTGGATGAGGGACCCCTAGTTATCTTATTCATCTCCACCCAAACATGTTAGCACCCTCTCTTTCTTTCTTTCTTTCTTTCTTTCTTTCTTTCTTTCTTTCTTTCTTTCTTTCTTTCTTTCTTCCTTTCTTTTTTACATGTTTCTCTTTCTCTCTTTTATTTTTCTCTCACTGTCTCTCTCACCCACACACACAAGGACACAGTCCTTTTCAGGAAGTGTAGAGCACTGGCGTGCAGCCTTTCATGTGCCTGTACACATGAGAGCATTCAGCTGAAGGCAGTGGGTCCCCCCTCACGGGGATAGCATACAGTATGCAGCCACTGCAGCCGGAGGAAACACACACACACACACACAGCCTTCCACTGTAGTGGGCTGCAGAGCTCTGACAATAAGTAATGAGTTTAAAAACGGCCCGGACGGCCAGCCAGCAAACCCCTATTGGTGCCACATCTGAGCCAGAGCTGGCCCAGACATGGCGGTAGGCTGGCATTAAACAGAGTGACTGCCATAAAGACTCTCATTAGAGACAGCTCAGTAGGGGGTAAGAGAGAGTGGTGGAGGTACTTCAGCTGGGCAGTATATGTGTGTGTGTGTGTGTGTGTGTGTGTGTGTGTGTGTGTGTGTGTGTGTCTCTGTGTGTGTGGGTTAGTGTGCTTTTGTGTGTGTTTGTGTGTCTGTTGGGATGTGGGGATTGGTGTGTGTGTGTGTGTGGGGGGGGGTGTTTGAGGATCTGGGAGATGGGGGGGGGCGGGGGTCCATGGATGCTGCCATTCAGAGCTGTGGTACCCCATTTCTGTGGGGGAGCAGAGCAGATCAGAACAGAGCAAACCAGACCAGAGTGGAGTGGAGCTGTGGTACCCACATCCCAGCCAGCCCACCATGGGGGGACTTTGATCCATCCAGTGTGATGTGCTGATGGGCAGCATGGTGGCATTAGACTCGGGGAGGATCCGGCTAGTTTCAGAAGGGCTGTAGAGGGAACAAAAATGAACAAATAAAAAAAGGCCAACACCATATAAAAGTTGACAGCAAAAACGCCAGTGTTGGTCTTTTAAATTACACTTTGGGAGTTCAAATCAACTCCCAAATGTTTAACTCTGAAATGTTAACACTCCAATGTGTGCAGTTGTTGTGTGGAACAGTAGTCCCAGCTTTGTTTTCAAATGGCATGAATGAGTTGTGCCTGTGGCTGTGCCTAGTTTGCACAGCAAGGGCAATACCATAGAAGGGGTGATGTGAATAACACTTATAATGATACAGTTACTCCTGCAGACATAGTCAGCATGTAGTCTGTGTGTGGTAAAAAGCCTGAACTGAAAAGAAAATCCTGAATAGAATCAGAAACTGAATAAGCAGCTTTAATATTTGGCATCGGTGTGATCTGGTGTACATTGACTATGCCGAGATCAGTCTGCAACATCAGAGAAATGATACTTTGGAGAGGCCTGTTCACACAACCATATCTGCAGTGCAGTGCACTGTGTGTGTCTGCAAAAGAGCACATCTACCCAAACAGAGACTAGAAAGGTAAAGACAGAGAGAGAGAGAGGGAGTGTGTGTGTGTGTGTGTGTGTGTGTGTGTGTGTATGTATGAGTGCCATTGAGGGGGTAGTGATGTTGGAGTATGACTGTGAGAGATCCTGTCTGGCTGTGCGTGAAGGAAGGGAGAGGGAAGAGCATGAGAATGTAGAGGGCAAGAGTGATAACCTGACAGGTGTTGTCATGGGAGATTATAGAGACAGAGAAAAAAGAAAGAAAGCAGAGGGAGTGGGGCCATTACACCCTGGGTGGGTACAGTACTGATGGGGAAGATGGATGGCTTGGGTGTGATAGAGAGAGGGAAGAGAGGAAGAGGGGAAAGACACACACACAGAGGAAAGAGAGGAAGAGAGGAAGAGGGGAAAGACAGAGAGAGAGAGAGGAAGAGAGGACGAGGGGAAAGACACACAGAGAGACAGAAAGAACAGGAATGCAGGGCGGCATGCAAGGATCGAGTCAGATCTGGGAGAGAAAGAGAGCATGTGGTGGAGGCATGGTAGTGTAGGAATAACAGGACTTTTGAGTGGATGATTGTAGTGGTGTATGATGTGGGAAGGGGGAAAAAAGGAAAAGAAAGAAAAGGGAAAAGCACACATGGGTGAAAGAGAGGGATAGAGACAGAGAGATGAAGAGAAACAGAGAAACCCACATGGTAGTGGAAGAGTTGGAGAACTCTTGTGTGTTTGGTAGAAGTCATGCTGAGAAACACACGAACAAAGAGAGTGGGATGGGGGGGGAACAGGGACAGAGAGAGAGAGAGTGAGGAAGGAGAAAAAGGAGCGAGAGAAAGAGAGAGAGAAAGGTAGGATAAAAAAGCAGGAAGTGGGTAGGCAAGCCTCACACTGGTCGCCATGGTGGTGCTTTGTGGGTAAGAACTCTTGTTTGACATGAGAGGGACTGTGTGATGGAGAACAAAAATCAGAGAATAAGAGAGAGAGAGAGTCATAGAGAGAATATAGGAGAGAGAGAGGTGGGAGGCAGAGAAAAAAGAGAATGATAGAGAGAGAGGCATAGAAAGAGAATAAGAGAGAGAGGTGAGAGAGAAAAAAGAGGGAAAATAAGAGAGAGATGCATAGAGAGAGAATAAGAGAGAGAAGTGAGAGGCAGAGTAAGGCTGAGTGAGAGTGAGAAGAAAGGAGTGGTGAAAGAGTGGGAAAGGAGTACTGGCAGCTTAAAAGAGCCCGGAAAAGAAAGATAAACACAGAGAAACAGGGGAGTGGACAGAAAGAGAGAGAGACAGGAAGGGGAGAGGAAAAGAGAGATATGAGAATGGAAAGAGTAGCTGTAACTTGGTGGAAGGGGAAAGAGCGATAAAGAGAGAAAAAAAGGCAGAGTGAAGGAGAAAAAGAGATATGAGGGAGAAAGTCAGACCAATAAAGAGAGGGAGAGGCAGAGTGAGGGAGAGAAAAAATATGAGAGTGGAAAGAGTAGCTAGAAGTTGGTGGGAGGGAAAGAGCACTAAAGAGAAAGAGAGAGAGGGCGAGAGAGAGAGAGAGAGAGAAGCAGAGTGAGGGAGAGAAAGAGGGATGTGATGGAGAAAGGCAGAGAGATAAAAAGAGACAGAGAAGCAGAGAGAGAGAAAGAGAGATGTTAGGGAAAGAGGCATAGAGATAAACAGAGAGAGAGGCAGAGCGAGGGAGAGAAAGAAAGATATGAGGTAGTGAGAGGCAGAGTGTGAGAGAGAAAGAGGGATGGAGAAAGGCAGAGAGATAAAGAGAGAGAGAGGCAGAGTAAGGAAGAGAAAGAGATATGGGAGTGGAAAGAGTAGCTGGAACTCAGAGGAGGAGGGAGAGCAGGGGAAGAAACATGGGACAGGGCTCAGATGGGGACATTCATAACAGAACATCACTAGCGGCGGGGGGGGGGGGGGGGGGGCTGGTTTTGTTATTGGGACAGATTAGAGAGAGAGAGACATTATACCATAGAGAGAAGGAGAGAAGAGAAGGATTAGAGAAAAAAAAGGAAGTATTAAACTTAAAAAAAAAAAAAAAAACGCACCCTATTTCCCTTTTTGGTACACTGATTTATTGGACCATGTCCACAATCGTCCATGTTTCAGTAGGAGCCCATTATCAATGTGTGAGAGAACAAAAAAAAAAGAAAGACAGGAAGAAAGTAAGTAGGAAGGAAAGAAAGACATGCAAATACAGAATGTGGGAGGACAAACTATTGGATGGCTGTGAGCACTGTGTGACTGTGTGTGAGTTAGGGAGGACAGGAAGGACGGGGCAATGGAGGGATGTGACGGAGAGGAGGAGAGGAGTTCAGAACAGAAGCATCAGCAGCAGACATGGGCTGTTATATCATCATATGAGGTAATTAAGGAGGAATTGGCACAGCGAAAGAGACGAGATTGTTTCAAACAGAAGCAAGAAAGAAGATGAGGCTGATGAGAGAGAGAGAGAGAGGGAGGGAGGGAGGGAGAAAGAGAGAGAGAGGGAGGGAGGGAGAGAGAGAGAGAGGGAGGGAGGGAGAGAGAGTGTGTGTGTGTGTGTGTAAGAGAGAGAGATGGAGAAACAGAAATTATCAAAGATGATAAGGCGAAATAAAAAGCTAGAAAGGCAAAAAGAGAGACATGCAAGATAAGAGGCAGAGACAGACCGAATGAGAGAGAGAGAGTGTGTGTGGGTGCATGTGTGTGTGTGCGTGCATACGTGTGTGTGTTTGCGTGCATATGTGTGTATGTGTGTGTTTGTGTGTGTGTGTGTGTGCATGCACGCAGGCGTGTGTGTGTGTGTGTGTGTGTGTGTGCATGCAGGCGTGTGTGTGTGTGTGCACGCAGGCCTGTGTGTGTGTGTATGTGTGTGTGTGTGTGTGTGTGTGTGTGAGTGTGTGTGTGTGTGTGTGTGTGTTTAATGTGCAGTGTGGCTGCTCCACGGCCTGCTGGGCTCATCATTAGAGAGTGCTGGCGGATCAAACACACTGTGCGCTAATGGAGTCACAGCTGCCAGAAGCCTCCCTAACAGTCCTAACACTTCTAACTGCCCTACACCACTGCTGCAAAAGCCTCCCTAACGCTCCTAACACTGCCCTACACCACCAACTCTACAGCAGCAGCAGCAGCAACAGCATCCCTAACACTCTTAACAGTCCTAACAGTCCTAACTGCCCTACACTAACACCACCAACACCACCTCTACAGCAGCAGCAGCAACAGCATCCCTAACACTCTTAACACTCCTAACAGTCCTAACTGCCCCACAACACCACCTCTACAGCAGCAGCAAAAGCCTCCCTAACAGCCCTAACACTCCTAACTGCCCCACACTAACACCACCAACACCACCTCTACAGCATCCCAAACACTCCTAACAGTCCTAACTGCCCCACACTAACACTACATCTACAGCAGCAGCAGCAACAGCATCCCTAACAGTCCTAACTGCCCCACACTAACACCACCAACACCACCTCTACAGCAGTGGCAGCAGCAGCCTCCTAGCAGTCCTAACAGTCCCAACTGCCCCACACTAACACCACCTCTACAGCAGCAGCAGCAACAGCATCCCTAACACTCTTAACAGTCCTAACAGTCCTAACTGCCCCACACTAACACCACCAACACCACCTCTACAGCAGTGGCAGCATCCCTAACACTCTTAACAGTCCTAATCCTCCTAACTACCCTGCACCAACACACCACCACCACCTCCTAACAGTACTAAGTGCTCTTCATTAACACCACCACCACCTCTACTAGCAACAGCAGCAACAGAAGCCTCCTGAACAGTCCTAACACTCCTAACTGCCCTAGCACCACCACCACCACCACCAGCAGCACTACCAGCAGCAGCAGCAACAGCATCCCTAACACTCTTAACAGTCCTAACAGTCCTAACTGCCCCACACTAACACCACCAACACCACCTCTACAGCATCCCTAACACTCCTAACAGTCCTAACTGCCCCACACTAACACCACCAACACCACCTCTACAGCATCCCTAACACTCCTAACAGTCCTAACTGCCCCACACTAACACCACCAACACCACCTCTACAGCAGTGGCAGCAGCAGCAGCCTCCTAACAGTCCTAACACTCCCAACTGCCCTACACCACCAACTACCAGCAGCAGCAGCAGCCTCCTTAACAGTTCTATCACTCCTAGCACACCTGACTGCCCTACACCTAACTGTCCAGCAGTCCAACAACCAGAGGCCTCTCTAACAGACCCAACTACCCAACACTACCACCATCACTACCAGCAGCTAGAACATAGGGCTGTCACGGTTCGACAACAGGCGAAGACCCAAACGCAAGACTCACCAAACACTTCGAAGTCTAAAACAAGCTAAAACTAGCTAGTCTAAAACAAGCCTTACTTAAGCAGAAAGTCAGGGACACTCAGTGAGATACACTACAGGAAAGCAACATGACATAAACACAATAAGCCAGCAAACACCTGGACACACACAAGGCCTTAACGGGGGAATTCTGTGTAAGATGAACTTTGGGTATGTTAAAACATGATACTGAGTTGGTATGTTTGCTGAGGAGCAGAACTATGCTAGCTAGCCTGTTGCATTTCGATATCGCTATTTTTAAACCATTAAAAAAGCTCGAAGTAGCTCCCCACTTCCTTGGTAGTATTACAAGAGACCCTGGCACTCAAAACGAGGCATTGAGAACTTTGTAAGTGTACAAATGGTTTATTAAAAAGACTGTTTTCACAGGTAGGCTAGTAGCTTACGGTAGTGGTGGGGGGTTTTTCGTTGTTGACCTCCCTGAAATGAGTTTCTGCAGGCTGGGATGTCTGCCAGCGCGGGGAAGCATCAACCCAGAACCCAGGCCCGGGCTCAGTGCTGCGATCGTCATGGTGACGAAAGAGGATGAGACAGCGTGAGCAGCTAGGCCACTTTAGCACATTGAGAGCTGTCATCGTTGCCGTGACTGTTATCCTAAGTGATAGTGCACATTCAAAAACCTCTCGCTTACAGGGGGAAATATGCACCTGCGAATGCTTCCAGGACATGTTTATTGTGTTTGAGTGAGTGGGCAGACATCTCTGCCATACCGCTGCAGGATTGCAGGTGACAGGGTATAGACTGGCATAGTCTCCATTCGCAACTTCACACACACTCTCTCTCTCTCTCACACACACACACACACACACACACACAGAAAGAGAGAGAGATACACACATACACACAGAAAAAGAGAGGGATACACATACACACACACGCGCACACACACACACACACACACACACACACACAAACACACACACACAAAGGGAGATAGAGATGTGCACATACACACAGAAAGAGAAAGCGGGATATACATACACAGAGAGGTGCACACACACACACACACACACACACAAAGAGAAAGAGAGAGGGATATACATACACAGAGAGGCACACACACACACACAAAGAGAAAGAGAGATGCACACATGCACACACAAAGAGAAAGAGAGAGGGATATACACATACACAGAGATGCACACTCACACACACACACAGACACACACACACACACACACACAAAGAGAAAGAGAGAGGGATACACATACAGTACATAGAGATGCACACACAGACACACACACACAAAGAGAAAGAGAGATGCACACATACACACACAAAGAGAAAGAGAGAGGGATATACATACACAGAGAGGCACACACACACACACACACGAAGAGAAAGAGAGATGCACACATACACACACAAAGGGAAAGAGAGAGGGATACACATACATAAAGACGCACACACAGACACACACACACACACAAAGAGAAAGAGAGATGCACATATACACACACAAAGGGAAGGAGAGAGGGATACACATACATAGAGATGCACACACAGACACACACACACAGGCACACACACACACACACAGAAAGGAAGAGAGAGAGAGATGCACATACACACACAAAGAGAAAGAGAGAGGGATACACATACACAGAGATGCACACACACACACACACACACAGACACACACACACAGAAAGGAGACAGAGAGATGCACACATACACGCACAAAGGGAGATAGAGATCCACACATACACACACAAAGAGAAAGAGAGAGGGATACACACACACACACACACCGCTTGTATTATATCACTGCTATAATTAAATACAGTGAGTGAATAAATGCTGCAGTCATTTCCCCCGCTGTGCAGCTTCTGAAGGAATGGCAGCCGCTCCTCTGAGGAGCCAGGGAAGGCATAGTGCAGAGTGGGGGTGGGGTGTGTGTGTGTGGGGGGGGGGGGGTGGTGAGGGAGGGGGGAAAGGGTATCGTGGGTGAGGGGAGAGGATGAGGATGGGATGAATGAAGAGGTGAATGGGTCTGCTGTAATGCCCTCAGTGAGGTCCACAGAGGTGCTCCACAGATCTGTGGCCTCTTGCAGCTGTGCAATGCTGTGTGCGTGTGTGTGTGTGTGTGTGTGTGTGTGTGTGTGTGTGTGTGTGTGTGTGTGTGTGTGTGTGAGTGTGGGTGTGTGTGTGTGTGTGTGAGTGTGGGTGTATGTGTGTGTGTGTGGGTGTGTGTAAATGGGTGTGTGTGTGTGTGTGTGTGTGTGTGAGAGAGAGTGAGTGTGTGTAGGTGTGTAAGTGTGTGTGTGTGTGTGTGCTGTGAAAAGCGCTGGGTGATTTTGTGTGGGAGCCAGTGTCCTTTGTGCAGCCTAGCGAGTGAATGAACATGCGGATGTGCGGTTGCCCGGGAAACCCCCCCCTGCGTAAGTTGCTCAGGGCGATGCCGGCGCACGCGGACCAAGACTTAAGACCACCACCTGCCGAGCGCCGCTATGCTAACACCGCTATGCTAACACACGATAGCCTCCACACAACAGGTTGCTGATCCGCCTCTCTCTCTCTTTTTCTCTCTCTCACCGTCTCTCTCATCATCTCTCTCATTGTCTCTCTTTCCTCTTTACTTTTTCTCTCTATCCTCTTTCTCTTCTCTCTTTCTCTCTCTCCTCGTCTCTCCCTCTCTCATTGTCTCTCTCTTTCCTCTTTCTCCTCTCTCTTTCTCCCTTTCTCCATCTCTCTCCCTGTCTCTCTTTCTCTCAGACACACATTCTCTTTTTTGTTTTTATTCCTCTCTCTCTGTTTCTCTGCATTTCTAGAGTAGAATAAAACAGAATAGAATAGATACCGTTCTCTCTTTGTCTGTCTCTATTCTTCTGTCTCTTAAACAAGTCACACTCTATCGATTTGTATACTCTCTCTTCCCCTTAAAAATTATCAGGTTTTCTCTCTTGTGTTTTTTGCTTGTTTTGTTTTCTTTTCACTTGTATTGTATTGCATCACTTCCATCACGTTGTCTTTTGCTATCGATCTGTCCTTGACACCTTGCCAAATCATAGGCGTAGCCGCTGTGCCCGCCCACTTGTCAGTCAGGCCCACCCCACCCAATCAGAAGGCTTTATGAGTTTGATTGGCTGTTTTAGTAATAAAAAATAACCTATGTGTGTTGGGCCATTTTTTGTTTTTGCTGGGCCCACCTATTTTATGATTTCTGCCTACACCCCTGACCCACGTCCCCTCCACCTCCACCACCATCACCCATTTCTCTTTCTTTTTCTTTCCCTCTGTTTGTGATTCATAACCATGTATGGACAGACCAAACACAGTCACCCATCAGCTAGTTTCTCACCCTCAACACAGCACCCAGGGTTCAGGTCAAGGCCACATTCTCTCTTTAATATAATCACACAAGGCCTCACGGAGCACTTCTCTTAACAGACACATTCAGTTGCCATTCATTTGAAAGCTAAACGTGATTTTTAAAATATTACCAGAATTCTACACTGGCTATACCTGCCAGATCTAAGTGCACCCTCAGACCTGGACTTAAAGCCATTCAAGGCAAGCACATCTGTCACGGCAAGCACGTACGTAGTTTGTATTTCACCACCGGTTGGCTGGTTGGTCAAGGAGACGTGTGGGGCTTTCAGCAACCCCATCACGTAGTCTAAGGAGCTTTTCATCACAACCTTCACCTCTTCACCACGGCTACAAAAAAAAGGCCCCGTAGTTAAAAGGAGAACATGGATTACTTAAGCAAAGGAAGATCCAAGGCTTCATCTCTAAGGTCCCCGGAGGAGACCCTGTGCTCCACAACAAGCACAGGCCGTGATGTGGACACGTGTGCGTATCCGTGGATATTGGGTCTGGGCACTCAATTACTCTCTAATATATGCGCTGAGGAGATGGGGGCAGTATGCGGCCACGCGAGTGAAAAGGCCACCGTTATTACAAGATCACCGCAAGTTAATTCCTCTGGAGATTAGTGTCTGAAGCCACATTTTAATGAAGTCCGGCTTGAGCAGCAGCTGCTGACACGCACGTCTACTGCAGTCTTGCACTGCCACCTTGTGGTGAGTGTGGGTACTGCATATGCCCTGCAGCCCTACCATGAGAACAGCGTGGATGGACACTAGGGGGGCAAAAATCCTCCTCATGTTATCACTCACTTAAGGTAATCTGAAGAATAAAAACGGCGACATATTTAGGGGGTCATCCCTTTGCCCCCTCCCTGCATGAAACACCCCCCTAGGGACATTGCAGCCAATCAACACGATGCCCCCTCCAATCAATAATCAATCATCATACATCAATAGTGTGACAGGGAGTGACATGATATGCTCTGGGATGGCGTGGTCAGCCTGCCTGCAGGGCTGCTGCCACTGCTGGTTGCTCTGACTGTGTGTGTGTGTGTGTGTGTGTGTGTGTGTGTGTGTGTGTGTGTGTGTGTGTGTGTGTGTGTGTGCGCATCAGCACTAAATGCATGATTGGAAGGGAGGCTTGCCAGTCCTTCTGAAAGTCACCTTGCCTTTTAATTATCTTTCCAGCATACTGGAGCGCCACAATATTATAACAGGGCTTCCTCTCTCTCTCTCTCTCTCTCTCTCTCTATCTCTCTCTCTCTCCCCCCCTCTCTCTATCTCTCTCTATCTATATCTCTCTCTCCCTCTCCCTCTCTCTCTCTCTCTCTCTCTCTCTCTGCTGTTTTAATTGGATCACATCCTGTCAGATCATCTCTGGCTTGCATCTGCAGCTATTATGATATTATGAATATGGGCCCCACATTCGCCACTGTATATCTGGCCTGAACGCCACTGCAGCAGAACTGTGTGTGTGTGTTTGCCTCTCTAGCTGTGTGTGTTTGTCTGTCTACCTGTGTGTGTGTGTGTGTGTGTGTGTGTGTGGTTGTGTTTGTTTGTTTGTCTAGTTGTGAGTGTATTTGTGTGTGTATTTGTCTCTGTAGCTGTGTGTGTGTGTGTGTGTGTTTGTCTCTTTAGCTGTGAGTGTGTATGTGTGTGTGTTTGTCTCTTTAACTGTGTGTGTGTGTGTATGTGTGTGTGTGTGTGTGTGTGTGTGTGTGTGTGTGTGCAACGTGCCAAACAAGCACCTCTAATTAAGCCCCACTGCACTGAACAAAGTGTTGTTCTCTCCGGTGTAAAACAGCCCGTGGTGGTGTGTGTGTGTGTGTGTGTGTGTGTGTGTGTGTGTGTGTGTGTGTGTGTGTGTGTGTGTGTGTGTGTGTGTGTTTGGAGCCAAATGAGCTGCGTTCTCTCTGACAGCCTCCGCTGACTTCACAGGCCATCCCAGGGCCGCAGTAACACACCTGTTCAGTGTGTGATCTCACTAAATCATTAGCACGGTGTGCTGGGTCATGGGGAATGAGGTGTTCCCTATGACACACACACTCCTGCACTGCACTGCACTGCACTGCACTGCACTGCGTCATGCAAACTGCATGACTGTTCAGTAAAGGTTCCTGAGACACACACACACACACACATTGTTGCCGTATTATATAAAGTTGAGCTGGGTTGAAATAAATTGAATGAGCCGAGTTAAAAGGAATGGGATGGAATAGAACTGCAGTGAAACAAATCAAAATTAATTGAATTGAATCAAAGCCATGGCCACTTTTTCTCTAACCCTCTGTGGCTGAGTGTGCATAAGATGGGACTGGGTGGGCCTGAAGCACGCACATCTGCCTCCAGTCTTCTGGGTGCTGGGCCAACAATCAAGGTCAAAAAACAGAAACAAAGTCTACGACACCAGGGTGCTCCCACAAAAAGTTTTTATTCACTCATCATGACGTTTAGGGCCCGTGCCCTTAATCAGACGTCACATTTGCACAAGATGTGTCCTGATTCTACAGAGGTGGACCAAATGTCACTGTGATGGAGTGACCATCACTAGAGTTGTGGGTGTGCTCTGACTGCCATCCCAACGAGCCTGGCTCTTTGGCGTTGCGGTCAGAGTGCACGTTTGGCACCCGGGAGACCCGGGTTTGAATCCCGGTGGGGCGACTTCTCCTCCCCTTCGCTACAGTCACATTTACAGTAAATAGAGGGAAGTCACCATACAATCACTACACACTAGTGCTAAGCAACAGCTCTCAGGATGTGCTACACCTTGACAAATGTGTTTGATGTAAATGAGAGCACCATATCGGTAGGTCAGTTAAAGTGTCAATCAAGCCTAATGTGGGACCAAGATCCCCCTCACTGATATTTCACTGTCCTGGCTTGTCAATGTCCTGACATAACTTCCTGTTTTATACTAAATGACTTGCCACATGACTTTGATTTATCATGACTGATGTGATATGTGATCACAATCTGTAATCTATGTAATGTAATAATGTAATGTAATCTGCGCTAATCTGGTCTAAATAAAACTGCCTTGTCTTGTTTCTCCTCAGCTCCGTGTGACGCAGATACCTTCTTCTGCCACAGCAACATGTGCATCAACAACTCGCTGGTGTGTAATGGCATCCAGAACTGCGTCTACCCCTGGGACGAGAACCACTGCAAAGGTAAGACAGGGTAGCCTCACTCACTGCACTGTGTTACAGCCAACTGCCTGTTGTGACCACTTAATGTGAACAGCTGTGGCAGTCATCAAATAGTTTCTGATAAAAAAAAACATTGTTGCATATTCAATATTACCGATATTATCTTGTGATATTACTTTGAAATACAACAGCAATAACCCACGAATGTATTACATTGCCCTGTCGATCTAACTGAGTTTGCCAATATTGGTGTGGTTGGCAATTCAGGCATTGAAGTCAGTTACTGCTACCAGTATTGTCATAGATCATTACAGTAACTACTGTTGCAAACAAACAGATTCACATCTTTTAAAGCAAAAAAGGTTCAAAATATACAGATGAATCAACCTCAACGAATTGAGCTACCAGCCGTCTGTCTTTATTTAAAGCAAAGATTCTAGAGTGCTACGCTCAAGAGTCTTTGATTGATAAGTTCACATCTTTGTTGCCCTTTATGTTGACTGAAGTTTCTTAAGCTCAGCACTAATACTGATAGCATAGAGCATGTCTGCATATGGATGTGGTGGAAACAGGTGGCAACAGTTAAGGTGGGCTGCTACCAAAATAAAAAACAAACTGCAAGCGCTTGGCTGTTCACTTTACAGGTGGTATCCGCTTTGCCTTTGGATTGCACTCATACGTTCTTGTAACTACCTAAGAGGGATTTAGACAAGTTACAGCACGGTTGTGACCCAAAGTGGTAAATATTCCCCATTAATTTCCATCCCTCCTGCTCGTTGTGGCCAGACCAGACCTCTGTATGGAGGCTCTATGGAGACAGGCTGTAATGGCCAGGGCCCCCCAGCACCGATCCTCCTCTTTATAAGGTGTTTGTGAAGGTGTGTTTGTTCAATCTGTAGCCCACAACTGTGTGTGGGATTGCACTTATGAGCACTGATGGGGTTCTGTGTGTGTGTGTGTGTGTGTGTGTATGTGTGTGTGTGTGTGTGTGTGTGCGTGTCTGTGTGTGTGTGTGCATGTGCGTGTGCACGCACGTGTGTGTGTGTGTGCATGTGCGTGTGTGTGTGTGTGTGTATGTGTATGTGTGTGTGTGTGTGTGTGTGTGTGTGTGTGTGTGTGTTTGTGCCAGCACTTCTGTCCAGGAGTGAGTGATGATTGCAGCTTTAGAAGTCTGTGTGTGCCACAGCAGAAGGCTGCAAAGAGTGAAAAATGGAATGAAAAATATATATTTGCAGGCCTTGCCTCCTCCCCTGCAACCACACACACACACACACACACACACACACACACACACACACACACACACACACACACACACATACACACACACACGCACACACACACACACACACACACACACACACACACACACACACACATACACACATATAGCCTGTTTCCCCTTGTTGTCACACAGCAAAGCAAGCTGGCTAGATGGAGAGTGTAGGCTAGTAAGTGCTTGGTTTCTTGTGGGAGTTTCTTCTCTATTTAGCCCCACTCTACTCTACTCTACCTAATGTGGTACACGGAGGCAACAGTGCTCTCTCGTCCGTCTTCATTAGAGTGGGACTGCCACTGCTGTAGTTCTGTGTGTGTGTGTGGAGATGCCTGGCCGTTTGTTCGCCAGTGGCGGTCACTTCACCCAGTACTCACTCACCGGGCTTAATCATGAAAAGTGTCCTAATCGGCTGGTCAGCCTGGCAGTTATTATTATTATTATTATGTGTGTGTGTGTGTGTGTGTGTGTGTGTGTGTGTGTGTGTGCTGTGTAAGTAATGTCTAGAGCATATTCATCATGCTGTGTTATTGTTTTGGCTTTGCAGCGCATTATAACATAATGATGCACTGTGCCTGATAAAGTAGGCCTTAGATGGAAAGATGGTGGAACCAAATCACCAAATGTGTAAAGTATTAGTGGAGTCACAACGCAATGCATACGAATACCATTGGTGGAGTAGGTTATCTTATGTATAATTTAGTTTTTAAACAATAAATAAAGTTTTAATCAATAAATAAAGCTTTAGTAGGCCCAGTTTCTTCATAGCCGCAGGGGAAGCTCGTTATACTCTTGAACTCTTGTGAGGTGTGCATAACCTACAATTCTGCTTGAAGACTTTCTGTAATTACTGTTTAAAAAGGCTGCAGCCTTACCACTGAGTTTATGTTGATAAAATACATGGGGAAATGAAATGAACTATATTAGAATTCTGAATTGTGTGAATTATATTAAAATATATTATATGTAAGGGATAATGGACAACACAGCATTCGCATATCAAAAAGTTAATGCGCGTTCGATGGCGTGATGCTACACCACGAAGTGCACGAACGCTGTGAAGTCCATTATCCCGCTTATAACACGATTACCACACTTACTGAAACTAGAATTACATGATGTACTAATGTGTGTATTAGAATGGCCCAATGGTGAAATGAGTCATGTGTGTGTGTGTGTGTGTGTGTGTGTGTGTGTGTGTGTGTGTGCGTGTGTGTGTGCAGAGAAGAGGAAAGCGAACATCCTGGACAACCTGAACAACACGAACGGGACGATCATCGGCGTGACGTGCTGCGTGGTGCTGATCCTGCTGGTGGTGTCGGTGGTGGTGCAGATCAAGCAGCCGCGCAAGAAGTACATCCTGCGGCGCGAGGACTTCGACCCCACCATGTTCCAGGAGGTCTTCGAGCCGCCGCACTACGAGCTCTGCACGCTCCGCAGCGCCGCCGCGTCCGCCGACCTCGTGGACCTCACGGACGACTTCGAGAACTACCACAAGCTCCGCCGCTCCTCGTCCCGCTGCATCCACGACCACCACTGCGGGGGCGGGGGCGGCGGGCTGGGCGTGGGGGGACTGGGGGGGCTGGGTGTGGGCGTGGGGGGGCTCGGGATGGCCGGACTGGGCGTGTCCATGGGCGGCTCTCACTCGCAGCTGTCCAGCGCCAAGGGCAGCCGCAGCAACCTGTCGGCACGAGAGGCCTCGGCCGCCGCGGCCATCCTGGGCGAACTCCCGCCGCAGCCCGTGGTCCGGCCGCTGCTCCCGCCCACCTCCACCGCCAATCGCCGCAGCATCCTCGTGATGAAGCACAGCTACTCGCAGGAGGCCGCCGCAGATGGCTGCGACCTGGACGACGACCTGGAGGAGGTGCCCACCACCAGCCACCGGCTGTCCCGGCACGACAAGGCGGTGCAGCGGTCAGTATCCATTCATTTTTGGTGATGATGATGATGATGGTGGTGATAGTGATGATGGTGATGATGATGGTAATGATGATGATGATGATGAGGAACAAGCATCACTCTTGTAGCACAACATGTGGGGGGACCTCTTTTGCCAAGACTTATGTTTCAACTCCCAACACTCCTCCTCGCCCACACACTCCATCTCCCCCGCCCCCTACTTAACCTCTGCTCTCTTAACAACTCCTTTTCTTATCTCCTTCTCTGCTCTCTCTCTCCTCCATATGTTTTTGTTCCTTGCTTCCTTGATTTTGTTTTATTTGTTAGTTACATTTCTCTCCCATTATTCCTCCGTTAGATAACCACTTATTCCTTGGCTCTGTTTGCTTTCTTTGTCTCTTGTCCCCCTCTTCCTGTTCTTCAGGCATATGCAGTCGATTGCTCTAGGTAGGGTTGTGTGCGAGCAACAGCAAGGGCTGCAGTCTTGGAGCTGCTGAGAGAGAGCTGAGCTGAGCTGAGCTGGGCTGAGCTGCAGGCATTAGTACAGTGAGCTCTACTATAGCCCTGGACATGCTTGCATGTGCAGCTCTTAACGCCAATGTCTCCTCTCTCCCCCCTCCTGTGTTATCCCCCCCCCCCCCCCACCTCCCCCCCTCTTTGGATCACAATACAGCTTCCTTTCCTGTCCTTCCTTTATTATCCTCCTGTGTTAAAACGAACTGCACCTAAGACCATGCATGACCACTGCTCTAAGTCACCTGTAGCCTCCTTCCTGAGAGGCGCATTTGTATTGAGGAATTTTTTTATACTCTCAGAAGGGCTTGAAGATGATCAGTGATTGTACCTCTTTTCATAGGCAGAAATGTGATGCCAGTGTTAGAAGCAAAAAAGAAAACATAAATGTATATAAAATGTATATTGTATGATGCATATCTACAGATTTTCTATGAGAATCAAAATTGGCATGTAGCATAACGCCTGATTCCTAATTAAGTACAAGAAAAAAAAAACACTTCTGTATCACATTTGCACTTTGATTTGATTGCTTGGTATATTTCAATATGAAGTTTTGTCATGTACAAGTATCCGTAGAGGTTATGAAAGTACATTTGAAAGAACTGAGAGAACCCCTATGCATGTACCTAGTGTGCGCTGTTCCGTCCGGCTCACAGTCTGTCTGTTCTGCATGCAGGAAGGTGGGGGTGGGGGTGGGGGTGGAGGGGGGATGGGGGTGTGTATCTCTGGAGTAAAACATTAAAAGGTACCGCTGCACTGCTCTTGTGGTGGGGGGGTGGAGGGGGGTGGGGTGTAGAGTTATGTAAGATTATGCATTATGATCTATATCCCTATGCAAAACCAGAAGGATGACACTAAAACCCGTAGCCATGATATTCCAGGTTCTGCCTCATTGGCTCCCTAGGAAAACATGAGTCTGAGTACAACACAACTAGGGTCTAGGAGGCTTTGTCAAGGTAAGCATACTTTCCCCACGGTCCAAAAGCCCGTTCCCTTCTTTCTGTCTAGTTGTTGTTTGTCCGTAAGTCAGTGTGAGCCATGGTGTTGTGTTGGTTAATTTGTTGTGTTTTGTTTTATTCATTCATGTGTCATTGTGATGGATCTTACTCATGTGAGATCTTGGCTTGCTTGGTTTTGAAGTTTTGTATGAGTGTTTTTTTTAGTTGGTATTTGTGCCTCTTTCAGTTGACATTCATGTCTGAGATCACTGGTATGGACTATATCATTGTTTTTTTTTTCATTTGTTTTTTTGTTTAGCTCTTCATACCATGTATGGGAATGCAACTAACCGGTTTCACTTTTACACTCACCTCCTCTGCAAAAGGGTGATGCCCTCACATATCTAGAGGTGTTAAAATTATAATTAATTATTATTATTCTGTGCACATGTGTACTTAAGCACATCTATACCTTATGTACACACATGCATACACATACATACCTTATACACATTCACAAATCATGGAGCATGTTGCACATGCCTAAATGATTATTACTGGTACGTGCTGTATTGGTACTATTTATGATATGGTATTTGATACATTGGCTATTATTACATTTGTCAACAGGGTTAGTCAACATGCTAATGTGTCAGTGATAATTCACCTACACACACAGAAATGTGCAGATGACAAAAATTATTCATTATCTAAGTGGCCAAGTAAAAGTAAGTTCAGCCACGTGTCCATGGACAGTGTTAAAAATTGTCTTGGGTATATGTTGTGTGTCTGTGTTGTTCTTTCTTGTTTTGCCTATCATTTTGTTGTGAAATGTGCAGTGTGTGTGGTGTGGTGTGGTGTGGTGTGGTGTGTTGTGTTGTGTGGTGTTGTGTGTTGTGATGTTGTGTGGTGTGATGTTGTGTGGTCTTGTGTGCTGTGGTTTTGTGTGGCGGTGCGGTGCGTTGTGTTGTGTTGTGTTGTGTGTTGTGTTGCGTGTGCTGCTGGCTCATGCTCTACATTGTGTCGCACATTGTGTCTCCATTGTGTAGACTTCTTGAGAATAGTGCAATCCTGGATCAGTACGAACGGGCCTCGGTGAGCTATGAGCCTATGGGACGGAGCTTTACGCCAACGTGATGGTTCAAGGACAACCAATAGAGGCCTCCCATGTACATAGAAACACTCCACAACAACAGGACTTCACATCCAATGAAAATGACTTTTCTTAAAAAAAAGAAAAAAAAAACATAACACTAATAATAAAAATAAAAGCAAAAGGCTTGACGTTTTAATTCAGGGATGAAGCACTCCAGTTGGTGGTTTCCTATGGTCACATTTGTAGTCCAGCCCTTGAACATTACAATGGGTCTAATTCAGCAGCGCATTTTTCCAATGAAGCCATTTCTATTGTACAGGTTTGCACAATTTAGCATTCAGTTGCAAGAAGAAAGCTAATTGAATGCGTTTCATTGCTGTGTGCCATGCTGCATGCTAGTGCATCGTTGTCCCACCATGAGAAACAACATGCAGATGTGCTGCTAAACTGCTAGCATATTAGTTAAAGATAGCCCTGCTAACATGCATATTTTATAGTTGTTAAAACATTTGAGTCGTGTTGAGACTTATGCATGAATATCCTTGGGAGGAAAAAGCATTTGACTTTCAGCAACTTAAATTTAATTAGCTTCCAAAATTAAATCATCTCAGTATTTATGATATAAAAGAAAATGTTAGAGGACTGCAAATAATCATTTTACACGTATAATAGATTGCATGTCCTGTCTTAGCAAAAGAGTGAAATCACACTAACTATTTTTTCTGTAAACCATTTTTTGTCTCTAAATGGAGCATAATAGAGATGCAGACATTTTCATGAAGGTTAATTGCTGCATACACTACAAAACAACCAGTGCTTGCTACATTTTAGTAGCATACACCTTTTGTATAAAAATATCCACATTTTTGTAACGAATTCAGTCAGGTTTAGACCTCTTTTGAGGCTAAATGCAGACATCTCAGTGCTTTGTAAGAAACCAGAATAAAACCAAACCATTTCATCTGTCTTCATGTATCTGTCATTGAACATATCATGTTGTGTGTGTTTTCCTTTATGGTCTTTTGTCATGATGAATAAATGGATGCCTGTAATATTGGTAATTAACACTGCACCAGCTACCTGTACCAGCCACAGTCAGACTTGACAACAGTTAAAACGATGAAAAAGGATAACAAGGAAAACAATCTTAATGCCTAATGATTTTGTGATATTTTAATTATTGGTGATAAGACATCTGTTTTGAAAATACATTTAACATTATGCTGACATATTCTAAACAGTTAAGGGTTCAGACGGTAAAGTGGTAAAATATTCTGCTTGGTGTAAGGCTGTTGGTAAAAATAAGCAAAAACTCTATAGTTTAAGGGTGTTTAATAAGGTAGTATTATGCCAGTGATCAAAATAACTTAATATAATCATACATTAAACATACCACTTTGCTGACAATTACATGTAAAATATGTAATTGCACTTCACTTTAGAAATAAGTAATTAATGATGAATGTTTCTGGTTTTCATGTTATCTTTAAGCACATCCACCACTTTATACTCTTGAAATAATATATAGTTATATGACAACATAATCAAGAGAGTCTCCATTATTTCTACATGTTCATACCTTTAACAAAATACTTACGATGTCCTCGTAAAACAAGATGTCCTCATTCTGGAGCAGTGGATATGTCTGAAACCACTGTTACACTGCAGTGCAAACAGCTGAATGGGTCTGCTAGTCTTTTGTATTGTTGATGACAGATGGTACCGCTTTTGCACTCCCAGCATAATGACTGGTGCTTTCAAAACACACTGGAGTGAAACGTGATGTATATTAGACTATACATAAAGCCATCCCAGTAAAGCCTTTATTTTCCTGCTTGATTGCCTGACCACTTTATGTGGCTTTCTAATGTAAAAGAAAAATAGTGTTTGCATTGTGTTTCCATTTGTGTACAGATTTTGTATGTAGTTACTTCTTAATGTGCTGTCATAAATGTTCTGTCTATGAGGTCCATTGAGTCCATTCTGTATCTCTGTCCGTCATTCAGATAAAGAGTTCCTTTGTGATTTGGGTTAAATTAGTCATATTCCCATTATAAAACAGTCTCACCAGGATGTGAACTGTTGTACTGTCTAGTTCCCTATGTTCCCGTACAGAGTCAAATCTAATCCAGATCATACACTCGTGTGAGAGGTTTATTTGTGAAATGTGTTTTTAAATCAAGTATAACACTCTATGGTTAACCATGTGATAGCTAGAGTAGACCTGTGAGCATCAGTCTGTTTTGTGACATACCACCAGACATCCTATCAACTTTGGGTTGGCAAGTGCCGTTTGAGTCCCTATGTCCCTTTGAGTCCTCGTTCTGTCCCTTCTGGCAAGTCCTCGTGAGTCCTCTGGCCCATGCTTTGAATGTCCACGCTCTTTTCTCAAGGATTGTCTATGCAATATATGAACACAAGTGGGCAAACTAAGGGCTAGCAAAGGGCTATATGGACTGAGCTTGTTGTAAAGTGGACCTAATAGTGTTTTTATTTTTCTACAGGCAAATACAACATTTCCCTGCATCTTGCCAAGTGTGACAGCGTATGGTGTTAACTCTCTGTCTTAGCACCCTCATGCATCTTGACAGAACTGTGGCTCTGAGTAATTTCAGTATTGTGATTAAAGTCTTTTGTGGGTGCACTGGGTCCTCTCTCTCTCTCTATCTCTCTCTTTCTCTCTTTCTCTCTCTCTCTCTCTCTCTCTCTGTCTGTCTGTCTGTCTCTCTCTGCCCCCCCCCTGTCTCTCGAGGAGGAACTCAGCACCCTCTGTGATGTCTCACAAAGCAGAAACTGGAATGTGACTGAAAACTGATGTGAGATTGGACTCACATTCTTTTTTTAAAGAAAAAAATACAACAACAACCTTTAATGTACATTTGCTCATTGACAATTACAAAAAAACTGGTGTGTCCTTTCACTTTTCTTTCTTTGATTGTCTTTTTTATTTGAAAACTGTAGGCCTACAATTGTGTTGCTGAAACGAGTAATGTTTGGATACAGACTGAATTTTGTTTCTATCACCCCTTTGGGAAAGCCATGATGGCTAAGACTGAGTGTGATTTTAGAGCTGTCCAGCTTTGGCAGCCCAGGTCCAGAATGTCCTGAGGTAAAATTTTACGTGAATAAAAGATGTCGCCTCCACTGTCATTTTTGGAGAATTTGAGAACCACAGTGAATGTTGAATGGTGTTTTTGAGTTCCATCAGTGCCATCGGTAAAGAACATGAAATCCATCCCATCCATGGGGGGTGTGTTGCGATAATGTCTGCCCTTCATTGGGTGTAAGCTAATGCAAACAACGACATTCAACTCATCTACCATGTCACTGAGGTGCTTTTCAGTAGCATATTTCGGGCCCAGACTTAACTGTGTATGTTTCAAACTGAATTTATTTGCTGGGAAAAAGAGACTTTATTTAAATATTAAATGCTGGAAAGAATGTTTTCAATAAACTGAGATCAACTAAAAATGAATCGTGTCCACAATAATTTGTAAAAATGTTTGCATGCCCCCCTGGGCCTAGTCCTGTTGTAGCCTATAATGTGAGTTTTAATTTTTGTTTGTTTAGTTGTCATTTAGCAATACTGTTGGATGTATGTAAGCTACTAACGTACCACAATATATATATATCTATACGTCATTTGGTAAAGCTCAGTACAAAAGGTAAGTCCTATGGCCAGTTCTGAAAATATGAACTACTACTCCCACAAACTACTGCTACGCTTTGCAGTGACGACATCAACATGCGCCCCATGTTCAGAGGGCGCTCGTAGCCTAACGTTAGCTAGCTGAGCAACACCACTACTGACAGCGTTTTGTCTTGCTGACACGGATATCTGTCGTGTTCTAATATTGTTGTTCTGTCACTGGCATGAAACGCCTAGCCTTAGTGCGTCGTGAAACTTAAATATTATGCGTCTGTCAAGAGGTCTTTGAATCTAGGATTTTAAAGGACAGCATGGTGCTCCCCACAACACTGCTGCAACTCGGACTTGCATACAGAAAAGTGCCACTTGTTAGGACATCGCAATGTCTTCTGCATGTGCACCGTGGCATGCACAACACCTACCCGTTGCTTTTTGCAAATGCCACAAGGCCAGTTTTTCTCCACCTGCCACAGTATGCATCACTCGTCCACAATACTGTGGTATTACAGAGTCGTAGCATATGTCTCGACGTGAAGTTGAGGAGTAAGTCGAACCATGGAGAGGAGAAGAAACAGTTGTCTTTTCAGAGAGCATCCAGCGGACCACGTCTAAGTGCAGCGCAGAAAGGTGACCATCTTTGTTATTTCGTCTCTTATTTATTTGTTGTCATGATATGAGGTTTCTGTGCGTACTAGTTCAGTGCTCTCTCATCTTATCAACAGTCAAGCGGGCTGGTGCGGACTTCACCTACCTGATAGTAGTCCTCATTGGACTGGGCGTGACAGGTAAGTGACTGCACCAAAGCGCGCTACGATGCTTGCGAATCATGCTTGCAGCCAGCCACTTGCAGAACTGTGATGCTGTAATCAGAATCAGAAAATACGTATACTGTCCTGTCCTAGGGGAAAATGGATATATGTGTTTACAGTCGCTCATGCAATAGTATAGATGTAGCATAAGAGTGTCGTGGTAACAAAGCAGCAAATAAAACAAACACAATAGAGATAGTTAAAACAAGAGGAATAAAGATAAAATAAGAGGAATAAAGGAATATACATCTGATGTGAGCACAGTTAACATATCTACAGCAGGTATGTTACAGTATGGAAATAATCACCAATTGGAAGAATGTTTTATACATTTTAATATGTGCCTTCATATGTCAGCATTACCTCAGTGTTGTGGCTGTGTTGTTATTCCAGGTGGACTATTGTATGTCGTGTTCCAAGAGTTGTTTTCGTCATCCAGTCCAGCCAAAATTTATGGGAAGGCTTTTGACAAATGCAAATCACATCCAGAGGTCAGCTGTATTCTGATCATGTATTTCTGTTTCACACAGGTGTTAGCCAGTTGTTAAACTCTTGTGGTAGTAATAATAGCATGAAATTTACCTCAGTTCACCCTTATGAACGTTTAGGTGATCGGTGCTTTTGGGGAGCCCCTTAAATGTTATGGGGAGACGACTCGAAGGGGCAGGAGGCAGCAAGTCAGGTAAGGGTATACATGCATGCTTTAGACTGTAGTCCTTCATCAAAATTTTCCAAATGGCCTGTAGCTGCCCATCAGGTGTGTGTACTCAGTAACACAAACTCCAGAGGTTCTAAACAGTCCTTCACTTGGAGATGGGAGACAATAAGAATAGCTGCAACAGACCTATACATTAATGCAGCTACTCAGCATGCTGCTTCAGCCACACTGAAAGGACAGTGTAGCCTATTATATGTTGAGCTCAATCAACAACCCTTTTACCAGAATGTGTGCAAGCACTGTTGTTGCTCATTGTAATAGTCTGTACTGTTGATGAACAAAAACAATTGAACTTATTAAGTCATGATGCTGTCAATATTGCAATCACCAAACAAGTTGCTGCATTACTCACTGTCAAAGGATGGCATTGTGCTCGCCCAACCCTTAACAAATGTCACAAAAGCCAAAGTGCATTGGGATTGTGCTCAAGTACATTTTATCTGTCTAGTTTGTTTGGTAGCAAGCCTACATGTAAAGTAATGCCTATGTGTGTTTTTCTCTAGTCATGCGGAGTACATGAAAGATGGGCTGAAGTATATGAGGCTGAAGTTTTACATCGAGGGATCAGAACCTGGTCGCCAAGGGACTGTTCACACAGAGTCCAAAGAGGTAAGGACACTTGGAGTGAGCAAGTCTATTATCGGCCGGGTGGTGGTGAGAGACATTTGGATGCGAAATCAGTTTAAAATAAACATTATAAGTTAACTTACTCAAAGCTTTACCGAGGCTAAATGTGTCTGTTTGCATTGGGATAACTTCTTTTTCAAGAAGTTCTTTTGTAAGGCCTCGTTTTAGTGGAACAGCAACAGAAATGGCTGATAATAGGCACAGTACAGACAATAGGACTACTTCCGCTATTTCCCCTTCTTGTGTCTAAATCATATTTAAGTACAGTGACAAAAAAGCAAAGTGCTGTACGATCAAAATAACAGAACCACAACAAAACAAAGACGCAAAGACAAAGAGCACTCCTCACTGTTGGTGTTGGCTCTTGCCTTCACAGCAGTGTCACTCTGTTGTTGCTTTTTTATTGCCTTGTATCAGAAATGTATGTAGTTAAGACTTTACATGCTAAGCAAATAGATTAGCCTTTCACCTACCTTCCTGTTCCACCTTTGATCTATTTGGCACCATACACGCCAATTCCCCTTCATTAGCTTAGTGGCTATCTGGTACTCCACACTCTTGTGGATTAAAGGCCTATCAATGGACTTTATTCTAGTAGAACTGAACTAAACTCAAGCCTGCTAGTGAAAGTGCCACAAAATCATGTGTAAATGTATGTAACTGGTTTGCATAGCCTCTTTCTTCCTGGATCAGGTATTAATTTGGCTCTTAATGCAGTTATTTCCTGACATGTAGCCAGACATGTATTTCCTGACATGTATCTAATATGTTAAATGTACACCAAACACCATTATTGCATGTATTACCACATCAGTACTATGTGGCCAGTGTAGACATCTGACAAACAACAACAACAACAACAACAATATTTTAACTTGAACTGTTGACTCTCCACAGAACCCGGACACTGGAAAGTATGAGTTCCGCTACATTTTTGTCGATGTGGACACCTACCCACGAAGGACGATCGTGATTGAAGACAACAGATGAAGGCAGCCAAACACCGGCGCAAAAGGATTTTCTCAAAATTTTGTAATGCCCCAAAATGAAAGCCCACATTGATGTCTGTGTCACCAAAACAGATTTAGTGTATTAACACTTGCAATAGAGATATTTTTTTAGGTAAAGCATCACAGAATGTATGGAATATTGAATATGTCCACATCAAGTATGTCAAGGAATCATCTGCAGCAACGCCAGGAGACACGGTATGGAAGCAGTGGCTGTATATAGTGTAATTTATTTGTTATATAAATTCACTGTAGGGATCTGGCAGAGTGGAAGACTAGACTAGAATAGACTTACTCCAATTCCCAACATGTGCAAATGGTCAGGATTTGATGTAACGAAGCACGTTTTGTCATTGTTGCTTCATTGGTGGAAATAAAATGCCAAACTCTGAAATGTATAAAGCACTCTGCATTTTCAAGAAACCTTGAGCACTGAGCTTGATTTTTTTTAAAATCTAGATAAGTTAAAACATGCCCGTCCCAATATTGCAAAGAATGAAATCTAATGGGTTTGCAACAGCTTTATAGTGCCTTTAGGAAACAAGTGCTGTACTGTACATGTATGACACGAGGGGACATTTTCAGGTAAATCTGTTTGGCAAGGTGCAGGTAACTACGAGTAACATGTGATTACAGGATGTCGCCACTAAATGGCAGCAGTGGTACCTTCGGTAGGGCCAACAGTACAACTGTTCAGAAGTACTCCTCCTGGCAGCGAATACAGTGGTGGATGTAGTCGTTAGGGTATCTAGACCCGCCCTTTTCCGTAGTTATTGTTGGGAAATGAGCTCTCTTTTTGGCACATGGCTCAAACCTTTAGAATTCTTTAACAATTTTAAGAGTCTAAGCTTATTACGCTATTTGCTGCTGGATAACTTGGCTAGAAACAGTGTAACTGGCTAACTTAACAGGAATAGCTAGCAATAGCTTGCTAACGATACTTATTACAAATCATGGATACGTTGGTTCTTCCTCTGAAGCAGTTCAACAGAAGGGTGAGTGGTTGGTACATTTTATCCCCATTATTATTCGTAAATAACGTAAACTAGGGCGGCGAAAATGTAGCCGTTGGGGTTCAGTTGGCTTTGCTATTAGTTGACTTTGTTGAAACGTCTTTGGCATAACTAATGTAGCATAGCTACATTTAATTAGCCATATCTGAAATGGCTAACATGGCTAATTGCCGTTGTCAGTGTTTGGCATCATGGTGGCTGGCTAACGCCTAAACATTGATTACAGTAAGTGAATAAACGCCGATGTTACCTATTTTGAAGCCAGCTAATTATGGTAACGTTTCTCACAAAGGGTTTTAAAAACAGATCGGTTGCCCCGTCTTTCTGGGGCCAGCACATGTTTTGGATCATATGGCAAATCTGGCTAACGTTAGTTGACGTTACGGCATAAGTTTGTAAACAAATGTGTTGGCCAGCTAATGTTGCCTATCGTTTAGTAATTGGCCATATTGAAAATGTTATATGTATTATGATTCTTGTAACACTAGGGGAGTTGTCTGTCCTGATACACCTGGTCTCTCAAACACAGACACGGAAAAGGGCAATTATTGTTGTGAAATGGCAAAGGGGATATTTGAGTTTATTAGTTGCATGTTTGGTTGGAGCCAGTTGGCTAACCGAGGGGGGAAGAGAATGGTTCCTCTTTAAATAAACAATAAACTTAATCGGAAGTATCTTTTCAAATAAAAAAAAAATCCATGGGCCGACTTCACATCGCTGTTTCGTTTCCCAGTCTTCCGCATGCAACAGACTGCCTAACATGAGGGTGAATGAATTTACTCATTGAAACAACAATTTGATGTTTCCGTCTGTTTTTCAACAGAGATAAAAAATTGGAAGATGAGCACCTTTATCGTCTAAACCACCACATCTCAATAATGGAGCTCTACTGGTATATGTAAGTGTTCAGGTCTTTGTGTGTTTCTTTATGTTTTCCTGTGATAATCTTCTATGATGTATTACTATAACTGTCGACTCGGAGTTAGTATTCTGCAGCTCTTGTCTGTTAATCTATATATCGGAAAGTATTGCCATAGTATTTGTAAAATATGAAATTAACTTTAAGGAAGTCATTTGTTTCCTGTTGACACTCATGTTAATAACACCATGGTTGTTACTAAGTTGTTACCATGGGTTGACCATCTTGTGAAATTCGATTTGAACTTAAGCTAGTAGTACGTTCAGGTTATGGCAATATTTGTTTTTACTGATGTAAAAGGAATATATCAATATCAGTACTTTGAGCCTTCCACTAATTCCCTAATGAACTTTTAAAGTGTCTTTGTTGAAACGGATCAATTTTCTGACAGGGGTGGTGTAGGCTTGATGTGTAATGTTTGTACTGTTTTGTTGTTTTCTAGATAAAACAGACCTAATAGTAGCAAATAAACACACGCGCGTACTTGAAGGGCGCACAGAAGGCCAAGGCCAATGGCTTATCTCGCCACAGTAGCAAAAGTGAAACTAACTGAGTGAAAGAGCTTCACCATAATGAAATGGGTTCATACCTAGGCCCCAACCACACCTTCCCCACCAAGATGAATGAAAGCTGGGGGCAGTAGATTTTTGCATAATGCTCACAGGATGTTAAGCAAGCAAGCAAGCAGGCAGACAAACAAACCATAAAGACATACAGTATCTGCAAAGAAATACCCTACCAAGTAGTTCTGCAACTCTGGTCATTTGCCATACATATGTAAATATATACACACATTGCTGAAGGTGACACACACACACAAAAATGCATTGGCTTTAACGCCCACTTTCTCTTTCTCTCTCTCACGTGTGTGTGTGTGTGTGTGTATGTGTGTGTGTGTGTGTGTGTGTGTAGAGTTGTCATAGTATTTATCATCATCAAGATCTTCTTCTACATCTGCTGGTACCGAACGAGGCAGAGGCAGCTGGCAGCATACCTGAGCAACCCTCGCAATGCCCAGATCGTCATCGTCGGGGGTCGCGCTTACCTGCACCAGATGTGCGAGAGGCAAAATGTAAGTAAGAAGGCAGAGGAACCAGGAAGCCACATTTATGCTGTCATGTTTGTCAATCAAGTTGACAAATAGAGGCCCAGTTGCCTACAATGTAACACTTATGACACATTTCGTATAGCCTACCATAGACTGTAGTCTACGCATGTGTGTTTTCCTTTTTTTTGTTTTTGTTTGTTCGTTGGACTGATTGAGCGTGGAGATTGTTGTGTAGCTATCTGTGTGATCACAGCAATGGCACAGGTGTTTGGGCCGGTGTTTGCCCCCATACCTAGCCGTGGAGTAAGAGGACACCGTGGCTGCCTGGGGGGTCACTCGTCGTGCTTTGTAATTTGAGAAGCAGTGCAGGCACATGCACTTACAGTTACCCCTTCCAGCACTGTCGCTGTTCAGTGACAATTGTTTGTGCTAGGAGTCTCTCTCTCTCTCTCTCTCTCTCTCTCTTTTGTTTTTTGGGTAACCTTGCAAACAGCAGGGCGAGGAAACGGGCAAACAAACAAACCACAGGAAAGACATTTCCTCCCTGGTGAAGGTGTCAAGCCCACCCTTATGAAGCCCCCCACACAATACCAGTTAGTCAGTCAGGCAGTCAGTCTTTCCTGTGGTGTCTCAGTACTGTTTCGCTCTCTGCTGCACCACAAGCACGTCACACTATCTGTGACGTGCTTGTGGTTGACCTGTAGCCCTTGTTACTGCCACCAATTCACACCCAAGCGTCTGTGTGACAGTCTAAAAAGACAAAGCCCATGCTGGGTGTCAGTAACCTGCGACGCATTTGTGCTGGGCCCCGCACGAGGCTTAACTTAAATTTATACTTGGTGTGAACTTTGCATCTTTTTATATAGCTCATATCCCATACTACCTCTTAGTGTTGGGCTGTGTCACAGTCCTGGGAATCACTTGGGGGTTAACTATCACTACACGCTGTACCTGTGTAACTGACTGTATGCATCTTTTAAACAGTCAGTGGTATAAACTGTGTGTGTGACAGCAAAAAGAATGATTGAATGTAATAGGTCTATTGTGCTTATCACATGTGTCCGTGAAGGGGGAGAGTGTCCCAGTGGCATGCTTAAGATTGAGATGAGGATTCCGGGTACTCCGAAATGACTGGCCACAACATGTTAGCGTGGGTTGTTTTATGGGCCTCCAGCCACAGCCTGAACACTACTGGTGCCTCTATGTGCCAAAAAACATAAATATGTCAGCCAGTGGGTTATATATGTCCTCAAAAGTCTGTGTAACTTTACACTTGTCCACGAGTTGAAGGAGTGTTTTTAATTTGCGCTAACTTCATTAGCCAGAGCAGGGGAGTCGTCGGTCTCGTTCGGTCTCCCCCTGTGATGCTTCGGGGCACCTGGAAGCCATCGTGTGTGAATGAAATGTCCATTTGGGAGATTGATTTCAGCTCTCTGCTCATGCTCCACAGCAGCGGCGTCCTCCCTCCTCTCAACGAGAGCGTAATGGCTTCCATATTAGCCAAGCCCCGCCAGGGAGCCCCCGCCAGTGTTTATTTGAGTCGAGCGACTCCAAAACGATATTTGTCCCGGTTGTGTAAAAACTCCACTGCTGTTCGCACATCATTGCGCGCGCTCTCTCTCTCTCTCTCTCTCTCTCTCTTTCTCTCTTTCTCTCTGGCCATTCCAGATCCATTTCATTATACTTTCCCTCCCCTCACGTCCCCTCCCCTCCCCCCTTCCCTGTCCAAACCTGGCCAGGTAGCCGTGCCTGTGTGCAGGCTGTCACTGTGTATTTTTAGTGTTGTCATAAAGCTGTCTCGGAGCAGGAAATGTCCTCAATTTTAACTGCCTCTGAGCTACATGTAAAGCAGATAGGGGGGTGGGGCCTGTGCCTTTTTTTGGTCAGGGATCGGTGGGCAGGCCAGTACGTAAGGTCAAATTAATGAATGGCTTTTTTTTTTGTAGGTGAATGTGGTATTTTTTTTTCTTTTTGTGTTTGTAATCTACTGTAGAAGTTTCTAATGTTATGAGTTGTGTGTGTGTGTGTGTGTTTGTGTTTGTGTCTGTTATGTTTGACCTTCCCTGTTTGTTTACCTGAGTCTCTGTAAAGGAGATGACGTAAGCTGTTTGATGTTAAACAAAGGTCCCTGTAGAGGAGCTGGCTGGCCCATGCTGTGTCCATCCCTGTTAGGCTGGTCGTGCAGTGCAGCCGTTGTCATTGGTAGCGCTGCATGTTGCATAGGGCTCATCTGTCATGCTTGATAAGCAGTGTTGCAGAGACTCCCTCTGTACACGCACAGACCAGGCCAGCCAACAGTGGACTGTTGTTAGTGTAGCTTGTGTAAATGTGTGGTGCCATTGAAAGCATGGTCATCTGAGTGCAGTCAGATCTTAACACTGACTGATGGAAGCTCCTGTTGTATGCAATGTAACTGACAGACGGTGGGCATTTTATATATATAACTGTGCCAAAGCATTTTACCAGTAGCTCCTGCCAGGACTGGTCACTGGCCGGGTGCTTGGTGTGTGTGTGTGTGTGTCTCTGTCTGTCTGTGTGTGTGTGTGTGTGTGTGTGTGTGTGTGTGTCTGTCTGTCTGTCTGTGTGTATGTCTGTCTCTATGTGTGTGTGTGTGTGTGTGTCTGTCTGTGTCTATGTCTATGTGTCTCTGTGTATGTGTCGATGTGTGTGTTTTTCTTGATGGTGGGTGTTTTGACTCCCGCTGTTGCCTGTGTCCACAGACGTCCATCTGGCCCAGCTGGTACGGCGTGCAGGATGAGGGCTCGGTGGGCGAACCCTCGGCCTCGCTGCCTCAAGACTCCTCCCTCTCCCACCTGGACATGCCGCCTCCGTACGAGGCCGTCTCAGGAGGTGAGAGCACCCTGCCGCCCACACACACACACACACACACACACGGACACACACACACACACACACACACACACACATATACAAACATATATCTTACTTTAAAGCATCTCAACCCTTGTGTGTGTATGTGTGTGTGTGTGTGTGTGTTGGCAAAAGTCAGAGAGTGGTGATGTTTTTTCCCATTCAGGTACGTCTTATATCACTCAAACAGCACTCATACCTTGCAGGCTATTTGGTACCATACACAATGGTATGAGCACATTCTGTCCCCACGTTAATGTTAAATGATACCCCATGAATAAAAGCATGATGTAAACTAAGAACGAAGATCTCAGGCGATACCCTATGAATAAAAGCATAATGTAAACTAAGAACCAAAATATCAGGCAGAGCAGTAAGGTACTTCAGTAAGTTCGGAATTTTACCACAGAATTGTTCATGTACTGGCATGACCTCTGCTTCCCCTTTTTGAAGTTATCTTTCAATGGAACAGTTTGTCTAATCCATGTACAAGAAAACGGCGTGTTTCGGGGAACGTTTGTCTTGGAATAGGTCATTTGGGGATGACTGATTAAGGACCGCCCTTTTCCCAGAGGTTTTATGACGCCGGCATTTCCAGTAGCATAGTTAACAGTGTTGACCTGGTGCCAAGTCTGCGCTCACTTTTCCTTGGTATCTTCCTTAAGGGGAAAAAAAAACACAAAAGGATGAGTCAAAAGGCATGGCTCCAAAACACAAGTTTGATTCAAAGCAGACTGTGTTTAAGTGTTCCATGCAAATAATCTAATCCAGAGAAGAGTTCACAGTTTTGTTGCACTCTGTCACTAAACTTATTTCTTCATTTTGTGTGTCCAGCCAAGTAGGCTACATTTTTTCCTGTGTTTTATTTAAAAACGCATCCTTCTAAGATTAGTGCTTTACTGAACACTCAGTCCTCAAACACTGTTAAACCAACAGCAAGTAGCTGTGGATATTGTTGGCAGCTTTGCTCTGCTACGGCCAATCATCTTTGGAGAGAGTGCTGTCATATAATGCCCATTCTAAATCACACTAGGCACACACATTGTGTACATACAATATTTACATTTGCTCGTAACCATGGAGACGCTGTTCTTAGGTCGTGTTATGTTATGATTAACTTCCTGGTAATGGCTAACTGATTCAAACCTACAGTTGTGGTTTTTCAGTGGAGGAAAAGAGCATTGCTCTTAGGTCAGCATTAACCACTGGTAGAAACTTTTTCTTTTTTGCTCACCTAAAACTTTTTACATTACATTGCATTTGGCTAACGCTCTTACCCAGAGCGAGTTAACGGTGAATAAGGTACAGGGACAGTCCCCTTGGAGCAGTGTGGGTGGGGTTAGGTGCCTTGCTCAACTTTGAAGCATAACCCAGTACCGCAGGCATGTTACGCCTGAAGGCAGCTGAGTTTCAGTGGGGAGCAACTTCAGCATTATACCCTGTAGTGTTTGCCCTCCCCCTGCCACCCCCCCCCCCCAGATGTGTAAGCAGTAAGCAAGCATTTATTTCTATCTGCCTTGCCTCTCTGCCTCTCTGGCAAGGGCTTTGGTTCAGCCCAGTCGCTCACAGACCCACAAGCGGACCTCCCAGTCCCTGCTCCGGGGGCTTTTGGCTGCCCTCCTTCAAGGCCGTGCCAAGAGGCTGTATTTTCTAGCCTTCTCCTAAACAACCGTGACTCCTCCACCAAACAAATGGTCACTTAACCAGGGCCTGGAGCTTACACTGCCCCCATAATCACGCTTCTCTCCATCACTCACTGAGAGCAGGGGGGTTCTGGTCATAGGGTTGGTCCGGTCATAGGTTCGCTCCATAACTTGCCGAGAGCAGGGGGTGGCAGGTCATAGGGCTGATCTGGTCATAGAGTTGCTCCATCACTCACCGAGAGCAGGGGGGTTCTGGTCAAAGGGTTGCTCCGGTCATAGGGTCGCTCTATCACTCACTGAGGGCAGGAGATTGTGGTTGTGGGGTTGCTTCGGTCGTAGGGTTGCTCCATCTCTCGCTGAGAGCAGGGGGGTTGCAGGTCATAGTGTTGCTCCATCACTTACTTAGGGCAGGGGGGTTCTGGTCATAGGGTTGCTCCATCTCGCCGAGAGCAGGGGGTTTTTGTCATAGGGTTCCTCCATCACTCACTGAGGGCAGGGGGGGTTTTGGTCATAGTGTTGCTCCGGTCATAGGGTTAGTCCATCATCGCCGAGAGCAGGAGGTTGTGGTTGTGGGGTTGTTCGGTCACTGTAATCTACAGTAATCAGTCTGGTTGAAGGGTTGCCTCACTCTGGTGGTGGTGAACTGTAAAAAAACAGCCTTAAGCGTTTAACACGTCTGCTTTTTTTTTTGGACAGTTTCTGGTTTTCACAATTCTAAATCATACTTTGTTTTGTGGATAAGGAACCACAGGTACAGGACAAAACAGTGGACTGTTTTCACTGCTGGTACATTTTAGTGTTTTCATAACACCATCCACTTAATACACGGATGTGTTGCTCAAGTTAATGTCATAAATCCATCATGCAAGATAAGAGGTTGCATTTGCCTGTCCACGAACACAAGCAGGATGTGGTTGACGTTGTGCAGAGGCATGCGGGGGAAACTGAATGCATCAACGGTGACTAATTTGGCCTGATGCTCGCTTCCTCTGCGAGGCTCTCTGTGTCTGGCTCTCCCAATACGGTCTGGCCAGACACTTTACAGGTAGGTGGCGGTTCCCATCAGTGGGAACAATGGGACAGATTAGCCTAGGAGACGACCCAGCACTGGCCTTTTCTCTGGAATTTGACTTAACCTAGTGCAGAGCCCGCTGATGCAACCGTGTTGTGTGTGAGAGGGGGAGTGGCTACAGGTTCCAAGAGTGACACACAGACAAAAGGCAATTGAAGTTTGTTTTACCGATATATTTGGCATTTTTTGTCTTAACAACCTGAAACTTGGCACTGCACTCACTCGTGACATCAGCAAGAGAGCTACTAAATTTGAGCTCAGCGGAGCGAATGGTTCCTGAGTTGTGCGTGGTGACACAGAGTGACACAGAGTGACAGACAGATGCTCCTTGCATTTATAGCCTAGATAGATGTTAACCTGAGTCTACAACAAGCTTGTGTCACATGACCACTCAGGCCCATTCAGGTTGAAGGCCGTATTGGAAACACCTGTGGTCATGTGACACTTTCAGCACACAGTGAACACGCGCTGAAGAGGCAGCACGAAAGCTTTGTGGTTTTAAAGGTGTAAGCAGTGAGTATTGGTTTTTAAAAAAAAACTTCTTAAAACCTTATGTTAATATTGACAGCTGGTCAAAGGGACACACATCCACATACACACACACACACACACACATCCACAGACACACATCCACAGACACACATACACACAGGTACACACATCTACAGATGCACACGCCACACACACACACACACACACACACACACACACACACACACACACACACACACACACACACACACACACACACACAGCTTGAGGGGGGCGCTGCCTCTGTGTTAATATGGGCCTCTGTGTTAGCATGGGGCTCTGCCAGACTCGTCGTCAGACATGGCAGCATTTATGGGACAGGCAGCTCAACGATAGAGCCCACTCCAGAGACACTGGGTGGGGAATTTCATCAGATGCGTAGAACAACAATCCCAGCAATGACACTGAGACACTTGACACTACATATATCTGGGGGACATGTGTGAATGAGTGCCTGGGAAAAACTCTGTAGCACGTACAGAGATTCGGTTAGTTCCGGAAAGCCCACTGTGGCTTTTCAGGGGAAATTACTGCTTGTGGTTATTTCCTGTTTAGCCCCGACTCGCACGGTGTTGTGTTTGTCGCAGCATCATGTCATTTCCTGTCAGAGTGAGCTGGAATGGTTTTGTGGCTGCCCCCCCCCCCTCTCTGCTTCTCCATCCTAACTGTGCGTGTGTGACATTTCTCTCCCCGCAGCCAATGACCTGAAGCCGCCGCCGTACAGCGAGTACGCACAGGCGGAGTCGGCATCCGCAGCCCCGCCCATCGCCGTGCCGGACAGCACGGACACCAGCAGCTTCTCCGAGGCCCCGCCTCCATACACGGCCAGCACCACCTCGTCAGCCAGTCGGCATCCAGATGGCAGCGGCCACAGCCAATCACAGCCAGAGGAGAGACTATGTTAGGGCGGAACCTAACTTCCCCAGTCCGTCTCTTGCACATTGTACCAGTTAAGGGCCAAACTGCACTTCCAATCAGTTCAGCCTCCTCCCACCACCCCCACCCCCGATTATCTACTTTCTGAATATTTTCCTCTTTTTTTTTTTACACTTGCCGCTACAAATCATTTACCCGAAAGGAAACACGGAGATGTTGATCTTTTGGAGTGTCTTGTCTGAGATTTGCTCAATGCGTGACCTGCACACCATGCAGAACTGATGATTGCACAGCTCTGAGAGACTGGGAACGTACGGAGAGTCTCATCCAAGACAATGACCCTGCTCTAGCAGAAGGTTTTCAGTCAGACTTGCTGATATTATCCTCTTCTGAATTATATATACATGGTGCTTTGATTTCAACCAAGCCTTGTGGTTGTTTCTCACAGAAAAACCATTGAGCCCAGTCTATTCTCTTACTACTTGTACCTGTATGCAATCATTTAGACCTGCCTAGACACTTGTTTCAGTTACCTATACCAGCTTGTGTCAGCTTAAATCTCAGTGTAAATCTCTGCTTTTTGCAGTGAAACTTTGCTTCCCTTCCAAACATACAAAAGAACTTTCATTTTGTCAAGTGTCAAAAAGTTGACTATCAAGTGTGTATGTGTGCGTGCGTGTGCGTGTGTGTGTGTGTGTGTGTGTGTGTGTGTGTGTGTGTTTATGTGTATATATATATATATAGGAACACAGTGATCTGTCTGGGTGCTCCTCCGTAAAGCAGGCCACTGTAAACACGGGGCGTGAAGGTCCTTGACGTCAGCAGTAGAACATCGCTGCTCTCCTTCCTGTTATCTCCAGATGACGAGCAGTGTGAAGATTAACAGTTGCCATCGCCAGTGACGTCAATTAAAACTTTCTTTGTGATTAAACTTTAAACGTGAAGAGCACTCGCCCCTGTTCTCTGTTCGTCTGCGGTTGTAGGCACGTAGAGTCACAGTAAATTAGCAGAATGGGACTCTGGGGGGTGATGTTCATGTTTAACTCGTAGGTGTTGTCTGTGTGGTGGTGTACTAGTAGGATCACTGCAGCACTAATGCCAGTCTGAAGCACAGCGGGATCGGGATCAGTCTCAGCAGGCCTTATTGTCTCTGTCCTCCGCTTGCCATTTAGGGTGTAAGCCCTTGTCAAATACGGTGGTGCCGATACGTGTGGGCGTGTTGGGCGGGGATGGGGTGGGGGGTGTTGTGTTGACTTGAACTGAACTGAACTGATTTAACTCGATTTGCTCACCCTACACCACGCCCCGTGTGTTTCATCGAAGGGTTTAGATGCTCACGTCAAACAGAAGTTTTCTTGAGTACAGCCTGTTAACGCCTTCACGTGTATGTAGTCATAGTTTAGTCAACCTTAGAGTCACCTGGGGCGTAGGTTTGATCCGACTGATTTTGTGTTCAAGTGTGTGTGTCTGTGATTTTCGTGTTCACAAGTTGTGTTTAGTTCACTGATTATATCTTCTGTTATCTGTATGATGCTGTCTCGGTGTACACAAGCTTGTGTTGTTGGACTTAACATGCCGTAATGTTGTCATGAGGGTTTCGTTCAGCCTATCCAGCCAAACCATTTAAGACCTTTTTTTGTGTGTGTGTGTTGTATGTTATTGACATACATTATCTTAACAAAGTGAGACTATGCGATATAAATGCTTTCTCCACTACTGTATAACCCATATTTGTAAATACTATTTTTATATTTGTGAAATACCTTTAAAATCCATTGTGAGTGTCAAATACTGTCCACCAGTCAATCATTGTAAAATGTAATCACCATTCTGGTCCCGGCAAAGTCTTGAGATGAGTAACCAGGTCATGCCATGTTGACAGCAATGTGTAATGCTTTTTTTTGTTCTGTGTTGAAAGTGCCATGAATGCATTCTATCCACATATAACTTTTTTCAGCTTCTTGTTTTCAATTGAAGATTGATTTGTATTACATGTTTTGCTCAGAGGTATATTTTGAAAATGCTACAGTTTGTGCAGGGATTCTTACCAATAATACCATGCCGACATTTAAGTGCTGTTTGTGTTGCCAATGCATATATTTCATTTGGGGAATAAAGTCACTCTTGGTATACTCTGTCTCCTGGTTGCTTGATTGTCTTGGTGACAGGAGAAGACCAATCCTGGGGTCCACTATAGGTCCTATGGGGGGGGTGGGGGAACAATTACTACTTCACTGAAGTGGTTAGTCCTTGAGAGCTTTAAACCACTTTTTTTTTTTCAACTCCGAAAGCTTTCTTCAGTGTTCTGACCCGAAAGAATCTTGGGGACGGCAATAATAAAAGCTGTATGGATTTCATGTATTAGAAGGAAAGATCCTAAAGTGGGTTTTATGTTTATGGTGCATATCAATAAAATACATGAATAAATTCATTAGTTTCTTAGTCAGTACTTCCCTTTAAATCTCCTTCAGCATAGGGAAGTCCTACAGTGCAGCTGGTCCCTCTGCTACGATATGGAAAGGAAATAGCAGTACTCTACAAGTCTTTGCTATGGCAACAACACCCCATCAACATGTCACACACCAGCAATGCCAGCCCTTTAAAACCCGTAGTTGGACTGTCCGTTGCTTTTTTCCCAAAGTCCTAATGCATCACATAATTTCTCTGGCCTCGTCTTCTTTGAGGTCAAGTGAAAAGTGGTTAGGGATGGGTGATGAGACAGACTATCTGATAGCTAGCCAATATTTTCCCCCTTCCTTTTTTACTGTTGATCTATCCCTCTGTGGCATTTAGTCGTCGATGGTAGCAGATGGTAAATGTGTGCTCTTAAATCTACTCGATGGAAATGGAAATATCACTTTTCATGACTTCAGTTTGGCTGAAGAACCTCCTCCAGCTGGCATTAAATGGCTTAAACAAGTCATCTCTAAGTTAATGCTACTGCTGTCCTAAGCTTTGTTGTATGCATGTTGTAATCAGTCACTTTGTGTTAATCAGTCCCTTTGTGTGAATGCCTTTAGCCAAGTGTTTGCAGTACAACAAATAGTACACCGAGTTGGCAACTCTGTGTTTGCCCTGTAATAGTCATTTTTATACCACAAATGATTTTGAGACTCAGTCAGCACAGTGTTTGGAGAATCAAGACAAGGTTTTATTTTACATTGGTGCACCAATGGAGAGAAGCAAGTTTCACAATGAAGATCCACACGTATCTCTTAAATTAATCAGATATGTTCAAACAGTAAATAGGAATACAAAATAATAATAAAGAAATGTGTTAACATTAAACATGTTATGTACAACATCATTATTATTATTCAGATTCCTTCACCTGTGATCTTCTCTAGGCGTAATGTAAAGTCACCAAACAGACGATGGCCTTGGACAGGATTGAGCACAGCACTGAGGGGCATCAGTCAAAAAAGAAAGTTATGAGAACTTTCAAAAAAGAAAGTTATGAGGACTTAAATATGCTGCAGTTTCAGGGCATTCAGGGGAGCACTGCTGTGCTCTGGTCTGTCCTTGTAGGTAGTCAATCAGCAGCAATAATTATATAATTTCTTCTGAAAACACTGCAAAACCCAGCTTTGCCAGCTTTGTAGCAGATGTTGTCTTGAGTTTCTCTCGGGTCGAGATGAGGAGTTTCTTTGTCTCCTTGTTCTTTGTTTCACAGAGAATGTAACAATTCATTGTAAGAGCCAGACCACTAGAGGACTGTTAGTATACCGAGAAGGCCAAGTTTCAGTTCTTATTCATAACTGAATACCTGCAGCCTAAGTGAAAGAAATATATATTTTTTTTAAATCTTGACTGGAGAATTGAGGCTGATGATAAACTATATCTTCTTACTTGTGATATGAGACGCATCCTGGTAAATGTCTCTCAGAAATGAATGAAGATATTGCTGTGTATTATTACTGCTTATCAGTAGCTGTGTGGACATATGTGTCAGTATCTGTTACAGCGACTGTTTTTGCCAATGCTAGAAGACAGTGCTACTGAGGTGAAGACCTTAATAATAAACAAACATCCGTTGTTTTGTCTTTGACTGTAAAAAACGATTTTAAGAGAAACCACTTCGACTAGACGAAAAGAAAGAGGAGCACACATTTAAAAAGTGAACACAGGTGCCAAACGTACCAGACAGTAGGACAGAGGCGGTCTACACATTGATTTAGCTCCACAGTGTTTTAAAATAAAAATAAAAACATGTTTTTAAAAATCGAATTTAAGTATAAAGATCTACTTATACAGTACATTTTGTGGCTCTAAAATAGGCAATAGACCCCGTCTGTCCTAAAGAGTGACCACTTCAAATCAAACTGCCCTAAAGTAGGCTACAGAGACTGCCCATGGTATGCAATGCCACCTTTCACCAGCAGGGGGGAGTCATATTCCACCCATCCGTCCTTTACTACTCTTACTCCTGCAGCAGTGCTGAATACAACCAACTGTTTCTTCTACCTAGTACTGGATATTTCAGGTTTGGTCAATATCTTTCTCTCTCTGACTCTCTCTCTCTCTCTGTCTCTCTCTCTCTCTCTCCTTTTCTGTCTGTCTGTCTTCTTTTTCTCTGTCTGTGTGTCTTCTTTTTCTCTGCCTGTCTCTCTCTTTCTTTCTCTCTCTAACTCAAATTAAATCAGACAATGCTTTTCATTGACCTCAGCGAGGCATTTCATTGCTTATTGCGGGGATTAACTTCCTCCATCACCGAGACGGATATCCGTCAATTGGGATTTCGGAGAGGCCGTGAACGAGATCAGCGCAGATCCTAAGGGAGAAAAAAGAATGCGGCTGATTGGATTGAACGAGCCCTACCAGGTAAAGGTT
>CM059285.1:25012999-25022999 GCA_030347295.1 Setipinna tenuifilis
GCTTGGCAGCATCAGTCAACCCCCCCCCCCCCCCACCACCACCACCACCACCACAAAAAAAAAAAAAAAACCCCTCTCCCTCCCCTAGGGAATTTAGTGTTGGACAGCTCTCTTATCTGTCTTCATGAACCCCCACACCAAAAAAAAAACCCCCACCGCACCCCAACACCCCCCAACCCCCGTCCCCCTGGGGGGTTCAGTGCTGGACAGCTCTCTTATCCGTCTTCATGACCCCCCCTCACCCCCCTCCAGCCCCCCCCATCCCAGTCTGTGGCAGACAGTGATAAGTGAAGGCCTTGTGCTGGCCGTTTCAGCCTCTCTCCCTTGAAGGAGAGGCTGGGCCACTTAGACGCTTAGAGGGGAGCGTGACTGAGTGGCTAATACAGAGAGATTTCACCGCCATTACAAAACACACTCACCTCACACACTCACCTCACCAAGGTGCCTCTGACTGACAGCTGGAGAGCGCACACTGAGGGAAACAGACTCACTGGGGCCCCCTGCTGTTTGGACTTGTAAAAACACATACATGAGATTCATCATCAGTCTGTAAAGTGTCATCAATATATTATATATATAAATCCTACCCATCAGCTCTATTTCTTTGGTGGCTGAGGTGCATATTTGAGGATGAGAAGTTTTTGGTTGTAGTTTTATACACACGTTTATTGAGTTTCCACTGAATCTAGCAGAAACTCAGACTAAAACACGTGTGTTAATGCGACATGTGGGATGTAACGTAACTGAAAGTGCTGGATGTATAAATGCGTGTCTATACATTTTCACACTATTGTTAGAATATGTGCTGTGCAATCAGTCGTCCTTTTGGCGACAATAAAGACTACCTGGACCGTGATCTATTCTAGCAGAAGCTGATGCAATGCACTGGACATCTCCACCCTCCCACAGTTTGTTCTGTGTTGCATTGTTGCTCCTGTGGATGTAGATGACCTGAGGTGAGGCTGATATTACCGCCATCCATCATCGGGGTGTGGGTGACTCTTGTCCTCGTTTGGTCCTGAGCACGGGTGTCACTGGAAATGTTTGACCCCATGGAAGAAGACAACCATGGCTGCCCCTATTATTAGTGTTATCAATAATCGTGTCCTCCAAGGGGCCCCTGTCAATGCTGCACCCAGGGGTATGGCTTGGGTGTGTGTGTGTGTGTGTGTGTGTGTGTGTGTGTGTGTGTGTGTGTGTGTGTGAGTGTGTGTGTGGGGTTGTAGATTCAGAGCTTCACAGGAGCCCACACAGGATTATGATATGGTTGGGGTGGGGGCCCACAGAGGACTATGATATGGTTGGGGTGGGGGCCCACAGAGGACTATGATATGGTTGGGGTGGGGGCCCACAGAGGACTATGATATGGTTGGGGTGGGGGCCCACAGAGGACTATGATATGGTTGGGGTGGGGGCCCACAGAGGACTATGATATGGTTGGGGAGGGGGCCCACACAGGACTATGATATGGTTGGGGTGGGGGCCCACAGAGGACTATGATATGGTTGGGGTGGGGGCCCACACAGGACTATGATATGGTTGGGGTGGAGGCCCACAGAGGACTATGATATGGTTGGGGTGGGGGCCCACACAGGACTATGATATGGTTGGGGAGGGGGCCCACACAGGACTATGATATGGTTGGGGTGGGGGCCCACAGAGGACTATGATATGGTTGGTGTGGGGGCCCACAGAGGACTATGATATGGTTGGGGTGGGGGCCCACAGAGGACTATGATATGGTTGGGGAGGGGGCCCACACAGGACTATGATATGGTTGGGGTGGGGGCCCACAGAGGACTATGATATGGTTGGGGTGGGGGCCCACACAGGACTATGATATGGTTGGGGTGGAGGCCCACAGAGGACTATGATATGGTTGGGGTGGGGGCCCACACAGGACTATGATATGGTTGGGGAGGGGGCCCACACAGGACTATGATATGGTTGGGGTGGGGGCCCACAGAGGACTATGATATGGTTGGTGTGGGGGCCCACAGAGGACTATGATATGGTTGGGGTGGGGGCCCACAGAGGACTATGATATGGTTGGGGTGGGGGCCCACAGAGGACTATGATATGGTTGGGGTGGGGGCCAAAAATGTATTTCTTTCAAGGGGCCCACTTTCTAGCGGCGGCCCTGGCCGGACCTTTTAGATTTTCCAAAAATCCCCCCCACCCCCGACCCCCAGGTAGTCTTTAGACTTGTGACTGTTAAGAGTCAGGGAAGCTCTCCCATGTGCCACCATACAGACTATTTCACAGTGCTTAAGTCCATAGCAGGCAAGACGTAGCCACCCACAAGCTCAGTTAAACACTGTGAGAAGAGTGTGCCATGTTTTTTTTTTACATGTTCTTACAGTTTCTGTGAAGATTAATGCCTTTTTGTGTTAGTGAATATATGGCAATTAATTAAGTGATGTTGTAAAAACATGAGGGAGCTGTAGGCTAGGAACTTTAATTTGAGGGAACCTGATTTAGAACGCTGGCGGTGATGTAAACACAGGGTTCACTGTTCTATTTTAACACTCTGAAGCTTTTTATGCCTTTACCTTCTGCAGAGGAAAAATAGGACTAGACTTTAAAGAGGGCTTTGCCAGTTTTAAAAAAAAACATGAGCACGGTCATGTTCGAACCTGGTTAGGCTGTGTCTAGTTCATGCGCGTAATGTTTATGTTTGACGTACGTGCCTTTATTGCCCTAATAACTCATAATTTTGTCGAGATGAGATACGGACCATTGCTGTTTGCCAACCCTCAGATAAATAATGTTGCGGGAGCATTTCAGAAGACCTCACAACAAAGTTACTCAGGGTCATAGCTAATGTCTTTGTCTTCTTAATTACTTTGGGTCAAGGCGAGCGCAGACAAAGACATGCATCACCACTTGAGGCCATATATCCAGTAAATGCTGTGTGCAGGGTCAGATGGACGGCAATAGAGCTACATAAATTACTGAGTGAGGGTAAATGATCACCCCCTATGCAATGACAGGCCTCAGCTATGATGTAGCATGCTGAATATACATAATACTACAGGCCAGAAATCTCACGGAGCTGTCACCGTACAGCCGTGTAAACAGACTACAAATGCTGTGGAAGAAACTGGAAAATGTGTCACAGTGAACCCTGAAAACGCATGTGAGCGACATCATAACAAACAAATCAACAGTCCAAGTCTGAGCTGATCAACAGACTATATTCCAATAAACACTTCAGATTGTTTGGCTCTCGCTGTGTAAATAAGGCACCTGGCTTCGACGGTGTAGTTTGTTGCAGCCAGTCAGATGACTTCCTGTGAGATGCATGCCTGGATGTTTTCAAGAGGACAGGTGTTTGTCCGAGAAGTTCTAGATTTTAAAGCATCCCTCCAGTTTTATTGTGTGTCGTCCTGAGGCTAATGGTTTCATCAGTCTTGTTACAGGAAGAAACACAGGAGTCAAAAGAGCACTTGGGCTTGAGGCTGAGGCTGAGGCTAAGACTGAGAGGTGTGTGTGTGTGTGTGTGTGTGTGTGTGTGTGTGTGTGTGTGTGTGTGTGTGTGTGTGTGTGTGTGTGTATGTGTGTGTGTGTGTGTGTGTGTTTGCAGAGACAGTTCAGCTCAACTGCTGTCTGGCAGAGGCCTTTGAAAAACAGAAGAGGATCTGCCAGAGGAAGAGGAGGGGGGGGGGGGGGGGCAGAGAGCAGCAGCTGCTATGCAACCACTGGGCCCCTCTGGAGAGCCTGTCAGATGAACTCTGCTGACCTCTTATTTGGGTCTCCGTGCCGACCGCACCGCACCAGCTAGCAACCACCAGCACCACCACTGACATTTAACAACGCTCAGGGCGCCGGAGACGTATAGACCTTGCTTGACTTGTCTTCATCGTGACTGTACTTTTAACTGTGTGTTTTTTTCTAAACACTTACAGAATCATATATATACATATGTATTACCTGACTTGCACGGTGAGGACAAGACAAGACTTCTTGTTTGTTTGTACAGACTTCTGATTTCGGTACCAGAGTTGTGCTGTGCCCCCCCCCCCCCCCCCCCCCCCCCCCCCCCCACACACACACACACACACACACACACACACATACACACATACACACACACACGCGCGTGCACAGTTGTGTCCCTGTCACTTCTTGGTGAAGCATTCTAAAACTAAGGCATTGTTAGACTAGGGTGCATCTAGCAGCATCAGTGCAAGGCTAGGCAGACATTTAAGAAAAAATATTTTCTGAGCTTGTTTTTTTTTTTGATTGAAATGGATGTCAGTCTCTTGTGGTCTCTCTCTCTCTCTCTCTCTTATTCTCTCATTCTCTCTTTCATTCTTTCAGCTTGCCAATGTTGCTGATATGTCGGAATTTCTGGAATTAGAATTTGAGAGAGATGGAAGACAACTTTAAAAAGATTACATTAGTCAGCAGTTAGAGTCCGTCATCAGAACGCGGCTGACCAGTGCAATAGTAGCACAATGTTTGCTGTACAAACACACACACATACACACACTCTTGTGTGCACACACACACACGCGGATAGACGGACACACACGCGGATAGACAGACACAAACATACTCTCACACACACACACACACCCACACACTCTTATGCACACACATACACACACACAAAGACATACTCTCTCTCTCACTCTCTCTCACACACACACACACACACACACACACACACACACACACACACACACACACACAGACATACACACTGACACACACACACACACGCATACACACACACACACACGCACACACGCACACGGACACACACACACACACACACACACACACACACACACACACACACACTCCCAGGCCCACTCATGAGGCTGGTACTCTATCTTATCGTTGCTGACTGAGAGTCTTTCTGCTCCATCTCTGCCCACACATAATGAAGCCAGGCCTTGATGTGAGGGCTCGGCACTCTGTTGCATCACACACACACACACACACAGACACACACACACACACTCTCTCTCTCTCTCGTGGGCGCACTATTGCTTTTAAGCACCAGCTTTGGCCACTTGCTCTGTTGGCAGTATGCAAATAATCTGACACTATAGAAATGTTTACTGTGTGTGTGTGTGTGTGTGTGTGTGTGTGTGTGTGTGTGTGTATGTCAGCACGTGTGGGTGGGTGTCTGTGTGTGCCTGTACGTACCTGTGTGTGCGTGTGTGTGTGTGTGCATGTATGTGTGTGTGTCTGTGTGTGTGTGTGTGTGTGTGTGTGTGTGTGTGTGTGCATGTATGTGTGTGTGTGTGTGTGTTTTAAAAAAACATAATACTACTGCCAAAATGATAATCAAGTCTGATAAGGCTGACAAGTTTCAAAAGTGTCCTCTGTGACCCAGTGTTTCTGTCGTAAGCAAGTGTTTTCCTTTATCTGAAAAACGCATCCCAGATTACCATCGCTCACGACCTTCAGCTCTGACAGGAGAGCACAGACATGACGGAGCAACAGTTGCCTTTTAACACCCTGTGCTCCTCCGAAAGAGAGTGAAGGAGAGGAGAGCGAACCGCGGTCAGAAACAATCGTGAGTGTGTGAAAGGTGCTATTATTATGGCTGGGAGACTGATAATAGGTAATTAAGAGATAATGTGCTTCTATTCACGGCGAAGAATAGGCACGGTGACACAAAAAAGGGCAGAAGAGGCGGGAGGGAAATGGACACCACAGATCACAAAGGCATTTAATTAAAACCTTTTGATGGAGTTCAAAATGGTAGGCTGTGCGCGATAGGTCAACTGAGACCACATTATTAAGACTACAAGTGGGACCTCAGTGGGGGATTGTGGGTAGATTCTTCAGTGCAGTTCCAAATGTGCTCGTCCACACAGTTTGGCTTAGCGTTCCATGCCACTGTCACATGTCAACGAGCAGAGGGACGCACCACTGACTGATGGCAGCTTCTGACTTAATGTGCTCTACAAAATAAAAACCTGGAACAAACAAAACCACAAAAACAACTTGAGTGAGTGTGAGTCATGTTTACCCAAAACCCCTTCGATTTCTTATTCTGAAAGCAATTTCAGAGCCAGAACAACGTTTGTGTCTGTCAGTCATGTTTATCCAAATTTCCCAATGTGCTTATTTATTTATTTATTTATCTATTTATTTATGTATTTATGTTCCTGCGCCCAGGCAGACAGTCTGTTGCTGGTGTACTGCGCTGCAGGGTTAAGCGAGATGAATGGGACCAAAGGTGTCAGCAGTGACACTAATCCTCCAGGCCCACAGGGGGCCTCAGTGGGGCGTGGGATTACTGCCAGAGCATGTGAGGGCTGCTCTTTGAAAGGTTCATCCCCAGCCAGCAGCAGAGGCAGGCTAACATGACTGACCCAGCATGGAGTCCCAGCGTGGGACGCGGGCAGCTGACAGCATGATGATCCTGATGGTAAACTGACGAGGCAGTGATGTTGGCAGCGGCCCGGTGAGTAACATACACAGGATCCACTTCAGGGAGGCACAGCTTTTTATGGTCTCCCACAGCCCTACAGATGCCCTACCCACAATGCACCACGGAGTTCTACAGGTGCACTGCTCAGTCAGCTTGACAGGTGGACAGACTCTAGAGGTTACAGCTCGCGTGGTGGTCGTCATGTCAGTAACACTTGTGTAGCTTCTACAATATAAGTGCCACCAGGCTTTGCTGAGTACACAGTGAGACAAACTGTGCTGTTTACTGAGAGCGCATAAGGACACTAACACTTTTTTAAATCCCCTCGAAATCAATAGGTTGCATGGGGTTTTAACTCACACCACTGAGCAGCTTCTCCCTTTCAAAGTAACCAGTTAAGAGGCATTAGAGTTGGATCGATTTTGCTATTGAAAAGGTTGCATGTTTGCATATAAATAAGGATAACATTGTTCACTGAGGAGCAGGCTTAGGACTACACTGCAAAAAGAATTAATTCAGCCTACTTGGTGAAAAACTGGTGAAAATATGCTGCCTGAAGTGAATTAAGTACAGTAAATGCAACTGTTCTATTTTAAGTGTTGACTATACGTAACTTGAAATAGAACAGTTACATTTATGTAACTAAACTGAGACAACAACGTTTGCTTGCATGTTTGCATATAAATAGGCATAAGATTGTTCACTGAGGACCAGATACTGGACCAGAACACTAGATACTGGAGCACAGATCTGAGTGTGTGAGTATCCCATATCTCAGTCTGAGTATCGCATCTCTGTCTGAAGTCTGAAGGGCAGTGTTAATATCCACATGATTTATCAGCCTATCACCCTTCCTACCTCTGCCCTTCATCAGATAGCCACCCCCAAACTGCATTTTATGCACTTTACTACCCCCTCCCCATGCACAGTTTTAGACTAACAGTCAACTGTTTTCACTGCATGTCCTACTCTACCCGGTATGTCTATGCATGTGACAATAAACCATCCTTGTATCCTTGTAAATGTTGTGACCATCAATACAAGTGTGTGAAATAGCACAATGAAACGCATCCATGTGCTGTGTTATGGGATGAGGATTCGTGGGGAGAAGCACCACCAAGCTCCCATGTGATGGCTGTCTGCTTAAGACACACGTTGGAATCTGGACGTCTAAATGTTGGTTTTTAGAGCTCCGTCTGACTAGGCAAAACAAAAGGCCAAATCGGCGTTGCACCATAATGCCATTACATCCTGTAGAGATGCACGCAGGCATCCGTGCCTAATCCCCAATCACAGGTCATTTAATATTCCACTGCAGGCCCTGTAAAACGTAGCCTCTGTGGAAATTGACTCTCAAGATTTGCGTTGCAATTCAATTTTTTAAAAGCAAGTAGACCATAGAAGCAATTACAATAGTCTTTCTCCAATTACACCGAGCACTGTGTTTCCCTGCCTCCTCCTCCTCCAAGCCCCACCTTCTCCTCCTGCACCCCCCCCCCCATCCACCCCCCCGCCTTCTCCTCCTCCAATCCCCCCCCCCTCCCACATACACCGTAGAGCTCACTTCTTTTCTTCTCAAACGAAGTGTTTCTTTTCTATTAAAACAAAACAGTATTCATGGCATCAGGGTGTGAATTACCCCTCCATAATTGGGGGGGGGGGGGGTGCTACCTTTTACAGGGAGTACTACCTTTTACATTTTACATTCATGTAAAAGGTGCATTTTTCACATTTACATTACTTACATTACATTAAGGTACCCCCCAACCCTGCTATTTTTGTCTTTTGGGGGGTTACTGGGTCTTGATCAGGGGGTACTGTACTCCCCCGTAGCCCCTGTAATTCGAACTATGCATGACATGACCTTGCACTGTGCCTGCTTAGCTGCAATGATACAGCAGCACTTGTGGAGTTCTGTACATGAAGAAAGTGATGCACCACCCACTTTAGTCATTGTCCTCGAACGAACTTGTGCGTCATGCAGTGCATGATGGGAAGTTTTGAAAAAAAAAAAACACTCCATCTCAGAGATGCTGCCCCAGACTGGAGTTTGATTTCAGTGTCTCGTGGCTCCAAAGGGCTCTGATCCAATCAAGGCCCGCCTGGGTCGGTCTCATTAATCTGATCGTTAAGTAAATCCGTCGGGAATTGCCGGTGTCAGATTCTTGTGATGAGCGTGCATGAACGAGCATCCATACTAAACAAACACCGAGCATCTCGACAAACAAACTTTTTATCCTCCTCTGAGCTGAGCAGAGCAAACAATGACTAACTGCGCTTCCTCTCTCCCTCGGGTCCGACCCCCGCACCTGACCCCCCGACAGGACGGTGCGTAATTAAAATTAATCAACTCGTCTGCTGGCTGTGCGGCAAGAACCAATTACCCCGCCGAAGGCCTGCTTGTCAACAGAGCGCTTCGTGTGAAAAGTTTAGGCAGCTTGTTAAAATGCGTCTCGCCTGGCCTTTGCCGGAGACCCTGAGCTATGATGGATGCTTTCTACGGCGGAGGTAGCCAGGCGTTAATGAGAATCTTTACCTGACGCCTGACGCCTGCTTCACACTCCGACACAGGAGAGGTGATGATGACAGATGATGATTAGAAGGAAAACAGTGACATTAACTATCATTTGTTTGTTTTTGTTTCTACTCTGATCCCTGCTCGTCCTATGCTAATTAGCCTACCTAATTATAATGAGACCAGGTTGAGCACATTTCTACAAAGGCGATATCAATTGTTTATGATTTTTGTCAGCAACATGAGGAATTCAACAGGGCACATGGTCTGTTAGCTAGCTTCCGTTACATCTTATAAAAGTGCATTCACAGTGTCACAGTGTAAAGGATTGTTTATAAAAACAAAGAGCTTGCAGAGGGTTATTCCTGGTCCATTGTTAGGTGACAAACCTGGCTAAGTATATAGTAATTTCTCTCATAAATGAACTCTACGGTTTTATTCTCTTACCAAAACAAATGTGTAGAAGTCTTAAATGATGGCCCTGGAGGTAATTTATCCAGCTTTCTGACTAAAGCACATAGTGGAAGCAGGGCCCAGATCTCAAACTGCAGAAGTACAGCAGCTGTTTTAAATCTAAATGTGCCCATGCCCGCTTGTTAACCCTTTGAGGAGTACGGTCACATATGTGTCATTAGAACACTTGCAAAACTGAGAGCTCCCACTATGATGTCACAAACACTCAGAGGGATTTTAACATGACGTTCTATGACAGCTAAAGAATGTTCATGTAGAATTCTAGAAGAATAGGGGAAAATAACTCACTCCTTAAAGGGTAAACCCCACTTGCTGCACCTGTGGGTGAAACACTCCCGCTGAGTGCACGCTACAGTACATTAACATGGTCTCAACTCAAGCTGCTGCAGCTAGTGTGTGTGTGTGTGTGTGTGTGTGTGTGTGTGTGTGCGTGAGAGAGAGAGACAGAGAGTGTATGTGTGTGTATGTGTGTAAGAGAGAGAGAGGGAGAGAGACACAGAGGAAGAGAGAGTGTGTGTGTGAGAGAGAGAGAGATGTAGAGATAAGGTGTGTGTATGTGTGTGTGTGAGAGAGAGGATATGTATGTGTGTGTGTGTGTGTGTGTGTGTGTGTGA
>CM059285.1:25030499-25032999 GCA_030347295.1 Setipinna tenuifilis
CAAAACACACCGGTCCGAGGGGAGACTCTGAGTCTAGTGCGAGCTACCCGGGGACTGATACGGAGTAATTTGGCTGCTGGATGTGGATAGCGCAGAGGAACTGGAATTACTCTAACTTTCTACTGAACTACCTCGCAGAATTTTCTGGTACTTGCTGATTTGAACCTCCGTTTTTGTTCAGAAAGAAACTGGAATTTGGAGACTACTTGGTAAGTCTTCCACGTCTATTTCGTTGATAACTGAATGAAATAGGTTCGTTGTTTTGTGGAGACCTGGACTGGCCATTGAGGCTGTACACCTGAATATATTCTCTTATCATGATGGAGATGTTACGTAAAATGCAACCTTCCAAACAAAGTTTATTTTGTGTACATGATAATTGTGTTTAAACGCGTGTAAACAATCGCCACGTGAAAATGTATCTGAAATGATCTTGCCTACATTTTTGCAGTCAGTTTGACTACTTGTACTTGATGTGATTTGTATGAACGCATCATCGACTTCACAAACGTCCTTCTCATATCGCTCAACAATTCTCTTGCTGAACATTATTTAGATGACACCAGTGCGTAGATTTAGCCTAAGTATTTAAAATGGAGCTTGCCGCACGGTGGTGCTACCACAGTGGCCATCGACCTGGATGGGAAACAATACCCCCGTGATATGTACTGCACAGGCTATGAAAAGTTCGTCCAACAATTGATTTATGTTCTATCAAATAAAGCTGTCCTTTCAACATGTCACAGCGCACTACAGGCGACAGGTGTACGTCCTATTCGTGAGAGCGTGGATAATTATTTAATCGTTTCGGTTTGCGTTTTTATTTGCAGGTGATAAAAACCACATATAACGACATCTTAGCTGCCACCAATATGCTTTTATTCAGTTAGTAGTTATTTAGCAGCGCGGCGGACTCTGTCACTTATAACACACAAATAAGCTTCATAACTCATCCTGCTTTTCGTTGTGGAAGTTGAAGTGAAGATTTTATTCATTTTATGTTTTCAGCAGGGAGAGTTTTATTCTTACACGCTGTTGGTAAATGCTGTGTTATATACAAAACGCAGTGTGCGGTCTGAAGCAGACCTAGTCATCACAGCCAAGAGCTGTGCCAACGCGCAGACTCTGCCTGTTATGAAGTGACTATTGGGTTCTGGGTGAAATGCGTTTTGTACAGCGCTGCATGTTATTCCACTTTCGGCTGAGGCAAGAGCAAAGCGTCCTGTATTAGTGCAGCCGTTGGCCGTAGCTGTTTTATCTTCTCATGAACCTTCTCGCACTGTGACAACACGGCAGTGTTTTCCCCTCCTCTACTTGTCACAGCGGGTTCATGCACGTCTAAATGCCAAGAGGGATACATAGTATGAAACCTCCTCACAGCCCGGCTCTAAGTAGTTCTTAGTGTAACCTACTCCGGGAGATTTATTAGTATTACTTGGCTTTTTATTCTCTGTGGCTTTCCTTGTTTCATCCCCAGGAGATGGCATTTGGTATTCACACTTAGGAATCGAACTGTGCCACTCATGTGGTTAAATCTCTGTAGGCTTGATGGAAATGAATTACTTTTTGGGCTCCACTGTGTTCTGCCTGTCCCAATGGCATATCCAAGTTATCTGGGTCCTTACTATATATTTGTACACAAAGATAGAGTAAATGTTGAAGTTTATGTTCTCATGGTAAAGTATTAATAACATAATCATACAATCACAAAGATGGTTGGAGTAAATGCTGTGTGTGTGTGTGTGTGTGTGTGTGCGTGTGCGTGTCTGTGTCTGTGTCTGTGTGTGTGCCTGTGCCTGTGTGTGTGTCTGTGTGAGTGTTTTATAATCAATTTAAACACAGAGCAAGTCTATTTATCTAACACAGATGATACACATTTCCAATTCAAAATGCAGCATAACATAATTTTAAAAGGCAGAATGTTTCAGGTCCCACACACTGCAGATGAAACGGTTGATTTTTGGAGCGGGCCTGGCCCCGATCTGTTCTGTCTGCTGCCATGCAGACAGGGGTCCAAATCGCTTTAGGCACGGAGGGCCGGGTGGATAGGGCCGGACAGCCAGCGTCAGCTTGTGTGGCTGCCGGCGTGTGTGCGAGTGGCCCTGTTTCGCCGCGAGCTTTATTTGGATAAATAGTGAGCGAAACGAACGAGTTAGGGAGCAAGGGAGAAAGGGAGGGAGAGAGTGAGGGAGAGAGGGAGAGAGAGAACGAGGGAGAGAGGGATAGAGGGTGAGAGGGATAGAGGGAGCGAGGGAGAGAGGGAGAGAGGGAGCGAGGGAGAGAGCGGACGCTGGAGCCGAGAAGGGATGTGTCCCGCCTCGGGAATAGTGTCCCTGGGGTCTGTGAACTCCGGGATAAACATAGCCACAGGGACACACTCTGGGAATTCTGGAACCAGATCGTCCTCACGGAGGAATGCCTGGGGGGGTCTCCATGGTGACAGAGAGAGTGACAGGCTCATTGCTGACGGCTGGACTCGCGTCTCTCTCTCTCTGTTTTG
>CM059285.1:25035499-25040499 GCA_030347295.1 Setipinna tenuifilis
CCCCCAATCCCACCGTATCTCTCTTGCGCTGGAAGGTTCCCTGCTTGCTTGCGGGTAGTTTTTTATTTGTTTTGTTGTGTGTGTGTGTGTGTGTGGGGGGGGGGGGGGGGGGGGGGGGGGGTGTTGGTGAGAAACAAAGCCAAGTCTGCAAGCCAGAAGGGGGAAATCCCCTGACGGCCGACGGCAGAGCTTGCATCCATCCCCATGCTGTCGTGTGTGCTTAGCGTGTGCAAGCCTCAAAACCACAATCCCATCGTCGCAGAGAGAGAGGCTGGATATAAATACACACGGCTGGCTGGGGATGGCGGGGCTGGCGGGCTGAGGGCTGAGGCTGGCTGGTTGGTGTAGAGTGGGAGATGGTCATTAAGAGTCTCGCCGCTGAGCCCGAGAGCACTTCCATCTTCCATCTTCCATCGTCCCCCTTGCCCGCCCGCTCGACCGCCCACCACCCCCTTCGCCCGCCCGTGGCTGCTGATGGGTATGCGAATCGAGAGTGACACAGGCCCACCGCTAATGAGACAGGAGAACAGGCACGCCACTCATCTTGCTGTTTGGGGTTAGAAATAGGCCTAGAAAGTTTGGTGTGTGTGTGTTAGGGGGAGGGGGGGTGTGGGGTTGTGTGTGCTTGTGTTGCTGTCTTTCTCTCTCACTCTATCTCCTCTGTCTCTCTCTCTCTCTTACACACACACACACTCTGTATCTCAGTCTCTCTTTCTGTGTGTGTGTTTGCAATTGTTTATGATGCTCTCTCTCTCTTTTTTTCTCGCTCTCTTTTTCGCTGTCTCTGTCTCTCTCTCTGCCCCCTTCCTTCTGTGGTTATGTGAGTATGTTTACACTTGTGTGCGAGATTGTTTACAATCTGTGAAAGCTTTAGCGTTCATCTGAGGCATGGTTCAGAATTGTGCCTAGTGCCCACAATAGCTTAGAGTATGATGCTTCCTATAAGCTTACGGGTTCCTTATGTGTGTGTGTTGTGTTTGTGTGTGTGTGTGTATGTGTGTGTGTGTGTGTGTGTGTGTGTGTGTGTGTGTGTGTGTGTGTGTGTGTGTGTGTGTGTGTGTATTTTCTTCCTCTGCTATTCTGTGCACACTCCTCATCTTCAAACCGGTGCTGTGTTCAATCACTGCGTGTGCTCCGTGGCATCGGGTACATCGCTGGATTGCAGAGCGCCGTTCGCCCGTGTAGCGTTCCCTCTCCGACACGCTCGCAGTCAGAAAGCACGGGACACCAGACACATCCTATTATTCTCCCTGGGCTCCCTGAGCTTTCCTTTTTTTCCTTCTCCTTCCTCTTCCGTGGGTCTTCCTGGAGAGGAAAGTGACTCTGTTTGTGTTTCCTTGGGCCCACTAATGGGGAACCTGCTTTAATCGATGCTGTTTTTTTTGCCAGGGGCCTTTCAGGACTGTCTAGAAACATCCAGTCCAGAAGGGGGTGGGGGGGGTTCAGCGAGGTTATTTGATTTGCGTCTTGTTTTGATTTTGTTTGGCGACACACAGTGGCCTTTTTTAATCAGCCAAAAACAAAGTTTATCTCTGCGAGTGCCTATCTCACCATCATCAAAACAAGCAAAGCTAATTTTCTAATCTTACACAAATTGAGCAATTTAGATTTCACTCCCACAACTAACAGATTAATTATAAGTACCCTTTTCATGATGAGGCGTGAAGCAGCAAGCTCTCACAGGCAATCCTCAGACCACAGACAGACAAAGGTCTTAAGGGGAAAAAATAACTTCTGCTTTTGATAATGCCTGATAAGAAAAACAAAACATCAACTGCAAGATCAGGCGAGGAGAGTCGTACTCCAGCAAGAATGACTTCTCTCTCTGTCAGACTCCGAGATAGGCATCTCTTTCATTTTGGCTACAGACGATCTGAGTTGCTATTTGAACCGTTTTTATTTCTGTTGTTCGTTTAGGTTTAGAGAGATAATTCCCGTGGCCATGCGTGCCTGGGCTAGTGTGTGTGAGTGAGTGAGGTTTGGATAGCTAGTGTGGTGTGTGTAAGTGAGGTTTGGATAGGTAGTGCGGAGAAGACAGGTGTGTGTCTAAGTGAGGTTTTGATAGATAGTGCGGTGTGTGTGTGTGTGTGTGTGTGTGTGTGTGTGTGTGTGTGTGTGAGAGTGAGGTTTGGATAGGTGGTGTGGTTAAGAGAGGTTTGTGTGTGAGTGAGGTTTGTGTGTGTGTGTGTGTGTGTGTTTTGGATAGGAAGTGTGGTTAGGAGAGGTGACACTCTGTGCTGTGTCTGCTCTGGCCTCTTTGTTTAGCGTTGTGTCTGCTCATGTCCCTGCTGAGTGTGGAGCGAGTGAGTGTCTCAGGCTAGCACAGACCATCCATCACTCACGCCTCCCCATGCTCAGGGAATCACCCCGCCGATAGAGAGGGAGGGAGGTTGGGAGAGGCAGATTTTGGGTTTTGGAATTGAATGTGTGTGTGTGTGTGTGTGAAGCTGCGTGTGTGTGTGTCCGTGTGTGTGTGTGTGAGTGCACGCATATGTCTGTGAGTGTGTGTGTGTGTGTGTGTGTGTGTGTGTGTGTGTTCATGTGTGTTCATATTGGACATGTGTGTGTGTGTTCATATTGGCCATGTCTGTGTGAGTGTACGTGTGTGTGTTCATGTGTGTTGATATTGGACGTGTGTGTGTGTGTGTGTGTGTGAGTGTGCTGTTTGTAGATTGATTTCCTCCACTGGTGCACATGTGGCCCTGAGAGAGCGGTGCCTGTGCCCCATCACCACTCCTTAATGAGCTGGACTGCTTGGCAGGTGGGCTGTCAGCACAAAAAAAAGAAACTTCTTGTTCCAACACTGCTTGCGTTTCACAACACTGCCAGCTCCACACACACACACGCACACAAGCACACATACACACACACACACACTTCCTATGACTCATCCTGTTTATTAATGTGTGTCATGTACTGGCCACTCACACAAACACACACAAACAAACACACACACACACACACACACACACACACACACACGCACACACACACACACACACACACACACACACACACTCACACATTGCTGTCTCAATTTGGCTGGGTGTGCTGAAGGTGTCGAGGCGTCAGCCCCCTAGTCTCTGCTTGGCCAGAAACACGTGCTATTATTGTTATTCCTCCCTGTGTTGAGTCTGGCTCTGACAAGGTGTGTGTGTGTGTGTGTGTGTGTGTGTGTGTGTGTGTGCGTGTGGCTGTGTGTGAGTGTGTGTGTGTGTGTGTGTGCGTGCGTGTGTGTGTCTGTGTGTGTGCGAGCGTGTGTGTCTGTGTCTGTGTGCAAGTGTGTGTGTGTGTGTGCAAGTGTGTGTGTGTGCGAGTGTGTGTGTGTGTGTGTTATTCTATGCCTGTGGAAGTAAAAATAATTAAAGCAGTCTTGCTGCGGCCCAGAGAGTGTACTGTGTACAGGCCTGGTGCTCTTCAGGACATTGGAGTCGACTGCATCCAAGGAGAGTATTTTTATATCAGACTCTGTGGCTTCCAAACTGTTTTTGCCGGACAGAGTTTAGAGTTTAGATTTCTGTGTGTGTGTGTGTGTGTGTGTGTGTGTGTGTGTGTGTGTGTGTGTGTGTGTGTGTGTGACAGAGAGAGAACCAAAGAGAGAAAGAGAGAGAGAGATGACTAGATAGAGATAAAGACACAGTGAGAGATGATCTCTTTGTCTGTTTGACCTCAGCTTTGCAGCGGATATCTTGGGGGAGCTGGCGTGCTCATTCTAAGGGGGAAACAGGAAACAGGAAATGACCCTCGGAGCGAGTGGAGAGACCCTTTCTGTGCTCCCTGACGGACAGACAAGGAGAATCAATTCCCTCTTTTCTGCCCCTGTACACCTGAGCCTATTACCCCCTCCACCTGTGAGTGGACTGTTGCGCTGAGTCAACCCCTTTAAAGTTTACTCTCAACAAACATGTCTGAGGTCCAGGTACATTAGGAGCACGGCACAAAGCCCTGTTGTCTTGCCCGCCCGCCCGCCCTCCAGCCCTCTCTGCTGCTAGATGTTCTGTTGTGCTCTTGATCAAGATGAACCAAACACATATGGTGCCTTCCTACACGGTGGCCTGAGAGTAAGAGGAAAACTCTTACTACTTTCGATCTCCCTTGTTTGTGTCCTGGGTAGCTTTGATTGTGAGAGGGAGAAGAGCCCACTCTCAGATCAATAGGCAGCCTTCTAAGCCTCCTCCCCTCATGTAATGCTCTCTAGCTCCTCTCCTCTCCTTTCCTCTCCTCTCCTCTCCACTCCTCTCCTCTCCTCTCCTCTCCTCTCTGAGGACGCCTTGCTGAGTGATGGAGCGATGGTGCTATGTATAGGGGCTCTTAAAACACGGGGAGATTGACTGCCTAGGTGGGGGGAGATTGCCCTTTTCTTACCAAGCCAGCGTGGGGAGGTGGGGAGGTGGGGGGGTGAGGGGGGTGGATTGGGGGGGTCAATATGTATCACAGTCAGATTCACTCTATGGACAGCGGGAAGGGGGGGGGGGGGGGCGGGTGAGAAGTATCAAAGTCAGATTTTCCTCTATGGAGACATGGGGGGAAGCGGGGGGTGGTGGTGGTTTGGGGGGGTCAATATGTACCACAGTCAAATTTACTCTATGGAGAGCGGGGGTTTGAGATGTATCACAGTCAGAGAGATGGCAGTGGGGGGGGTGGTGGCTTGGGGGGGTTTAGATGTATCACAGTCAGATTTACTTTATGGAGTGATGGGGGGTGGTTTGGGGGGGTTGAGATGTGTCACAGTCAGACTTACTCTGTGGAGAGATGGCCTACACTCATATTTAAAGCCTGGAAATTGTTTTCCAGTGGGTGACTCAAAAGTGCCTGGGTGCTTACTTTCCTTCTTTCTCTCTCTGTCTCTGTCTCGCTCTCTCTCTTACTCTGTGTTTGTCTGTGTGTGTGAGAGAGAAAAAACAAGAACGTGTGTGTGTCTCTCTCTCTCTTTCTCTTTGTGTGTGTGTGTGTGTGTGTGTGATAGTATGTGTGTGTATGTGTGATGTGTGTGTGTGTGT
>CM059285.1:25047999-25052999 GCA_030347295.1 Setipinna tenuifilis
TGAAAGCGAGGAGCACAGCTGCTGTAAACAAAACAAGGCTCTTTATTAAGCACTGAGGACACACTCGCCCACGAGCACAGCAACACTGCTGACCCTCTTCTCCCTCTCGCTCCCCTCCTACTCCCTCCTGTGTGAGAGTGTGTGTGTGTGTGTGTGTACAGTCCGTGTGTGTGTGTAAGGTCATTAAGGCTTGTGTTTATGTGTGTGGCTATGTGTTTGGCTATGTAATCATAATTGTGTGTGTGTACATGCATGTGTGTGTGTATGTGTGTATGTACATGTGTGTGTATGTATGTGTATGTGTGTGTATGTGTGTGTATGTGTGTGTGTGCATGTGTGTGTGTGTGTATGCGTGTGTGTTTCTGTTTGTGTTTCTGTGTGTGGGTGCATGTGTGTGCGTGCTCGTGGGTGTGCACGTGTTTGTATGTGCGCAAGCGGCACGTGTGTGTGTGTGTGTGTGTCCTCCTTGTAGCCTCTGCACTGCTTACAAACACACCAAAGAGTTGTGAGTTTTTCCAGTCCAGTCCAGAGCAGCAGCTTGGGCCAGCTGCTCTCCCCGTGAGGAGCTGCTGCAGATGAGCAGATGGGCCTGTTTGTCCAGGTACACATCCTCCACACGCCCCATCAAAGGCCCCCCGCAGCCCTCCAGCAAAGGGCATCCACAGGGTCAACAAGATGCTCCATGCCCTGCTGATGAAGTGATTGGAGATGGAGGAGGAGAGGAGGAGAAGAGGAGGAGAGGAGGGGGAGGGTGGTGGTGATGGGGGGCGGTGGCATAACGAAGGGTGATAATGTAGGTCAATCAGGATATTTGGGTGGAGTCCAGTGGCTGCTGATGAGGGGAAGAGAGAAGTTCTGTGAGTGTGCGTGTGTGTGTGTGTGTGTGTGCGTGTGTGTGTAAGACAGAGACAGAGAGAGAGAGAGAGAGAGAGAGAGAGAGGAGAGAGAGAGTGAAAGAGAGAAAGTAAAAGAGAGACTGAGAGGGAGAAAAACAGGGATGTTAAAAAGATGAGATGTAAATTGGGGTGGTATTACCCAGACTGAGGCAGGGAGGGCAAGCGTTGATGGGGGGGGCTAAATTAGAGACAGGGGGGCCGGCTGAGAAACAGCTAATGGAGATGGAGAACAGGCTTTGAAGTAAACACATCAAAGCCACGGGAATGGGGGGGTGGGGGTGGGGGGTGGAGGGGGTCAGTCCACAGCATGTTAGAGAATGGGGTCATCACGGGAAAGGAAGAGAGGAGAAAAGAAGAGAAGAGAAGGAGAGAGAGGAGAAGAGAAGGGAGAGATAAGAGGAGGACAGAAGGGGAGAGAGTAGAGAAGAAGGGAGAGATAAGAGGAGAGGAGAACAGAGAGGAGAACAGAGAAAAGAGGAGTAGAAGAGAAGGATATAGAGGAGAAGAGAGGAGGAGAGAAGGACAGAGAGGAGAACAGAGGAGAAGGCAAAGACAAGGGGAGGAGAGAAGGGGAGAGAGGAGATTTGAAGGGAAGCGAAGAGAAGGAGAGAGAAGAGAAGAGCTTGGGTTGGATCAACCTTCAAACAAACAGAACCAGGGTCCAGACAGATGGTCTTTAGTGTTTGGACAGCACATGGGCCAGATTTGGCCCAAACGAGGCTCTGGTCCACTGAACACACAAGCGCCAGCCAGGCCGGGTTGGGCTGTGTTGGGTCAGGTGGGATATGTGCAGTCTGTAGAATATAACACCTCTGTTCCTCGTTAATTCTGGTGTTGGCTTGCTGAGGACTCGCCCTGGGGATAGCACTGGTTGCTGCAGGCTGTTTTGTTTTGTTTTGCTTTTCAGAGGGGTCGAGGTTGCTTTGAGGGGCAGAGAGGCTAGTGGTGGTGCTGATGCGTTTGTATTTGGGGAAGGGGGGGGAGGGTGAGGAAGGGGTGGGGTGTCGGGGGTGGGGGTCAGGGGTTGGTTTGGGAGGTGAGGAAGGTGTTGGTGGGGGGTGGGGGTTGACTAAGGTGAAAATAGCTGAAAACTGCCCCAGTAGATAACAGGGATAGGTGTGTGTGTGTGTGTGTGTGTGTGTGTGTGTGTGTGTGTGTGTGTGCGTGCGTGTGTGTGTGTGCGTGTGTGTGTGTGTGTGTGTGTTGTGGGTTTGGGGGATACACAGAGTAGAACTAGGCTGGCGGACGAGAACCTTTGGAATTTCCCTTCGGCTCCATTAACCCATCCAACCGTCTGTTTTTCACACCTGGTGTACGCCAGTGATGCATCCTCACACACACACACACACACACACACACACAGTCACACACACACACACACACACAACGACAGACTGACAGACACACACACAGTCACACACACACACACACATACACACACACACAATGACAGACAGACAGACACACACTCACACACACACACACACACACACACACACAAAACGACAGACAGACAGAAACACACACACATACACAAACAGACGGACTCACACACACACACACACACACCACATGCCATCTGGGGTGCTCTCTGAGTGCTGACCCTGATTACAGAGGATACGGCGCTGCTTTTGTTCACATCAAAATACCCATTTCCTCTACCCCCTCTTGTGATAAACCTCTGCTTTTAACAGTTACTACACAGGTATAGTGTGGACTAACAGGTGGCATTCATACTGGCCTGGGATCAGTTTTGCATTCACCACTCTCATTAGTGCAGTTCAAGCTCACTGGTTGGATGACAGATGGGCTGGCGTCAGGCCATAGTTTTTCCCCAAGTTTATATCAATAATGAAGAAGTCAAAACTATTACTGTTATTACACACGAGAGAGAGAGCAAAAGACGCCTGCACACAGACACACACACACACACACTCTCTCTCTCACACACACACACACACACACACACACACACAGGCACAGATATATGCATATTTGTGTGTGTGAGAGAAATAGATGACGATGATGATGATGATGATGATGATGATGATGACGATGATGCAGATGAGGAAGAGGAAAAGGAGGAAGAGGAAAAGGATGAGGAGGAGGAGTAGGAAGAAGAGGAGGAGGAGGAGTAGGTTAGAGGGGCAAGATGAAAAATGATGATGTATAGATGAGCAGACTATCTATCCTTCTGCCTGATCCATCCAAGTAGTGTGCCCTTCCATGAAGAGAAGTAAGGCTGTGTGGCAGAGCAGAAGCACAACAAACATTCTCATTTCCATGGCTCACATTTCGCCCTTCACAGCACTCGGCTCCCCTCCTTACTGTGTGTCTTGGACTATTAGATTTCCAGCTCCAGGAACGCCGCTCTGACCTGGCCTGCCTGCCTGCCGTGCTTCTGGTAGCTTGCAGATATCACACACCCGTAGGCGTCCGCCTCATGCTAATCTGGGACATGATCGATCCCCTCAGTCCGAGCTGTGATGTTGTGCTGCCTACAACAGCAGTGATCTCAGATTAAACGAGCCAATTAAAAAGCTCTGTTTTACACTCATTAAATCACAGTTTTAATTAATCCCAAAGCCTAGAGGTGTATTAGAGGTGTATAAAACAGTATAAAAGTACAAAACAGAAGTCCCTTGTCAGGGGGGCGAAATGAAGGCTGTGTTGTTGCTTTCTTCCCGAGCTCCGCTCTTATCTCAGTGTGCTATTGAGCCGCGCAGCAGATTAAAGCAACACTGTTCTCCGCCTTGTCTGCTGGTTTTAGGGGGATTGCAGTCATTGATTGGGATAATCACGGCAGGCTGTGAGGAAAGAGGACAGTTCTGGGGATGCAGTTCTGTTCTGGGATAAACAGATTGGGATCACGGAGGCAGACGGTGAAGGAGGGAACATAATCGAGGCAGACGGTGGAAGAGGAAAAGGAAGTGCGGCGTGCTGGTGGAGCGTGATTAAAAGCCGAGGCGTGCGTGTGTGTGTGTGTGTGTGTGTGTGTGTGTGTGTGTGTGTGTGTGTGTGTGTGAAAGTGCCCCGAGCGCTTGCGTGAGTCGCGGCACCTGTTGCGATGTTGTTGCTGCCGGTACTGATGCTGTGCTTCCCGCCTCCCTTTCATTTCCGCCGTGTAGTCTTCCACACGCCTGCCTTTAATGAATGAGCACAGGGCTCTGACGAAACCCTTCTTACATGCCTCTGATGCAAGCCCACTAAAGAAGGAAGTGTCCAATTAGTGCAACACCTGAGGTATCCACTAGGCCCAAGGCCCAGGGCCTATAACCTCCTATAATTGGCTAATTGAGCTGACCTCCATCATTACAACCACTGCCGTCATAATCGTTAGCATGTTTTCCATTCCGCTGCATGAACATAGCTGGATGAAACAGAAATGGCATATTTTTCTGTCTCTGTTTTCCATGCTATTTCCGCTATTTAAGAAGGCTCTTTTGATAATGTTATTTTGTGGTGCCTCCTTCTCCTGCTGTGATGTGGGTGGTTGGATGGTTAGACTTGTAAATCTACCATGATAGCATAATACAATTAGCAAAGAAGGACAATTTAATGGTTAACCCTTGCAATATGTATGCCTTTAGCCGGAGTTTAATGATCACAGTGGCTCTTCTCAAGCATTTCTAGTATTGATAATCAAAAAAAAAATCACATCCTCAGTCCAGACTCCTGAATACATGCGAGAGTGTCTCTGAGCAAGACCCTTTAAGCCGTTGAAAAATAAAATATCTTCAGCATAAGGCGACAGACCAGAGGCCATTTACCTCGTTCTTAAATCAGGTCTGCAATGTGCTGCTCCTGGACACACAGCACAGCATCCCTGAGCAGGGCTCTTATACGGCTGTTCAGTCGTGTTTTTAATAAAAAATAATCCCAATACCACACAGCGGGGTAATAATGCTAGCTTGTTAAGCACGATAGAAGCCACCCTCTCTCTGTAAACGGTGTTAGGTGTGACTTGGTTCACTTAAGACTTCTGAACACTCCATAGACTCCATATTATTACACACTTAATACAGTTAAAATAGTTGAAGTGAAATATGTCTGTTACAACACTATAAAGGACAGGAAACAGTAGCTGAACAGTAGCAAAAGTAG
>CM059285.1:25086453-25088953 GCA_030347295.1 Setipinna tenuifilis
TGTGGAACTCACCACCATGTCTTTTATGTTGTTACCCCTTTTAAAACAGAATCTAGGTGGTGATGATGTCAGGTGGTCTAAACTGGGGTCACACTGTAAAACTTTCCAATGTTTTTTGATTATGTGTGTCACCTGTTTTGATGCAGTGGAATATTCTGACACAAAAGTAATTCTGCTGTTTGTGGTTTTGGGTGTGGGGTATAATAATGTCATTCTGTCTCTGTTCTGGGCCTTTTCAACAGCTTCATTGATTAATGTTTCATTGTACCCCCTTTGTTTAAACCGTTGGGACATTTCATTGGCTTTAACTACAAAATCATTGTCATTGCTACATATTCTTCTTAACCTTACAAACTGTCCATAGGGAATGTTCTTGACAATGTGATTCGGATGGAAACTCGATGCATGTAAGATAGTGTTTCTATCAGTAGATTTTCTGTAGATTGAAGTTTCTAATCTATTTTCACTATTTACAGTTATGAGCAAGTCCAAGAAATGTATTTTGTCACAATCGTGTTCCATACTAAACTTCAGCGAGGGGTATGTACCATTAATGTAGTTATTAAAATTTAACAGTTCATCGATAGAGCCCACAAATATTGCAAAAATATCATCAATGTACCTCTTAAAGAAACGAATGTTGTTGGCAAATGGATTGCTATTAAAAATATGTTGGTGTTCCCACAACCCCATGTACAAATTCGCGTAGTTAGGTGCAAAAGGGGATCCCATGCTAGTTCCTTGACTTTGTAAATAATATCGGTTGTTGAACATAAAATAATTTGATTTTAAAATGAACTTGGTCAGCTCTATTAACAGCTCAGCAGGAAGGGTGTCTTTTTTGGACATTAAATAAAAGTCCATAGCTCGAAGCCCCCCCTCATGGGGGATGTTGGTATAGAGACTTTCCACATCAAATGTCACTAAAAATGCATTGTCTGGTACATGAATATCACATAGGAGTTTTAAAACATCTCTGGTGTCAGCAACGTAGGATGGAAGTGATGTTACAATATCTTTTATAAAATAATCAACAAATTGACTCATGTGTTCAGTAAGGGAGTCTTTACTCGCCACAATAGGTCTCCCTGGAGGATTGTTTAACCTTTTATGTATCTTAGGTAGTAAATAAAATACAGGAGTCACAGGATGTTCATTTTTTAGAAATTCAAATTGATTCTTAGTTATCCAGTTGTTTTCCATGGCATTCTTTAGAATGCGATCTTGTTCACCCATGAATTTCTCCATCGGGTTCTGTTGTAGCTGTTCATAAAAGTCAGAATTATTTAGTTGTCTCATGGCTTCAGTCACATAATCTTTTGTATTCTGTATCACAATTCCTCCGCCCTTATCGGCAGATTTTATGATTATGTCCGTGTTTTCTTTTAATTCATTTAATGCTTTTCTTTCCAATGTGCCGATGTTGTGGTTGATCTCGCTGAAGTTTAGTATGGAACACGATTGTGACAAAATACATTTCTTGGACTTGCTCATAACTGTAAATAGTGAAAATAGATTAGAAACTTCAATCTACAGAAAATCTACTGATAGAAACACTATCTTACATGCATCGAGTTTCCATCCGAATCACATTGTCAAGAACATTCCCTATGGACAGTTTGTAAGGTTAAGAAGAATATGTAGCAATGACAATGATTTTGTAGTTAAAGCCAATGAAATGTCCCAACGGTTTAAACAAAGGGGGTACAATGAAACATTAATCAATGAAGCTGTTGAAAAGGCCCAGAACAGAGACAGAATGACATTATTATACCCCACACCCAAAACCACAAACAGCAGAATTACTTTTGTGTCAGAATATTCCACTGCATCAAAACAGGTGACACACATAATCAAAAAACATTGGAAAGTTTTACAGTGTGACCCCAGTTTAGACCACCTGACATCATCACCACCTAGATTCTGTTTTAAAAGGGGTAACAACATAAAAGACATGGTGGTGAGTTCCACATATATGGATCCCCCAAAGAAAACCTGGCTAATGAGGGGTCTACATGGCAACTACAGATGTGGAAAATGTACATACTGTTCGCACACTTCCGATACTAAAACTTTTAACCACCCACACTCGGGCAAAAAATACAACATAAAACAGTTCATCAATTGTCAATCGACACATGTGGTATATATGTTGAAATGTCCTTGTGGACTAGTATACATCGGCCAAACGAAACGTAATTTAAAACTGAGAATTGCAGAACATAAAGGTGCAATAAGAAATGGCAATATGGACTATGCCATTGCCAGGCATTATAAAGCTTTTAACCACAGATCTGCCACCTCTTTAAAATTCATTGGCCTAGAACAGGTAAAACCCAACCCACGAGGGGGCAATCTTATTAAACGGCTCCTACAGAGAGAGGCCTACTGGATTAATGAACTAAATACTGTAGAACCCCACGGCCTAAATGAATTGCAGGAATTAAGTGTATTTTTATAAAGTTGAACATCATGTTGCACATGCTCATGTATATGTATT
>CM059285.1:25103953-25106453 GCA_030347295.1 Setipinna tenuifilis
TAGGGAGAGAAAGGGATGAGGGAGAGAAAGGGGGTGAGGGAGAAACAGAGAGGGAAAGGAGCAGGGGGAGACAGAAAGGGAGAGAGAGACAGGGGAGGGGCAGAGAGAGAGACAGAGAGGGAGAGAGGAGGGGGAGACAGAGAGAGAGACAGAGGGGGAAAGGAGTAGGGGGAGAGAGAAAGGGAGAGAGAGGGGGGAGACAGAGAGGGAGGGGGGGGGGATAGAGAGGGAGACAGAGAGGGAAAGGAGTAGGGGGAGACAGAGAGAGAGGGGGGGGGGGAGAGAGGGGGAGAGAGAGAGGGAGACAGAGAGGGGCAGGAGTAGGGGGAGAGAGAGGGGGAAAGAGAGAGGGGGGGGGGGAGACAGAGAGGGAGGCGATGCTGTAATGGCATTGAGTCATCAGTATTTAGGGATCACTACACAGTGATTATGAATACACATCCATTACATTTTGTTTACTCCACTGCAGTTGGATTTATGTGCCTAGCTAATGGCCCATTTCTGATGCCATCTCATGCCAAAACAGCACACTGAATCAAACTTAGAGACATAGTTTAAGAGAGAGAGAGAGAAAAGGAGATCCAGAGGAGAAAAGGAGAGCCAGAGAGAGGAAGAAACCGCAGAGAGAGAGAGAGAGAAGAAAGAGAGGATGGAGAGAAACAGAGAGAGAGGATGAATGTAAGTGACCCTATAGATACGTAGATAGAGAGTGAGATGGAGTGAGAACGGGAGGGAGAGAGAGAGAGAAGAGTGAAAATGGTAATGAGTTAAGACACAACTTTATTTGCCACCCCCTTTGGATGCGTGTCAGAAAGTTGGAAGCTGCCATAATCTTTGACGTCTCAAAACATCACTGCCCCCCCCCCATAACCCCTCCCCCAGAATGGCAACTACCCCACCATCAGATGACCCCAACACCCCACCCCCCCCCACACACACACACACACATAGACACACACACCACTCAGCATCTGCGTAGGCACACTCCCCACACCCCTCACTGACATACACTCCCCTCACCCCTCAATCACACACACTCCGCACACCCCTCAATCACACACACTCCCAACACCCCTCAATCAGCCCGTGCCTGGACAGTCAAACCCCTCGTTGCACACTGTAGCGGTGTCCCTCGTCCATCCGTCTGTCCGCCTGTCTGCCCCCCCGCCCCTCACCCCCCCCTTACATCGCCCACCACCCCCCCGCCATCGCCCCTCCCCCCCGGCCCCTTACCATCGCCACCACCCCCCCTACCACTCCCCTCACCCCCATCACGCCTCACCCTGCCCCCCACCCGCACTGGCAGCCAAACTCCCCGCCGCACACTGTAGCCGTATCCCTCATCCCTCTCCCTCCGTCAGTCTGTCTGCCGCCACACTGCCACCCATCCCCATCATGCCTCACCCCCCATCAACGCCACTCAACCCCCCCCCCGCCCCCCCATCAACGCCACTCACCCCCAACCCCCCCACACACGCCTCACTAATGCTGATGAGCAGGCCCAGTTGGCGCGTCCAGCACCGGCCTGCCGCTTAATTGAATCCAATTTGGTGTCCCCACATGCTCGCCCATTCTGTCTCGCTGAGCCCTGCCGGCTTACCACTTTCCGGTAATTTCCACAGAAAGGGGAGAGAGATGTCAGGCGGCGGTGTGTGTGTGTGTGTGTGGGGGGGGGGCGGGGGGGGGTTTGACATGCCACTGATGCCAGTGACCCCACCCAGCTTCTCTCTTTGTAGCTAATGTGCTTTTATTAGCACAGGGGAGGCAAAGAAAGGGTGTGTGTGTGTGTGTGTGTGTGTGTGTGTGTGTGTGTGTGTGTGTGTGCTGAGAGCTCCCTGGATCAAAGGCGAAAATTATTTCCCACAGGAAAGTGCTTCTTTTTCTTTAAGAGAACTTTCTTTATTGCAAATTTATTTTCATCTCGAGAAAGATTAGATGTTTTAATCATATGCCAGATCCCACACACCACATCTCGGAAAGTCATTTGGATGCATGCGTGGGGGGTTTCATGCTTGAGCCTTGTTTTATTTTTATTTTTATTGTTTCATTAGATGTTTTTGATCATGTTGTTATAGGAGAAAACGGTATGAGTGAGTGAATAAATGAATGAATAGATAAATAAATGGATGAATGAATGGATGGATGGATGAATGAATGAATCAATCAATCAATGAATCAATGATCAGTTGTTTTTATAGTCATTGTACACAGTACAATGAAACTGAGTTTGGTACTCTCAGTCTCAGTCTCCTTTAATGTTGTCTTGTTGTGATGTACCTCACATGACACATGAGCAGGGCCCTGCCAGATGTGAGCTTCTCAACATCACAGTTCTGTAGCACCACCAAAAAGCCCAAAATAGACCCGATTTCCACCAGTGTCTCTTTCTGGCAGTGCCCCCGAAAGCAACACCTCTATGTGGAGCGCGGCATTAGCAGCTGTTAATTATGCCCCTGGTAAACATCGTGATTTTCACACCGCCACAGAACGTCTACGCGTC
>CM059285.1:25111453-25118953 GCA_030347295.1 Setipinna tenuifilis
AGCTTCTCTCTGTCTGTACCCCTCTACCTAACTCAGGAGTACCAGTCCTGCCGCACATGAAGATGTTTCACCTTTTTATTCAGACCTGTAGAAGCCTTTTGGGTGAAAGGTGAAACGTCTTCAAGCTACTAAAAGAAGTCCAGTTGCTCACAACTTAGCTCATTTGACTAACATGACCTGGATGACAGGGAATCTTCACAGACATTTATGTATAAAGTTTCAAACCATGCAGTTCTTCCACTTACTTCCCCTCTACTTGAAAAAAAGACGACCAAGCTTCTCTGTCTGTCTCCCTCTACCTAACTCAGGAGTACCAGTCCTGTCGCACATGAAGATGTTTCACCTTTCATTCAGAACTGTAGAAGCCTTTTGGTTGAAAGGTGAAACGTCTTCAAGCTACTAAAAGAAGTCCAGTTGCTTACAACTTAGCTCCTCTGACTAACATGACCTGGATGAATGGGAATCTTCACAGACATTTATGTGTAAAGTTTCGAGCCATGCGGCTCTTCCTCCTACTTCCCTTCCACTTGAAAAAAAGACGACCAAGCTTCTCTCTGTCTGTACCCCTCTACCTAACTCAGGAGTACCAGTCCTGCCGCACATGAAGATGTTTCACCTTTCATTCAGAACTGTAGAAGCCTTTTGGTTGAAAGGTGAAACGTCTTCAAGCCACTTAAAGAAGTCCAGTTGCTCACAACTTAGCTCATTTGACTAACATGACCTGGATGAATGGGAATCTTCACAGACATTTATGTATAAAGTTTCGAGCCATGCGGCTCTTCCGCTTACTTCCCTTTTACTTGAAAAAAGACGACCAAGCTTCTCTGTCTGTTACCTAAACCAGGAGTACCAAAAAAGACGACCAAGCTTCTCTGTCTGTCTCCCTCTGCCTAACTCAGGAGTACCAGTCCTGCAACACCCTGCCCTGCCCGGACCTGAAGAAGACCACCCCCTGGACCCCCTGGACGCCGGTCAACATCTCGGACAACGGCGGCCATTACGAGCAGCGCTTCCGCTACACGTGCAAGGCGCGCGTGCCCGACGCCAACCTGCTGGAGGTGGGGCGGCAGCGCATCGAGATGAGATACTGCTCCAGCGACGGCTCCACCGGCTGCTCCACTGATGGTGAGGTCTCATAATGCCTTACTCTCTCCCTCTTTTCGTTTCTCTCTCGGTCTTTTTCTCTTTCTCTTTCTCTCTCTCTCTGTCTCTCTGTTTCTCTCTCCCCCTCTTCCTCTTCTTCCTCTTCTTCTCCCTCTCTCTTCCTGTCTCTGTCTCTCTGTCTCTGTTTCTCTCTTCCCCTCTTCCTCTTCTTCTCCATCTCTCTTGCTCTCCCTCTCTTGCTCTCTTTCTCTCTCTCTCTCTGTCTCTCTCTCCCCCTATCCCTTTTCTTCTTCCTCTCTCTCTTTCTTTTTCTCTTCTCTTTGTCTCCCTGTCTCTCTGTTTCTCTTTTCCCCTCTTCCTCTTCTTCTCTCTCTCTCTCTTTCTCTCAACATCTCAGCATCTCAAACACTCACTTTCACTCTTCTACATCCCACCTCCTTTCTCTTCCTCCTCCATCTGTTTCTTCTATTTCTGCTCTGTCTTCTTCTTCTTCTTCTTCTTCTTATTCTTCTTCTTCTTCTTCTCCTTCTTCATCTTTCATTCTAACTTTCTTCTTTTTACTTTCCCTCACATGCTTGTTCTCAACATCTTCAACAATCTCTCGCCTTCACACATCTACATGTTACTTCCAGCTTCCTTTTCCTCATCTTCAAGTGTTTTTTTTTTATCCCTTCATGTCTTTTTTCATCCCTCTGTCATATCCCCTCCCTTCCTCGCACCTCCCTCCTCTCTCCTCCCTCCTCCCTCCTCCCTTCCCCTCCTCCCTCCTCCCTCCTCCCTTCCTCCCTCCTCCCTCCTCCCTTCCCCTCCTCCCTCCTCCTTCCTCCCTCCTCCCTCCTCCCTTCCCCTCCTCCCTTCCCCTCCTCCCTCCTCCTTCCTCCCTCCTCCCTCCTCCCTTCCCCTCCTCCCTCCTCCCTCCTCCATCCTCCCCTCCTCTCCTGCTAGTCCACGTGGACTCACTGTAACAGCTTGGCGGCTTCTCTGAGTTTGCTGTGTGTCAATGAATGGAGTGCCAACTTATTGACTGTGAGTGCTTCTGAGTCATGTACATGTGCTATCCTTCTCTCTTTTTTTCTCTCTCTATCTTTCTCTCTCTCACTTCTGCATTCTTTCTTCTCCTGCCTCTTTCCTCTGTCTTTCTCTGTGTCTCTTTTTTCCACCCTCATTCTGTCTTCTGTCTCCCTTTCTATATTTCTTTTTTCTCCCACTCCCGTGTTCTTCCTTTCTTTCTCTTGTTTTCTCTAACACCTTGTTCTCTCTTATCTTTCATTTTCTATCACTCCCCTAATCTCTCTCCCTCTCCCTCCCTCTCCCATAATGCCTTCCTCTCTCTATCTCTCTCTTCCCCTCCCTCTCCCTCCCTCTCCCTCCCTCTCTCATTATGCCTCTTTCTCTCCTTTTCTCTCTCTCTCTCTCTCTCTCTCTCTCTCTCTCTCACCTTTATCTTTTCTTTCCTCCCGCTGTCTTTCCTCCTCCATCCCTCCTTCCTCCTCCTCCACACTGCTGAGACGAGACAAAGGTGTTAATGAACTGGCAGCTTTAGCCCTTAGCGCTGAAGCATCGCATCCTCTGTGTGTGTGTGTGTGTGTGTGCGTGTGTGTGTGTGTATAGCGCTGAAGCATCACATCGCATCACGTCACATCACACCGCAGCTCCACCGCAGATGTTTGTCTCCATCAGGCCCTCGCGAAGTGTGTCACACACACACACACACACACACACACACACTTCCCCTCTCCTCCTTTCCGCCTCTCCCTCTCCGCCTCTGCAGCCCACTGCGATCGCTCACTTCCTGATGTACAGGTGGTAAACGCACCACTAAACATGCCGCTAATTGACGTGAAGCTCATTACGGGGAGGGGGGGGGGGTCAGAGGGGGGAGGCAGATACCGGGATGGGGGGGTGGGGGGGTGGGGGGTGGGGGTAGCTGGTGTTAATGACACAGGCGAGGTTAAAGATATCGAGCTGGCTTCAGTTGTTTTTTATTGAAGCATTTTTATTGAGGCATTGACTACTAAATGGGGGGCAACGTCTGAGGCAAATTTAGATTTTTTTTCTCCCCCCCCCCCACCCCCGCCGCCATCCCCACTGCGGAGAGCATCTGACTGGCCCACCCTCTAGGGCCAGATCCCAGAGCCATGTTTGTCGGGGAGTTGAGGTGCAGCCACAAAGCAGAGCCTGATTCCCAATGGCAACAGCAGCTTACGTCACAAACTTGTCTTTGGCGCCACGGGAACTTTTAATGTGAAAAACCACAGGGTGGTAATTGTGAACCACAGTGACAGAAAACAGAGGGAGACTTAATTTAGTCTGATTTAAAAAAAAACCTCACACACACACACACACACATAAACACGCTCAAACACACACACAGCACCCTTCACACACACTCTCCTGAGGTTCTCTTTGTTGTTACTTCTTTAAAGGGTGTTTGACTAAAAATGGAAGCAATAAAGAAAAGCTGTGTGTGTGCGTGTGTGTGTGTGTGCGTCTGTCTGTGTGTGTGTGTGTGTGTGTGGTTTATTAAAGGCAGTGTTAATTGAAAATGTTCCACTGCAAAAGAGAAACATTGAGAGTCCTATTTACCGAAATCTCATTGACTTTTATTGAAGAGCCAGTGGGTGAAGTGAGGCTTTATTTTGGGACTCAAATGAAGGCAGGACTAATTGGTGGCGCAAAGAGAGTGACGCCGTTAACACTGACAATAGCAGGGTGTTCCTCTTTTATATCCCAGCACAATAATATACAGAAGCGGTCTAAAGCCATTAAACTCTCCACCGGCCTCTCTCAAGGGGAGTCTTTTTTTTTGTCTGTTTGTGCAGGAAGAGGTCCAGAAAGAAAGCAGGAATAAGTTGGAGAGAGAAAAAGCAGAGGATTAACACTTGAAAGGAGAGGTAGAGAGAGAGGGAGGGAGAGAGGGAGGGAGGGAGAGAGGGATGGAGGGAGAGAGAGAGGGATGATGCCGCCACCTTTTTCCCATTTAAAAACCTATCACTGCTGACAGATATCCACAGCCACTTTGCTGCCTTCCCCCTGCAAGCTCCGTCCATCTCCCCCCCACCTCTCTCTCTCTCTCTCTCTCTCTCTCTCTCAGACACACATACACGCACGCACACACACACACACACACACACACACACACACATCCTCTCGCTGCCTCTCTCTCTCTCCTTCTCTCTCTTCAGCAGGATGAATGCTCCCTATCTCTCTCACACACACACACACACACACACACAAACACACACACACACAGACACACACACAGACACACACACACACATCCTCTCCTTTTACTGCCTCTCTCTCTCACAAACACACATACACACACACACACACACACACACACACACACACACACACACACACACAGGCACAGAGGATGAATGCCCTATGAAGGCCCAGAGGCCAGTGGTTAACTTAAATCAAGTAAAGGGGCGCATCCTCCCATAATTACTTCATCCTGACAGCGTGTGTATCAATGGCCAGGGAGGAGGAAGGGGGTGGAGAAGAAAGGAGTGCAGAGATAAGGAGAGGAGAAGAGCGGAGAAGAGAGGAGAGGAGAGGAGAGAGGAGGAGAGGGGTAGAGTAAAGGAGAGAGAAAAACAAAGGAGAGGGGAGGAGAGGAGAAAGGAGACAAGAAGAGAGGAGACGAAGAAAGAAGATGAGAGGAGGGAAGAGGAGAGGGGAAGAGTAAAGGAGAGAGAAAAACAAAGAAGAGGGGAGGAGAGGAGAAAGGAGACAAGAAGAGAGGAGACGAAGAAAGAAGATGAGAGGAGGGAAGAGAAGAGAGGAAAGAAGAGGAGAGGAGACAGGGGGGCAGGGGAAGAGTGGAGGAGAGAAGAAAAGGAAGGGGAGGAGAAAAGAGACAAGACGAGAGAAGACAAGGAAAGAAGATGAGAGAAGAGAAGAGAAGAGAAATGAGGAAAAGAAGAGAGGAGAGAGGAGTGGTAAAGAAGAGCGGAGGTAGAGCGGTGGAGTGGCACTGGAGGAAGGTGAAGTGCTGCCACCGGGCCCCCGCTATCGATTGGCTCTCTGGGCTACAGTGATGTGGAGGCAGCCCCTGAGCCAGGGTGACACCAGGCTGATATAGTGATTGGGGATAACTAGATGGGGCCGCGTCTGAGGATGGGTGTCCGCGGAGGGCTGTAAAGCACCCAGACAGAGAGGAGGTGGAGGAGAGGAGTGGAGAGGGGAGGGGACGAGTGGAGGAGAGAGGAGAAGAGGAGAAGAGAGGGGATAACTAGATGGGGCAGCGTCTGAGGATGGGTGTCTGTGGACAGCCGTAAAGCACCCAGACAGAGAGGCGGTGGAGAGGGGAAGAGAGGAAGAGAGGAGAAGAAAGGACAGGAGAGAAGAGAAAGGATAACTAGATGGGGCAGGGTCTGAGGATGGAGAGTTATAAAGCACCAAGACAGAGGAGGTGGAGGAGTGGAGGGGCAAGGGGAAGAGAGGAGGAGAATGGAGAAGAGGAGAAGATAGAGGATAACTAGATGGGGCAGCGTCTGAGGATGGGTGTCCATGGATAGTCGTAAAGCACAGAGACGGAGAGGAGCAGGTGGAAGAGTGGAGTGGAGAGGGGAAGAGAGGAGGAGAGAGGAGAAGAAGGGACAGGAGATGAGAGAGAAGAAGAGGAGAAAAGAGGGGATAGGGGCAGCTAGATGGGGCAGCATCTGAGGATGGGTGTCTGTACAGAGCAGTAAAGCAGCAAGACACAGAGGAGGTGAAGGAGTGGATGGGGGGGTGTCTGGGGATTTGTGTCCGTGGAGAGCCATAAAGCACCAAGGAGGAGGTGGAGGAGTGGAGAGGAGGTGGGAAGAGCAGAGGACAGAGGAGAAGAGAGGACAGGACAGGAGAGGACAGAGGAAGAGGAAATGGGAGGATAGAAGAGGTGAGGTTGCATCTGGGAATAGTAGCAGTAAAGCACCAAGAAGGAGTGGGGAGGAGAGAGAAAGAGAGGAGAAGAGAGGAGGAGAGTGGAGGACAGAGGGAAAGACAGGACAGGAGAGGAGAGGAAAAGAGAGGAGGAGAGTGGAGCGGAGAAGAGAAGAAAGGACAGGAGAGGAGCGGGGAAGGGGAGAAACGAGGGATAACTAGATGGGGTGGTGTCTGGGGATGGGTGTCCATGGAGAGCAGAGAAGCACCAGGACAGAGAGGAGGGCTGGTGCCTCAGGGCCTGGAGACAATAAATGCCAGATGACAGTAATAGCTGTACAGTACCTTTACTGTTCCTCATATACTCCAGCTGTACATTACCTTTACTGTCTCTCATATACTCACACAGCAGATGTGCTGTATTAACTCACTGGACCTTGGCTGTTTTGCCTACGCTGTAAATCGCTTTGGGTAAAAAGCATTTGCTGAATGGGCAAATGTACATTGTATTTAATTAATGAAGATTGAAGGACATCGGAACAGAACATGCCATTATGTTCTTATAGATGCAATAATAGCTATGCTATGTTCTTTGGTTGTAATGTCCTTCGTTTAGGTCGTTATTTATTTTTGATATGTGTTACTAAACTTAGAGAGAGAAAACCCTGGATAATGGCAAACCTCAGTTTATACAGTTATGTGTGGCTTATTTCTGTATTGTTTGTATATGTAGCCAACTATTACCCTTTCAAACAAGGCTCGGAGGGGAAAAAAAGTCAAAGTCTTCGAAGCCTTCACCTCCTTTATTTTTGTTTAACCTTGGGGCGCCACAGATATGAGGTGTTATATCAGTTCCTCATGCTCTGCGGCCCTTTTGTAGGTCTGATGTCACGAGTCTTAAAAAGTCAAAACATTCCGGCTATCAGCCTCCGCTGACATTTGCAGACGGAATGTTTATTTGATGTGACTTCCTGCGGCAAAGGTGAAATCCAAATCTGCTTTGCGCAGATAAGCCCCCAGCGTCGATCTCTTTCAGCGCAGGACCGATAGGCATCAGTGTTCCCTGGTTCCTGTCGCGAGACCCGCAAGCACGCATGTGTGTGCTCCCCTGCTAGCTTGTTTGCCAGGCAAATAGGGTTAGTCGTGTTGGCGGGCACACGATGAGGTTTCACTCCTCGTAACTCAGACGATGGCCATCAGTTAATTGCTTGCAAATTTGACCGAAAACTTTAACCACTTTTAACGACTCTCTCTCTCTCTCGGTTAATTTATGACCTCCTAATCATTTCTCCATTCAGCAGCGCCAGGAATGTCAGTGAATCATTATAGCAAAAAAAAAAGATAAATTAATTAATTTTTAAATCTGCTGCAGTTGTGCTTTCTAGACAATAGCAATTGATCTCGGGGGTGTTAATGTGGGGTTTGTCCTGGGGAGGAGCTCCCAGTGTCATCTTTGTAGAGCGTTGGCCAAAACTCAAAGGCTTTGTGTGCAGACCTTGAGTACTCTCTCGGCGCTATATCACA
>CM059285.1:25123953-25143953 GCA_030347295.1 Setipinna tenuifilis
TGCACTACACTGTGTGTGTGTGCGTGTGTGTGTGTGTGTGTGTGTGTGTGTGTGTGTGTGTGTGTGTGTGTGTGTGTGTGTGGCTGCGTGCGTGTGTGTGTGTGTGTGTTTTATCGAGCCTCATAGAGCCCTGTAATGCTCTTTAGGGCATACGGTGAAAAGGATGCTACTTTTCAAGGTACAAATTATACTAAATAAATTGGAAAAAAAAGGCAGGAAAAAAAGGCACACAGATGTTTTCATCTGAAAAAAACTAGGGGAAGACTATTGAAAGCACGCGTCTGTAGGGGGGTAAGTCAGACCTCAATTTCTTGTCGGGATATGGAGAGCAATCCCAGCAGCCTGCCTGTGGGTAATTACTTGGGAGGGTAATTACTCTCCGAGCATCAGGGAGCCTCCTCACACACAATACGTTCCCTCTCATCCGCACACACACACTCACACTCACTCACGAGGGAAGGAGAGTGGAGTGGAGAGGAGAGTGGAGGAGGGGTCCTGTTTGCTAATTAGTGAAGCAATCCTCTTCGCACAAATGTGAGGTGGGACGTTCTTGTCACGTTGTTGTCACGTCACGTCACATCACGTTGAGGCTGCTCACGGCCACTGAAGGACACCTGCAAGAGACGGAGACGGACAAGGGAAGGAAGCTGAGCTCGTTTTAAGATGGCTATCAATCACGTTCCTGTTAGGACGAGGCCGTCCGGTGTCCTGCCTGCCTGACAGCTCCGCTCGCGGCCGCTCGTGCCGTCTCGTCAACAGCCATCCATCATCGCATCGGTGAGCGCGGCGTTACGAGTCGTTACGAGTCGCGGCACGTCAGGAGCGCTATAAGGTGCTTCCGTCCCGCTTAGTCATCCACTCGAGGGTGTCCTTGAAACAAGCACGCCGGCCCGTGACGCGATGGCCACTTCTGTCCTGTGAGAGCCCCCTTGAGACACTCTTAAGACATGTGACGTGTCTCTGAGACAGACTGCAGAAAGGCCTCTTCGGGACACACAATGTCTCTGAGACAGTCTTCAGAAGTACTTTACGTATTCACACGGTGCTCTCCACCCACACACGGCCTACAAACAAGGCCATGAGTCATGCAAGGGCCAAGTGTGCCGTTTAGGGGGCTGATGTGCTGCATGCCGTGCAGACAGCTTTTGTTGGCTGAAGTGGTGTGAAGTGGTGCATGTGAATCAAGCCTGGCAAAGGTCTATGACGGAAACATTGTAAATAAATATGTATATAAATATGGCTGGTGGAATGGGCAGTGTGTGCAGGAGTTTTTATTCCCCCGATGGCTGAAGTATAAAATCAGCTGGTACCACCGCTGGTAGCAGGTGCATGTGAAAAGCTCTAGACCAGTGGTTCTTAACCTGGGTTCGATCGAACCCTAGGGGTTCGGTGAGTCAGTCTCAGGGGTTCGGTGGAGCCTCGGTGGAACCGTTAATGCACGGTTCATTTTGTGCACCAGTAAAAAAAATCATATATATATATTTTTATTTTTTACTAAAGAAGGGTCCGGTGAATGAGCATATGAAACTGGTGGGGTTCGGTACCTCCAACAAGGTTAAGAACCACTGCTCTAGACCCAGACTTGGGTCACGTGGCGGCAGGAGTCCTTCAGCATTCACAGACCTCCAGGTGGAGGGCTAGTCAGTGAAGGGCTCTGTGAAGGGCTAGTCATTGGGCTCTGTGGAGGGCTAGTCAGTGGGGTTCTGTGCAGGATTAGGCAGTGGTACTTTGTGGATGAGTAGGCAGTGGCGTTCTTTGGATGGCTGGACATTGAGAGTCTGTCAAAGGCTAAGCACTGGGGTTCTGTGGATGGGTGAGCAGTGGGGTTCTGTGGATGGGTGAGCAGTGGGGCTCTGTGGAGGAGCAGGCAGTGAGGGTGCTATGGATGGCTGGGTAGTGGGGGTCTGTGGGGCTAAGCAGTGAGGTTCTGTGGAGGGAGTAGGCAGTGGTGCTCTGTGGATTAGTAGGCATTGGGTCTCTGTGGAACTGGGGTTCTGTGGAGGGCTGGGCAGTGGGGTTCTATGGAGGAGTAGGCAGTGGCATTCTATGGAGGAGTAGGCAGTGGGGTTCTATGGATGGCTGGACATTGAGACTGTGAAGGGCTAAGCACTGGGGTTCTGTGGAGGATTAGGCAGTGGGGTTCTATAGATGGCTAGACATTGGGTTCTGTGGAGGAGTAGGCAGTGGGGTTCTATGGATGGCTGGACATTGGGTTCTGTGGAGGAGTAGGCAGTGGGGTTCTATGGATGGCTAGACATTGGGTTCTGTGGAGGAGTAGGCAGTGGGGTTCTATGGATGGCTAGACATTGGGTTCTGTGGAGAGAGAGGCAGTGGGGTTCTATGGATGGCTAGACATTGGGTTCTGTGGAGAGAGAGGCAGTGGGGTTCTATGGATGGCTAGACATTGGGTTCTGTGGAGGAGTAGGCAGTGGGGTTCTATGGATGGCTAGACATTGGGTTCTGTGGAGGAGTAGGCAGTGGGGTTCTATGGATGGCTAGACATTGGGTTCTGTGGAGGAGTAGGCAGTGGGGTTCTATGGATGGCTAGACATTGGGTTCTGTGGGGAGATAGGCAGTAGGGCTCTGTGGAGGACTGGACACTGGGGGTCTGAGGGGCTTTGACCTTCAGAAGTAGCAGTAAGTGAAAGGGTTTTTTAAAAGACTGCTGTAGGTGTGTTTTGCATCAAAAAAGCTTTTTATTAAGGAAATGTGCTTTGACTCAGCTGGTCTGAAGCCCAAGTGGGAAGAGAGGGAGGATAAAGAGGCTAAAATCTTAAAGCAAGGCTCTCCGTTTGGGCTAAAATGCCTTTATTATGTCTGCATGGCCTTGCTGGGCTGCTTAAAAAATGCCCACGCACAAAGACTAAAGCTGTTATTCCTCTCTGAAGAAAAGGAGGTGTGTGTGTGTGTGCTTGCATGAGTGTGTGTGTGTGTGTGTGTGTGTGTGTGTGTGTGTGTGTGTGTGCAGGCAAGTGTGTGTGCGTGTGTGCCTGTCTGTGCTGGTGTGTGTGTGTGTATCTGTGTTTGTTTGTGTGTGTGTGTGTGTGTGTGTGTGTGCGTGTTTGTCTGCTCCATGAATGTGTGTGTGTGCCTGCCTGTGCTTGTGTGTGTGTGTGTGTGTGTGTGTGTGTGTGCCTGCCTGCATGCATAAGTGTGTGCGTGTGTGTGCCTGCCGGTGCTTGTGAGTGTGCGTGTGTGTGTGGGTGTGCTTGTCTGTGCTTGCGTGTGCGTGTGTGTGTGTGGGTGTGCCTGTGTCTGTTCTTGCGTGTGTACGTGTGTGCCTGGGTGTGTGCAGGCAAGTGTGTGTGTGTGTGTGGGTGTGCCTGTCTGTGGTTGTGTGTGTGTGTGTGTGTGTGTGGTTTTTGCTGTAATCCAGATAGCAGTTGACACTCCCAAGTGAATCTGCCAGAAGGCAGACAGGTCAGGGCCAGCGTTGGGCCAGCGTTGGGCCAGGGAGGGCTTTGTTAAGACCGCCTCGCTTTATACTCATTTTCAAAAAAAAAAAAAAAACTCTTATGCAAACTTTTATTGGGTGGGTGTATGTTCCCATGTGCCTGACACTAGTGTGTGATGTAACCGCATGAAAAAAAATATATATAAATAAATAATTTAATAAATAAAATAAAATAAAACACACACACACACACACACACACACACACACACTTAATCAAATCCCCAGTTTGATGCCTGTCCAAAGATGGAGAGGGCGGTAATCGCTGCGGTGCTGGGCAAGTGCTTTTCTGTGGGCGCAGACTCATTAAGAGGAGCAAGAGTCAAACCCAAGTGGCTAAAAGTGCTGTCTTGGCCCCTCTGGTGTTAGCGTCTGCAACCTCTGTAGACAAGGGTGCGTGGTACGCCTAATAATGATATACAAAACCCACAATGTGTCTTTGTAGCAGGCAATAGCCTGATGATGTGAAGTGGCAGAATAAGAAGGTATCAGCACACTGTTTTGTAATGCTTTCAAAAAGTTATTGTAATGGTACGAGTGTAGCTGTGGCCTAAATGGTTAGGGAGTTGGTCTTGGGATCGGTCCCACCCTTACCAGTAGGAAGCATGTGTGGGTACTCCCTACATCTTTATCCATGGCTGAAGTGCCCTTGAGTAATGCACCTAACTCCACATAGCTCCAAGTACCCTGTAGCTCACTAACAGTAAGTCCCTTTGGATAAAAGCATGAGCTAAGCGTAACATAACAATGTTTGTACATGTATGGTGTTTGTTAGGAAACATCAAAGGACCACAAACACCTTAACAGGTCAGTCAGTGTTGTACCAGTATGCTCACTTTTGTGGGAGCATTATGTAACAGCGTGCAAATACCTTGTTTTTTTAGCCTTCATTTTATTTTTATCTAGCATCTGTTGAACTTGTCAGAGGTGCATGTATTTTGTTGCATCAGTATACACATAGCGGGATAAGCAAGTGAAAATGCAACATCCAAACATGGCCTGTTCAGGTTGCTGTCTCATACTGGCCAACCATTCTCAGGACAGCCTTGTAAACATGTATTTCCATATACGCTTTTGCTGTTGAGATAGACACCAGCAAAATGCATTTCCATATAAGCTTTTGCTGTTCAGATAGACACCATAAAAAAAATCGGACCTGTTTTCCTCCATCTGAAAACAGCCAGACTGGAAACAGATTTCAGCCAGACCAGGAGCAGATTCCAACCACCCCGAGGAAAATATACCTCTTATACTTATACTACTACTACAACAGTCTTATCTTTGTCTTTCAAAAATAAAAAAAGGTCTCTTTTGACTTCTGATCTGTTTCTTCCACCATCCCTTAGGAGAACCAGGGCAGCATAAGACTATTTTAAAGATCTTAAATTGAACTTAGATTGGGTCGTCACTAAAAACTATCTCTTAGGAGTTTAATTTAAGGAGTAGGAGACAAAGGCCCGATCTGACTGAATTCTAAATTGATTCTCCTAAAACCCCCTTAGGAGAAAAAGATGAAAAATCAGCTTAATATAGGAGCTTATATAATGACAAGTGGTCCCCTTCATTTTAAGCACTCACAATCTGGACAAAATAGGGGATAACTGTGCCTTCTCTCAGACAGAAGTGGAAGGTCTAATAAAATCGGACTGCTGAAAGGCGAGACAGTGTTTTTTTGTCATCTTCACTGAGTAAATGCAGGGTGTTTTGTGCCGGTAGGTGAAAAATGGCCTTCAAGCCGGAGCTTAGGAACACATTAGTGTCATGTGAGAAGCTCTGGTGTGGGGGTCGGCTCCTGCAGCCCGAGTTCGTCATCTTCCAGGCTAATGAATCGTTTTGTTGTCGCTGGCTCCTCTGTACGAGATGAGCCGATCTGTCACTGCGTGGCAGAAATTGACTGATCTGTCATTTTCAGATAGAGAAATTACAGGGAGGATGACTCGAGACTCAGAGGTGTTCAATTACACCCTCTCCCACGATTGTCGCCTCTTTTAAAACCAATTTTGGAATAGAGCTGAGATTTTTTTTCTGTCTCACTCACTCTCTCTCTCTCTTTCTCTCTCTCTCTCCTTTTCTCTCTCTCTATCTCTTTTTCTCTCTCTACCCCCCTCTCTCTCCCCCTCTCTCTCTTTCTCTCTCTCTCCCTCTGTCTCCTCTTTTTCTCTCTCCCCCTCTCTCTATCTCTCTCGCTCTCTTTCTTTCCCTCTATCTCTCTCTCAGTCTCTGTGACACTCTCTTGCTTACTGCCTCTGCCTTTCACCCTCAGTCTTGCTCTTCTCTATAAAACAGACGGAAGAGACCCACTCGGCGTGTGCACCAGATTTCATTTTTTACTTTTATACCACACTCGCTATAAAATAGACTAGCTGACACAGGAGTCAGACCGCACCAGCCGAAGAACACTCTGGTACTCCACTTGCCTCTCTGCGAGAATGTTCCGGAGCCCTCCTGCCTTTAGAAAAGTTCTAGAATCCGTCTTCTGCCTCAGAGGGAACATTCTGGAAGTCTCTGGGTCTCACAGGTGTCTCCACACGGAGCCCACAGCACAGAAACACACAGCAGGCCTGTTTGCTCTGGGAATAATTAGGCGGCAGGGTGGCTGTAATTTCACCAGTGCTCATTACCGCCGTGCTGGTTGGCCCCCAGATCATCACATCTGATGTATGTGTGGAGCAACCTATGGGTGGGTGGCTAAGTTAGGTGGGTGGGTGGGTGGGAGGGAAGGCTGTTTGGGGGTTATGAGGCTGATGGTTCATTTACTGTTAATTAGAGCGGGGGTCGAGGTTAGTCCACCAGGGGGAGATGATGGGTGGAGGGTATGGGTTGGGGGGCGACAGGGGAGCTGTCTGTAACATGCAGCCCACCCCCACCCCCACCCCACCCACCCCCTTCGCTCTCCCCGACCCCAAAACCCACATCTGTGCTGCAGTCACCCCCAAACAGCTGCCCCGATCAGCGCCGCATCTGGCCCGCGTCTGGCCCGCGTGCGGTACAGAGCCGTATCAGCACCAGCCTCCATCAGGCTAATTTGTTCAGCACTCTGTTGGCCTCCCAGGCAAGGTCGCCTATCCCCTAATTACCCAGTGCATGTCGGAGGTGATTAGTGGTCCACTGCCTTACCTTACCTTACATGGGCATACGCGGCCCGCCAGATGGCTGTATTTCTGGACTTGCTCGGCTGCGGTTCAGGTTCAGCAATTACAGCCAATTATGGTGCCTGACACACTCATTAATATATTTCTGCTTATATCAGTCAAGAATGTTTTCCATTGGAATGTCACTGATGAAACCATTCTCTGTCTTTTTATAGAATTGGAGTAAGAGTCCTTCCATTGTACTTAGCATTCCACTCTGCCTTAAAAAGACAAAAGGCAGTAACTACACATTTTGTCTGAGGTTAGATTGTAAATTGACTTATAACAAAAAAGTCAATAATAAATATCTTGCTTCTTCCTATTAAGAAAGTACGTAAAAGCATCTCCACTGATATACCTACAACATGTCAAACTTGGCAGTATGACCACTTTGAAGCCTTTTTTTTTTTCATTTTCAGTATTTGCGAAGTTACTACACTTTTCCTTTGTGTGGCAGTTCTGTACCTTGGATATTTTACAGGTCTCCTAATCCTTATCAGAAAATACTTGTTGGGCACTTTTTCGTGACCTCTGTGTGACCTCTTTTGTGTTGCGTGCCCACATTTGTAATGTGCCAGTCTAAAGGTCAGACTCCTACAGGTTTTGTTTGTTTGGCCGCGCTTGATCCTTCTCACGTCCACGCTCTCTCTCCCTCTCTACTTGCCGTTTAATAAGTCAGCATGCGGCCCTGCTTGTCTGTTCCTGAGAGCGTCCATGCGTGGAATGTGAGAGTGAGCGTTGTCCTTCCTTTCTGTCCTTCCTCATGTCCACAGTGGACGGCGGCTGGTCGTGCTGGTCACCTTGGTCCAAATGCTCGGTGACGTGCGGAGGAGGGCACTACATGCGTACACGCACCTGCAGCAACCCCCCACCTGCCTACGGAGGAGACATCTGCCTCGGCCTGCATACTGAGGAGGCTCTGTGCAACACGCAGCAGTGTCCAGGTACTCACACACACACACACACACACACACACACACATGCACACATTCTTACACACACACACACACATCCACATTCATACGCACACACACACACCCAAGGACACACACAAACATACACACACACACACACACACACACATATATGCACATACACACACAAACGCCCACATACATACACAAATCCGCCAAATATTCACATAGATATACACTGTCAGAAGCACATTTTTACATAGACACAGGCTCAGTAATGCTGTTAAAATTCCTCCTGCCATACAAACAACAAGGACAGCACAAACATCTTATTTTACTCTTTACTTCACAACTGAACCAGTGAGTGTGTGTGTATGTGTGTGGACATGTGTGTGTGTCTAAACGTTACAGTTAGTCCCTTAAGTTAGCAAGTGACCTACTTGACAGAAGTGAATTATAATGTGTGAAATGAGTTTTTGGGGGTGATGAGCGCGTGTGATTGGGGACAAGAAAAAGGGGTCAAAAGCAGGGTGCTGGGAGAAGTGCTCCCTCTATGCAAATGTCACGCCATCCGTCAGCTAAGCTTGGACAGATGCTCTGTGATGACCTTCTATCTGCTGTGTCCATCCCCTCTCCATCCCCACAGTTAATTACACTGAGTCCGGTCAGGACTCTCTCTCTATCTCTCTCTCTCTCTCTGAGACACTCCCTGGAATGTGAGTGTGGGTTGCCGGCGGATACGATAGAATGTTAGTGTGGATCGCCGTTGGATACGATAGAATGTTAGTGTAGGTTGCCGTGGGATACTGCTGTGAGAGTGAAGCCACAGAAGGGCATTTTAGTGCAGCGCTGTCATCCATTCTGTCCTGTCAGGGGCTGCCTTTGACCCTGTAGTGCTGTCTGACCTCACAGGTGTCTCTTTAGTGTGTGTGTGTGTGTGTGTGTGTGTGTGTGTGTGTGTGTGTGTGTGTGCACGTGTACACGTGTACACGTGCATGTGTGTGTGTATGTGTGTGCTTGTGTGTGGGGGTTATTGGCTGGGTGTTGTGTGACTTGAGTTATTTCCTTGCCATTGGATATTTTCTTGCTTAGAGCAATATTTTATTGCAATGGCCCATTAGGGAAAGTGAACTAACTAACAGTAGCTGTTCAGAGTATAAAGTATCCCACAAACTTTCAATGCCCTTACTAAGCCAAACTCTTGAAAGGTCAATTAAGACTAACTGCAAGTCCTCAGAAGACCAAGTCCGTCGAGGCTTACACAATAACGTATAATTTTAATTTGACTGAAAAACCATACAGAATCCACTTAGGCTCGTTTTTTCCTATTGTTTTTCTTATTTACCCTAAGAACTTCTACTTGAACTATTTAGCATTGCAGTCACCACCTCCATTATGCCTTAATTGTTTACCCTTTGAAATATGGAATGTAATTTATTCATTCATTTATTTATTTATGATGATTTTGCGGGCTTTATTGTGTTGGTGGCTTAAGTGGGGTTATTATAAGGGCCGTTTCACTGGTTATAAACAGAAGAATATGTAGTTTGGGAGCCTAAGACACCTGAGCTTCCTGTGTGCTACCTATAGGCAGGGCAGGTGGGTGAAGGGTGAAAACCTAGTAAGAATTATTATTAAGGCTTCTACAGGGACTGTACAAATGGTTTGTTGACATTTGGTTTCATTTTGTTTATTGTTTACTGACTTATCACCTTAATCAAACCCAACCACTAACCCTAACCTTCAAGGAGTTTAGCAGGTGGTTTATTAAGAATTATCTCACATCATCTGTAGACAGTCTATAGGATATACTGTAGCATCTAAGACCTTCTATGGGAGCATCCAAATAAAATGTGACCCAGGACATTTCCACCCACCCACCCACCACCCAGGCCCACAATGGAAATAAGCTTTTGCTTTATTGTGTTATCCTTGACATTTTTTTAAGAATGATGCATGAGATAATCTCTGTGTTTTTATCTTCCAAATGTCAAATAAAGTCTCTCTCTCTCTGTCTCTGTCTCTGTCTCTGTCTCTCTCTGTCTGTCTCTCTCTCTCTCTCTCTCTCTATCTCTCTCTCTCTCTCGCTCTCTCCTACCTTTTCATTCCCATCCTGTCTTCCTAACTGAGTGTTTGTAGTCAGAATCACAAAGCAGGAGGGTTCTGTGGGGCTGACTAAAAATTGGATTAGACATGGATTTGGCCACAGATGATGTGCTCTTTTTCTGTCTAATGTCGTCAACTTAATACAATCAAATAGCTTGAGGGATATAGCAACAATTTCAAGGAATAGAAAGAATGGCTCTACAATAATGTGCCCATCCAATCTTTAATATTCTACTATAGTATCATACACTTAAGTTTATTTAAAACGTGCTATCATATGTTTTGATTCACTCTAGACCTGTAATGGATGAAGTCATAGGATTCATGTCTGGTTCTGTGTCTTGTGTTCTCACTGTGCTTTTCCCCTCACCCAACCTCTCCTCTACCTCTACTACCCCACCCCACCCCATCCCTTCTACCCCACCCTCCCCCCCAACACCCCGCCCCTACCCGCTCTACCCCACCCTCCCCCCTCCCTCTTCCCCTCCCCAGAGAGCTGGTCTGATTGGTCGGAATGGACCCGCTGTGATGCGCTGGGGGCCCAGAGCCGCATGCGCCACTGCGACGTCCTCTTCCCCACGGGCAACCAGTGCTCAGGCAACAGCAGCGAGACACGCCCCTGCCTGCCCGACTCCAACTTCATCCCAGGTGGGTGCCCCCCCTCCTCCAGCGGCCCGCGCCCCACCCCCACCCGCACCCACACCCCCACACCGCACCCGCGCCCCTGCCTGCCCGACTCAAACTTCATCCCAGGTGGGTGCCCCCTCGCTGCCTACCCCCTCGCCGCCCGCGCCCCCACCTCACCTCACCCCCACCCCCACCCCAGGACAGCTATCGAGCGGCGGGCAGCCAAGGGATCTCCCCTTATTGACAGGCCCGTAATGCGAGACACAAAGAGCCATCGATCGCTGTGGCTGTACCGGAGATAATTAAGCCCTCATCCTTTTCCCCTGTCTCTTAACCCAACACACACACACACACACACACACACACACACCCTCCTGCCCACCCACCCACCTAACACACACACACACACACGCCCACCCACCTAACACACCCCTCGCCCCCGACCCACGCACCCGTGACTAAGTAGGCAGATCGAACCAGTGCATTACAGTGATACGTTACAGTATCATTTGCATTCGCAAACACGAGGGTGACTCTGAGACGCTTACGCTACACATGTCAGGGCAAAGCCAAATCAGCAAGTCTTTAATGAACTCTGCACTTGCTGATCGAGTGTCGCCTGGCTGGCTGGCTAGCAGCGACCGAACGTGGGCCAAGACAAGCAGCGGGGTGGGGTGTGTGTGGAGGGGGGGGGGGGGGGGGTGGATATTGATGGAGGGACCCATAAGTGCAAGCCAAATTCACATTTTATAGGGTCTGCTATCAAGTGTTATTTAATTATTATTTTCTTTACAGACCAACTGCTTGTTATAATAAACTACGTATAAATATAAGTGAGCCAATAAAACATGTTTTCAGCAGCAGAGGGGTTTTCTATAGTCTAAATACAGTTGTCCTTTCACTTAAAACTGGTCAAAGAATTACCGCTCTTAATTTTCTAGCAGCCCTTGCCAGCTCGGCTTGTCATTTTCTGTATGTGGCCCACAAGCAGAAGAGTTTTAGCATTATCGCCGTTAGCGTTCATCATTAGCTTATGCATTAGAATCACCCTGAGCGAACGGGAGATGTGAATCTCCTGTCACACTCTCGATATAGAATATTTCGAAAATATAGCGTGTCCCCTCCGCAGCCACAACCCCAGGCCCCCTTCTCTCTGACTAACGTCCTATTACGGCTCATTACTACAAAGTGTCACACGCCATCTCTTTTAATGAGCCGCGCAGCTTATCGTAAAGCTCTACAGGTGCGGTGTTAATTATCAGCCATTCCGGCTTTATGACAATCCATTCCTTTTTGGATTCGCCAGTAATTTTTTCACGGCTTTAGAAAAGCGGACCACCATTGATCACCCTAACGAGTGCAGTGTCCTCTTTCCGTCCCTGATTTTACTCTTTCTTTTTTTCTCTCTCTCACAGAAATCTCCATCGCCCGCTCCAGTCAGGATGACCGCCGGTGTGGAGGTAAATGTTTTATGCTGTCTGAGGGTGACAGACTTCTAATGAGCACTGCTTCTTCTACGAGTTCTCTTCTCTTCCCGTAGTTTCAGGGAAATCTGGCAGGTTTGGGTATATCTGTAGTCGTAGATCAGAGATAACAGTTTTTTGGAGTGATTTTTACTTGTGGAACCTGCATATGTAATGAAGCTTACTGTAATTCTAAGTATCCACTGCTAAAAAGTACTTGAATGAGTAGGCAATTATGCATTTCGATACTGTGCACTTAAAATATAAGTTGACTCAAGTGCTAAGTAGTCCCTGAAGAGCACAGATGTACAAACAAAAAGATCTGTATTAATTAACTCAGCTAAATATTTAAATTCAGTATGACTCCAATCTGCTCTCTCTTGTCATTACATGGTTAATTTAACTTGATTTAATGTGATTAGTGTAAGTTAAGCTGTAGCAATTGTCATTCATAGCCTTTTTACAGTGTGCACAATATAGTGTATAGTGTAGAAGCTTTACAAAAGCTTATAAGAGACTACTGGATTTCTGTTTTTTTCCCAATTTAACCTGAAGATGGCCCACAGGGATTATAGAAACCATTGTCTCTTTTCTCTCCCTTTGATTCTGATTCCAATTCCGATTCTAAATCTGATTCCGATTCTCTTCCTCCTGCCAACAGACTTTAACGTGTTCCACATGATCGCAGTCGGACTGAGCAGCTCCATACTGGGTTGCCTGGTGACCTTGCTGGTGTACACCTACTGCCAGAGATATCAGCAGCAATCCCATGATGCAACAGTGATCCACCCCATCTCTGCAGCGCCGCTGAACACCAGCATAACGAACCACATCAACAAGCTGGACAAGTACGACTCCGTGGAAGCCATTAAGGTCTGAGTCCTCATTCACGCACATCTCACGAAACCATTAACTCCCACAACTCATCGTGTATGTGTTCAAGTAGGCCTACTACCTAGAGCTAAATGTGTGTCTGAGTGTATGTGTGTGTGTTAGTGTGTGTATGTATGTGTGTGTTTCTGTCTCTTGTCAGTGTGCTGCACGTTGTGTAAGTGCTCATGTCTACATACACAGCTTCCTCTAAAGGTCATGAATAACCAGGCGCTGTCAAGGTAAACTGGCAAATGCGCTCATTCTTCTGTGCTGTGAAGTCTTAGACATTCTAGTGTAATTATCTTCTACAGGCTCTGGGGTGAATGCCTTTTTTTCCCTATTTAAATGGGACGGAGCTATGTTACTATGTCACTTGGTGAGGGCAGAAGAAAAGCCTTTGACAAGCACAGCCACCCTGAACCTGTGGATGGATATGTGGCGTAATGAAGGCACAGAGGGTTCCAGAAGAGCCCACATGTTCCTGTGTTTGGGCTGACAGATACAGTATGCCCTTAGCCAGCAAGCCTGACAAAAATATTGCTCATGTTGCTTACAAGCTTACAAGTGTGATTGATGACTCCTGCTGGTGTTTTCTTTTTTATATAATTAAACAGTTTGAAGGTTTATGGTTTGTAAACTGCATTTAAAAGGAACATATTTGAAAGTATCTGTAATATTTTGCTCCTTGAAAACAGTGTGTTAAGATACATTTTTACATCCCTTCCAGTTGTTGAAACAAATTAGCAATGGATCAAAAGTCAGCATTTCAGCTGGAAAGAAATGCACGTAATACTACATAAGACAGTGAGATTTCTGTAGCCTCGAGAGAAACTGTAAAAGAATATGGGATTGAAAAACACATTAGAATGAGCTGTCTAACTAACAGACTAGCCCCAGACATGTCTTGAGATATCACCACAAAGAAAATGTGTTTATCATTTCTTGTCATTTTTCTAGCTGACAGCAGACACTTAAGTCTATAATCACAGTGATAACATCAGAGGTACATTTTATAAACAGGTACACCGAGCTTGCTACCACCTAGGGCTAACTTCATTATTTATTGTGGGATATTTAATCCAGTCAACATGAGGGAAAATCACATCACTCTTCGCCCTCAGCGCTGGTGTGCGTAGCATCCAAGATAGAAATGAGGTTTGAGGATCCAGTTAAGCTACCAGATGTACTCACAAAGCCTCGTTACCTTCCATTGATTTGGCTGTCGGACAACCTGAGTGGATGACAAATAGCAATGATGTATCAAAAAGTAAATCTAATGCAAATCTACAATGTACAGTCATTCACCATGTAGCACATCAGGTAGTAAATCAGCCAAAGCAACTGACTTAGAGTAATATTATAAAGCACCATCAGTAATATTATAAAGCACCATATTGTAGGTAGTAGGTAAATATGGAGAGATAAGGTTCCCACCTGACAGTGACTATATGTGTCTGTGGCGATCAGAGAATCGTATCTAATTTCCAGACACAAAGCACCAATCTGTCTGGCCTAAAGAGAGTGCTGAACAACTAGTAATATCAGCTGTCAATGTGAGTCCTTTGTCCCCTACACTTATGCCTTATTCCAGCCTGTCTCTTGGGCTTACTGTGATAAAGTTGCTCAGATTCAGTATCTGAGTTTTGATGTGGTCCCTTGACAAAACGTGCCATGTACTGTGTGAACACAAAAAAAGACAGATAGATTTTGGCCACCTGTGCTTCAGGAGGCCACCACACAGACCATCCTGAAAGGTGCTAGTGAAATATCCGGCCTGGTGCTGCCCATCTCCTTGTGCTTGGCCACAGGCAAACACAGAAGTGAGGGAAATGCTCGTGCGTTGAGTGCGAGGACGCTAGTGTTGTGACTCTTGCCCATTCCTCTTTGCAGCCTGACGTTTCCGTACTGTTGCCCCTGGACGACCACAGCTTGCACCAACCTCTGTCCTCTAACATTGGCGTGCCTCGTGGCCTGGAGATATTCTACTAACACCCTCCAGCAGAGCCCTCCGTCTCCTTCACGACTCTCAGCCTACCTTCTCCCACTCTTCCTCCTCTTCCTCCTCTTCCTCCTCCTCCTCCTCTTCTTCTTTCTCCCTGTTTTTCTCTGTTTTTGGTCCTTCTCCTCCCTCTTGCTTTTTCTTTTCTTTTCTTACAAACTCTGCCACGCTCCTGACAGACCCCATTTTGTGTGGCAGGTCGGCACTTATCCTCTCTCTCTCTCTTTCTCTCGCTTTCTCTTTCTGTCTCTCTCTCTCTGTCTCTCTCTCTCTTTCTCTCGCTCTCTCTCTGTCTCTCTCGCTCTCTCTCTCTGTCTCTGTCTCTCTCTCTCCCTCTCTCTCGCTGTCTCTGTCTCTCTCTCTCTCTCTCTCTCTCTCTCTCTCTCCCCTCCATCCCTCTCTCTCTCTATCTGTATGCCATCCATCCATCCAACCCCACCCCCATACTCCTCCTCCCACCCGCTGGCTTTCGATAAGGCACTGTATCTCCATCTCTTGTTTCTGTTGCTTCCACATCTCAGACCCTCACATGCCTCCATTTTTATGTTATATGCACACTGTTATTTTTTCCTGTTGTTTCGTCTTGTGTTACTCTTGTCCTTGTGACCTTTTTGTCATTTGTCACAGTGCAGTAATCTTTTCATTTGCGTGTCTCTTTGTTAATGGAGAGAGTAGCTACCGTAGGTCATTGCTTCATTTGCCGATAGCCTTTATATAATCAAACTAGCAGCCTCTTACTTTGCCATTTCATTTTGTCAGAGTGCATGATGTTCATTTACGTTGGCTTGGACTGGCTTCTTAGTTTTTGGTTGCGTGCTTAAACATATTTTGTCAAAAATTGCTTGATATTTAAATATTAAATTAATAACATTAGAGCCTGGGCAATTTTTTACAATACAACTGGCAGGACCGTTCAGAATGTTCTTCACGTTGATTTGTTTTCTGTCATTCGCAGGCGTTCAATAAGAATAACCTGATACTGGAGGAGAGAAACAAGTACTTCAACCCTCAGCTTGCCGGAAAAACATACACCAACGCATACTTCACGGACGTCAATACCTACGATGACTATTAGTAGAGGGTGTGGTCAGTGCTGTTTGGATGGATACCCAAGTATCTTCGTCACCATCACCCTCATCCTCATCGTCACCTCATGCTTACTGTAGTAGATATGTCCTCCTGTTTATTTGCTTTTGTTGTGGTCTGCTATGAGATGTGAGAAAAACCTGTCGTGTTGGGACCATGTAACTGACCGCTGGCCACTGGCTGCGGTTGCGTATTCAATACTGTGAGACTCACTTCCCTGTCAACGAGGAAGGAAGGACGTCAGACAGACGCTGCCTCTCCAGGTGTCTGTGGGAGAGCTCCAGAAGCCCACTGAGGAGACCCCTATGTCTTGCCTCTCACGTACATACCGAACAGAGAGAAGACGAAGACCCTGGCAAGAGATATGTTTCTTTTTTTTCTCTAGAACTTGAAGAGGGAATAATCACTGTTTTATCCCTGTGGACTATACGGAGCCTAACAACGTAAAGAAATACATGAAACTGTCCATTTTTTTGTTTGTTTTTGTTGTTTTTGTTGTTTGTTTGTTTGTTTGTTTTAGCGGATGACGCCACAGGAGCGCTTTGCATGTCTTCATCGGCCGTGTTCTCGGTTGCTTCATCTCTTTGCATGGTTGATCGCATTCCAGTGTCGCTGGCCCGTCGCCCGGGACACAGCTCGGCCTGTTTGTGCCGAGCTGAGCTGAGTCAGCAAGCCCCTGTGCCTCGCTGAGGACCCCACTGTGGTGCCCAGCGCTTTCGCCCGCCCAGAAAGAAGAGTTTGGCAGAGCCAGACCCAGTCAGACAATCACGGTGTAGATAACAGAAGCGTAGGGGAACTGGCCACTCCTGCTCCGTTCCCCACTGAGGCTTGTCTTCAATGAAATTGAATTGATGGTGGAAATGTCAATGTTTTTTCTTGTATAGTGAACTCACTTCAAATTGTATGTCTGTTGTAGCTTTTCTCAGTTTTTAACCATTAAAATCAAACGACAGCTCAGTTTGACCATCCTAACTAAACTCACCCATCCAAGTCTCTCACCTTTGGAACTGTACAGAGTGTCAGCTGAAAGTGTGAAACCGTATATGGATATTTTTCCCTAACATTTTGAGTATTACTACAAGCACATGGCAATGCTACATAGCTTGTTGACAGCATAGTAATTGTACTACACTTGAAAAGGTGCTCCTTAACACAAGCTAATTGATGATTATTATGCCAACTGTTTTTATTCTTTACTCTGAGGAAAAAAATCTAAAAAAAAAAAATGTCAAAATGACTTTTTCTGTAATGGAACTAAATATTCAATGCTACATGTTTTTTTTCAATTTCTACTAATTCTGCTTTTGTTTCGTTCTGTTTTTACCTGTAAGATTTGTTCTGCTTGTTTTCAATGTGCATAAATTAAACTCGCTTCATATACTTGACGGCTTTCATTGTTTGGGCTCTACAAATCTCCACAGCGTGAAGCCTGTTAGCCGACTGGCTGCCGGAGGTCAGCCTGAAGTCAGCCGAGAGTCAGCCGTCTCCCTGCAGCAGGGAAGTGATAAATAGTGCCTCTCCCAGGGGGGAGGATACGTGAAGGATACCTGGGCGTGACAGGGCTGGTGGATGGGGGTTGATGCGGCTAAGCACAGCGGTGTTATTCCCCATCAACCTTCAGCCTGATGGGCCATCTGTGTGAGGGGTAATTGACCATTGGCGATTAATCAAGCCAGGGCCTTCCCACCTGTGTGTGTGTGTGTGTGTGTGTGTGTGTGTGTGTGTGTGTGTGTGTGTGTGTGTGTGTGAGAGAGAGAGAGGAAGCGAGGTAAATGCAGGTGTGTGTGAGCGAGTGACTGTGATACTGAGTTAGATGAGTATCTGGGTGGGAATCAATCTTCTTTTGTCCTGTCTCAGGCACACCATGCATTAAGCTACTTTTGCAATCACTGTGTGTGTGTGTGTGTGGTTGTGCGTGTATGTGCGTGTATGTGTGTGTGTATGTATGTGTGTGTGCATGTGTGTGTGTGACTATCATAGCATTATGTGGAAACAACCCCAGTTTGTGTCATTTCAAAATCTTTTGTCTATGGCCAGTTAGAAATACAGTATTTGTGTGTCTGTGTCCGTGTTCGGATCAGAATGGGGCAGTGTTTATGTCACTTCATCTGTAAGTATGCTAATTATGTGTCTCACTGTGCAAATACATTTGTGGGAATTTGTCAATGTTGTCAATTTATATCTGAGTAATTTTCTCATCACAGGATAGTTAATTGAGAGAGCTGCTGTAAGCCACTGCTTGTGTAGAGAGCGGCTCTATTGGAAGATACGCTCCTCCCTTCCTGTTTTAAAGGAAGTGTCACCCCATCCTCTTTGACCTGTGCCTCACCTGCCTCAGTGAGTTAGAGGCTGATGGAAAGCCATGGCGAGCAGAAAGCTGCACATGTGCAATACACGATTTGGAGACCTTGTCAAGTTTCTCGCAGGCAATTTTATTTGACTTGATAGACTGCTGCATGTCAGCTATTTACAGTAATTGCTTGTGGAGAGGCCCCTACACACTACACACACACAAACACACATGCACACACACACACACACACACACACACACACACACACACAGACACACTGGAGTCATAACTCTCCCACCCCATGTTGAGATACGGCCTTGTATGTGTGTGTGACACGCATGCTTTCACAGGCCCTTCTGCGCCACAACTCATCCTGACAAGGGACAGCGCTGCTGCTTTCACGGCAGAGAGAGATGTGAGGCTTTTTCTTAATATGTTGTTGGCTTTGAGATATATTGAGGTGCAGAAGGGGAGGCTTTCTTCAGACGGTGAATCTTAACAAATATATGCAGCCGCGTGGCGTTATTGAGAAGATATGTGTGTGTGTGTGTGTGTGTGTGTGTGTGTGTGTGTGTGTGTATGTGTGTGTGGTTGTGTGTGTGCGTGTGTTGTTCACTATAATGCCCTGTGTGTGTGTGTGTGTGTGTGTGTGTGTGTGCACATGACGTTATTGAGGAGACAAGCAGTGGAAAATATTGCCCTGTCTTAACGGCTTAGTGAATATGGAGTTCTTTCTGTTTTTCAGACAAGGTATATTTTCACACGTTATTTTTGTGTTGTGTTGTGTTGTGTGCTGTGCACAACAGCTCTTTCCTGCTTTTATAATTGAACATTTCCCTGTTTTGATTCACAACGTACAGCCACAAGGGACATGTTGCCACAGTCTCTTGCTCTGACATTCCAGATGGTAGGCCAAATAAATATTTCTCAGCCATCCCGTCCTGTTTCTTTCCATCTCACACGTCCTATTTTTAGTCTTAGCGTTGTCCAAACCTCACGCTCTTTGGCTTCTGCCGGGCTCTTCACAGCCAGTAAAGAGACATTTTACTGTTTATTTTGTTTTTATCTCCAAGACGTGCTGTACCCACCTGCATGAGTCTTGGCGTGTCCATATACATTATAATCTGCACTAAGAATAAATCGACTGACTTAGGTTCTTTAAATAACAAGTACCAGAACACAGAGGCAGAAATGAGTGAACCCACCCATTGTTAGTGGGTTTGTTTTTGGTTTTTGGCAGTGTTGAATGGTGTGTCCTTTTTTTAACGTTTTATTTTGGGGATTTTATAGCCTTTTTTTGATTGGACAGCTAAGATAGGACAGAAAAGAAGTAAATTGTAAGTAGACAGTGCTGCTTTGGGGTCACGTGTTTGACCAAAAACGTGCAGGCACAACCCCACTGGATGAAATGATTAGGCTTCAGGAAGGATTCAGCACCCAGCTGATCACACAGAAGGTGTTGAGGCCGTCTGTCTATCCATTTACCCAAAGCAACTTACAATACAGGACACAAACAAGTTACTGATATGCAGAGAGAACAGAGTAAGCAAATGCATAACAAAGTCAATGCAGCCAGGTTACACCAGGGCAGCACAGTGTTGGTGAGCGGTGGTGAGTCCAGCTCATGTTAGTCAAATGAGCTAAGTTGTAAGCAACTGGGCTTCTTTTAGTACTGTAGCTTGAAACTTAAAGCTTCAAGCTACTGATAGAAGTCCAGTTGCTTACAACTTAGCTCATTTGACTAACATGAGCTGGAAGAGTAAGAATCTTCACAGACAAATTGGAGAGTGGAGTTAGGTTAGTTCCATTCACTCCCATTTCCATTCCAAGTGTGGAATGATGTGATGTGTGCTGTTCCATCCTAGGAGAAGGGATGTAAATCATTCCCTGCTCTTCCTCCGCCATTTCCTTACGCCAGCGGTCCCTTGCTCTTAAACTCCGATTGCCCTCTGCGCTCCTTAGTGTCCACCTCCAGTTCCACACAGAGACGGCCGGGGTCAGACATAGTCCCAATTACAGCGGGTATTGGGGGGTATAGTACCCCCCACCCGATCA